>OU015756.1:51191155-51243425 GCA_907169655.1 Acomys percivali | reverse complement strand
CGCCCCGCGCACGCGCGCTGCCGGCCGGGCCCCCGCGGAGCGCCGGTGATGTGGCCGCCCGGCGGCTACCCGGATCCGCGGCCGCACCCCGGCAGCCGCCCGCCCGCCTGCTCGCCCGCCCGCCGGCTGGGACTCCGGCTCGGGCTGGCAGGGTCAGCTCAGGTTGCCCCGCGCATCCTCCCGACCGCATCCCAGCCCGCGCATCCTCCGCTCACCGCTCCGTCCGCGCCCCCCGGCCTCTGCGGGGTCCAGCTCGCGTTCCTTACGGACTGGAACGAAACCGAGGACGTGGGAGAGTCGTTACGCGCTTCTCCGAGGCCAAAGGACGGGGAGGAGACGTGCGGGCAGCGCGTCACGCCCTCCTAATCGCCCGGCAGGGTCAGAGCCAAGTACACCGGCGCTGCCTAGGCGAGCTTTTCTGTTTGCCCACGCTGGAGTTCGGGAGTCTGGGTAGACTTGAGCCAGAATTTGCCAAGGAAAACCAAGGGGCTGCTTCTATGACTGTTAGGCGTCTATCACATGCAGATCAGCTAGTGGAACTCCATCACCACTCCTCGCAAAGCTGTGAGCCCCAGGGCGCTGACTCCATGGGAAAGCTGCTTCTTTTGATCCTCAGGCTACTCTATTGCCTCAAACCAAAGTTTTCACTGCACTGGGACCCGGCGGCGATTTAGCAGCTTTTGAGGTATATGTGTACACACACACACACACACACACACACACACACACACACTTCCATTTTGTCTGGGCATGGTGGCGCCTGTTTTTACTCAGGCAGGTGATTCTCAATGAGTTCAAAACCAGCCTTTTCTACTTAGCAGCTTCCAGGAAAGCTAGGATTACATAGTGAGACCTTGTCTCAATAAATAAATAAATAAATAAATAAATAAATAAATAAAAGAAAAGAGCCATTCTCTTGTGGGGTTTTGTTAAACTCTAGAAGACTTCTCTCTGTGCAGTGCAGACTGGCCTTGATCGGTTTTGTTTTTGAGACAGTCTCACTGCGCAGCAGCTCTAACTGGCCTGGAACTTGACATGGAAAGCAGACTGCCCTTGAACCCACAGAGATCTGCCTGCCTCAGCCTCTCAGTGCTGGCATTAAAGACGTGCCCCACCACTCTCCAACTTGGCCTCAAACCCCTCTTCTGGGAATACAGGTATGTACTGTTGTGCCCAGCCCTAGGACTTTTGTTTGTTTCTTTGGTTGGTTGGTTGGTTCTGGAGACGGGGTTTCTCTGTGTAACAGCCCTGGCTGTTTGGGAACTACTCACTCTATAGTCCAGGAAGCCTCAAATAAAGAGATCCATTTGCCTCTGCCTCCCAAGTGCTGGGATTAAAGGCATGGGCCACCACACAGCACCTGAAATTCCAGCTCCACTGGACCCAGGGCCGCCTTCTGGCTTCCGCAGAAGGCATCTCCAGTCATGAGCACATACCCAACCCACCCCCCACATATATACAATAATTCAAAGTAAAAGTCTTTAAAGGATTTTAAAATACCTTTAAGAATAAAAGCATAAACATGAAGAAGAGAGCTGAATAAAAATGGCAGGAAGAGCCGGGCGTGGTGGCACACTCCTTTAATCCCAGCACTCGGGAGGCAGAGGCAGGCGGATCGCTGTGAGTTCGAGGCCAGCTTGGTCTACAAAACGAGTCCAGGACAGCCAAGGCTACAAAGAGAAACCATGTCTCAAAAAAAAAAAAAAAATGGCAGGAAGTCATTATTTTGGTTTAGAGTTCTATGCTAAACCCCAAAATGAAGTCATTTCCCACTGACACTGCTCTGCCTTCCCAGAAACAGCTGTCTGAATTGCATAATGTTGAAACAGCTTCTGCCTTAATCTTCTCTCTGTCTCTCTCTCTTCTCTCTCTCTCTCTCTCTCTCTCTCTCTCTCTCTCTCTCTCTCTCTCACACACACACACACACACACACACACACACACACAGAGTATTGTGAAATGAAGTATAGCTCAGTTTTAAAATCAGAAGATAAAAGCCAATTAAAACCCTTAAACTATAAAAAAAAAAAAAGGGGGGGTTCAATTGACTGGGCATGGTAATCCCAGCACTCAGAAAGTAGAGGCAGAGGCAGGTGGATTGCTGTGAGTTCAAGGCCAGCCTGGTCTACAAAGCGAGTCTAGGACAGCCAAGGCTACACAGAGAAACCCTGTCTCAAAAAACCAACCAAACAACCAAACAACAACAACAACAACAAAAAAAAAACTCTTAAACTAAATGATAGTAATGTTTGACTTGGCAAAGCAGTGATCTATGGCATTTCCAGATGTCTTAGGGTTTTATTGCTGTGAGGAGACACCATGACCGTGGCAACTCTTCTAAAGGAAAACGTTTCACTGGGGCTGGCTTACAGCTTCAGAGGTCTACTCCATTATCATCATGGCGGGAAGCATGGCAGCATGTAGGCAGGCATGTGCTGGAGAGGCTGCACTGAGAGGTCCACATATGAATGGCATTGGGAGTGGTTTGACTGTCTAAGACCTCAAGGCCTGCCCCTTAGTAACACACTTCCTCCAACAAGGCCAGAACTCCTAATAGTGCCTGTGAGCCTAGTTAGCTATTTTTATTCAAACAAGTATACTTTTTTTTTAAGGTTTTTTTTTTTTTTTTTTTTTTTTGACAGTGTTTCTCTGTATAACAGCCCTGGCTATCCTAGACTAGTTTTGTAGACCAGGCTACCTTTTAACTCACAGAGATCCACCTGCCCAGCCACAACTACATCTTACTAGTGAAGGAACAAACCCACTTCCTTAAGAACCTCCATTAAGGTCTCTGTAAAATTCCACTGCTGCAGGCTGTTTCTACTCCCCCCTCCCTAAAAAAACAAAAACAAAAACATCACAGACTGGTAACTGATCCCACCACCCACCCCCAGGGCAAAAGGCCCTAGGATAAGAGATTTAGAAATATACTGTTTAGAGCCCGGGGGTAGAGGCACACGCCTTTAATCCCAGCACTTGGGAGGCAGAGGCAGGCGGATCACTGTGAGTTCGAGGCCAGCTGGTCTACAAAGTGAGTTCAGGACTGGTCTACAAAGTGAGTCCAGGACAGCCAAGGATACACAGAGAAACCTTGTCTCAAAAAACCAAAAAAAAAAAAAGAAAAAGAAAAAGAAAAAAAAAGAAATATACTGTTTAGACTAACATCACAATCAGCTCGCCTTGGAAAAGTCCAAATATACTACTATCTGCTAGTCAAGCTGACCAACAATGACCTGGCACAAAGCAACAACAAATTAAGAGAAGCCAGGCCAAATTTCCTAAAGCCCCCTGTGACTGCTTCAACCAATCTTTCCCATAGGTCAACTTGCCTATCCACCTATTACCCAACCACAAACACCAAGGCTCATAACTCCCTGCTTGCAGCGTTTCTGCCCAAATGCCAACCAATCACATACTGTAAAACTCATTTCTTTGGGGCCCGGGCATGGTGGCACACGTGCTTTTAATCCCAGCACTGGGGAGGCAGGGACAGGCAGATCTCTTCTCACAAGAAGTTTACCTCTGTCATTCTTCCTGAGAAAGCTGGAGGTTTCAAGTACCTTCCATCTTAGTCAGTTGGCTTTGTGGAAGGCAGCTTTCTGCTTATATCCTTCATCCTGTATGCCACTGTGTGGTATGGATTTTTAAAATGGGTTGAGCTTTAACTAGGATCTCAGACCAGCTTTCTCTCTTTCTTCCTTTCTTTCTTTCTTTCTTTCTTTCTTTCTTTCTTTCTTTTGCTTTTTCGAGACAAGGTTTCTCAGTGTTAGTCTTGGCTGTCCTGGACTCACTTTGTAGACCAGGTTGGCCTCGAACTCACAGCGATCTGCCTGCCTCTGCCTCCCGAGTGCTGGGATTAAAGGCTTGCGCCACCATACCCGGCTCCTCAGACCAGTTTTCACCCTGAACATAACTTACTGTAGGGGCAGCCCCTTTCTATGATCCTGGCACTTTCCCTCACAGGGAATCAGGTTCCCAGTTCATCTCCTACCTAACTGATGGCAGCTCTGAATGTGAGGCGAGTGCCTTAGGGCTGAAGCTAGGCAGGCCGTGGTCACTGCTGGAATGGTGGCTGCGGGTGCTGGATACTAGACAAAGGGGCCTGTCTTCCCTGCCGTGAAAGAGCTCTCCCTGAAGCATTCAATCTGAGACCGATGAGTGAAAAGTTGGCCTAATGACAAAGAAGCCAGATATGAGTTACTGTGGCCCAGGGAACACAGATCCATTACCTTAAATGACATGTTCCAGCCTGGAAAAGGTTCCATAAGTTTCTGTACTCACCAAGGAACAGAAATTCACAAAGCAACACATTTACCAATAAATGTAGAGCATCAGAAATGGGCTCCAGGACAGCCCAGCACAGCAGGCAAATCTTTTTCAGATTTTACATCCAAGCGTGCTCAGCTGTAGCATGGTCCAGGAGTCTAGAGGTCAGCTAAACTTAGTGGTAGCTTCTGAGAGGGTTGTGTACACGCACAGACACATCTGTGTATACATACATAGTGACAAACAGATCTCTCATACGAGATAACGCATGCAGTGTGTCCCCTGTTGTGTTTTATTGTATGGTAATATCATGATTTCTAATTACATTTATTTTCCTGCAGATGTCATGATTTAATTTTATCTTCATAGTTACGTGCTGTGTATGTGCACTTACGTGGCTGTCACTCTGCAGCCTATTGTCTGAGACAGGGTCTCTGATTAAGCCTGAAACTTGCTGTTTTAGCTGGTCTGGTGTGCTTGTTTTGTTGTTGTTTTTATTGTTATTTTAATTACTTAATTAATTAATTATTAGTTTTTCGAGATAGGGTTTCTCTGTGTAGCCTTGGCTGTCCTGGACTCACTTTGTAGACCAGGCTGGTCTCGAACTCACAGCGATCCGCCTGCCTCTGCCTCCCCAGTGCTGGGATTAAAGGCGTGCACCACCACCACCCGGTGTTTTGTTTTGTTTTGGTCAGATCATATAAGTTAGGGTAACCTGAAAAGAGGGAACCTCAGTTGAGAAAATGTCTCCATCAGATTTACCTCTAGGCAAATATGTGGGGCATTTTATTGGTTAATGATTCATGTTGAAGAGCTCCGCCCACTGTGTGAGGTGCCTGCCCTGAGCAGGTGGCCCTGGGTTATATAAGGAAGAAGGCTGGGGCCGGGCTCTGGATTTCCTCAGTGATGGACCGATGTGTTAGCTCAAAATTGTCCTCCCCTTGGGCCGGGCGTGGTGGCACACGCCTTTAATCCCAGCACTCGGGAGGCAGAGGCAGGCGGATGGCTGAGTTCGAAGCCAGCCTGGTCTACAAAGTGAGTCCAGGACAGTCAAGGCTACACAGAGAAACCCTGTCTCGAAAAACCAAAAACCAAAAGGAAAAAAAAAATTGTCCTCCCCAAGCTGCTTTGTTTTTCTCCCCACAGGAACAAAACAAAACTAGTATGCCTAGCTTATCAGGGAGGTCTTGAGATGCGTCTGTCCTCCCTGCTACGCAAGAGTTGGGACATTCAGGTATGGCTGACCAGCCTTTATGTGGGTGCTGAAGATTTGAACACGGATCCTTTTGCTTCCACAGCACGCACACTTACCTACCCGGCCATCTCCTTGAGCCTCCTCTTGTTCTGTCTTTTTGAGATAGGGTCTCTACATGTATCACTGATACCGCTAGGGGCGGCTTTGTACTTCTGCTCAGCTCAAACTGCTTTGGCTCCACAAACTTAGGTCCTCTCAGGCCTTCTCCCTTCACTTCCTCCTTCTTCACAAAGACTTCTCCACAATCACCCTGGAACCTTATTGTTCTCGGCTTCTCGTGAACCAGATGTGGATCTATGGTCACGGTCGCCTAGACACCCACCTGGCCTGGCTCTCTCAGTCAACCAGGTTTCTGATGTGGTTTCTCAAAATGTGGCTAGCTATGAGCTCAATTCCCCTACCCCCTTCCCCTTGACCCTAATTGGTATAATCGATATAATTGATATCCTGCACAGCTGCAGCCAAGATCAATCGCGTCTCACCTCCTCACCCGCCTCCCTACATCCCACCTTTAAAGTATATAAGCAGCCTGAGAAAATAAAATTTTGTCAGCTTGATCAGACTCCTTGACTTGCTGCTGTCCATTCTTTGCGTCTCTTGTCCCCCATTTTCTCCCTAAGGGTCCAAGGGTCTCAGTTGATTGTCCGGCGGGTCCAGACACTATACTAGGCTGGCTTTAAACTTGTGGCAACCCTCCTGCCTCAACCTCCCAAATACTGGGATCACAGATGAGTACCACCTGTGACTGGCTTCTGAAAAGTTTGCAACCAAGAGAGTTTTAAGTGAGATAAAGAGTTAAGGGCATTGGCTATTGAAAGGCCTAGTATAGCTGGGCATGGTGGTACACGCCTTTAATCCCTACACTGGGGAGTTTGAGGCCAGCCTAGTCTACAAAGCGAGTCCAGGACAGCCAGGGCCACATAGAGATCATGAGTTCGAGGCTAGCCTGGTTTGCAAAGTCAAGGCTACACAGAGAAACCCTGTCTAGAAAAAAAAAATCCTAAGACATCTCAGGATAAGTCTGACTTTTGACTTAACAATGTTGCTTCTCTTCAGACTCAAAACATTCTAGCCAGCCAAGGCCTCTGCAGGAATGTTACTACAGAGGTAGCTTCCTCTGAGAGCTTTTGTTTCCAGGGAAGTTTGAGCTGCTTTGGTGTGCTGAGTTTGATGTCGCTAAAGTCAAAATGTTGACTGTGTGTTTGGATAATGAGTCTGGGTCTGAAAGTCTTCATGACACTAGCAAGTGACCTTCTGCTAAGCTCAACTCCCAGAATAGACATTTGGACTGAGATGGAGGCAAATGCAAACTTTAAGAGGGCAGGTAATGGGGCTGGAGTGATGGCTCAGAGGTTAAGAGGACTGGCTGCTCTTCCAGAGGTCCTGAGTTCAATTCTCATCACCCACATAGCAGCTCAAAAAAAGGTCTCTACCTCCAGTTCCAGGGGATCTGGCACCTTCACACAGATGCACATGCAAGCACAATATCAATGCACATAAAATTAAAAAAAAATAAAGCCGGGCATGGTGGCGCTCGCCTTTAATCCTAGTACTTGGGAGGCAGAGGCAGGCAGATCGCTGTGAGTTCGAGGCCAGCCTGGTCTACAAAGTGAGTCCAGGACAGGCAAGACTACACAGAGAATCCTGTCTCAGAAAAAAAAAAAAAGACATTTTTTTATTATGCTCATTACATTGCAGGACTGCAGTTCCTATAGGGGGCGGGGCTAGACAAGAATACTAACAATGTATAGGCCAAGGACGGTACATGGGGATGGGGTGGGGGGGTTGCGGTGGTTGGGGGTGGGGGTGGTGGGGGTGGGTGGGAGGGTGGTGGCTGGGACGGGACAAGAATACTAACAATGTATAGGCCAAGGAAGGTACAAAGAGAGACAGAGCAGGCAGCTCAGAGTGGGAGGACACAAGGATAAGGGAGCCATGCTGCCCCAGGCAGGACTGCAGCTCCTGGGTGAAGAGTTGAATTGGATACAGTGTCCTTGTGACAAGAATTTCCATCTGGGTGTCCCCAAGGAGAATGGGAAACTTGTCCAAAAATATGTTCCAAGTCACAGAGGGAAGGAGTCCCTTGTCCTTGTGATTGGGGCCCTGGGTGGGGTGGGGGTGTGTGGGGGGGAGGTTGGGGAAGTGGGAAGGGAGAGCTTCCTGGCACACTGAGGAGACTTTTGTGGTCACAATAAACAAAGCAGGCAGTTCAGGGTGACACTTATCCAGAGTGTGTGTGTGGGGGGATAGCGAAGGTGAGAGAGCAAGAGAAAAGGGAGGTGTCCATATGGGTGTAGGACAGAGTGGACAGAGTGGAGAAGTGCCCGAGTAGAGGCAACTGAAGAAGGGGACTCTAGAGTTTGGAAGCAAATTCTGCGGGTGGCAGAAACAAATGATCCATACATAGCTTGGGTGTGTCAGATCAGCAGCTTGGTTGGGATCAGCCCTTGTCCGGGAACTGATGTGTGCAACTCTCCCAGGAGGCAGCACCAGATGAACAAAACCAAGAAATACAAAAAAGAAAGGACAGCTAGTGGTGGCGCACGCCTTTAATCCAAGCACTCGGGAGGCAGAGGTAGCCGGATCGCTGTGAGTTCGAGGCCAGCCTGGTCTACAGACTGAGTTCCAGGGCAGCCAGGGCTGCACAGAGAAACCTTGTCCCCAAAACAAAACAATGGTGGCTCAAAACTATCTATAATGGGATCTGATGCCCTCTTCTGGCGTGCAGGTGTATATGTGGGCAGAGCAATGTATACATTAAAAAAACAACAACAACAAAACAAGGGCTAGAGAGATGGCTCAGTGGTTAAAAGCACTGCCTGCTCTTCCAAAGGACCCGGGTTTGATTCCCAGCACCCACATGGCAGCTCACAACTGTCCATAATTCCAAGATCTGACACCCCCACACCAACATACACAAATTAAAATTAAATAAACTATTAAAAAATAAATAAACTTAAAAAAAAATAAAGGAAAAGCTGTGACTGCTCTTAGCATACTGCCCCCAGTTTGCCTAGCAACCTATGACATCTCATTATCTGGCTGCCACTACTGGATGGGCTAGCTGCCTAGTATATAAAAGACAAACCGAGCCGGGCGTGGTGGCGCATGCCTTTAATCCCAGCACTTGAGAGGCAGCGGCAGGTGGATCGTTGTGAGTTCGAGGCCAGCCTGGTACACAAAGCGAGTCCAGGACAGCCAAAGCTACACAGAGAAACCCTGTCTCAGGAAGAAAAAAAAGACAAACTCATTTCTCTCTCTCTCTCTCTTTCTCCTCTCTTGTTGTCTCTATCTCGCTGTCTCTATTCCTGTCTCCCTATCTTTCTCTCTGGGGTGCCCTCCCATAATAAACTTCTCCATATCATATCTGCTGTGTGGCTCATATTTCGTAATTAAAAACTGCTCCTAGGTATTATGGGGAGACCGTTTATTGTAGATAAAGGGGAGAGCATCGCCAGCGTCAAGGGCATCTGGGAGAGTCCAGTGTCAAAACGGCCAGACCGAACCAGGCTGTGTGAAGACATGGAGAGGAGATGTTGACCAAGGGGGCAGCCTGGGCCAAGAGACTGACCAGGAAGGTAAAAGATAGACCAATAGGGCTGGAGAGATGGCTCAGGGGTTAAGTGCGCTGGACTGCTCTTCCAGAGGTCCTAAGACTAAGTCCCAGCAACCACATGGTGGCTCACAACCATTTATATGAGATCCAGTGCCCTCTTCTGGCCTGCAGGTGTACTGCAGGAAGAACACTGTATACATAACAATAAATAAGTAAATCTTCTTTAAAAAGATAGACCAATAGAGCCAGGTAACCAAAATGGCTGGATTATGTAGGGTAGGGCAGCTGGGGGCAGGATCCTGGGCTGGAGAAGTGTAGGGTAGGTTATGCTAGGCGTGCTCTATAGCAGGTAGGGGCTGAGGGATCCTGGGAGAACCTGGTAGCCAGTATCTGCTTTGATGTGTTAATGGAGAACTGTTAGTCATTTGTTTCAGGTCTGTGACCTAGCAGTATTCACCGAGCAAGCAGCTGTGTGCCAAGCACATGTCATCACTCATCCCTCTACAAATATTTATTAAGTACTTAATTAAAAATGATTTTCCATCCCCTGTTCTGGGACTATAGCTCTGGTTTCATTCAGGGAAAAATAAATGAGTGTCTGTCTTACAGAATTCCTGTTGGAATGAGTGAGAAAAGACAAACAACTTTTAAAAATTTACAGCCAGGTGTGGTGGCGCACTCCTTTAATCTCAGCATTTGGGAGGCAGAGGCAGGCAGATCGTTGTGAGTTCAAGGCCAGCCTCGGCTACTAAGTGAGTCTAGGACAGTCAAGGCTACACAGAGAAACCCTGTCTCAAAAAACAAAACTAAAAACAAAGTAAATATATCTAGCCATATTTTGATAATTACCAAGAAAGCAGAGTCAGAAGTTTTGGGCCAGGTGTGATAGAGAACATCTTCAATCCAACACTCTAGAAGGCAGAGGCAGGCAGATATCTGTAAATTCAAGGCCACCTTGGTCTACAGAGTGAGTCCAGGACAGCCAAGCCTACACAGAGAAACCCTATCTCAAAAAACCACAAAAAAAAAAAAAAGAAAGAAAGAAAGAAAAAGAAAAAGAAAGAAAAAAGAAAAGAAAAAAAAGTTGTTGTTGTTTTTTGAGACAGGCTTTCTCTCTCTCTCCTTAGCTGTCCTGGACTCACTTTGTAGACCAGGCTGGCCTCGACCTCACAGCAATCCACCTGCCTCTGCCTCCTGAATGCTGGGATTAAAGGCGTGCGCCACCACACCCAGCTGTAATAAAGACATTTAGGAGGACATACTATTAGGCTGAAATGAGAAATCTCAGTAGTCACAGAAAGACAGATTTTAGAAATGGGGATAAGGAAAGAAGAAAAAGGGCTAGAGAGATGTCCTGGGGCAAAAAGCACTTGCTATGCAAGCCTGAGGACGGGAGTTCAAATCCCCCAGAACCTACATGAAGCTGCTCCAAACACTCCTGCTTGAAGATGGGAGATGAGAAAGAACTCTCAGAGGCTGGCAGCCCCATTAGTCCTGTATCCGCAGTGATGAACATGAGATGTTGTCTCAAATAAGACAGAAGGTGAGACCCAATACCAAGGTTGTCCTTTGACCTCCACCACCTTATAACATACCCTTGCTTGTATTCACACACAGACACAGATGCATGCGCGCGCACGCACACACACACACACACACACACACACACACTAAGGGAAAAACAAAAAGAACTACTTCTGTCCGGGTGGGGTATTCAGAACGGCTGGAAGCAATTCTGTTTGACAGCCAAGTCTCTTGGCAATTGCCTCTTAACTGAGCTATTCTCCCATGAGCACATGGGTCATGGTCTGAGCTGTCCCTGGCCCCAGTGTCTTTAGAAGGTTCTCTGCGGTGTGCACTCATTAAGTTTCTATCAACCTTGGCCACTGAGTTCTGGCCTCCAGGCTTTAAACTTCTTGTTCCTTTTGAACTAGGAAGTCTCCATTCTTCCAGAAACCTGCCCTGCTCTACACTCACTAGATGACTACTGAGACACACACTCTTCTTTGTTTCCACAACAGCCACAGAGTAATATTTAAGACAGTACCCAAAGCTGGGAGTGATGACACACACCTTTAATCCTGGCACTCAGGAAGCAGGTGGGTCTCTGTGAGTTCGAGGCCAGCCTGCTTTACAAAGTGAGTCCAGGACAGCCAAGGCTACACAGAGAAACCCTGTCTCGAAAAACCAAAATAAATAAATAAAATAAAAAGCAAAAAAAAAGGGATGAGGCCAGAGAGATGGCTCGTCAGGTAAGCACACTGGCTGCTATGGCAAAGGACCCATGTTCAGTTTCCAGCACCCACTTGGCAGCTAGCAAACATACATAAACTCCATTTCCGGGAGACATGGCACTCTCCTTTGTCCTCCCTCAAGGGCTTTGGGCACACATGGAGTGCACTTAAATACACGCAGGCAAAACATTCATACATTTAAAACAAGTCTTAAAACGAGTCAGAAGTAGTGGAGCAGGTTTTTAAAATGTAGGAGGCAGAGTCAAGTCGATCTCTGTGAGTTCAGGACCAGCCTGGTCTACATAGTTAGTTTAAGGGTAGTCAGGGCAGCACAATGAGATACTGTGTCTCCAAAAAAACAAAACAAAAGTTCTGGGTTGAATCCTAGTGTACCTCCCTCAAAAAAGAAAAAGATGGAGAGAGAGAGAGGGAGGGAGGGAGGGAGGGAGAGAGAGAATGTACTCAGGTATACAAGCATTATGTTTACAATTTATCTACAAATAAGAAATTATAACATGGGCTGTAGAGATGGCTCAGTGAAGAAGAAGAGGTGGAACCGTCCTAAAATGTCCCTTGCCCAGAAGAAAGATCGGGTTGCTCAAAAGAAAGCGAGCTTCCTCAGAGCTCAGGAGCGGGCTGCTGAGAGCTAAAGCAGTTTTCTATGAAGAGTTTTTTTTCATAAAGACAATAAACTTATTGGCCAAGCAGCTAAAAAAAAAAAAAAAAAAAAAAAAAGAGTACTGACTGCTCTTCCAGAGGTCCTGAGTTCAATTCCCAGCAACCACATGGTGGCTCACAACCATCTACAATGTGATCTGATGGCCTCCACTGACCTGCAGGTGTACACACAAACAGAACATTGTATACATAATAATAAATAAATCTTTAAAAAAATTATAACAAAACAACAGCAGGAATGGAAGAATAGAGAGGGGCTTAACATGGTGCTCTGCAGTCTGCAGTATTCATTCCTGGGAGGAAAGAGGTACACAGTTGTACTGTATCCACTTCAGTTCTTGGCAGCCGTCTCTGGTCTCATGCCTTCTGTTAGCATACTGCCCCTAGTCTGCCTAGTAACCTATGATGTCATTACCAGCCTGCCATTAGGAGTGCCCCTGCCCAGGATTATAAAAAGGGCAAACCCACCGTGTGTGTGTGTGTGTGTGTGTGTGTGTGTGTGTGTGTCTGTCTGTCTGTCTGTCTGTCTGTCTGTCTCTGCCTCCCTCCCTCTCTGTCTGTCTCTGTCTGTCTGCCTCTCTGTCTGTGTGTGTGTGTGTCTGTCTCTCTCTCTGTGCCCCTCCCCCTTCCCTGTTCTTCCACACTCATATAATAACCTCTATATTATATCTGTTGCCTGGCATTTTATTTTTTAATCATTACACCTTCCATATTTTTGGCTAAATAAATCAGAAGTTTATACCCACTGTGCAGTGTTCCCTTTGGAGTAGCATTTAAAAAAAAAAAAATGACGAGACTTCTCTGCCCTGAATAGGGCCTGTAACTGAAAGGGCCCATAATCATTTTGTAATCAGAATGTGCAAACTTGCAAAACATTCTTAACAGGAAATAGATCAAAGCAGATTGCCCCGTAGGATGAGGAAAGGGAACAGGCTGTACACAGTCTGCCAACACAGGAAAACCCCTGTTTTGTCCAGTCCCCTCCTGCAGTTTAACTCTGTAAGCTCACTTCTGTTGTATTGTATTGATGCCGTCTAGAGTCACAGGAACAAATTTATTTTCTCTAATAATCAAAGAATTAAAACAGGAAAGGAACGTTACTGAAAGCTTGAGGGAATCTCAGCAGAGCTGTTAAAGTATACCTGAGGGGCTGGAGAGATGGCTCAGAGGTTAAGATACTGTCTGCTCTTCCAGAGGTCCTGAGTTCAGTTCCCAGCAACCACACAGTGGCTCACAACCGTCCATAATGAGATCTACTGCTTGTTTCTGGCGTGCAGGTGTACATAAAGGCAGAGCACTGTATACATAATAAATAAATCTTTTTTTAAAAAAATCCCTGAGCAATCAGGGATCTTTCTTGGGGTTCTTTGTTTGTTTGTTTCTGTTTTTTTAAGATTTGTTTATTATTATGTATACAGTGTTGTCTGCTTGTACACCTGCAGGCCAGAAGAGGGCATCAGGTTACATTATAGACGGTTGTGAGCCACCATGTGGTTGTTGGGAATTGAACTCAGGACCTTGGAAGAGCAGGCGGTGACCTTAACCACTGAGCCATCTCTCCAGCCCCAGGGTTCTTAGTTTTATAGGTACAATAATTGGAGAATGGAGAGAAACAGAAGCTCGGGGACAATTTATTAACTTTTAAAAAGGAAAAGTCCGGGCAAAGCTTCAAGCCTGGAAAGGAGGAGGACACGGAGAAGAGGAGGAACAAACATCATGTTGCCTGAAGTAAGGCTGTGTGGAGGTCAGTCACACCATGGCCTGCAGCCACATGCGGGGGGAAGGGGGGCAGGGGGGGGAGGAGAGCTTTAGAAGAAGAAGGAAGTCCAAAGCATTAGTTATGGAGTGTAAAAATATACTTAGACTCTGGCCTGCATATGAAAGAAAAAGAAAAGAAGAAATAGTCAGGCTGCACGGCCAGGCAGCTCAGCTAGTGGGGACCATGCTAGCACGTGGGAATTCTAGGAAGGAAAAGCAAGTTATCTTAAGATACTCGACCTCCCTGGGCATGGTCCCCTATCCAAGTCCACTACCTGCCCGATTAGATGATTAGATTAACCCTTCAAGGAGGAGACAAAGGCTTGTCCACACCTAGAGGTAGGCTCCATTCTTTCCAGTGTGTCTGCACTGTAGTAAGCAGTCCCACCAGTACGTAGGGACAAGTGTCTGAATTGAAAGAAAGGCTGCAGATGCTCTGGTGTTCTAGGACAAGATCCTAGAAACTTAACCTAGAAAATTAAAGAAATTTAAAGGAAAAAAAAATTAGCCGGGCGTGGTGGCACACGCCTTTAACCCCAGCACTCCGGAGGCAAAGGTAGGCGTATCACTGTGAGTTTGAGGCCAGCCTGGTCCACAAAAAGCTAGTCCAGGAAAGCCAGGGCTACACAGAGAAACCCTGCCCGGAAAAACCAAAAAAGAAAAAAGAAAGTTATGGAAATAACCAAAATTGTTTTGACTCAAACAAACAAGCGGAGCCCCACCCCGGTCGCCGGACCAGCTGCTCCTCACGGGCTCAACGGCGTGAAGGTTTCCCAGGCAGCTGCAGACTTCAAACAGTTCTGTCTGCAGAATGCTCAACACGATCCTCTACTAACTAGAGTATCTTCAAGTACAAATCCCTTCATGCCCCCAGAAAGTCTGTTCCTCCTCCTCTTCCTCTTCCTCCTCCTTCTTTTTTTTTTTTTTTTTTTTTTTTTTTTTTTTTTTTGAGACAGGGTCTTTCTGTGTAGCCATAGCCTTGGCTGTCCTGAACTCACAGTGATCCACCTGCCTCTACCTCATGAGTGCTGGAATTAAAGGCGTACGCCACCACTGCCGGCCTCAAAACACTTTTCATGAAGCAGTGAACACTCAAAAGGACTGAATCTGAAATCTGCACCAAAGCGTCTCTACAACACATGCCATCTTCTACTTGTCAGCCTTTAACATCTACCTCTCTGAATTTTCACGGATTTTTGTTTCACAAGGTTTAACTATACACTGGCTGTAGCATATAATAAAACAGCATACAAAAAACAAACGAACAAAACAAACAAACAAACAGTGGTTGGGGATGTAGCTCAATTGGTAGAGTGTTTGCCTAGTACACACGAAGCCCTGGGTTTGATGCCCACCTCTACATAAACCAGGGCTGGTGAGGAGAGACAGGAGTGCCAGGTCAATTTCTGTAATCCCAGATATCAGCAGGCAGAAGTGAGGGGACTGACCCAAGTTTGAGGCCAGCTCGGTATAAAGTCATAGCTATTCACAGCTGTCACTTTGACACAAACCTAGAGTCACCTGGGAAGAGGGAACCACAGATAAAACATTCCTTTGTCTAGGGCCTGTCTGTGAGGTATTTTCTTAGTTGCTAATTGATGAATGAGGGCCCAGCCTACTGTGGGCAGTGCCATCCTTAGGTAAGTGGCTTTGGGCTGAATAAGAAAAGCAGCTGACCAAGGCAGTAAGGCATCCTTCCTTCCCGGCTTCTGCTCCTGAGCCAAGCTCCTTCCTCGGCTTTCTTCTATGGTGCATTGTAGAGAGCCAGGCTCCTTTTAAAAAGCAATGTTGTTGTGTGTGTGTTAGTGTTATGAATGTGAGGTCTTGCTATTAATACATTTTTAACAAAGAAGAGGCTTTTATTTACATATTGGTGCTAGGTCTAAAACCAAGTCTCTCTTTTTTTTTTTTTTTTTTTAGGTTTTTCCAGACATGGTTTCTCTGTGTAAAAATCTTGGCTGTCCTGGACTCGCTTTTGTAGACCAGGCTGGCCTCAAACTCACAGAGATCCACCTGCCTCTGCCTCCCAAGTGCTGGGATTAAAGTTGTGTGCCACTACCGCCTGGCTTTTTTTGTTTTTTGTTTATTTTTCTTTGAGACAGGGTTTCTTTGTTTAGCCTTAGCTGTCCTGGACTCACTTTGAAGACCAAGCTGGCCTCACACTCACAGAGATGCCCCTGCCTCTGCCTCCCAAATGCTGGGAATTACAGGCCTACACCACCTCACCTGGCAGGGTTTCTCTGTGTAACAGCCCTTGTAGTCCTGTAACTCTCTTTGTAGACTAGGCTGGCCCTGAACTCACAGAGATCTACCTGCTTATGCCTCCCGAGTGCTGGGATTAAAGGCGTGCATTCCCCTGTCAGCCTATGAAACCTAACTTCTATGGTGACAGTATTAAAATTTTCGACTGGTGAGCCGGGCATGGTGGCGCATTCCTTTAATGCAAGCTCCAGGGAGGCAGAGGCAGGAGAATCTCTGTGAGTTGAAGGATAGCCTGGTCTACAAAGCCAGTCCAGAGCCACACAGAGAAACTCTGTCTCAGGAAAACAAAACAAACAAAAACAAAAATGTTTCGACTGATGAGAAGTGTTAGGGCCCTTTGTTCTCTAGTTTTGCTATTTGACTTTTTTTTTTTTTTTTTTTCGAGACAGGGTCTCTCTGTGTAGCCTTGCTTGTCCTAGACTCACTTTGTAGACCAGGCTGGCCTCGAACTCACAGAGATCCACCTGCCTCTGCCTCCTGAATGCTATGATCACAGGTGTGGGCCACCATGCCCTGCCTTGTTACTTGACTTTTTGGGGGGGCCTGGACGGGAAACATAAGTACTTGCTGTTACTGGGTCTTCTAGTTTAGATTCATTTCTGAAGTAATTTTAACATATTTTACTAACTTTTTGAGAATGTCATACATGCGTAAAATGTATTTTGATCACAATCATCCCTAACTCCTCCCAGATCCATCCTGACTTCCCCCCATCATTAAGATTATTAAAGACAGGCCGGGCATGGTGGGGCACGCCTTTAATCCCAGCACTTGGGAGGCAGAGGCAGGTGCATCGCTGTGAGTTCCAGGACAGCCTGGTTTATAGAGTGAGTCCAGGACAGCCAAGGCATAGAAACCCTGTCTCAGAAAAACCAAAACGGAAACCCCCCCCCCAAAATAAATAAAAGGACTCCAACTGCATGTTGAGTTATGAATGTTCCCTTCTTTTTTTCAAAGGTTGGACTTGAAGGGCATCTTCTATTGCTTTCTGAAGGAGGCTCCCACACAATGGGGGTTCCCCTCCTGGATCCCTGGATTAGGCAGAAACCACACCCAAACCCCTATTTTCACAGAGAGTTCCTTCAGTAAGCAGGGATGAAAGTTAAAGTGGCTGCTTTCTGATTCAGGCAGAAAAACAAAATAAACAGACAAAAAGCAGCAACCAATGAACTCACAGGTGTCCTTTTTTTTTCTTTTGGTTTTTCGAGACAGGGTTTCTCAGAGTAGCCCTGGTTGTCCTGGACTCACTCTGTAGAACAGGTTGACCTGGAACTCACAGAGATCCGCCTGCTTCTGCTTCCCAAGTGCAGGGATTATAGGCATGTGCTACCATTCCCAGCACTGATAGCTGTAATTTTTTTTCAGATTATATGAGGTTTTTTTAAGTGGGCATGGGGGGGAGAAGAAAAGAGGGGAGGAGGGGTACCCCAGAGAGAGAGAGAGAGAGAGAGAGAGACAGAGACAGAGACAGAGAGACAGAGAGATAGGGAGAGAGAGAGGAAGAAAGAAGTAAGAGCATAGGGGTAATTTTTTAAGAATAGAAAAAGGGCTAGGATGCAGTGGTAAATTTTGATTGGGCATGTTAATTTGGGGAGCCCAAGGGGGCTTTTGATTGCTGGACTTCAGTGCTTGGTAGTCACCTCAGGAGGAGAAAGTCGACAAATATGAGAATAGACCTTGGGGGCTAGCTTTAGGATGTCATCTAACAGTTCTTAACAAGGCAAAGGGAGTGGGGGCGGGGCAAGGGCAGGGCCTGCCAGAGCCACGTGGGCCAGGATCAGGCCTGCTAGAGCCCTTTGATGTCTATCTTGTTCTTTCCCATCTCACTTTCCAATCCTTACTAATGGCGCCAATATTTGGGTTTCCAGGAAGTATTCTCTATCCTTCACACTCTTAACAGAAATAGCGCACGCGGGAGGAGGCAGAGGCAGGCGGATCGCTGTGGGTTCGAGGCCAGCCTGCCTGGTCTAGAAAGCAAGTCCAGGACCGTCAGGGCTGTTACACAGAGAAACCCTGTCTCAAAAAACAAACAAAACGAAACAAACAAAACAAAACAAAAAACCCAAACAGAAATAGCAAGGTGTAGTTCCATCTGCCCCTCTCCCTTCCAACTCTGCCAGCCAGATCCGAGGTTGGTGCGAAGAGGAGCATCCATGTCTTTGTCCTGGGACAGCTCTGCCTCACTTACATGTCTCTTTAACTGCAGCATAGGCCAGGCAGTTGCCATCCCAGCCCGGTTAGCAGCCTATCCTGTGAGTAGTAATGTCAGGGATTTCAACCCATTCTCTGGTCCTGCAGTCATTTCGGGGACATTCGTGTACTTGTGTGTCTGTGTACGGAGTGTGTAAGCTGAGCTATGGAGGGTTATGATGAACATTGGGTGTTCGGTTACAGTTGGTGCACACCTTTAATTCCAGCACTCAACACTCGAGGCAGAGGCAGGTGGATCCACTGGGAGTTCCAGGCCAGCCTGGTCTACAAAGCGAGTCCAGGACAGCCAAGGCTACACAGAGAAACCCTGTCTCGGAAAAACTCCAAATAAATAAATAAAGAAAAAAGAAAAAAAATGTGCTGTTGCCGCTAGGCTCGGTGGCATATGTCTAGAATCCAAGTGAAAAGCCTGAAAAACAAGGCTAAGCTCTGGGCCATTTGACCCCTGCTCTAGTTCCACCTTAGTTACAAGAACCAGAAAAACAAACCACCACCTGCAGCCTTAGGAAAAACACCCCGTGTGGAAAGCCCCCACACGGCCTGCTCTCTGACCCCCAGTTAACCTGGCCCAAGCCAATCATCCTGCTCACATACCTCAGATACAGCAGCCCAACCAATCAGTTTAAAGGTCAGGCCCTCCCCCTGGCTTGCGGTGTAGTGCTGAGAGACCGTGACACATCAATAATTGGGACTTCTGGTGTGTCAGTAATAAATTTTACCTATACCTCTCAGCTGGTGTGACTTGAGTGGTTTCTCCTGGCGACCCCCTTACTGAATTGAACTCCCAGGGCCCAACATTTTGGGCTAGGGTCCAACATAAGCACTTTGAGAGGCAGAGGTAGGAGGATCTCTGAGTTCAAGGCCAGACTGGTCTATATAGTTCAGGACAGTTTCCACTTGTCTCGAAAACCAAAACAACAACAACAACAAAGAAAATGTGCTGTTAAACACACACTGGTTGATGCCAGGCGTGGTGGCGCACGCCTTTAATCCCAGCACTCAGGAGGTAGAGGCGGGCGGATAGCTGTGAGTTTGAGGCCAGCCTGGACTACAAAGCGAGTCCAGAACAGCCAAGGCTAACACAGAGAAACCCTGTGTATCGAAAAACAAAAAAAAAGTTAAAAAAAAAAATGTATTCATATACACAGTATTTTGCCTGCATGTACACCAGAAGAGGGCACCAGATTTCATTATAGATGGTTGTGAGCCATCATGTGGTTGCTGGGAATTGAACTCAGGACCTTTGGAAGAGCAGGCCGTGCTCTTAGCCTCTGAGCCATCTCTCTAGCCCCCCAAAAAATTTTTAAAAGTTTAAAAAAAAATTAAAAATAGCCAGGCGTGGTGGCGCACGCTTTTGATCCCACCATTCAGGGGGCAGAGGCAGGCGGATTGCTCTGAGTTTGAGGCCAGCCTGGTCTACACAGCAAGTTCAGGACAGCCAAGGATAAACAGAGAAACCCTGTCTCGAAAAACGAAAAAAGAAAGAAAAGAAAAGAAAATTGAGGACTTTGAGTGCCAGGCCAATCAGAGTAACTTGGTGAGATAACGTAGGCCAAGCATGGATTTAAGTTAAGTACACAGAAACTAAAGCAGGAAAATGGTGAGTTTGAGGCCAGTGTGGGACAGTATGACAACACCATCGAAAACATTTTTAAACAGGAAAAAGAAGCTGAGTGTGGTGCTCCCCCCCCCTAAGCTGGCATTTGAGAGACTTAAAGCAGGATTGCCACACACTCAAGGCCACAGACACCGCCCCAAACAACAAAAATAGAAAGACAAAGGCCTCACTCTTTGTTTTCCCGCTTGAGTTTGTTTAGTTTAACCAAGCCGCAACAACTCTTCCAACAATAACAAGGGAGGAGGAGACCTATGTGGGACAACCTCCTCCCCCTCCCGTGGAGGGTGGACCAGACACGTGCTTCCTCTGCGCTCCGCCCACGCTGTGTTCCGCCCCCGCTTCCGGGCCCCGTGGGCTCGAGGCTTCAGCTCCACCTCCTGCACGAGCTCCGGCCAGATCCCCGTGCGGTCACCGCCCACCTCTAAGTTTTCCGCCAATCGCCCCTTGGACCCGCCCCTGCTCCGCCCTGCTCCGCCCCGTTCCGCCCTTGCGTCTTCCCACATCCGGGCTTTTCGGCCGCGCAGACTCTTGCAAGCATGGAGCTCCACGGCAAGCGGGCTTCTGGTCCCAATGGGTCCTCGTCTTCTCGGGACTGCTCGCAGGTCACCGTGTCCAAGGAGCTGCTGACGGCTGGGAACCAGAGTTCCGGAGGTGAGTGGAGGCAGAGTGCGGGTTCTGCTGGGCGGGCCCGGGCATGGCCCTGTAGCCGTGGACGCTGCGGAGGTCGAGATGCTTAAGGGATGGGGACGCTGCGGGGGCTGGAGATGCTGCAGGTTCAGGGTGGTGAGGGGACGGGGACACTACAGGGGCCTGGAATGCCGCCGGTTCCGGGTGCTGAGGGGACAGGGACACTATGGGGGCCGGGGATGCCGCAGGTTCGGCGTGCTGAGGGGACACTGGGGGCCGGGGATGCCGCAGGTTCAGGGTGCTGAGGGGACGGGCATACTGTGGACCCCGGGACTCTGTGGATGTCGGGGGTATGACTAGGCCAGCCGGGGCCTATGCAGTTTTTTGGGAACCCCTCAGGGAGGACTTGGTCTGGACCGACTGCAGTGGTAGAAAACAGAAAAACACCATTAAAAAAAGCCTGGCGTGGTGGTGCGGGCCTTTATAGCACTGTGGGAGGCCCAGGCAGAAGGATCTCTGAGTTGGAGGCCAGCCCCAGGTGTCTTTTTTTTTTTTTTTTTGAGACGGTTTCTCTGTGTAGCTTTGGCTGTCCTGGACTCCCTTTGTAGACCAGGCTGGCTTCGAACTCAGCCATCCGCCTGCCTCTGCCTCCCGAGTGCTGGGATTGTTTTCGAATCCGTACCCTTTGTGAAAGTTACTTTCTCTAGCCCCCGCCCCTCTTTCACAGTTGATTCAAACCAGGTGGGATACTACAAATATTGTGACTAGAACACGTGAAAGTTATTGTGCCAGCCTGGTGTGGTGGCACATGCCTTTAATCCCCAGCACTCTGGGAGGCAGAGGCTGGTGGGGTCTGTGTGTTCGAGGCCAGCCTGAACAAAGTGAGTCCAGGACAGCCAATGCTACACAGAGAAACCCTGTCTGGAAAAAAAAAAAAACAAAACTCCCAACCAAATAACAACTTTTTTTCTCGTGTCTGTATTATCAGTCTACTGAGAACCGAGTGTATCTGAAGGAATTACAGTAGTAATTGCCAACGCCTGTGTAGTACACATTGTGAGAAATTAAGTCATGCTTCGTGAATCCCGATTGTAACAAATGAAAGGCAGCTGGCGGAGGAATGGATTCACGCGGCACAACAGATTCACTTAAGAGGCTTATTAGGGAATACTGAGAGAGTCTGGAGACACAGAAGGGAAGAGGAATGGGAGTTCCCTTTATAAACTGTAGCGCATGCGCTGAGGGTGCGCATTGTGGCTTAGGGGCCTACGGAGGTATTCAGACCACGACCCTTTTATGGAAGAAGACACTGGCAGGGAAGTAGCAAAGCTGATTACTGATTCCAGACCTGGCTTTTTTTCCTCTGATCGGAACAGTATTAAACCCCTAGGCTCGAGCCAAGTGGCGGTGGTGGCTGCTGCGGTACACGCCTTTAATTACAGCCCTCCGGAGGCAGAGGCAGGCAGATTGATGTGAGTTCCGAGGCCAGCCTGGTCTACAAAGCAAGTCTACGACAGCCAAGGCTGCAGAGAAACGCTGTCTCGAAAAACAAAAACAAACAAAAACCTTAGGCTCCAAGGAACATTCGAAGGCTCCTTTGATAGCTCTTATGTTCAGGGTGACAGGATTTTTGATTTAGAAAATGAAGAGAGTTTCCATGTGTGAAAAGAAGAAAATGGTCAAAGGCTTCAGTTTTCAGTGTCCCGGGATGGACGGTTGGTTTGGAGTGTGGAGGCTGGAGAGGTTATTTTTAGGATGAGCACCTCCTGGGGCCAGGAGAGGTAGACAAGTGCTTTCTACTCTGTCTTAAGTCTTTTGCCCGATTCTGCATAGCTTGTAACCATTTCTGGTTCTCTGTGTGTGTGCCTGCTCTATAGATCAGGCTGGCCTCGAACTCAGATCTGTCTGCCCCTCTGCCTCCTGAGTGCTGGCTGTCTGCCATGCTACAGCTCGGCATTTATGGCTAACCTCTGGAGACTGTCGTTGCAGCTCTACATTTTTTGCTGACTTTATTAAATTTATTTATGTGTTGTATTGTGCATACCTGGTGCCTGGAGAGGTCAGAAAGTGATCTTCTCGAGTTGGAGTTAATAAGACATTGTGAGCCACCATGCGTATGTTGGCAATCAAACCCTGGTCCTCTGCAAGAGCAGCTAGCCCTTGAGACAGTTTCACTGTATTAGCCCTGCCTGGCTTGGAACTCAAGAGTGCCACCTGCCTGTCTTCTGAGTGCTGCAATTAAAGGTGTGCTCCACCATGGTTTTTCTGTGGAGCCTCAGCTGTCCTGAACTCAGGATAGCTTTGTAGACCAGGCTGGCCTCACGGATACCTGCCTGCCCCTGCCTCCCAGAGTGCTGGATTACAAGCATGCGCCACTATGCCTGGCTTAAGGTACATTTATTACAGATAACAGATGAGTGAGATAGACTGAAGGGGGGGGGGCATGGTGGCACACGCCTTTAATCCCAGCCGTAGGGAAGCAGGTGGATCGCTGTGAGTTCGAGGCCAGCCTGGTCTACAAAGTGAGTCCAGGACAGCCAAGGCTACACAGAGAAACCCTGCCTAGAAAAACGAAAAGAAAAAAAAAGGGGGGGGGGTTGGATGCACACAAAAGAACCAAATTGGCGCAGGAAGGCTGGGTGTACCCCTTCTCTATCTGATTGCAGTGGTCCCCTCCTCGCTGTTGGACGGTGCAGGATCACCCCATCTCTGAGTTGCACTTGTGGCTCAGGCTGGTGTATGCTGTAAATAGTATGCCTGTGTTTTCAGGTATCTGGGACCAGTTGCTCATCAGCTCTAAGCCTCATTCCAGAAAGACCTCCAAGCTTCAAACAGTTCGGATGCAAAGGAGCCCTTGTAAGTACTTCCTTTCCACAGTAGAGGGCGCTCCCCCAACTTAGGCTAATGAATCCATTTGATAGTCTGTCTTCACGGCTCACATCAAAACTGGTGTGTGTAACACAGCAGATCTTATCTTACATTGTATAAGTCCCTGTGCAGTTTTTTGAGAATATATATATATTTTTTTCATGTTTTTCCTGAGATGGTTTCTCTGTGTAGCCCTGGATGTCCTGGTACTCACTCATTTGTAGACCAGGCTGGCTTCAAACACAGAGATCTGCCTGCTCTGCCTCCTGATTTCTGGGATAAAAGGCGTGTGCCACCAGTTTAGATTTAAAAAAAAAATTTTTTTTGAGACAGTTAATCTGTAGCCTTGGCTATCTTGGACTTTGTAGACCAGGCTGGCCTCAAACTCCTAGCAGTCCACCTGCCTCTGCCTCCCGAGTGCTAGGATTATAGGGGTGTGCCACTGCACCTGGCTTAGTTTTTTGTTTTGTTTTTGTTTTTTAATTACATGTTGGAGATCAACTTGGGCAGTTATCAACACTTCACTTTAAAAAATTTACATTAGCTGGGCGTGGTGGCGTACCCCTATGATCCCAGCACTCGGGAGGCAGAGGCAGGAAGGAGGATCGCTGTGAGTTCGAGGCCAGCCTGGTCTAAAAAGCGAGTCCAGGACAGCCAAGGCTATACAGAGAAACCCTGTCTCGAAACCCCTCCCCCCCCCAAATTTACATTGGCATGCTGGTTAACTGTTTTGGTATGGCCTGATTATGTAGGCCAGGTGTTATATATAGAATCATTCCCTCGTGTTTCTTAGTAAGGAAGCTCTTACAATACAGATAGTAAGTATTGAGGCTTTCAAAATAAATTTTCAGGGTTCCCAAGAGCCCTTCCCCAAGGATTACACCTGCAGTAACAGTTTGGTGGAGATGCCAGCTGCTTGTAGCTCCTGCAGGGAGCTGTCACTCTTGTTCCTCTGAGAGCGCACAGTAAACTCAGTGGTTCACGAGAGCACTCTGGTGGAGTCTTCACTCTGCTCTGTAATCAGAGCCCTGTCGAGGCTGAAAAGCTTCACATCACCCAGCGGTCTAGACTAGGATGTGGCTATACAGCGCAGGCTGGCCCTGAACTTGCTCATCACACTGCAAGGCTGCTGAACGGCCTGCTTGTAAAGTATGCCCCTCAGTGAGAGGGTTGAAGTAGCTTTCTTAAAGCTAATATCTGTGTAATGGATACCCCAGTGCTCACCCCCTGTTATGTGCATTGTTGTTTGGTAGTGTTGCTGGAACTTAAACCAAGGACTTCTTGCAGGTGGTGCAGACGCTCTTTTCTTGTGCTGAGCTATATTCCTAGCCCTGAACTCCCTCTGTAACTGAGGCAGGCCATGAATTTGTGACCTTCCCTCCTACCAAGTAGTAGCTATGACTGTGGGCCTTCACCAAAAGTTATTTTTATTCATTCATTCATTTTTGTTTTTGAGACTTTCATTTAGTCCAGGTCAGCCTATAACTTCATTATGTAACTGAGAATCTTTTACCTCACCCAATTTTAGGGTTACAGCTACTCGCTGCCCTGCCTAGCTTTAGTTATTCCCCCCCTACCCCCCAGGTTTCTCTGTGTAGCCCTGGCTGTCCTGGAACTTGCTTACTTGCTTTGTAGACCAGGCTGGCCTCAAACTCACAGAGATCCACCTGCCTCTGCCTCCCTAAGTGCTGGGATTAAAGGTGCACACCACCACGCCTGGCTAGTTAGTCTTTTTTCCCTCTCTTCCTTAGAGTCCCTGGCTGGCATGGAACTCTCCATGTTGCAGACCATGGTAGCCTCAAATTTAAGAGATATATCCCTAAGTCTGTCTCACCTCCCAAGTACTAGAGTTAACGGGTGTGCCTGGCAGTTACTTACTCTAGGAGGTGGCTCAGGGTAAGAGTGCTTGTTGAAGCTGGGTGTGGTAGTGCACACCTTTAAATCCCAGCAGTTGAGAGGCAGAGGCAGGTGGATCGCTGTGAGTTTGAGGCCAGCCTGGTCTAAAAAGTGAGTCCATGACAGCTAAGGCTATACAGAGAAACCTTGTCTTGAAAAACCAAAATTAAAAAAGGAAAAAAAATGCTTGTTGAGCAAACATGAGGACCAGAGTTCACACACATCCTTTGACTCTGTAACCTCTGTTACATACATGGCTTTGTAATCCCTGTGCTGTTGGAGGCAGACACAGTCATTAAGGGACTCTCAGACTAATGTCTGAAACTTGCAAGCCAGGCCTCCATCATCTGCACTGCTCTAAACATTCTTACCTTCCAAGCTCCCACAAAATAGCTAAGCTTTAAACACTCAGTGATTTTTTTTCTTTTGTTTTTCAAGACAGGGTTTTCTCTGTGTAGCCTTGACTGTCCTGGACTCACTTTGTAGACGAGGTTGGCCTGGAGCTCACAGCAGTCCACCTGCCTCTACCTCCTGAGTGCTGGGATTAAAGGAGTGCGCCACCACCGCCCGGCCTAACATTTAGTGACTTGAACAGCCCAAAGTTCTTCCACAATCCTCGTAAAAATGCAGAGTTAGCTGTCTGTCACAGTGACTCCCCACCGTTGTGGTGCCCATTTTTGTTTCAGTCAGGGTTTCTTCTGCAGTGATGGACACCAAGACCAAGGCAACTTTGGGGAAGGGTTTATCTGGCTTAATGCTTCCAAACCATTGTTTATTACTGAAGGAAGTCAGAGCAGGTACTGAAACCGGGCAGGAACCTGGAGGCAGGAGCTGATGGAGCAGCCACAGAGGGGTGCGGCTAACTGGCTTGGTCCCTCATGGTTTGTTCAACCTGCTTTCTTACAGAACCCAGGACCCCCAGCCCAGGGTTAGTACCACGCACAATAGGCTTGGCCCTCCCCGTCGATGGTTAACTAAGAAAATACCCTGCAGCTGGATCTTGCAGAGACGTTTTCTCAGTTGGGGTTCTCTCAGATGACTTGCTGTTGTCAAGCTGATAAAACTAGTCAGCACTGTGGTGAGATTGCATGAACTAGAACTCTGAATTGTGAAAGAGGAAAGCTCAGCTGCGTGTGGTGGTGCAGGCCTTTATTCCCAGCTCCTGCGGACTGTTGTGAGGTCAAGGCCAGCCTTGGTCTCTAAAGGGAGTCTAGGATAGCCAGGGCTATTACACAGAGAAACTCTGTCTTGGGGGTGGGGGGGGAAGGAAAGCTCAGATTACCTTAAGGGAAAGGAAAACTTGGCTAATTTTCTTGGGGAGAAAGAACCCAGGGCTAGAAACGACTGCAGGTTTATTTGGATCTAGGTGCCGGCCCCCTGTCCTCACCTGCTGCCAGTCTCCCGTCCCCACTTCTTGGTGTTGGATCAATCTAAAGATGGCTGGCTACTCCACTGCTGTGGCCAGCTGGGTGCTTCGAGACCTATCCCAGACCAACTTGATTCACTTTTTTGTTTTTCTGAGACAGGATTTCTCTGTATAGCCCTGGCTGTCCTGGACTCTTTGTAGACCAGGCTGGCCTCGAACTCAGATTGCCTGCCTCCACCTCCCAGAATGCTGGGATTAAAGGTGTGCGCCACCATGCCCATTTTTTTTTTCTTCAGCTCCCACATTGACCTCTTACTGGCTGGGCTAGAACACCATGTCAGTTTACACCACAGGGCAGATTCTGGTGGGTGAGACTACCGCTTGTTGAGGGTGAGGAACAGCAGTGACCTGACCTTAAAGGAAGGGCAGGCATGGTTCTGTGCAGGATGATGGCAAGGTGGAAGCCAGTCCAAGTTATGAACAAAGAGAATTTCAGCCTGGGCAACATAGCAAGTCTGTTTCTGTTTTTTAAAGATTTATTTTTAGGTATATGAGTGCTTTATCTGCATGCCAGAAGAGAGGGCATCATATCATGTTACAGATGATTCTAAGCCACTATGTGGTTGCTGGGAATTGAACTCAGGACCTCTGGAAGAGTACTGCTGAGCCATCTTTCCAGCTCTCTCTTCCTTTTTTTTTTTTTTTTGAAGGCTGGTGTGGACATTTTGAGATAAGAAATGGGCAGTTGGGCAAGTGACACACATTTCAGGTAACTGAAATAGTAAAAAGTGGAAATGGGAGGATCCCTTTTCCTTGACAGCCGCACTTGTAAAGACCAGCTACACGCAACCATTAGGCCATTCTGCATGGTTTATTTTTTATTTCTCTTCCCAGTCGCCTTGTTGAATGCCAGCCTTATACTATGGGGATGGACTATAAACACACAATATTTGAGTAATAATTGCTGAATGGTGTGGTCTTGTTGCTCTGGGGCTGGGACTGGTAGAGCCCTTGGCCCTGAGTCAGTTCCTAGCGATCCCACCCACCCTCCAGCCCAAGAAGGCCCAGACATGGATGGACACTGAGAGTTGGTGGGTTTACTAACTCTGTTTGGATTGTTTTAGTAGGAGTTCTGTATTCCAGAATTTATTAATGTGTTTACATGCTGTGTTTGCCCTCCACAGTGTTAGACCAAGTTCAGGCCTTTCTCCCACGAATGGCCCAGGCAAATGAAAAGCTACGAAAGGAAATGGCACTTGCTCCAGCTGGTCGTTTCAATATTGAAAATATTGATGAGACATCCGCAAACATCATACAGATGGTAATTGCCTGGTTCATGTAACGGAATTGGTGTACTTGTCAACAAAAAGGGAAAAGAATGAATTTTGTTCAAAAATGTTATTTTAAAATTCACAAATAAACCCTGTCTCAAAAAGAAAAACAAAAAAACCTCCCATAAAATTAGCAAGTGTTTTCATACAGGCAAGGTGGGAGAACATACTTGAAGTTCTATAAGCTGTGCCAACTCGGGTGCCGTGTTTCACCTGCTGTTCGGTGCTGGACGCAGGCAGCTATTGACATAAACAATGAAGCAGGCTTTGTAAAGTTATGGCTACTAAAGCTTGAGTTGTGTACAATTTTACATGTATGTATTTTTAAGGGAAGGGTTGTTTTGGCTCACAGTTTCAGCGAATGTTTTTTTCATGATGTAAAGTTGTGCGTAGGGCTCCAGCAATGGTGGCAGAAGCTTGTGGTATGCTGCTTTAATTTTCCTCCTTCAGCCACTTTCTGAACGTATAGAAACCATTCTTAGTTCAAGAGCTGAAGAGGAGCGGGCAGCAGGGAGAATTTTGCCTGCTGCCCATTGCTCAGAAATGTAAATTTCATTAAGGCAAGTTGAGCTTGCTTTTTTGGGAGGGTGGGGCAGGACTTAATGCAGCCCAGGTTAGCCTCAGGTTGTTAGTCCTGCCTGTCTTCCCCACTGCTGTGATGATTACAGGTTGGGATTGTAAAGGTATCATTATAGTCAGCTGTTTGCAGTCTTGTCAAGTCTGAAATGTCTGGTGTGGTGCCTGACTCTAGTCCAGTGGTTCTCAACCTGTGGGGCATGACCAGCTGTAGACCATCAAAAAAAAAAAAAAACACAGATACTTACGATTCATAACAGAAAAATTACAGTGAGGAAGTAGCAACGAAAATAATTTTATGGCTGGGGACTCACCACAGCATGAGGAACTATATTAAAGTCACAGTGTTACGGTTGAGAACCACTGGTCTTATCCGTTTTTATTGACCAAATGCTGGTGGATATGTACTAGGCAAGAAGAGTCTTTTTAAAGATGTAAGTAAAACAAATCCTTCGAAGACTTCCTGACTTCATTCTGGCACCTGAAAATCATGGAAGTGCCATTTGTATCAAGCACACAGCCTACTCTGTACTCCAGAGTTTATAGTGAATATTGGTAGCTTTCTCTGTTGCTTTTTGTTTAGTTTTTTGGTTTTTTGAGACGGGGTTTCTCTGTTCAGCCTTGGCTGTCCTGCCTCTGCCTTCCCAGTGCTGGGATTAAAGGCCCTTGTCATCACGCCTGCCTGCCTGCCTGCCTGCCTGCGTGTGTGTGTGTGTGTGTGTGTGTGTGTGTGTGTGTGTCTGCGTGTCTGCCATCTGCCTTCTATGTGGGTACCCATAGAGGCTAGGAGAACCAGGTGGGGAGTGTTAGAGCCTTCTATGTGGGTACCCATAGAGGTTAGGAGAAACGGGAGTGTTAGATTTCTGAGGAATTGTGAACCACTCGGGTCCTCGGGGGTGGGGGGTGGGGGGTAAGCACCTGTACCTGGTTGCTGAGCCCCGTTGCTTTCTTAGGGCTTGCTAGAGAACTCCCCTGACATAGATGCCTCAACCTGATACTTTCTCTAGGACGTGGCCTTATTTGAGATGAATCGGTCAGATTCAAAAGAAGAGGACAGTCCAGACGAGAGCTCACAGGACAGTTCTGGAGACAGCACAGAGTCTGAAGATGATGATGATGACGACGTCCCCTCTGAAGTCACCATAGAGAACATTAAGCTACCAAACGCAGAAGGCGGCAGAGGCAAGATTGAAGTCCTGGACAGTCCGGCAAGTAAAAAAAAGAAGCAGTGAAGTAAAGCGCATGGAAAGAAGCAGGTGTTCTTCTCTCTGCCTGCAAATTGTCGGGGAAGGTGGTTTCCAGGGAGATGGGCTTCAGGGTCCCTGTGGTGTCCTTCAGTATCAAAAAGAATTGATGAATGTGGGTGTGTTCTACATAGAAAGTGCTCAGAGCCTGACTGCAGAGGAGGGGAGTGTCCTTGGGGACTGAGAAGGGAAGTAAGGAGAAAACAACCTGACCGGTCACATGCAGGCATTTGCCCACACTGACCCAGTCTGAACAGTGTGGCCTGTGACTCATTGAAGCTCCTCTGTGCCAAAATCAACCTATTGTCTACAAAATTTCCACTTCCAAATTAGGGCTTTGGTTTTTGTTTGTTTCTGTATCATGACAGGTTGCAGTTTGTTAAATAGGAACTGGGTACTAGCTTCTAAGCCCAGGATAGTGGCCCCCTGCCATCTAACGTGTGCCGATGGCTATATTTAGTTCAAGAAAACCAAAGCTGCCTTTTAAAGATTTGACATCCTGGGAGGGCCTGATGTCTGCTCTTATTGTAGAGAGACTCAGGGTTTGCAAATCACTGTGCTCTATCACTGTGTGTTGCTCTATCAATGTGAATTCATGTAAAAATTATCTTGCTTCAAATTGCAGTGGTACCGACAGCCTGAAGTTCTCCCAGTTGGAGAGCTGAGAGAGTGGCGGGTGACTTGGGTAGCTGTTTCACGGAACACCAGTCTTGGTGACGGGGGTGGGGGTGGGGTGGTAACAGGTGTAGGAACCATGCCCCTGTCACCTGGAGGGAATGGGAACAGTTCCTAAGTTACCCTCGGGTTTGTCATGCCGTGTGTTGTATCGACGCGCTGAGCCAGGGTCAGCTCAGGCCTGCACCACCAGTTCTGCCACCTTCCAGCTCTTACCATCACCCACACCTTCTTCCTCCATAGCCGCTGAGACCCTCAGGTATTTTACTCATCTTCCCACCTGAGAACTGAGCCACTGAGCTGCTGTGGCAAAACAGGAGCGACTGCAGCCATGGCTGATTACTCCTGAAGTGGCAGACTGATGAGAGCGCACACCCCCATGGTAGTGACCTGAACCTCTTGTGGTCAGAAGCATCCTGCACCTCTGTGTAAGTGTCGCCTCTTAACTGGGTACCTTTTGTGGTACCCAGTGACTGCACACAGATCCTGATTGCAGCTGTGTGTATACCCAGAGGGAGCCTATAGCTTGCTTTTTCAATTACTAGGTCTCTGTAGGTGTGGCTCAGAACTTTGCTTATATTGTTTGTTTAGTGCTCCTGCTTAGGGACTAAACACAGTAATTGGGAATTTCTGTGACAGAAGACAGTGGCTTCATATCTTGGTGAGTGTCAAACGACAAAACCACAGCTGAGGAATAAGAGTCGAGGATTTGTGTTACTGACCATGCTGACCATGCTCCTCCACAAGGAAAAAGCATGGTGGAGGCCAATACACTCCCTCCTGAGCATGCTCAGTTACAGTTGTAGCTCACAAAGGAAGGGTGGCAGATAGGAACATGCTTGTGGGCGAGCCTACATTGTAAAGATGATTGGGGAAGGTTCTCTGTGTGTGGTAAGGCCTGCATCACAGACACTTGGTGGTCACTGGTTGCTTTGGGATAGGATAGGGTAGCCAGGTTATAGGAGAGGGCTGAAGAGCTCAGAGAGGGACTTGGAGAAGTGGGTAGTATATATGTGTCCTCTGTATTTCCTTGTATGGGAAACACATTTCCTTGTTGGCCATTTTTTTATGTACCTGTACGTCCATTTTGCCATTCTGTCCCATTGTGTCTTTCTAGGCACAGTAGGAGTCATAATCATAAATGCCCAGTTTGGGGCCTGGTCCAAGTTAATGCATTCCCAGAAGGTTTAGGCCAGATTCAGGGTTCCTGTTCTATTATTAGAAGCTCATGTTCAGACAGAATAGTCATGATAGGGTTTTTGTTATGTTTTGTTTTTTAAGACAGGGTTTCTCTGTGTAGCCCTGGCTGTCCTGGACTCATTTTGTAGACCAGGCTGGCCTCAAACTCACAGAGATCCGCCTGCCTCTGCCTCAGAGTGCTGTGTTTAAAGCTGTCCTGCTGTTCTGGGCAGCATCCAGGTAGTGCACTGCTGGGCATCTGTAGCAAAGTGGGGCTGCAGGACTTGGCTTGCCCTTGTGGTCTGAATAACATCCCCTCGCCCCCTACCCCGCCATGGGATGCCAACTGCTGGGAATGGGGAGGGAATTTTTGGTTAAAGCCCAGTGTTCAGTGTCCTGAATTCAGCATGTGATGTCTTCAGCAGTGGGGGGATCCATTTACCTCTGGTACACACCCATGTACAGTGACAAAGGTTGCTACGATGTGGGGATCTTTGGGATCCATCTCCCTGGCTAGCAGTTCACAGGAAGATAGACCACACCCCTGGCATCAGTTTTTATTAACTTAAGAGTTGCTGGAAGCACTCTTAACATATGTGCAGTGTCTTTATTTAGGCTTCAGCTGCCATTCAAATATATATGCCGTTTTCTGTAGTCTCGTATGTGGCAACATAGAGACGTGGCCAACCTTCCCATACACATTCCTTTTTGGATACGCTGGTTTTACTGACAGTAAAGCAGATCCTGCTAGATTCCACCTCCTTCTGACAGTTGCGCTGATATTGTGTATATTGAGCTTACACCCCTCTTCATGACAGCTGTATTTACATGTATGAAATTGTCAAAAATGAATAAATTCTATTTTTTAAAATGTGTATAAAGCATTTGATGGCACATTCTTGTCTTAGCACTCAGGTGGCTGAGGCAGGAGGATTCAGAATTTGAGGCCAGCCTGGTTGCACTGCACAGCCTTGTCTCAAAACAGAAACAGCCTCTTGAGCCCTCTTGTGTCTTAGACTCATGCTGCCAGGTTATGCAGACGAGTGACTGGACCATGCTGCGAGGTTATGCAGACGAGTGACTGGACCAGGGTGAGGTGTGAAGTGCACCAGTACCACCCCAGAACTGCACTGCCACAAGATTTCCTTAGTCACCTTGACCGTTACTATGTCAGTCCACACAACCACAGGGCTATTCTTCCTCCTTTTGTGTAAGTTAACACCGTTATGCCATATTTGGATAAGTACGTTATCCATCTCCCCTGCTCCTCCCTCCCCCTGACCCCTTCCTCAGGTAGCCTGCCCCTCAGACTCCTTTCCTCTTTCATGTCCTGTTTGTCTGTCCCCTGTTCTGTTTGACTTCATTACTTCTTTTTCTTGATTTCCTTGCTAGATTTTAAGACTTGAACCCGTCAGCATGTGTTACATGTTATAGGCTAGGATCGTTGTATGAGAGAGAATATACAGTGTTTGTCAGAAATTTGAGTTTGAGTCAACTTGCTTACTACTACTTTTCTACATCTGCCCATTTTTTTCCTGAAGATTTCATTTTTCTTCACAATTAAAGGAGAGAGAGTGTGTGTGTCTGTGTGTGTGTGTGTGTGTGTCTGTCTGTCTCCCTGTCTCCCTGTCTGTCCATCCTGGCTACATGTCTTTGCTACTGTGAATATAGTAGCGATAAACGTGCATCTTGAAAAGCCTTTCTGATGTATATGGAGCCCTTTGGGTATAGTCCCTGGCGTCATATGGTAGATCTGTGTAATTTTTGGAAGCGCTTGCGTGAATGATTTCCATGATGGCTAAACTCAGTTGGGTTTCCTAACTGGTGGGGCACGTTCCATGAGTTCTAGAACTGTTTCGCTGTTCGTCTAGCAGGGACCCCAACATAGGCCCCTCTCATACCTGTATACCACCTCTTCCGGATACTCCACACTCAGGCTGTTCAGGCAAGTTTTTCTTACCTTGATGCCAGGACAACAGAATTACTCCTCCCCAACTCATCTTTGATCTGTTAACCCCCATCAGAGAAGGGCACCAGTTAAGTTATATGCGTGAGAAAATGCCTGGGAAGATGTGAACAAACATCCCCTCCCAGATAGGGAACTGAGATGAAAGTAAAGACACTATCCAACGTCTACTTTATTGGGTTATTTAGAAGAGTGGATGAAGAGCAGAAATGACTCAGACAACTGTGTCACTGCTGTGCTTTGACATCCTAGGGATTGACCTAAGTGGGGAGTGACAATCCCAGACACACAGGAAATCTGGGATCTGATGGAAATGGGCCAAAACTAGCAGCAGCTGAGAAAAAACTGAGTTTATGTATCTGAATCGAGAAGGTAAGTCTATTGTATACAGCAGGAGGAGGAAAGTTAAGCTAATCTTAGTGTAGGATCCCTGTGGGAGAGGAAGCTCAGGATAATAGTTCCTACATAAAATGGTTAGTCTTTGCACTAGAGGAAGGCTTTGCCGTTGCCATTCCTTCAAGACTCCTGGCCTCCCTGGGAGACTATGTCTGTGGGTCTGAGACACTGGGTCCTTGACAGGGCTGTGCTGATGTCAGCCACATCCACCCAAGACCCTCACCCCTTATTCTCTGCACATACCACTTAAAGCCAACCCCAGCATAGGTGGTCACTGCTGTAGAATTGTATCAGTTACATTGTCCGGTGTCATGCGTCTGTCTTACTGGACCATAATACCCTCAAGAATTTAAAGCTGGACCCAGCCCTTGTCCTTGTGTGGGTTAATCTCCTAGCGTCATTACGGCTCCCTAGTGGTTAGATGCCTTCCTCATTCTGTGAAAATCCTTAGAGGTCAGCATTGTGCCTTCTGTGTAGTGAGTGGAACTTCTTCACAAGAGAGTTGGCAGGCTGAGAAGGCCCTAGGCCACTAGTCCACATCAAGCAGCAGGGCTGTTAATTTTAGGGGCCGCCTTTGAAGGTCCACTGTTGACCATTCTAAGTGAATGCGAATCAGTCTTGAGGATAGGAGCCAAGGGAGTACTAAAAAATGCATTAGCAAGTTTTACAGAACATGGACAGACTCAGTTACTCCTATCAGTTGTAAGTCGAAGAGCAGTGTTGGGTATGACTGCGTGGACGGGGAACTACCCATCTAGAAGTCTGTTCTGTAGGAGTGACCTGGTTTCCTAGGCCATACTGAACTGTTGGAATGGCTCTAGTCTGGGTGAGTACACACTCCTGTGTCTAGCTCTTTGATGGGTTTCTGTAATTTCACGGTATTACCCAGGTAGTCTGTGCTCCTTTAGTTTTCACTCGAGTAGGAGTAAGTTTATAGGTTCCCATTTTTGCCCAAATACACATGACTGCCTTCACAGTCTGCACTTTTAAGAATTGTGTGCTGAGCCGGGCGGTGGTGGTGTGCGCCTTTAATCCCAGCTCTTGGGAGGCAGAGGCAGGCGGATCGCTGTGAGTTTGAGGCCAGCCTGGTCTACAAAGTGAGTCTAGGACAGCCAAGGCTACACAGAGAGACCCTGTCTCAAAAAGCCAAAAAAAAAAAAAAAAAAAAAATTGTGTGCTGAGCTCAAAAATCCACCCATCTTCAACATGCCTGGTATTGGATGGGGGGTTGGGTAGTAAATGCCTGTCCCTTTTGTAAGGAAAATAAGGCAGGGAACAGCAGCCTCCATCTCAATAGGCTGAGACTTGTTTTTGGTAAAGCAAGGGGTCTCAACCTTGCCTTGCAGTAGAGGTGGTGCTCTCAGTAGGGGAGTTAATGTTGACTCTGGGCTTTTTAACCAAAGCGTGAGGCAGTAGGGCTGGGGGAGTGGGTTGGTGTAATGGTGTGGTAGGTTCCCAGTTAGCAGAATGTCCCTTGACCAGGGTTGGGGCTAGGGCAGCATGTCCAAGCCAAAGTAGGTTTAGCCCAGTGTACCCCAACTCTGAAGGGATATAAAATGTGCCAGAGAAGGTTCAGGGCAGGGAATTCTATAGAGGGGCTTGGGGGTAGGGTGGTTATTTCTGGAGGGACTGTTTCCTGCCAGCCCTCTACGATTTGGGAGTTAGGGGTGGAGGTGACCCATAGCGGTATCTATGTCAGATAGTGGTTGCCCCTCTGCTGCAGGAGGAAGACTGTTACCAGCTGGCAAAGCTACACCCCCCACGAGACAATTAGCAGGTATGGACAAGCTAAAGCTCAAACTCAAACCCCACACCTAGTATTAGAACAAAAGCATGCTTACATAACACAACTGACTTTACAAAGAACCCGAAACTTCTATTACATGTGGATCCACTACACGTTGGTAGCGGTTACTTCTGTGGCGTGTTCTTCCAGGAATGTGGGGAGTAGACCTTTTATCTATTATGATAGGATAGATCTCGGTAGACCTGCCGTAGAAGGATGTTCAGGTCTGGGTTGAGGAAGAGTGGCATACAAAGTAAATGCCACTTGGTGCCTTGGCTCCTCTAGTCAACCAACAGGGTATAGTTAGTTTCTGCAACATCTGGGCTGGAGGACCCGCTACACTGGGCTCATGGGTGAGTGGTAGGTCTGGGTCATATTGGAGATTCCTGTTACGTGCCTAGCCCTCCCACAGTCTCTTCCTAGATCTGGGTCTGCGGTTGGCAGGAAGGCATGGGCGGAGTGTGCAAGCTGGAGCATGTTGACTGAAGGGTCATTGGGGTCAAGTTGGAGGCTTTGTCTTGGGATGGAGTCCGGTGGATCATGGGTCAAGTGAGAAGTTGGCTCTGCTCACAGATGGAGGCCCACCCTGTGTTACCTCTCTTCCTGTGGTGCTTTTGACAGCATCCCATCCCAGGACCGAGAGGCTCCGATTGCTGTGGCTTAGTTAATTTTGAGTTTCCAGAGGGTGCCCTCTCTGCTCTCCCCATCAGACTCAGTCCCAGAAACCCCCTTTCCTTTGGGGTCTCCATTTCATGCCTCAAGTGAGGTAAGGTTGACACATGTCCAGTTTCTGAGGACCTCAGTATTCTCCACAGTCATTTTTGATTGGGGAGATTGGCCTGTTACTTGTAAGCGGGCACAGCAAACCCACCAAACAGGACTGCTGCATGGGTAGGGGGAAGAAAACCAAAACCAGTTTATTGTGGAACAGTTGCCAGACTGTCTAACAGGAGCAGAAGAGCAGCACAGTGAAAAAGCGGATTTTATAGGCAGGCTTATTGGGGGCTGTCACAAGCAGGCCAGTTTTATGGGTACCAGGTGTTCTTTTATCCAGTAGCTGTTGCCTATGAGGGAAGAGGAATGGAGAAGCTGGTTTCTTCATAAAACAAAGTCCCTCAGTCCTGAGGTTTCTGAGAAATGGGAGTTACGGTTGTGTCTCCTGGCAAAAACCTGCCTGCTGAGCCCATGAAACCACTTTCAGCTTTGGTGCAGTTGAGCACCAGCATTTTAGGAGCCTTTTTTGTGACCTGAGGTCCTTTTGCTGATACGAGGCAATGGTAGTTCTTTTGTGGTACTTTGGCTTAACGGGCAGGAAGATAAAGGCTGGGGATGCCTGACCCAAGTCACAGAGTGGTCTCTGCTCAGGAGAGCCTAAGGGCTGGTATGGGGAGAAGACAGGTTAGGAGGAGATGCTTAGTATGGTGGGTGGTATTTTTTTGATCAGCTGGTTTTAAACACACTTGAGGGGGGAAGTATGGGGCTAGGAGAAAGAGGAGGAGGATCCTAGAAGTGGCAGCAGCCGTAACTAGATGGAACTGAAGATGCGCCATGCTATAGAAGGCAACATGCCTGCATTGAGCTGTGGATGGCTACCTATGTTTTGTTGTTTAATTTCTACTTCTTTGTTGAAGAGAGAGGCTCCTCCTTTTACTGTTGCCTGGAGGTTTAAGGCTCTTCGAAGGGTAACTGAGGCTAGAGAGGAGAGAGCTGTTCCTGTATCATTCCGAGGCCCCTAGGTGAGCTCTTGGTTGCTTTTGCTGGTTCTGGAGAGCTGGCTATAGGAAGTAGGGTGTAAGCTGGTTCTCCCCCACTGTCCCTGCTGCCACCACAGAACACAAGGCCACCATCACGTTTAAGAGCGTGAGTACAGGACAGAGGAGAACCCCCCCCCCCCAGTATAATAGATTTGCTGGGGCATAGCCGTTAGGAATTGAAAAATTATGTTGGTTGATTCCCCCCCCCTCGCCCATCCATACCTCCCCACCTCTACCTTGAGTATGAAGTGTCCTTTTCCATCTCTTGATTTAACTTGTGTTTGAAATCTTTTTTTAATAAGAAGATTGGTTCATTGGTCAGTTTGGAATCCCGAAACACCAACAAGCTTGAGGATGGCCTTAATGCCTGGGCTCATTTCTCCCCCAATCCCTGATCTCAGATTTGTGACGCATTTGTGCTCTTCTGAGGAGAGGCTCGGCCAAAGATGATTTAGGCTGAATGCGTGGTGCTCTGAACGCTGTCATCGTTTGCGCTACCCACTTACTCCCCACTTAATCCAGTAGAGTGCCACTGAGGAGAGATGTGGGAATGACCTCAGGGGCCAGTTTGATTACCTCAGAGTGGCGGAAAACACCCATGGATTCAAACTGTGGACCCAAGGTTTTCTTGAGCTTTCTTTCTGTTGAGATGAGCGCAGGGATCCTGTCAGCAACTTGGGGAAGTGCAATCGTCCTGTCTATATACCATTTGGTCATTGTGTATGTAGTCATTTGCAACGTACAATGCCAGCATTCTAATTTGGTCCATTAATTCCTTGCCCGGTGACTCAAATGTTGTAGCAAGAAGTCCAGCGATGATACGACCGGCCCATGGTTGATCCTGTCTATGGCAGCACTGGGTTGGTACATACTCAGAGCCGTAGCTGCATCACCATGTCCTGTCTTGCCGAGTGTAATCATCAGTGTCTTGCACCATAGTTTTATCTGGTCTGAACCACTTCAGACTCTTCTGATGATCCAATCACAACTCCAGTCAACAAGGTGCAATAGTGGTTAAGCATAGTGGACATCTCCAGTGATGTTGGTGGTCTGTCCTTAGATACCCTCCATCTTAAGGGTATGTAGTTGATATATAATTGCTCCGTTGTCAGCTGTGGTTGGATTTGAGAGAAATGACTTCTCTGGCACCCCAGCCATGGAGGAGCATCCCACAGTCCAGATATGAGGTAACAGAGAAGTGATAAACTTCTGTTACTGGATGGAATTTTGCCCTGTGGTCAGCATTGAGCATCGATAGAGCATCTAAGTCCAAATCTGACTTCTTACCAATTCCTGGATGAGGGTCAGATGTGTCAACCGGGTATTGGTGGAATTTGCTGCTGAATTTGTACTTGATTTCACTGTGTAGCCTTGGCTGTCCTAGACTCACTTTGTAGACCAGGCTGGCCTTGAACTCACAGCCATCCGCCTGCCTCTGCCTCCCGAGTCCCAGGATTAAAGGCATTGCGCCACCATGCCCAGCTTGTACTTGATTTCAGTGGTCAGGGGTTCGGGTTCTGGATCTGTTTCCTCATCGGGGCCGGAAAGCTTCCCGAGGAGGGGTTTCCATTATTCTGTACATTGTAGCCATTACGTGGGTTCCCGTTTGAAATCTTTTTGTCATGTCTTTTGAGAAAAGGTTTCTTGGACTCTTTGTAGACTAGGCCAGACTTGAACTCAAGGTGATTCACCTGCCTCTGTCCCCCACAGTTGCTGGGATTAAAGGTGGCACTCTACCACACCCAGCTTTGAAGTCTTATTTTGTTAGATACTAGAATGCTTACATCAGCTTGTTTCTTAGGTGCATTTGCTTGGGAAAATCTTTTTTTTTTTTTTTTTAACCACCCCTTTATTCTGAGGTAGTGTCAGTCTTTGATGTTGAGGTATGTTTCTTGTATACAGCAGAATGATGGGTCCTGGTTTTGGATCCATTCTGTTTAGCGTGTGTCTTTTTGGGGGGGAGAATTGAGTCTATTGATCTTGAGAGATATCACTGACAGTGTTGTTGTTGGTGTATGGGTTCTGAGACAGTCCAAGTCCATCGGTAAGATTAGCAGACTGCCGGACGCATCATCTCTGAGAAGTCAGCTCTCTGGCAGGGAAGCAGAAGTGTAGGCTCAATTTTCTTAACAAAAATACATTTTATGATGAACTTATTGAGTGTATATCCCTTATAACCCAACAAACGGAAACAATAGAGAGGATTAAAGAATAACAAAACCGTAAGGATTTCAGTTCCAAGGAATGATTGTCCTGGTACAATCAGCAGAATTTGTTCTGCTGGAACCTGGAGTAACCAGAACCTGGAACCTCAGCAGGAGCCGGAGCCCGCTCCAGCGGTTCTCTCTAGGAGTGTCTCAAAGTGCAGCGATGAACAGCCAAAACTACCCCAAGTCTCCAAAGCCCCCACCTCCAGTTCTGGGCTCATTTATATATCTCCTCCCAGAGTCTGTTCACAGGACCTTTTCAGCTGGCAACAATCAAGCTCCCGCACAAGGTGGTTTGTCTTCTAGTGGATTAACCTCGTCTGTTCTCACAAGACCGTTTCTCATCCCACTCTTGGGATCATAACAAAAACAGGTTTCTCTCTCCTTCACAGAAACTTCCCTATTATAATGTGGTCTTTGTGTCTGTCTGGAGTAGAGTAGGCCTGAGCCTGATAAGCGTAGGGAGCAGCCCCGCTTCAGCTGTGCTGTCTGAGAGATGTCTGGGGTATGGGTGACCCTCTACCATCCCACTTCAGCATGGCAACCCAGATTCCCCCTTTGTTTTTTTATAATGAGGCTGAATCATCGTATTAATACACCGGTTTTGAGTACCCCAGAAATCTCCAGGAGGCAAAACCGATGTAATAGCACAAAAGATCTTTATTATGACTCAAGCCGGGCCGCTACTATCATTAGCGCAGTGATACCTCGCGGTGACCCATGCTCTAGTTTCCGGGGTTTTCTGTAGGTCCTTTTCCCTCCCAGAGTTGCCAAAGTAGTGGGGTCCCAGCTTGGCAAGTACTTGTCTGTAAAGATACATAAGGGGGGGTCTAGGCTACAGAACAGGTGCCAAGGGTGCCAGCAGCTCGAACTTCCCTTTGCTCTCCTTAGTTCACTTCCTTGCTGAGGGGAGTGCCTGATTCAGGTTTCAGCTGCATGTCCCCTCCTGTGCTAATTGGCTGTTGCTGGGGGCGCGCGAAGGATAGTGATGCAGGTCAAAGCCCTTGGATCTGGTTTGAACATATCTCTAGTGGGCAAGGTCAGCCCTCCCTGTGGGTATTCCCGGGCCTTTAAGCCTGTTTCTTGAAACCTTGCCGCAGTGACCTTGATAAGGATGTTAATTCTTTTCTGTTTCTTAATATGAGTCAGCATAGTCTTTGGGAGTAGCTTGATACTGTACCAGAACTTGGTGGTTGATGCTGTGCTCTCCCCCCTGAATAGCCCTGGGGATGAATTGGCACAGAGTCAGCGCCACAGACCCTAGGAGTTCTGGTGCAAAGCAGAAGCTCGTTTATTGAGGAAAAATAGGGCAACCCTTTGTAGCCCCCTCCTGAACTCCCACAGGCTGTTGAAGCTCTCGCCTCCGTGTCATCATAGGATTGGTGTCCATGGCTCCTGTGACCCTGTCCACACTGTTGCTGGGCGCCACAGCAGATTTTTAGTTGGAAATTGGAAAAGCACCAGTGTGCATATGCAGTCACTTGTTACTTCCTGCTATATCTACACCCTTTTTTCCAGTAGAAATGCACAATGGGAACCAAGGTTCTTTGCCTTGGTATTGTTGACCCTCATGTCAGGATGCTTCCAGTTATTATTGACCGTGCCCATCTTACGTGTCCTGCCGTACAGGATCTGACTGTCATCGACGAGCCAGGCCTGAAGGGATAGCCCTCCCCGAGAGCTTGGGGTAAACATGGATCATTTATGTAGCATCATTACTCACAGACAGCGAGACATGCATAACTTCTGCTAGAGGCTTGTCGTGTGGCTTTGTTGATGATGTGTTGTTTGTCCATCATAAGATAACATCTAAAATTTAATAAAGCTAGAATTATAGCACCCATCAATGCATAGGTAAGGATCCAGGAGGGGTCGAGTAATCTCTTTATATTTTCCCATATGTCGCGACCTCCCCGCCAGCAGGAAAGACGCCGACACCAGGATCCTTCTCGATCACGCTTTATTGGGAGCGCCCTTGAAGCTGAAGCGAAAGACCCCAAGCCCTAGGAGCACGCTGCTTATATGCAGGCCCTAGCGTGGTGTGTCTCTGGCTGATTGGTCCACCGGCCAATGCCTCATTAACATTCCCCGTGGGGGAGGGGGAAAGAGAAACATTGTTGACGTGCCCTTATCCGGGCATATGCAGGAGCTGAAGTAGGATGGCACCACCACTGGGTGTGATCCGCGCCCAACATCTCCCCCTCCTTTATTTGAGCCAAGGGTAACCATCCGATCTAGGAGAGATCCTTATGAAGATCTTACCGATCGAGGACGGTGATCAGGGGTAGGGGTAGCGCCGACTCGCGTGCAATGGGAGGATCCCCGCGAAGTGCTACGGCCACTAACGGTGTGTGTGAGCCTTCCGGTGTGCAATGGCAACAAGGCTCGACCGGTGTGCAAAGGCCACACAAAGGGAAAGGGATGGCTCATCTTTTGAGGCTGGCAAGCCAAACTTGTGGAGAGGCGCCTTGCTCAACTGTCAGCAATGCTTGGATCATCAGGGTCTTATCGCGTTGATTTCTTTTCTTTAGTCGGCACAGTAGCCAAAGGCAGAGCACTACACCACAAATTAATATAGCTCCAAAAATTCCCACCCCCACCCATTCCTTAAAGAAGGAAAATGCAGAATACAGCCAAGAAGTAAGATCTCCAAGGGTAATGATCTCCACTCGAGTGCCATTCAATTGTGCGATTTGGTAGAAAAGCTGTTGGGATAGCTTTTCGACCTCCAATGTCCAGTTTCCTGCAAGGTAATCTGAAATGATCTTACTTTGATTAATGGAAGTAGTAAAATCATAACTTAGGGGAGTAACACACACATGTTGATAATGCGAAATACAACTTGTTTGAATGAGTTTAAACAATTCTTCCATTCTAAATATTGTCCCATAGTTAGACAAGCCTTAGTCACACTCATCCAGTCAGAAGGTGTCATTGCGTGATAGGCAAATCTTTCTAACAAGGCTTGAGTGAACGCTGCGCTCACTCCATAAGTACATACTGCCTCTGCCAGGTCTTTTATTTGCTTATACCCTATTGGTTCATGATATCTTGCTTGTGTATTGGGATCCTCAAATACTGGGAAAGCGGCAGCTACTTTCTTCTAGGTCTTAGGCTCGACAAAACTTACTTGAGCCTGTTTCTTTGGACCCACAAACTGAGGATTATAAGGAGGGGGGTGGTGCTGAGGCAGTCACCCCATGAGGCCCGTTATCTCTCTCGTTCATATTGGGCAGCGGCCTCCTCTAGATCCTGTTCTTCCTCAGAACTTAGTTCTTCTCTTCTCTCTGACTTGCCTTCTCGGACTGAGTCACTAGAGCTCTTAGCGAACTCATCGAGTACCGGGTACAATTTCTTTTTCTCCTCCTCCTCTTTTGTTCCTTTTTGTTTCCTTTTCTCTTTAGGCCTTTTCCCTTTTTCTTTTCCCTTTTCCTTCCTTTTTATGTTTTCCTCCCCTTTCTTTTGAATACCTTCTGATTCTGACAGGCTGTCCTGATGATTAGCAACAGCAAAAACAGCCCTGCAGCCAGAAGTGGGTCAATGCCAAATGGGGGCATGCCCTTGAAGGGAGACTTACTGGTACCGCCGCTCCGCGTGTCGAGTTCTGAATCCTCTCGGGGTCTCTTGTCTCCGAGGGTCTTCGCAGGTGTTTCAGTGGTCCGAGCGCTGTTCTTGTTTTCCCGGGTTTCGGCACCACTTGTCGCGCCCTCCCCGCCAGCAGGAAAGACGCCGACACCAGGATCCGCGCCCAACACCCATACTGTGACAAAAGCAGTGGAATAAAAAGCCAGGAGCTCTACCCTGGTTTTATTAAGTTTGGAAATAGATTCCCTTAAAAGAATGGAGTAATTGAGAAATTGATTTGACCAAGTCCCTTTAATATATTGAGCAAGTTCTTTCCAGCTGGAAGTCGCATTATTTACTTGGTAGGGGGTAAAACATACAGTGTTGAGTCAGTTCACAGGCCGTGATCCTGCCCCAGAGACAATCCCTCCACCAAAAGACGGACTTGCTGTAGGATATGGGTAGGCTGATACATAAGTTGGCTTAAGAATTCTTGAGTCTGTTAGGCCTTAGCGGACTTAGTTACTATCTGGTTGGCCAAGTGTGCAGTTTGAACTGTCTGGGTCGTGCAGCTCAGCAGTTGCTGTTCAGCTAGGGCCAGGAGATGATGGCCGCAGTGGTAAAAAAAATCCCTCTCTGCCCAGGGCAATGGCTGGAGATGAGTCTGTGACGTTAGAGTAACTGCATGAAGGTGGGTAGCATTGACTACAGGGACCCAGATTGTTCCCGGTTCCCTCACCAAGACAGCCAGAGGGGTATTATATACCCAACAGGCAGGCAAATAGCATCCAGTTGGGAGACAGTTCAGTTGATTCATCTGAGGCTGGTAACAGTGATGTTCATCACACAGTGGTCCCCACAAGGCATTGAGGTAAGGTGCAATGCCCGTGTTGGAAGTACCCCAAATTACCAAGCAGGGACTGCAGGTTGAAGAACACTCAAGACAGCAGGTCATTGGTGCTAAGAGAATGCTGTTTGTTGGGAACTCCTTATATAGGGAAGGAACCAGTAATTGAACAGCACTGTGGAAAGTCCCCAACAGGGAACAAACCAAGGGCCAATTAATGACACTCAAAACAAGGAAAATGAAGACAACCAGTGGAGCACAATGTTTAAACTGCAGAGAAAAACAAGTAATGGTCAGTACCAGCACAGCTGCAATTCCCCACAGTAAGAGGCCCTCAAAGGGGGAATTCCTGTAAAGGGTTGATTAAAGGAGAGTCCTCGGTCTGAGGAGGGAATATATGCAAGGCAGTGAGCAGGTACCACTGCTGAGAGGGGAAGCATAAAAGAAAGAGGTATTGGGGGGGGTTAGAGTGGACTGGGGGGCCTGTGCCAGCTGTTGTGAGACAGGAACATCAGCAGCATAACTAGTAGGACATAGCTTTCTCACGATTCTGTTCTCTTGCCTTTATTCCCCGGGGGTCATCTATAACAACGGGGAGCCAGTTATAGTTTCTGAAATAGTCTGCTTCTGTGAGAGTTAAATTTTAAAGGAGGGAAGTCCCCTGTTGGTGTGCCAGCTGTGGGTCCCATGACCCTGATGGGCTGTTGATTACCGGTAATCTCAGGATGTGGAGGAGTTTGGGGAGCAGCAGGGTCTTGGGACAGTGGTGAGTACAGCAGGTATGAACTACTTAGGAGACTGCTTAGAGGACAGCGCCTTTACTGAAATGGGAGTTAGCTTATACAGCTTGAGTTGAGGGAGGGGAGGATAAAGGTCAAGGGAGGAAGTGGGCACAATGACATTCCAAGTGTATCAGTCAGATGATCAGGCTTCTGGTCACATGATTTCTGAGAAACCAGTTCTCTTGGAAACAGAAGGTTGACTGACTTTATCATGATGTGGACTTAGTCTCTATGGAGTTGAGTTAGGCTGAGGTGTGAATTGGGCAGGGGGCAGCCTCACCCCAGCCATGCTCTGTGAGAGATGTCTGGCTAATGGGAATGTTCCACCATCTCACCTGGCTTGAGAACCTACCGTGGTGGTGGTGGTGGGGGGTGTGTATGCTTCCCTTTTGGTTTTGCTGGTGTGATATTTTCTGTATTTTGTTGGTGGTACTAATCTTGGTTGGAGTTTTCCATGTGATGTTTTCTGTTGGATTTGTGGGTGCTATTTAAATTTTGTCATGTTATATCTTGTTTCTTCTATCTATGGTGTTTGAAAGCTCTGCAGGGCACTGCCTGGTCTCTTACGCCGGCAGGTAGGGCTGGAATGGGAGAGGGCTTGGACCACTGTTGCCTCTCCCTGGGGGCTGCGCAGGACGGTGAGTGGCAATGACCCAGCCGCCTCCTACGATGCCCGGGGGGGGGGACAATACACTGAGTTAGGAGTCTCGTCGGAGCAAGGTCTCAATTTTATTATGGTGGGTTTTTCTTAGAGAGAGCATAGGGAGAGCATAAGGTATCAGGAGATATGACGTCTCCCAGGATGTAAAGTGGCCTAATACTGTGGGACCAATTGGTTTGTGTTACGGGTCTGTTGGCAGGCAAGGCTGGCACCAGGATTATTTTGTGGAAGTATCCACCAGAGACTGTTGCTGAAACTCAAGCCAGGCTCGGTTCTGTCTTCAAGGCCTCAGAAGGCTGACAGATTCGGCCATGGGGTCCAACAGGGGATACTAATCCGGATACTAATCTGTGTTCTCAGAGTCTGCTGGACATCTTTTCAGATCTTTTCTTTCAGAATCTCCATTGAGAAGCTGGATATAAATCTTAATAGATCTGTCTTTACATGTTACTTGACCATTTTCCTTTGCAGTCTTTAATATTTTTTCTTTGTTCTCTGTGTTTATTATTTTGATAATGATGTGGCGAGTGGACTTTCTTTTCTGGTCCAATCTATCCAATCTATTTGGTTTCTGTATGGTTTCGCTAAAAATGTTTCCTAGGCCTTTGAGCTGGTATTCTCATTCTGTTACTTCTTTTCCCCCAAGACAGGGTTTCTCTGTGTAGCCTTGGCTGTCCTGGACTGACTTTGTAGACCAGGCTGGCCTCGGACTCACAGTGATCTGCCTGCCTCTGCCTCCCGAGTGCTGGGATTACAGGCTTGCACCACCACGCCTGGCTCTACAGCTGTTTTCTTTTTTTGTGTGTCTGAGGCTTCGTGTATTTTCAGATGCCTATACCAAATAGAGCTGTAAACCTGGCCTCCTCTGTAAGCACACAGCAGATAGGGATCCTGGCGATGGGGGAGGGGAAAGGAGACAGTCAAAACCAGACAGCTCCAGGTCCTAGGAGACAGCAGCCTTACAGTTGTCCATGTCACCCCAGCCATTCCTGAATGTATTCCTTAAGATTCTTGAGTCTCAAAGACTACACAATACCCAGGGAGGGAAGGAGATGTCACTTGAGAGGCTGTATAAAGTGCTGGCACCTGAGACAGGCACAGAAAGGGCCTCCACTGTGAAGCGGTGGGCCTAGAAACCCCTGGAAAAAAGAGAGGGCTTGCTGGCAGCTGTGCCTCTGGGGCTGAGCTCACAGCCACTGCCGGGGGCACATTTCCTGTATATCCTTTAAGTCCAAGGAAGCTACTCTCTTGAGAGGGTGGCTTCTACTCTACAAGGCTCCCTTCCTTCTGAAAGGCAGTCTGGGGTGTCAGAACTACCCCCTTGTACCCCTAGAATCCAGCTACTCCTTTCTTCAGCGGGAAGTGATGTGCATTCCAAGGCAGAGAGAGAGAAGAGAGACCCAGAGGGTGCTGGGACTCGCCCCAGTGGATCACCCAGCTGTAGGGTGTGAAGTCAGGAAGCGAATCACGAGGGGAAGGTGGAGGCAAGTCTCCAGCGGTGTACCCCACCATCTCCCTTTGCTCCTCTTCTCCCCTCCTCTGGCCCTCTGGGGAACCGTTCTTGCCTGACTTTCCAGGCCCACTCTTTAGCATGCTCCACTCCCAACATCCGTCCGTTCTCCGAGTGCCCTGTGCGCCAGTCCAACACCCTGGGGCTCAGACTGCGAGTGCAGATGCCCCTCTCCTTAGCACTGGCCCCTGGGCTCTGCCTCTGTGGCCTCTCAAGTTTCCGGAGAACCCCACTTGCCACCACAGCCTAGTCTCCATCAGTGCCCCTGCAATCCCCAGGCTGCATCCCATCCTCGAACTCTGGGATCCCCGGTGCGCGCGCATGCGCGCGCACACACACACTCCCAGCACCAACCCCAAGGGCATCTCTGGCTCAGGTCTCCACCCATGGCTGTAGCAACACAGCTGTTTTATGCTTTAGCTGTGTTGAAATATTCAGGGCCTTGTGTGAGGGTGTGTGCTATTTTACCCCTGAAAACAGACTTGAGAAAACAGGTGATGTTTATCCACTGGAAGAGGAACCGCTTCTTGAAGAGGCATCCTGAAAAACTGATAAACATCCTAGTACTGACCCTTGATATATATGTATATATGTATACATATGTATGTATGTCCTGGAAGTTCCTGGGCCTCTGCATGTTCCTCTGGAATGGGGATGATGCTCCTTCAAGGACAGTGCAGCTCACTTCTGCTGCCTGTGCCCCAGGTGGATCCCGAGGGGAGGGCACTGGGCTATATGTTTCTGGTACTGATGGGTACTGGGTATGTCAAACATAGATGTTCCTGGGTATACCTTGGGGACTTGAAGGCCTTCTTGGGAATTGGGAGGGTCCAGGGTGCAGAGGGACAGAGCCTGTGCTCCCAGTAGAGGACAGCAGGGCACTGAACCAAAGGGCAGAGCTTAGGTAAAATTTCTTAAGGGGTGGAGCTTTTCAGAGCAGAGATTTCCAGAGTGAGGACTGGTGGTATTTCAAGTCCTGAGCTTGAGGAGCTCAGGATTGATGGGTTTTCCAGTTTAAAGATGGTGGGGTGTTGTGGAAGGCTCATGGATATTTGGGTTTTCCTGCTCAGGTTTTTACTACACCCCTTTTCTTTGCATGGGCCTAGGAATTAGAATGGAAAGCCCTTCTTGGCTGCAGGCTGTGGAGCTGTGGAGCTGTTGGGGTTGGTTTTGTAATACCTGGATCGCGAGAGCCCCAAGAACCACCAGGAATTGAATCTGGTGTAAATGCACAGGGTAGCTTTACTTAACAATCTCAGAGCTCGGATCGTCAGTTCTCTAGCAAATGGAGTTGTCAGTTGTTACCCGATAAATTAATGGAAAGTTGTCATACTCCCCCCCCAAAAGGAAGACACAAAAGACTTCTAAGGTGTTAGTAAATCTAGCTGATTTGCAGAGGTTAAGGTCTAAAACAAGTGATGATGGTATGACAGGGAAGTGGGACCAGTATCATCCAAAAGGGGTGGCATTAGGGATGTGTGAGGCTCTTTGAGGAACTTTGGGCCACTTCTCTTAGCATGTCTATATATAAGGATTGAAAGAGTGGGTGTGTACCCTCTGTATTTTTATTGTGCCTAATAGATGGCTGTGGTAAATGCTATAGTACTTTACCCATGATCGCCATCAGGGGTCATGTCATACACGGGGTACCTACCTGCAACTTGCTTCATATGTCCAGTGAATATAGTGTAGGGTGCTGTGGCTGTTTCCCCGCTGTGTGCGGGGAAGTATGAAACAGGAGGAGGAGCAAGCTGTATACGTCTTGCTGTATGTGAGCGTGGTGGATTGGCTTTCCACCAGAACCTGCCCATTCGACTCAGAGAGCTGTGTGTCTTGTGGTTAAGTGTGGAGAACGCCTTAAAGGGGCAGTGTAGGCTGGCACTGGCTGAGTATTTAATAAAGCACCTGGCTGTCTGTACCCTGTCTGCACATAGACACATTCTGGAGTCTGCTCGCAGGGTGTGTGTTGGATGAGGGGGGTAGTTTTATATGGTGAATCTATTCCAAACTCTGTATTCTAATTGGAAAAGTTGGGGTCGTCTTATACTCCCAGTCATCTTAACAAGTCAGAAAATATGGTGTAACCTTCATTTTTTTCTTTTTTGAGAATGGCTGGCTGTATATTCCTGGCTGTCCTGGAACTCTAGACCAGGCTGGCCTTGAGGTCATAGAGATCCGCCTGCCTCTGCCTCCCAAGTGCTGGGATTAAAGGCGTGCGCCACCACTGCCTGGCTGCATTTGGTGGTTTTTTTTTTTTTTTTTTTTTTGATCCTTTGTTTGTGCAATGACAGAAATTGCCACCATTGAGAATGAAGTTTCTTAATTTTGGCCATCTCAGTTGTGCTGAGGCCAGGCTGTTTATGGTACCAGAGGGAGGCTTTACTAAAATATTGAATCTGGAGGACGAGAAAAAGGGTTACAAGAGGAACTCTGTTGGAAGGAGGGTTTTTTCCTCCCCTTAATGTCACATAAATGTTGGAGCTGCCTGGAAAAGAGGTGAAAGTGCCACCCAGAGGTGTGATCACTGTCCATTGTGTGGTGCATGGCCTTTGCAGGCTTGGATGTTAAGATGGCACTGGAGGTAACAGTGTAATACTGTGTTGCGTTTTGGATAAAGCCATGCGTTTACGACACTCACATAAAAAAGGGGGGGCATAAATAATAGCCAACAGAGCATTCACTTGGAGTTGGTTTATAGGGGCAAGAATGTCAGGGTTAACAGAAAGGCTTTAAGGCATAAACACCACATACAGTACTACAGATTGTCCTAACAGTAATGAAAGTAGACTTGTATTGTCACCTTGTCCCGGTTGTGCCCCTGGTATCCACAGTAACAGTTGTCTCGTTGCCAGCGCTGCTCCTTTCGGAGTCAGTGGAGGGGGCTGCTTCTCCTCATAGATTGGTTGAGTACTGCAACAGTGCAGAGCAGGTGAGGAAGTTATGTAGTCTTACCGTGATGTTGTAGTAATAGGGTGTTGCCTCTCACCCCTTCATTGTCTAGGATTTTCATCCAACTGCATTCTATCTCATCAAGTTGCTCGGAACTAAGGCTTGATGTTTCAGCTCGCTCTTGAGAAGGTGGTTGTTCACTGCCGCATGATCCCAGGGCCCTAGGGAGTACAGGAGTTAGTGAACTAGGGCCTGAAAAGTTGCTGAGCTGCAATGAATAGGCTAGCAGAGACAGAGGCTCTGTCAGGGCACGTTTGTTCTGTCACTTAGCGGGGGACTCAGTAATTGTTGGTGACTGGTTGACATTTAATGGTAAAGTCCGTTCCCCAGATTGGAAATGGGTGTCGGCTGGTGAGTTTGGGCTAGCTTGAAGAGTTGAAGAATAGGGTCAGACTGTAATCACACCTGGAGGAGGCTGGAGATTGCCCAGCCGATGGGTCCAGTTGTGATGGTGGTAGGCTGGAGTGGGTTTGATACTCTACCCCCTCAGCCTCCTCAGTGGCTGGAAACAGGACCAAAGCCGCCCGAGGTTTGTGGAGGAGCACTGCTTCAGCCGTTGCTCCTGTTCATACCTGGAACTGACTCTTGGGATTTGATCAAGATCTTTTTCAATGATTTCATTATGCTGATCTAAGACACACAGAAAATCATGGGAGGCTTTGGAGGAGTTAAGCTGGTAGGCTGCTTTATAAGTTGCCCTGACCCAGTCACAACTGTATCACCAATTGCTGCTGCCAACTGCTGGAGCTTTTTATGCATGGTTGCTAATACGATTTCAGCCTGTCTGTCGTCTTCCAATCTCATGCTTTTTCTGATGGAAGTCGCTGAGGAATTTTTCCTCTGCATGTTCCTGGAGCTTGCTGCTGCCCAGAGTTGTTCATGCTATTCTGTTACGATAAATTTGTATCGGCATAAGGTTAAATAACGACAACTGTCAGCACTATGTGCTGGGCGGAATCTAACTAAAACAAATCTACCCGTAAAATAAACTACTCAAAACCTCATAATGTACATATACCCCAAGCACTTGCCACTATGATGGTGCTACGCAATTTCTCTCCTCGTCCACGCTGCTCCTCTTCCCCTAACTATCCTTTTCCTCTCCCTGGAAGTCCCGCCTTCCACTTCCCTGTCCTTTTGCCCAGCTGATTGGCTAAACAACGCTTTATTGACAGTTGTTACATCCACTCAGCATTCCCCCACACTATTTCCCGATTCCCCCCTCACTCCCCAGTGACTCCAGCCAGGGTGCCCCTGTGAGCTATAGTGACTCCCAATGCGATGGCTGGTAATTTGTGGGAAGAGTCTGTGCTCTAAGCCATTCACCCCAGATGAGTTGAGGATGCGAACAAAAGGAGCATGCTCTATGCCTGGCGAGTCCTTTGATCTCAGCTCTTCTCTCATCCTTCTTACTAAAGGATGGAGCATAACATGGCTACCTTCATGGCTCAGAATGTGATGCAACACTTTTGCTATCAGCAGTCTTGAGAATTGTGCCTAGGAAGCAGGATTTATGATGATGATGTCATCAGCATCGTGTCCTGTCTCCAGGAAAGTGGGAGCTGAGAAAAAAAGAAGCCCAGAAGGTCATGGAGAAGCTGTGAGTCTTCTAGAACAGTTCTGACACAAATGAGAGACAAGGTTAGAGAGGCCCGGAAGGGCATAGTAGACAGCTCAGGGTACAAAGGAATGGAAGCAGGGTGGGTTTCAATACAGGGAGATGAGCACACGTGACTTAATCACTAGTGTGACCCACTAGTGAAGCAGGCTCCAGCAGCCAGAGAAACAACCTAATGCGGAAGGAGAAAGGATTGCTTAGAGCAAGTGGAAGGAAGAAGCTGCTGAAAAGGAAGGATCTAGAATATGAAACCCAATTTGACAGATGGCAGAAGCAAATGATCTGTTTATACTTTAAGAGAGTTGAGACAGTTTTAAATGTTGAGATATGGACATGGCTGAGGGTCACTGAGCATTCTTCGACCACTGCTGCCACTGCTCAGTGATGATGTGCAGGAAGTGCATTTCTCTGGTGTGGGTTAAGGCACTGTCGGCTTCCCTGTGTAGGTGGATGGAACGTCAGCATCTTGGGTTCTGAATTTCTCAAAAACCATTAGAGTACTCAAGCGAAGTCCTTGTGCAAGTCTGTGCACTGGGGGGGAGGGGAGGCAGTGTGTGGAAAAGGTTTCTACAGGGTCTTAGCTTAATGAGATTGCTGTTAGCAGATAGCAGTGGGAACTTGAACCTCCCAA
>OU015756.1:51151890-51187672 GCA_907169655.1 Acomys percivali | reverse complement strand
AGAGGGGCAGGGTAACACCCCTAGCCAGGATAGGTTAAAAATGAAACGGGAGAGCACGCTGCAAAGTCTTATTGGCTCCTTAAGTGTGCCTCAATTAGCATACAGGCTAAGCAGGGGCTGGCACATGCGCGCTAGGGTCATCTGCTACCGGGAAGAACCCGGAAGCAGGAAACCGGCGCCTTCTTGTAATGGCGACAGCGGCTCCCAACAAAACTATAAGGATATTAGTTCCGAGGAACGATTCTCCTGGCATAATCAGCAGAATTTCTTCTGCTGGAACCTCAACCAGAGCCCAGAGCCCCAAAGCCTTCCCTAGAGCGGTTCTTCTAGGAGCTTCTCAAAGTGGAGCAATGAATAGCCAAATTATCCCAAGTCTCTCCAAAGGCTTCACTTCTTGGTTTTGGTTCACATTTATACCTCCTCTCAGAATTTGTTGAAGGATGTTTTTCAACTGGTTAATAACCAGTCTCCCCCACATGGGGGTTCAGCTTCTAAGGGGATAACATTACCTGCTCTCTCACAGCAGGCTGAGGTAGGAAAGGAGGGACAGAGGGTTAATGCCTATGCTTGCTGGAGAAGCAGCAGGGAACTGGAGGGTAGAGCTTCCCAAGGTTGTCTGAGACTGGTGGGCGTTTGTAGCCTGATTTTGGACTTCGTGTGATGGAGACTGGCCGTTCTTTGTGTGGGGGGGGGGGCTTATCAATAAGAGTACTTTTGTAAGGTGGTTTAGGAATTGAAACAGGTTTTCCTATTTGTCCTAATTTACTGCTTCAAAGGTAGCTTTACAGAGACTGGCTAAAGAGACAGGTTGATCTTTAGGTAGTATGTCCTACATGGCTCCTCCCCCTTTCCCCACCTGTTAGATTAAATTTGTATGTTTGGTCTACACAGTAACTGACACAGGGAGACTGAAACGTACTTTTAGTCTGCCAGCTCTGAGCTGGGCAAAAATCTAAACGGAGACAAATCTACTCGTAAACTAAACAAACTACTACAAACTTCATAACTTGCTTATACCCCAAGCACTTGCCACTATGGTGATTCTAGGACCATTTCTCTCCCCGTCCTAGTCAATGCACCCCAGTCCTCTCCCTCTCTCCCCCCTTCTTGGCTCCGCCCCCTCCAGGAAGTCCTGCCTTCTACTTCTTGTCCTGCCCAGCTGATTGGCTAAACAGGGCTTTATTGACAGTTGTTACATCCACTCAAGACATTCTTCCACATGCACAGATGGGCACTGCATGAGGAAGATGGCAGGAATGATCTATCCTGACACATGAATGCGTGGCAGAAACTTGGGAATTCCAAAGCACTGACACCACAGTGTTAGAGCTCTAAGTTTAAGCCCCCATGCTAACAGCAGAGGGTGCAGACAAACACTATGTATGGCCAGAACACAAGTCTGGTGGCTGGTTTGTAGCAGTTAGTGGTTTATGGAGGTCCAGCTGGCCTCAGGAGCGACCAAGGCAAGCTTGGGGATCCATCCAAGAATTCTTAAGTGGGGGATGAAAGCCCTCCTCCAGAATAAATGAAACTCAGACGAGGTTTGGTGAAGTAGATATTGATGGGTCCTTTATTTCATGTCAAACAGGGGCTTACAAACCTTAGGTAGTGGGAAGGATTTTGGAGGTGAATGTGTTTGATTTGCTGGGGTTTCATGTGCCACGAATATTTTACTTGGAGACAGTCCTATCATAAGGAGAACACAGTACTTAATTATTCTATGTGCATGGAAGTTTGGGGGAGGAGCTCCAGGTATAGTTAAGAGGTACTAACTAAAAAAGGTCTGGTTGAAAGCTAAGACACCAATGGGAGAGTGTATTCCCAGGAATCGCCAGGAACACACTAATGGGAGTATCTTATGGGAAAGGGGTTGAGCCTGAAGAGCTCCCTGTGGGCTTTGACACCCCTTAGAGGATCTGGAGCTTCACCATATCAGGCAAGAGAGAGGGAATCTGGCTGAGGAAAGGTGTGCGTCATCTTGGCGCTATGCTCAGGGTCTGTCCACCACCCAACAGTAGGGTAGAACGGGAGTGGCACGGTTTTGGTTGGAAGGGGGAAGTGCTTTAACGTGGGCATTAACGTGAGCTTGGTGAGGGTGATGGGAGTTGCTGAGTGTGGGTGCTGTCAGCCCTCTACCACGCCAAGGATTTTGAAGGCTGGAAGGGTCTGAGTGCCTGTGCTGTGGGGCTAGGCCTCTGTGGCTGGTCACACGGTGAGCTCACATTGGGGCCTGTGTGTGTGCCTGGGAGCTTGAGGGCGTGTGGGTGGCTGTGGCCCCAGTCTGGTTGGTGGTGACCTTTGATCTGGCCTGAGCCGCCTCTTCAACAACAGAATCCTTAGAGGAACCTCACAGCTCTTAGAGGAGGCTCCCTCAACAAAGGTGATGCAGCTCCCAGTGGAGGGTCGCTCCAAACTGAGCAGGAGTTGGGGGTCTCATCAAAGCAACGTCTCAACTTTATTGTAGCGGGGATTCTCTTATATAAGAGTGTAAGGAGTGGGCGAGGTATAAGGTATGGGCCCAATCACTTCCTGTTGGTAGGCAGTGCTTGTGCCAGGACGTGCCTGGATGGATCATGCTGAGTCATTCCTATGTGGAAGTACCTACCAGAGACTGGGCCAGGCTGGGTTTTATCCTCAAGGCCTCGGGGCTGACAGATTGAACCATGGGGTCCAACAGCGGGGTGGGAGGCTGCAACAGGTCCTGGCATCAGGACAACTTGGCATGTGGCTGCTGCTGAGGTATTTGTTTCTCAGCTGATGTGGCAGGGCCTCCACCATGTTGTCAGTGGCGGTTTCCATGGCGAAGGGCCACTTCAGCTCTTGTCTGGGGTGTGCTGGTGGTGCTGCAGCACTGTGCAGATCTCTCAGCCAGTGATCTCCAGCTCCTGCAGTGGTCTGTGGCTCCTAGTAGCTTCTGCTGTCTCTTCCCTGCAGATCAGACACTGCGCGTCCTCATCACCACCATCTTGGAATCCCAAGTCTTTGTCAGAGGGGTGTGTGTCGATGTCCGAGTCACTGTGGGGTTCAGGGTCGGCGACACTGGGAGCAGGCGTGGGCGGCGGTTTCTGCTCCATAGAGCTGTTGCCTGGCACACGACAGGTTCTGCTCGGGTTGGCCTTGCCCTCCTCCACTGTGCGGATGCACATGGCGGGCTCCACTCACATTGGCTTTGGCCTCTCCCAAACGTTTTCTGGGTAATGTTGCTGCTGTTGGGTTCACGTGTTGTGATGGTGATAAGGCCTGCCTTCTGGTACTTGGGTGGAAGAGTGTCTACCTGAGAGCTGGGAAGGTATCCCGGCCCTGAGGTCATACAGTGTCCCCAAGGGTGTCCTGAAGCACTGGCACCTAGGAACCTCACAGCTCTGAGAGGAGGCCTACTCTACAGAGACTCCCATGGAAGGACTGCGCCTAAGCCTGAGGAACTTAGGAGCCTTGGAGCCAGAGCCAGAGCCAGAGCCTGAGCCTGAGCCTGGTTGGGGTATTGCAGGCGTCTAGCTCTGTATTTAGGTCTTGGTAATTGTCATAGCAACTGATTAAAAGTCTGATTAGACATCCATTGACTTTGTGCCAGGGGACTCTGGAAGAAGCGGTCCTTTCTCTCCAGACCTGCTGTGTTAGGAAGGTGGAATGGCACTGGGGCCAGGCCAGCAGGAGAAAGGACTATCCAAAAGACCTGAGGCTGAGGGGTATCCCGTTTGGAGTTTAAATTGTTCCACTGTTGGTCAAGAACCTCAATCCAGATACGCATCTTGCAGGCTTGGTTCTACCAGAGTTGCAACGGTCTGTACGTACCTTACATGTTCAGTTTTTTGTTGTTGTTGACTTATTTTATAACCCCATATGCTTAATTTTTTAGTAACCTACTTTATTTAGGGTTCTTAAAGGCTTCCACCTGCCTTCCAACCCACTGGCCAGAGGTAGGAGAGAAAGAAGGTTAATAGGAAAAGGGCCTAGGGGACCTTTTTCGAAGCAGCCTTGGAGTGATTCCAGTCAAACAGCAAACAGCAGCACGAATAGGTTATAGCAGCAGCACAATCCAGCAGAAACAGCAACACTTTGCCAAACAGGTGTGAGTCAGGGGACTCGGCTGGGGTGCTGTGAGAAGTTTCCAAATCCAAATCTCTGATGGCGACAGCCATTTGTGTAACGCCAATTGAGAAAGATGGGTGGGGTCCAAAACTGCTTTAAGAAGATTGTACTCATCGTAAGAAGTTTGAAGGTACATTGCCCATTGATGTTAAACTTGCTCTAAATAAGGTGAATCTGGCCCTGATTCATTAGCACGCTTTTGATCAAAGGTAGGTCTGCCAAGGGAGTGGGAACCCGGGGACGAGTTGCTGCATCTGGACCAAGATTGTCAGGGAAAGCTTCTCTCCTATAGGTGGTATGGGACACCTAGTGTGTAGGCCTGGCAGCAGCTGCCACATAAGAAGCTGGGGCTGACCACAAGAAGCCTCTTGTGTTATCAGGAGTAAATTCAGCAGTTTTATTCTATATGCAAAACAACTCTTTTTCAGCATATTGATAGTCAGTAATTAAGAGATTCAGGAAAATCTAACAATACCATAAAGATTGCATGTAATTCTGACTTTCGAACTGATGTAAATGGGCTTTTAATCACCTTATTTTATCAGACTTACAACCAGCCATACCTGATTTATTTGCATCAATGAAAAAGGTGGGTGCCCCTGAGATTGGTGACCTCTTTACAGTACTTGGAAGGATCCAATTAGTTCTTTTCATAAACTGTATACGTTGCTTTTTGGGTATCTATTGTTAATGTCTCCCAAATAGTTAATATAAGCTTTTTGCCAGTCTTCATTAACTACCCATAATGACATAATCTCAGAATCAGTAAGAGGCACTACAATTTACACCGGGTCTATCCCTGACAGTTGGCGCAACCTTATTTTTCCCTTTGTAATCAATTCAGAAATTTTCTCTATGTATGCCCTCAATTTTTTGCTTTGTTCGTTTGCCAGGAATTTCCATTCTGTGATTCTGTCTTCCTTTGCATAAGAAGCCCAGTAGGAGAATGTTTCGAAGGCAAAATAACCAGAATGCAACCAAGTTCAGGATCAGTTTTATCCACATATGCCTTTTGAAGTTTTTGCTCCACCAGAATTAACTCCTTTTCTGCCTCAGCAGTTAGACACCGAGGACTGTTTAAATCCGAATCTCCTTGTAATGTTTGAATCAAGTTACTTAACTCATAGGTAGCTAACCCGATTGTAGGCCTTAGCCAGTTAATATCTCCCAATAGTTTTTGAAAGTCATTAAGAGTTTGCAATTGATCTCTATGGACCTGTACCTTTTGCGGTGGAATTTTTTGTTCAGTTATTTTATAGCCTAAATAGGTAATTGAATCTCCTCTTTGTATTTTTTCCACAGCAATCTGTAATACTCAGCATGGCAGAATTCTTTGTGCCTCCTGAAACATTTTTTCTAAAACACTAGGATCAGAATCAGCTAGCAGAATATCATCCATGTAATGGTATATGATAGATTGAGGAAACTGCTTACGAATTATTTCTAAAGGTTGTTGCACAAAATACTGGAATAAAGTTGGGCTATTCAACATTCCCTGTGGAAGTACCTTCCAATGATATCTCTTCATTGGACCACTACTGTTCAGAGTAGGTACTGAGAAAGCAAACCTTTCCCTGTCCTTCTCATGTAGAGGTATGGTGAAAAAACAATCTTTTAAATCAATTGTAATTATATGCCAAGACCTAGGTTGTTGATGCCGCCCCCGACCAGCAGGGAAGACCCCAACACCGCGAACTTTTCTTGCAGCAGTTTATTTAGGAACCCTGATTACCGATGTGACCACCGGGGAAAGCGCCCACAGAACCTTTATAGTGTGCCTGGTCCTATCAGAGACTGCCACGTTGTCACTCTTGGTTGGTGCGTGTGGATCACGCCACCTCACGCTATGCCTTCAGGCATGCGCATAAGGGGCTCACTCAAGGGCACATTGCTCCGGGGAAGAAGCAGGAAGTGGATTTTGTCAAGTCATTGTACTTGGCAAGCTTCCAGGCGCCATCTTTGTTGAGCGCTAGCCAGGCGCGTCTTTGCGGGCGCTATCTGTGGCTCTCCACACTAGGTAACAAGGAAGGCAAAGGAATTCCAGGTTGAAGAGAACCCATGGGTTGAATCACTGTTTATGGCCCTCAAATCTGTTATCATTCTCCATCCACCTGATTTCTTTCTTACTACAAACACAGGGGAATTCCAGGGACTGGAAGATTCTTCAATGTGTTGAGCCTCCAGCTGCTCTTTCACTAAACAGTGAAGCGCCTGCAACTTTTCTTTTGTTAAGGGCCACTGCTACTGCCATACAGGTCTGTTTGAAATCCATTTTAGGGGCAGGGCTGTTGGTATCTTGGCAGTGGCCTCTCTTAAAAATTTTGACACTCTAAACCTGAAGAGTTCTGAGGTTGGACAGTGGGCATAGCTTGTGGTCGCCCCTGATCACTTACATGAATCTCTTCCCCAGAAGCGCGTACCAATTCACCCCTGGTTTCAATATTGTTCATCTCTGTATTTGCAGGAATAATAAGCTGAGTACCCATTGTTGTAAGAAATCTCTTCCTCATAGATTTATGGTAATGTCAGCCACATAGGGTTTCAGCCTCCCCATCTGCCCTTCTGGTCCCACACACTCAAGCCATTGCACATTTTGTTTTATTTGAGATAGCTTACCAATTCCTACAATTTCTGTATAATTGTATACAATTTCTGTATAATTGTATACAATTTCTGTATAATTTTCTGGCCAATTTTGGTTCCATGACTTCTGACATATGATTGAAACATCGGCTCCACTGTCGACCAACCCTTCTTTTTTAACACCATTCAATTGTATAATTAACTTAGGTGTCTGATCATTAATTACTGTTTGCCAGAACACACGAGTCCCTGTGCTTCCGAACGCACCAGTCCTTTCCACTGGAGTGGCTTTGCCCTTAATGTAAGGAAACAGTAGGAGTTGAGCAATTCTATCCCCGGCTTCGATTTTCATCTCCTTTTTCACACATGCCATGATTTTTATTTCCTCCTTAGAATCTCCATCAATAATGCTGGGATGCACAATAAAACCATGACAAGTCAGCCCACTTCTCCCCAGAACCATTCCTACTGTGCCTGAAGGCAAATGTCCGAAAACACCAATATTTAATTTGTAACATTCAACCTGGGGAGATAGGGTAAGAGACATATTTGAAGCCAGATCCAAGACTGCACTGCCTTCAGTAGCATGCATCAGATCACTAATATTCAGTTCCCGTTTTCCTGTGGGTTTGTCACTTCTGGACTGGCCAAAGGAATTGGGCTGGCATTGTTTACGGGGGGGGGGGGGGGGCATTGGCCCGCCTCCTGACATTTCTCGTCGGCAAGATATTGCCTTGCACATCTTAGACTTACGATCCCAAGACCAATGTTCCCTTTCCCACAGCGACTACAGTACCCTGGAAGTCTTAACATCTCATTACCATCACAAGCAGAACCTCCTTGTTCTCTCCTACGAGTTATGTTTTCTCCTGGGTTATTGCGCCTTCTATCTCTACAGTTTCTTTGCACATGACCAATTTTACCACAATTAAAGCACCGAGTATTATGATATCTGGGCTCTCTGGCTAAAGCTTGTCCTACAATATTATTTTGATATTCCTGAGAGTTAATATTAACTGTCTCCTTTACCCAGTCATCTAATGGAGCGCCTCTTTAATGGTCTAAGCACCTTCTTACATTCAGTATTTGCATTCTCATAAGCCATGATAAGTTTTAATGCCTGTTTGGTGTCAGAATCTGGCAACACCTTATCCATAGCAGATTCTGTTAAGGGTTCCAGCGGTCCTTGGAACACTTTAGTAAATGGAATAATTGTTTTCCCAGGTCCCTCTACCAGCTCCCAGCTGTTTAACACTTGTTTAACGAAGGTAGACTGCATACCATATTTGACGACGGATCCCTTAAAATGTTTTAAATCCATCATGTGTACAGAACGCCAGGCCATTTCGTCATAACCCTCAGCACCATTTTGCGCGGGCACATGTCTTACAGTGACTGGGAAAGCTGAAGGTGTCTGGGTGACTGTGGAGGTGTCCTCCACCAAAGACCTTTTGGTCTGTCTCCTTTCCTTTTCCTCTGGTGTCTGACCTTCTCCACCCTTTTTAACCAAAGGTGCCTTCTGCTTCTCCAGCCCTTCCAGTTTTTTCTGCATGTTGCCCATTTGTTCAGTCAGGTCAGTAATTCTTTTTTAAAGGATAGAGCTTATTGACTCTTCCGTTCCCCCCCCCCCCCCGGCTTTCCGGTCTCTCTTATTTTCTGTCCTTCATCACTTCCAATTACCAAAAATTCTGTTCGCTTTCCCATCCCTTCGTTTTCTTTCCTCAGCCTTTCCACCTATCCAGTCAAATCTGCACTCTTTTCCAAAAGGATAGAATTTACTGACCCTTCCGGCTTTTCTATGTCATTAGCCTTTCTAATCCGTCTAAGAATGAAATACAATAAAATAACAATGAAAAAACAGAGAACTCCCTGTAAGTATAAGTCAGGAAAGAGTTTTGCAACTGTAGTTGTGACTTTGCTGATACCCTGAAACAGCATTTCTGTACCTTCGAATTCTGAATCTTCCTCATACCATTAGGGAACCCATCAGGCCCTGGGTTGGGCGCCACTTATTGGCTCTATTTCTTAACAATTAAACTTTATTATACAACCCAACTAGCTTACACAAGAGGGAAAAAAGGTTAAAGGGGAAAAAAGAGTGAACCTTCTGGTATCCGTTCCACGGGACTGGTCCCTAGGTGTCTCTAGCCTGCACACTGGTCCCACCTGTTCGCTGATCCTTTTCCTGATCCATAAAGTGCCCAAGCTCTGTCCGAACCTGCTGCCCCTCTCGTCCTCTCTGCCTGACTCTCACGTGCAAGGGGCTGTCTCCTCCTCCCATTGAGGGTCGATTAGAAACACAATAGTCCAGGTGGAGTCCCCAAGTCTGCTTCCTGAATTCCAGGCCCAGGATGGCTCCACCCAGTCTATCTCAAGGTTAATCTCAAGGAGTCTCCATGGCGTGTCCAAGGGCAAAGCCGGCCAAGACTGCTTTCACCTGTGACAAAGCTTACAGTCCTTCCCACAGGCTGCTCGTGCAAACGTGTTGTGAAACAGCAGCAGTCTTTTAAGGCATTATTATAGGCCATCGCCTAGTTAACAAAGTTAACAGATTTCCAGGCTGTAAAGGACCCATTGGTTGATTAACTCTATTCAATGCTCTTAAACCTGTTTTCACCCTCCATTTTCCTGATTTCTCCTTTTCTACAAAAACAAGGGTAGTAGACTCTTCTATATGTTGAGCCTGCAGCTCTTAGACCAGTTGTTCAAGTGTCTGTAATTTTTCCTTTGTTACAGGCCTGTGTGATAACCTATTTTAGGGGTAGGGCAGTTGGCATTTCAGCAGTGGCCCCTGTTGTTATAAACTTGCAAACTCTCTAGACCAATGTTTCCCTTCCCACAGTGGCTCCAAAACACTAGAAGTCTTGGTCCATCGCTACCGCCATAATCTGCTGCTTATCTTCTATGAGTACCGTATTCTCCAGAAATAATGCACCTGCTATATTGATGATCTGAAGCTTTAACCGTATACTTTTTTACATGCCAAATTTACCTCAGTTAAAGCACCGGGTGTGTCTATACCTGTGATCTCTAGCTATGGCTTGTCCTACGATCTGAAGCTCCTGACGCCAATAATAGTTGTGTCTCTTATCCATTCCTCTGTTGGGCCTGCTAATGCTTTTAATGGTCTAATTGCTCTGACATTCAGTATTTGCATTTTCGAATGCCAAGGTCTGTATCAGTCCCTGCCTGATATCAGGGTGTGATATGGCCCTATTTCCAGCTGAAGTCAATCTCTGTAAGAATTACAGTCTGTGAAAGTTTCTCAGGCACTGGGCGGGAAATGCTCACTACTTCACTTAAAGGTGCAAGCACCGTTGGTCTCCAGATGGAAAGGATGAAGCGCAGTGTCTGCAGTAAAGTGCTAGTTAGCTCTTTTAGTTAAACAGCCCCATTAGCAGCAGATGGTGCTGCTGGTGGATGTAGTTTACACATTTCTGATAAGATTACAGCAGGAACGTTGGTCCTGGAGCTGAGCTAAACGGCAGGTGAAAGATCAGGGGTCTGAGACCTAGTTAGGCAGTGGTCTGTGATGGTTTCATGGCAACCGCCCAGCTGCCAGTCAAATCCAGTGGTTCAGTGATAGATTTCTTTTTCCCCCTGGGGAAGAGGGTATCCATTCCCTAGTGCTACAGCTCAGAATAAACAGTGTCAGGCGATCTAAGGTGAAGTAGATGGTGTGCTCTCTGGTGTGTGTTTTGTTTCAGGGTTAATACATGTCATTGCCTGGGACCAGGATGCTGGCCACGCTGGCCAAAGCTCCTGTGACTGACCACCTGTAACCACCTTGGGGTTGTGTCACGTGCTCCTGAGGCAGGCACAGAAACCAGGAGAGGGCTGGGGCCCACACCTTCCATTCTCAGAATGAGATTTTAAAGGTCAAGTTTGAGATTTCCTGGGTTTGAACATGCGCCGTCCAAGCAGTTCTGTGCCAGTTTCCCTGGAGAAGTGGCCCATGAGCCCCACACTAGATGCTTACTACCAAAGGAGAATTGTCGCTCTCGTTTAGCAGTGTCAAGACTCCAACGTAATACTAGCCTCCACAAAACGTAACCGTACAGTGGCCTGGACCAAGTGCCAAAGCCCTCTAGGTTATGGTCACTGTGTGATCAGTTGTTTGTCACTTTGGAGTTCTCAGAAGGAACAGGTACGTGTGAGAGAAGTAAAGTCATCATCGTCTTAAACCTGTGAGTTTATTAACAGTCCCTGGCTGCCTTCTTTAACCAGGGAAGATAGGTGGATAGTGTTCTGTAGCTGGGAAGTGTAGCTTTTAAATGTGGCCTCATCATTTAAGGAGATAGGTATGTCTATCTCGGCTTGGAAAAATCCTTAGTCAAAAGACTTTATCGCTGTTTTCATCTTATTTGTTGTGTTAAAATTGTTGATCTCTTCTTGGTCTGAGTTTGGAGATTGGCATAAATGAACTCAGCCATGTTTTTAGCTTTTCTACCCAGATAGAGTGTAGATCTATAAAACACTTCTTTACAGTGTTCTGAAAATTATGTGTCGTTTACCTTGTTAATTTGGGTCATTGTTGAGCGTCTGGCTGTGGCCTGGCTTCCTCGGTCAGTAGGCTGGTCCAGGCACTGTTTGCTTCCAAAGAGGAATGGACAGACCTTGAGATCAGAGGACCTGTTTCTCTCAGGAATGGCTAAAGCACTTGAGGGTGAGGGTCGTGGTCTCACTGGGAGTCTGGTAGAATTGAGTTTTTTCAGTGGGTGTTCTATAGCTCTTTCAGAATGAGATTGCAGTGTATTCTCAGCTCCACAAGCCTGTGATGACACCACAGTGCTACATCCCTTTGTGCCGGCTAAGCACGGCTGCAGAAGTTGGTGGATGCTCTTGGAAGACAGGTCTGGTCAGACACAGGCCCGGCAGTGCCTCATTAGCTGTCAGCACCAATCCTGCCACAATGGAGCAGGCTTCATCGGCTTCCAAGGCCCCTCTGCCATTGCTACCTTGACTACCTTGGCTGGCAGTTAAATCCAGGTGTCCAGTGGCAGTTCTTCCCCAGAATAAATTGCATCTCAGAAGGTCATGGTGGAGGAATGGCAGGAGCACAAGAGAGCCCACCAGCCAGCCAGCCAACCTTTATTTATAAACCTTGGGTAATGATTAGGGGTTTGTGCGTGAATGCGCCTGAATCAATAGGGCTAGGGGTGCCAGGATTCTTAGTCTACATGCAGTGGTCGAGTACCTCATTTATATGCAGTAGCACAGGGTCCTGTCACAAGAAGGAAAACAGTACTTTATTATTCTTTGGGGAAGAACTTCCAGTTCCGATTAAGGTTTGCTTAAGATAGGATCTCCTTAGCATAAGGTTGGGGTATTCCAGAAATCTCAGATGCTTGCTGAACAGGTTCTATCAAGAGAGGGTTGAGCCTATAATCTTCCCTGATGGCTTTGTGCTGCTCCAAACAGGATCTGGGATTCCCCAGGTCAGGAAAAGACAGAACCCCACTATGCGGAAACATCAGACTTAACCCCCACCCTGTTCATGTACTCATGTATTTCTTTGTTAGTTGGATCAAGGGTCTGTCCTCAACCAGATTGATTCTTTATTTCCTAGCTTTTGTTTTATTAATTAATATCGTCTCATTTTTATTGTTTCTTGAATCTTTTGGGCTTTGGTTTGGTTTGTTCTTGTTTTAATAAGTTTTCTTTACTTTTCCAGATTCATGAGATTTATCAGCAAATGTTGTTATTGACTCTTTAATGTGGGATATGCTAGTAAGTTTTATGTTAACTTGGCACAAGTTGGAGTCATATGGGAAAAGGAGACTTCAGTTGAGAAAATAACCTCATTCACTGCCAGGTCACATTCTGATCACTACCTCGGTACTGGGGGCTGGTGGCCTTCATGGTGGCCTCAGGCAGAATATGGTTCTTGAACCCTTGGACAGAACTTGTTCCTGTTCCATCGTGCTGTGTGAAGAGGTTTTTGAGTCATTCTTAACTCCTTCCCAAATGCTTTGACAGCAACCAGATTGTCTCTCCTCATACTTTGACTTACTTTCAGTTGTGCTGTGTACATCTCCCTTAACTGTCAGTTAACTTACTTGATGGGCTTGAAGTACCTCACTCCATACTTTGCTGACCTGTAGAGTTGCTAAGGTTATCCTGCATGCCCACAATACACTTAAATGGAAACTATTAATAAAGAGTAGATGCACTTTGGTGCCAGGAATAGAGGGGAATACGTTAGCAGGTCTCGTGATGCTAAAAAGTGCTGTTCTGGTCACTTGGTTAGTAGCTTTTTGGCATCAGGGGTGGGGTGGTTACTAGGGGTCCTGTGTCCACCCTGTGCAAACATCGTGGAGGCGAGGGTTGGAAAGGACATCACCACAGGTATGCCCACATTCTGTACACTAAGAGCACAGATACTGGGTCCCAACCAGAACAGACGGCAGCGGTGTTCTCATTTTTCTCATTTTTCTGGTGGTCTTGCCTTTGTGAGGTCATGTTTTTTCTCTCACAGCATTTAATATCCTCTCTTCTCTTTGTGTTTCAACATCTTTGGCTACAGTATGTCCAGCAGACACTCTTCTCTGGTCATGTCTGCCTGGGGTGTGTAAGGATTCCATTGTTCTCTCCTGCTGAGGCTGCTACATAGATACAGGTAGACTTCCTACATGGGTAAGAGCATCCCCTAAGTATAGGTCCTGTGCACATTCTTGTTAGGGGGGGGATATAAAAGATCTTTTTAGAATATTTTTCATTCATTGACAATTTCATATATGTAAACAGTTTATCTTGGTTATATCCAACCCAAATACTCCCACTCTTGTGGGACATGTCATGTATGTGTGTGTATAACCTGTTGGAGTAAGTCAGTGCCCCCTGCATGTCTATAGGTCTGGGAAAATGCAGACTTACCATGATGGTGATGTCATTTCAAGTCAGTGGAAAATGAGTGAATAATTCTTAATAACATAATTGAGAAATCACTGCACTCCCACCCCCACCCCAGCATAAAGCCTGAAATCAGAAAGTAAAAAAGCAGAGCTTCACAGAAGGAAATCTAAAAGTCAGGGGAGACATTTGAAACTTTAAATGGCGTCTGGCATAAGTACACAGTTGTTTGGCATAAGTCAGTGGAAACAGACTCAGTGGTGAAAGCCAAACCCCGTGAATCAAGGAAATCAGAAGGTGGGGAGGGGCACTGGTGGGGTGAGCCCAGGGCTTCCTGTCCTTGTCATGCTCCCTACTCAATGACTCGGCAGAGGAGACCAGCCACTTCTGAGTCTTTGCTTTATTGGCCGGTTCTTGCAGATGCTTCTAATGTGCAAGTCCTCCTTCAGTTGTAAAATTCTTATTTGTGTATTTCACTGTGTGGCAGTTTCATGTTTTTCTTTTTGGGGTTGGTGGTGGTTGGGTTTTTTGTTTTTTTTTTTTTAATGTCTTAAACAATTTGTTTTAAGGTCTGTGGTGAATTTTTTGTATGCAAAACAAGGTGTAATGTCTTGTATGCAAAATTGTCATGCTAAATGTATTTGTATCAGCTGTGGTTATTACAACCAGTTTGCATATTGAAGTGTATTGCTGTATTGGGAGTGTGTTGCTGTGTATCCATTGCTGTACCTGGCACAGGACTTTACTTGGAAATACAGTGTCAATAAACTATTTTTCTCACATCTTTGTGTCAGTAAAGTACTTGAGATTAAACACCAATTTATTCATGACTCATGGTTCTAAAGAAAACAGAATGTGTTACTAGCTGATGAGAGACAGAACTGGGAGAGCGAAGCATTGCTGCCGTAAATGGCCCTCCACATACCACCGACTCCCGTCCTGGTAGTGGGATGCATTTCTTCATTGTTTGGACAGAGGTTAATTCTACATTTACATTAAGTCGTCACCCCTAGTCTCTATGCCGTTAGCACAGATTCAAAGCACAGAGAACGTTTCATTGTTCTCAGCTGTAATCTGGGGTTCTCTGTACCTCCCTAGTGGAGTTACTGTAAGAAATTAATGGGTCAGTGTACATCAGTTCTGGAGAAATCCCCTTTGTCTAGTTGCACGTCAGCGTCAGTAATGTAACCTGTGTCATAGTGGGACTCCTTGTGAGCACTGCACAGGATCGTTGGCCAGTCCTTGAGTGATGTGACTTGGATACTAGGGAAGGACATTGCACCACTACACCACTTAAGTCATGGAGTCTCTCGTCCTCTTACATACAGCAACACGGCTAGTGAGCAGCAGAGCCAGCCGCTACAGAGTCAAGAAAGGGTGAGTAAGGGGCCAGGGAAGAGGTAAGTAACCCTGTGCCTGGTGCCACTGCTACACCAGAAATCTGGGTATTTTTTTGCTTGTGATACAGGGAGTCTCTGTGTGCCCCAGGCTGGCCTCACACTGTCTACATGGCCCAGGTTGACCTCAAGTGACCATCATCCTGACTCTAGTTGCAGGCCTAAGCCACTGTGTCTAGCTCCCTTATTCATTGCGTGGCAGTTCTCAGCATTTTACTGTATTCTGCACTGTAGAATTCCCCACTGGGTGGGGAAGAGTATTCCAGGCATTGATGATTCAGAAGTGTGGGTGGGTTCGTTCATTCATTCACTCATTCATTCACTCATTCATCAGTCAGCTTCATTGATCAGTGAGCCACAGAGAGAGTTAACTCATCTACTCAATTTACTGCCCCACTTTCGGAGTACTGATGGGAAGACTTCAGTTTAACTTAATGTTGATGCACATGAGGAAACACAGTGGTGGAACTTTGCTTGCTGCACAGGATCCTTGGTTCCAAGGGCTCTGAGGAAGGTACCGCTACCCTGCTTAACACGTAAGGAAGCCAGAGCCCAGGGAAGTTGGATGATTTTCCTCAAGTCACATCGTGAGACGGCCAAGATTGACCATCAGAAGACAACCTGACTTCATAAAGTTCACCTGAAAACTCAAGGGCCAAAGGTGACGACAATAAATTTGTTCTCAGAACTTAACAGCATTTGTACCAAGCGGGCGGATGTGCAAGAAATGCTCACGGCCAACAAAAGGGGTTACAAAGTAATCAAAGGCAGAAGACCAGTCTTTCTAATATGAGAGACAGAGGGCCGCCATTAATTCTGTGTAGGATGTACTATTCTTTGAAAGCAAAGCTAAAGAAATAGTTAAGCCAGGCGGTGGTGGGGCATGCTGCTAATCCCAGCACTTGGGAGGCAGTTCAAGGCCAGCCTGGTCTACAAAGCGAATCCGGGATAGGCAAGGCTACCCAGAAACCCTGTCTCAAAAAAAAGACAGAAATAGTTGTTAGCGGCGTGTGTGCCTTGGTGGTTGAGACCTAAAAATCTTGAATGAACCTGTGAGGTCATCGCATTCAGGATGGTTGACCCTGAGAATAGCTCTTCTTGGGCTGGGGAGAGTTTTGATACTTCAGAAATAGATCCCCAATGTTGATAAAACCTAACCAAGGTAAGTTATTTGGTGATTTGTCAAAAGTATACTGGAATTTACTGAGGTCCTCAGGTAAATGCTCACACAAGTGGCCCAGCTCTCAGCTTGGTCCTTTCTGTATTTTATGGCCTACGGCCCACAGATGGTTGGTTCCTCCTCCTCCAGCACTGCCAGAGCCTTCGGCTTGTGAAGAGTTGAGGGGTGTGCCGTCTGTCAGCGGTTTGCCCATGCTTGGTATTCCTCTAATACTCCAGGGTCACCGTTTTAGTTTTGAGGTACTCATTCAGGGCTTCCTCACCTGGGGGAGAGAAAAGTGAGGCACAAAGATGGAGGAGGTCATGGCCTAGGCCACATGGATCATCCTTACTGACTTGAAGGTAGGAGGCCCTGACGGGAGCCATCCCCAACTGCCCTCGTACAGTGCGGATGTGTGGACGGTAGACTGATGGTGAAGGAATAGGGCTCAGGTGGCTAGCAGGCCCTCTAAGGATGGACGTTTTGGTTGGCAAGCTTCAGTCCCTAACCCTCATCCCGTCTCCTTACTTGATGGGTTACGTCTATATTTTAATCCTGTGACCAGAGTGCTGTTTGCTCCCTTAACATTCAATAAAGCAGAGCTGAACCCAGAAAGGAGAGCTTCGGGGACATTTATTTTCATCTTGCTGTGGAGAAAGAGGAAGCACAGCTTAACAACACTGCTGGGTGCAGACACAAGGCCATGTTGCTAATTTGAGTCTGAAGCACCTGGCGGAGAATTTTGAACTCCTTTTTGCTCAGCCGACTCCAGAGTGATCAGATCAGCTTTCTGGGTTTTGTTTTTTTAAGCTCCTAGGTGATTGTGATCTGAGGGAAGAGCCAAGATATGCAGCGGCTGACAGTGCAACAATTGGGCTGGAGAGATGGCTCAGTGGTTAAGAGCACTGACTGCTCTTCCAGAGGTCATGAGTTCAATTCCCAGCAACCACATGGTGGCTCACTACCATCTATAATGTGATCTGATTCCCTCCTCTGGCCTGCAGATGTACATGTAGGCAGAACACTGTATACAGAATAATAAATCTTTTTTAAGAAATGGTCTAAGAAACTGTTCCAACTGTGCTTTAGACCTAGGATGGTTTCTTGTGTAGCCCTGGCTGTCCCAGACTCCCGACTCGCTCTGTAGACCAGGCCGCCCTTGAACACACAGAGATTCACCTCCACAAGTTCTGGGATCACAGGCACCACCACGCTTAGCTCGAAAACCCACTTTTTACTCTTGGAAGTACAGTGTTGAAAATCATCAGGAAAAAGAATCTAATGCCCCAAATGAAACAAATGTGTGGATAGTTTTCAGCAAACCCTTTATTTCAGAATCTGTTGATACGTAGCCCAGGCTGGCCCCACATTTGCTGTTTGGCCATGGGTGCTCATGAACTGGCAACCTATCTCAACTTCTTCAATGCTGGGTCACAGGCATGCAGCACTGCACCACGCTTTCTCATCTTACGTGGTTTTTTTTTTTTTTTTCAGGACAGGGTTTCTCTGTGTAGCCTTGGTTGTCCTGGACTCTCTCTGTAGACCAGGCTGGCCTCGAACTCACAGCGATCCTCCTGCCTCTGCCTCCCGATACATGCCTTTTTATTCTATGGAACACTCTACAGAGTAGGAGGTGAGCTCCACATTTGGTTTGCCTGGCGTTTAACCTCTCTGTCAGTGCCTGTGTGTGAAACTGGGCGACTCACCTAGCCATCCTGAGCCCTGTTCTCCTGATCTGAGCAACTGAGTTCCTAACTCCTGTCTCTGCTGGGTACACTTGCTTATGCTGGACAGGTACAGAGCGTGGACTAGGGCCCGGCACAGCTTCGGCATCCACAGTGAGCTACGGTTTGGACGGTGTAGGGTGACTGCTGACAGTGAACTATGTTGGCGCTGCCCATGTCTGATCCTAGAGGTCCAACCGGCCCTGCTTACCTCAGTGTCTCTGCAAGACTCCTTAGCGGTAGGATCAACTCCCGGAGCCACTTAAGACCCCCAGACTGTCTCCCAGATTTCACTGAGTCCACAAAACTAAACTTTATGCTAAAAATAGAATTTTTGGGGTTTCTTTTGTTTTGTTGTTTGTTTGTTTTTCAAGACAGGGTCTCTCTGTGTAGCCTTGGCTGTCCTGGACTCACTTTGTAGACCAGGCTGGCCTCGAACTCACAGAGATCCGCCTGCCTCTGCCTCCCGAGTGCTGGGATTAAAGGTGTGCACCACCAAGCCCGGCTGGAAAAAAACCAGATTTTTTTTTTTTAAATCACATTTTAGCTAAAACATTTTGCACTTGAGATGGTTGAGCGAATTAAGGCACTTCTCAAGCCCCACAACCTGAGGTTAACCTCTAGGACCCTCTTGGTGACAGGAGAGAACCAACTCTCAGAGTTGTGTCCTGTGCACCACATGCATGCCACTGTGCACGCGCACACAGATGAATACTTGAAGTTGTTTTAGAATGCGTTCAATGTTTTTTAAGATTCCAGTGTCCTTCATAAGCTGCTATGTTAGTAGATACCCTTGAAAACAAAAAGGGAGTGGTGTTGCCTGGAACTGTGTGTGTGCGTGCGCGCGTGCGTGTGATGTAACACGGAAGCACTGAAGCAGAGTTTAGCCGCGCATACCTAAGTCTTTCCCAAAGCCAGACTGCTTCACTCCACCGAACGGGGCCGCCACGTCTGTCTTGTTGTAGGTGTTGATGAAAACTGTTCCTGCCTCTAGCTTGTCACTCACATACATGGCTTTGTTGATGTCTCTTGTGAAAACTCCAGAGGCCAAGCCATACTCAGTGTTATTTGCTCGCTGCAGCACTCCGTCAATGTCCCTGTGAGATGTTTCCAGAAGCAGAAAACACCATTAAAAGTGCAGTGAAGCAAAATCCTTTTGCTGGAAAGTTTTTTGCATGTTACAACAGGAAATCTCCGGCACCTGCTTAGACAGGGTTTTTCTGTGTAGTCTTGGCTGTCCTAAAAGTGCCACTTCCTATGCACCTAGTTGGCCATTTTTATTCAAACCACAAGTACAATTTTTTTAAGGCTTTTTTTGAGACAGGGTTTCTCTGTATAACAGCCCTGGCTATCCTAGACTAGTTTTGTAGACCAGGCTGGACTCAAACTCACAACAGTCCACCTGCCTCTGCCTCTGCCTCACAAGTGCTGGGATTAAAGGCATGCACCACCACCACCTGGCTTAGACATTTTTGTGTGTGTGTGTGTGTGTGTGGTGTTCTGCCTGCATGTACACCTGCACGCCAGAAGAGGGCACCAGATCACATTACAGATGGTTGTGAGCCACCTCGTGGTTGCTGGGATTTGAACTCAGGACCTCTGGAAGAGGAGTCTGTGCTCTTAGCCTCGGAGCCATCTCTCTAGCCCCCATGCTTCTACTTTTTATAAATTAAAGACTCCAAGCCTACACTGAAATCTGCAAGCTGTACTGTAACCCCAAATCTTCCACTAGTCACACATGCTGCACAATGCCTCTTGCTGTTTGACCAGCCTCATCTCTTTAGTCTTGGAGGATTGTTTGCCTTTCCTCTCCCTGGTTTTCAGAGCATGTTGTACATTCCGCTTTTCAGATCTGTCCAGGTTCAGAGCACTTCAGTGCCTACCCAAATCCCTCTCCAGGTCCCACCAGTCATTCTGTCACCTCTGTTTTTGAGACAGGGTCTCCCACTGAACCTGAAGTTCACCAATTAGGCTGGAATGGCAAGGCAGCACCCCAGGTGATTTTCATGCCCCTAACTCCCCAGCTCTGAGTTTATGGGTGCATCATGTCACCACACCTATCTTCTGTTTATTGTTTTGTTTTGTTTTTTCCAGACAGGGTTTCTCTGTGTAGCCTTGGCTGTCCTGGACTCGAGTTGTAGACCAGGCTGGCCTTGAACTCACAGATACCCGCCTGCCTCTGCCTCCCAGAGTGCTGGGATTGCAGGCACACACCACCACTCTTGGCCCCACACCTACTTTTTAAGCAGGTTCTGGGCATCTGAACCCAGACTTCATGTTTGCACGGCAAGTGCCGGACCCACTGAGCAGTCTCTCCAGACCCCAGATCCTTCCAAGTATTTAATTGGTTGACTTATTCTGAGGGTGGAGAATGTTCATTGCTCTACGTACAGCGCAAGACAGACGCAGGGAAGTTACTAGTTGAAACCCAAGGGACACAGTGAGCCTAAGGAACACACCCGTTTTGGAATTTAGAGATGACCATGATGGGCCCGAAGGATTCCTCTTTGGCAAGGTACATGTGGTCCTCCACGCCCGTGAATACAGTGGGTTCCATGAAAAAGCCTGTGACGAAGACACGAAAGTTATCAGTCCTAGGTAAGATCATTTTCACCTTCATTTTCTCAAGTAGTTCCAGCCCCACCCCAGGGTTAGCAAAACAAGGAGAGATTGGTGTTTCTATGCAGCGATGGACATCTTGCTGCCTGCTTTGCTTTGCTTTGTTTTGTTTTGTTTTGAGACAGGGTTTCTCTGTGTAATAGCTCTGGCTGCCTGTAGACTAGGCTGGCCTTGAACTCACAGAGATCCTCCTGCCTCTGTCTCCTGGGATTAAAGGTGTGTACCACCACGCCCACTTAGCTGTTTTTTTAATGGCTTTACTATGAAAGCTTCAAACATGTTAAGTAAGATGGAGGATGTACTTAGTGAAATAAATATGCCTATTTTACCATATTGGATTTGTTATCTCCTCCCTCCCCCCATAGACATGTCTTAAAGCAAGACCTGGGCTCTCTGGTTCTTTTCTTCCAAGCGTTTTAGTACAAGTCAGACAAAGGAAAAGGTATTTTAAAAAAACATAGCCACGCTGGGCTTGGCAGCCCATGCCTTTTATCTGAGCACTTGGGAGGCAGAGGCAGGTGGATCCCTGTGAGTTCTAGGCCAGCCTGGTCTACAAAGGGAGCCCAGGACAGCCAAGTGTATGGTTGTTTGACATGTATGTATGTCTGTGCACCACATGCGTGCCTGGTGCCCGTGACGGTTGGAAGAGGGCCTGAATCACCTGAGGTTACAGATGGTTGTGAGTCTCAGGTGCTCTTATCTCTGCTTTTGGAAATCATAGTGTCAAGCTTGCGTTGACAGCAGGAACTCCCTGAGCTGGGCTGGCTGAGTGACAAGAGTGACAAGACTCCAGAGGACCACCCAGTGCCTGCTAACACCATCACGCCTGTTCCTTGGACAGGCAAGGGCTTGCTTGGCCTATCAGTGTTCTCAGTCCCCTTGCCTGGTAAGTCAGTGAGTGCACAGCTCACCCCATTCTACGTAGGAAACTTAGGCTCAGGAAAACAGGGCTTGCCACTGCGCACCGGCTTAAAAGTGGCCAGAAGGATGGAAAGATAAAAGTTTTGGTCATAGCCGGGCTTGGTTGTGCACGCCTTTAATCCCAGCAACTCAGGAGGCAGAGGCAGGCGGATCACTGTGAGTTCAAGGCCAGCCTGGTCTACAAAGTGAATCTAGGACAGCCAGAGCTACGTAGAGAAACCCTGTCTTGAAAAACAAAACAAAATCCACAAAAACTCCCAAGTTTTGGTCATAATATAAATACCACTCGGTTTGGAGAGATGGCTTAATGGTTCAGAGAGTGCATTGGTGCAGGGCTGTGGTGGCATAGTCGTTAATCCCAACGCTCGGGAAGCAGAGGCGGGGTGGATTGCTGTAAGTTCAAGACCAGCCTGGTCTACAAAGCGAGTCCAGGACAGTCAAGGCAAAACAAAAAAACAAAAACAAAGTATGTACTGGTCTAGCAGGGGGTTACAGTACTGGCATCTGGAGGCTCACAGCTACCTGCACCTGCAGCTCCAGAGGTATCAGATGGGTCTACACACACGCCTCTACACACACACACACACACACACACACACACACACACACACACACACCCCACTCTTGTGCAAGGATGGCTCTGAAACAGGAGCTGTCGCCATCCGTTCTGATTTTGGGGTTTGGGGCATAAGCATCAGGCAGGCAAGTCCCCAGAGGTGCTCTCACCCGGTCTCTGCACCTGTCTTCCTCCATATACCAGAGTGGCCCCCTCCTTCACCCCGGTCTCACAGTACTGCAGCAGCTTCTCCAGATGGGCTTTGTGGTTTTGGGGCCCATGGTCTGTAGATCTGTCCAGTGGGTCACCAATTTTCATCTTCTTGATCTCTTCCACCTGTACAGTACACAGCCCACACAAACATTCCCTGTTACTTGTAACAGTGGAACTCTCTGCCTGAATTGTTAGACGTGGCGCCTGTTGTAGTGAGCAGTTGACAGATGTGTGGTTCTTGGCCAAGTTCATTTTATTGTTTGTTTGGTTTTGGAGGGGGGTTTTCATAGCTTTTTGTGTGCAACACATGCTTGTACTGAACCAATATAACAAATCCTTGAAATGTCTGGTCTCTGTTTGGAAATGTCATCAAGTGTCAGCTCCTACAAGCCTCTATACATCTATAGTGAAAACTGCATTCTTCTGAGACCCAAAGTGAGTCCACTCTCACAGACTCAGGAGTCAGTGACTGCCCAGTGGCTCCCCACTGCCTGCCTCTATAACTATGTCATACTCTCACATTAAGTGCAAATACCTCATGCCGGACGTGGTGGCACTCACCTTTAATCCCAGCACTTGGGAGGTAGAGGCAGAGGCAGGCGGATCACTGTGAGTTCGAGGCCAGCCTGGTCAACAAAGCTAGTCCAGGACAGCCAAGGCTACACAGAGAACCCTGTCTTGAAAAACGGGGGGGTGGGGGGGGTGGGGAGATACCTCTGCTTCTATGTGTTTGTTTATGTGTTTGTGTGTGTGCACACATGCCTTCATGCGCAATGGAGGTGATTGGATACCTTGGCTGTTCTTCCTCAGGTGTTTTCTATCTCTTTTTGTGAGGGTTTCTCCTTGATCTGGAGCTTGCTGGGTAGTCTAGGCTATTTTGCCAGTGAGTCCCAGACATCTGCTTGTCTATGCTGTCTGTCCAGCATCAGGATTACAAGTATGTGCCAGCACACTTCTGTGTGTGTGTGTGTGTGTGTGTGTGTGTGTCTGTGTCTATCTTTGTATTCAGCCTGTCCCTGGGTCATTTGCTCCCCGAGCCAGCTCAACTGTTGTTTACAATACTGCTATTGCTGTCTCACATCCAAAGAGCCACAAATGATCCCAAATGTGCTTTTCGAGAAATAGCTGGACCCGTAAACCTCGCAGCAAACCGGAGGATGCCTTACCACTCTGGTTACAAATTCATCGTGGATGGTCTCCTCCACAAACAGCCGCCCAGCTGCAATGCAGTTCTCTCCTTTATTGAAAAATACTGCGCCCATGGCCTTTAGCAGCAGAAGAGAAAGCAGTGTTAGTTAGCATTGCTCAGCAACACTGCTGCTACCCGATCGCACAACGAGGGCACTTCATGTGAGCTTGTGTTCAGGTGTGTGGAAACTAGAAGTCAACACCAGATATTTTCCTCAGTTGCTCTCCAGTTTTAAATTTATTTTTTTAAAGATTTATTTATTATGTATACATTGTTGTGCCTGCTAGCCAGGGGAGGACACCAGATCTCATTATAGGTGGTTATAAGCCACCATGTGGTTACTGGGAATTGAACTCAGGACCTCTGGGAGAGGAAGCCAGTGCTGTTAACCTCTGAGCCATCTCTCCAGCCCCTTATTTTTTATTTTTGAGACAAGAGATCTCACTGTTAACCTAAACCTGCTGGCTGCTGAACTTCAAGGATCCTCCAGTGTCCCGTTTCTGGGCGGGACTCCAGGCACACACCGGTCTACCTGGCTTCTCAGGTGGGTGCTGAGAATCCAAATGCTGGTCCCTGAGCTTGCAGTACTGACTGGGCCATCTCCCCTGACTCCAGTTGTCACTATTCAGAGGCCATAGATAACAGAGACGTCCGTCCTGTTGATTGTTAGTGAAAGCAACTGCTGAGAGATACTCCTTTCAACTTTTCCCAGTTTGGGTTCATGAACACTTATCTACAAGTGTGTGACAATGAGAGTATACCCAAAATAATGTTGTTTTTTAGAAGGTGCCTCACTATGTAGGCCCGACTGGCTGAGAACCTGTTATATAGACCAAGCTGGCCTCAAACTCACATAGCTCCACCAATCTCTGTGTGCCCAACCCCTGGGAGTGGGATTAAAGGAAAGAACCACGCTCCTGGCTGGGTGGTGGTGGCGCACGCCTTTAATCCCAGCACTGGGGAGGCACAGGCAGGTGGATTGATGTGAGTTCGAGGCCAGCCTGGTCTACAAAGCGAGTCTAGGACAGCCAAGGCTACATAGAGAAACCTTGTCTTGGAAAAACAAAACAAAACAAATAAAATGGCAGATTGTGTAGATTCGTGGAGTTTTGAGTGCATCCTCCCTAAACTGGAGCTGAAACACTCCAGGCACTTTGCAGTTGCACCTGCATTTCCTGCAGTGTAAACAGTTCTCACCGGTGAGAGCCAGGCTCCTGAAGGGTATAGACTTCCATTGTGTGACTGTGACCAATAGGAAAAGAATGGCTCTCTGAGTCCAGTGCACACTGGTTGTCTTTGTGCTTATGGTTTTTTTTTTTTTCACCCTTCGTTATCGTCATTCCTCTTACACACTCAACGAATGTAAGATGTGGTACTTTAAAAAATGTAATGGTGCTGGACAGATGACTCGGAGGTTTAGAGCACTGTGTGCTCTTCCAGAGATCCTGAGTTCAATTCCCAGCACCTACATGGTGTCCCACAGCAATCTATAATGAGATCTGGTGTCTTCTTGTGGTGTGCAGGCAGAACACTGTATACATAATAAATCTTTTTAAAAAAATAAAATAAAAAATATAATAGGTGTGGGACACCGCTGGAGAAATAGCTCAGCAGTTAAGAGCGTTTGCTGCTTTGGCAGAGGGAATGGGTTCAGTTCTCAGCCCCCACACCACACGTGTGATACACAGACATACATGCAGGCAAAACATCCATCCTTTTTTTTTTTAAGTCTCTCTTAAAAATACAAGAGTAGGGCTGGGCAGTGGTGGTGCACGCCTGTAATCCCAGCACTTGGGAGGCAGAGGCAGGAGTATCTCTGAGTTCGAGGCCAGCCTGGTCTACAAAGTGAGTCCAGGACAGCCAAGGCTACACAGAGAAACCCTGTCTCGAAAAACAACAACAACAACAAAGGAAAATATTGGGGCCTGGAGAGATGGCTCAGTGGTTAAGAGCAGTGACTGCTCTTCCAGAGGTCCTGAGTTCAGTTCCCAGTAACCACATTGTGGCTCACAACCATCTATAATGTGATCTGATGCATACCGTATACATAATAAATCTTTTTTAAAAAAGAAAAAAATATTTATAAATAACAGTAGGGACTAAGGTGGTTCAGTGGTTAAGAGCATTTGTTGTTGTTGCAAAGGACCCAGGTTGGATTCCCAGCACCCACATGGGGGCTCACCACCTTGCGTGGGCACCAAGGATGCAGGAGGTGCACAGATGTACATACAGTCATACACCTAAAATAATAAAAATTAACCTCAATAACCATATGACACCAAACTAATGGAACCAATCTCCTTTCCACTTTTGTTTCTCTTGCCTTTTCTCTGGAATGTTCTGGAAAAGTTCCCAGGAAGAAACATATCCTGTGGAGTCTTGGCCTTGGTGTCATTCTGTGTTACTCCTGGTGTTGATCACTGGAGCCCCTATATGGGACACAAATGGGCCCACGCCAAGGGAGTGTATGTGGGGGTCCTCTTCAGGGCAAACCTCTCCACTCTCTTTAGGGCCTTGGCCCAGTGGGGTTTGGCTGAGAAAGCTCATTTGGATTTCAGTCAGGCAGTGGTGGGCGGAGACTGTTCCATGCAGAACCAGAAGGCCACACCCACCAGTGACAATCACTAGAAGGCTCCGCCCCCTCACACTGGCTCACTAGGCAGCTCTGTCTCAGAAATAGAGGATTCGCCCAGCTTATCTTGTATGCAAAACACAATTGAGCCTCTTGGTTTATGTTTCCATGCTTTAAAGTAGTTCAAATCCTGTAGGGCACAAAATTAGATCCTGTGCCTCCTCGCCTAGCTTCCTCCGTGGTGGCCTGTTAGCAGGAACCAGAAAACTGATTGCTACTGAGGATTGTGGTTTCTTTGTTTTTCTTTAAGATTTATTTATTAGGTACACAGTATTCTGCCTGCATGTGAGCCAGCAGGCCAGAAGAGGGCACCAGATCTCATTATAGACCATGTGGTTGCTGGGAATTGAACTCAGAACCTTTGGAAGAGCGGTCAGTGCTCTTAACCTCTGAGCCATCTCTCCAGCCCAGGACTGTGGTTTTAAAGGGATGGAGCCTTGTGATACTGTCCATTCAGGTTCTGAACTTCAGGCTCAGATGATCCTCCTGCCTCAGCTCTCCTGACTCACTAGTACTGTAGGTGTGTGTCACTCATTAAGCTCAGCTGCCGAGTGCTCTTCTGTGTTAGTTTTTGGAGGCAGGTGCATGGATGCTATAATGTGTGTGAATGTGTGTGTGTGTGTATGATTGTGTGTGTGTGTATGTGAGTGTGTGTGTAGTTTGGAGACAACATGCAGGTGGTGGTTTTCCTTCCACCATTTGGGGCTCGAGGGTAGAATTCAGGTTGTCAGGCAAACCCTCTGCCATGTTTGTTTAGGCAGTCTAACCAGAGCCCTGTTTCTAGAACAGGAAGGAAGGATGAAGTAGGAAAGATGCCAGCAGACAGGCTGGAGGTGTTTCAACGAGCCATTTTTTAAAAAATTAAGCATCCTTCGGATAAACAAAAAGATGGCTTTTACTTATCACTAGCTAAACTCGATATGATCTAAGACCACTAGTAACGGATCTAAAATGTGTTTTAAACATAGGCACTTCTTGCCCAGCTCCAGCCCACTTACCATCCGTACTGCCTTGTCAAGTTCACAGTCATTGAATATTATAAGTGGGGATTTGCCACCGAGCTCAAGGGAAACTCTCTTCAGGTTGCTCACAGCACAGCTAGACGAAAACAAACAGGAAAGAGCAGTTAGGCGGTCATCCCCCGCCCCCCACTTCTTCTAACCATAGATTGGTTCTACACACTTGTGCCTCAGAAATATTAGGAACCTCATTTATGAGGACCTGGTGGCAAGTGCATGTAATCCCGGCATTCTGGAAGTAGAACTCGGCGGAGAGTGGAGAGTTCAAGGCCAGCCCTGCTGCACAGAGAAACTGTCCTCAAAGAAGACAGGCACACTCCTTTAATGCCAACACTCAGGGAGGAAGAGGCAGGCAGATCTCTAAGTTTGAAGGGCCAGCCTGGTCTACAAAGTGAGTCCAGGACAGCCAAGGCTACACAGAAAAACTCTGTCTGAAAAACCAAAAAAGAAAGAAAGAGAGAGAGAGAAAAGAACAGAAAGAAAGAAGAAAAAAAGAACCATGAAAGGATGGCGGGTCACTGCTGTGGCCGGGTGGTCAGTGTGTAAAGCTAGAATCCTTTTTTTTTTTTTTTTGCTCTTTTTCTTTGTTTTATAGGTTTTCTGTATTTGAAAAATTCTGTGGTCACAGGATGAGGATTCTCATAGAAAAATTCATCTTTAAGAATTCAGTCATGGGAGCTGGAGAGATGGCTCAGTGGCTAAGAGCACTGCCTGCTCTTCCAAAGGTCCTGAATTCAATTCCCAGCAACCACATGGTGGCTCACAACCATCTATAATGAGATCTGGTGCCCTCTTCTGGCCTGAAGGCGTACATGCAGGCAGAACACTGTATACATAATAAGTAAATACATCTTAAAAAAGAGAGAGAGAGAGAGAGAGAGAGAGAGAGAGAGAGAGAGAGAGAGAGAGAGAGAATATTCAGTCATATTGGGGCTGGTGAGATGGCTCAGAGGTTAAGAGCACTGGACTTCCAGGGGTCCTGAGTTCAATTCCCAGCAACCACATGGTGACTCATGACCATCTATATAAAGGAAGCTCATGCCCCCTTCTGGCATGGAGGTGTACATGCAGACAGTGTACTCATACGATAAGGAACAAAATAAGTATTTTTTAAAAAGAGAGAACACTCCCCTCCCCAAAAAGAAATTCTGCTGTATTAAGGTCTGCAAAGCAACAGTCAGCTGGCTAGACTTCTGTTAGACAAGGGTTAGTTGTTTTATTCCTTTTATTAATGTTGTGGTTTGTTTATTTGCAGTTTGAGTGGTGATAATGATGAACTATTAGAAGGCCTGTCCCAGCCCTCATAAACACTTAGAGTGGATAGAAACATAGAAAGGAGAAAAAATAGTCCAGAGGATTACCGCATGTCTCAGTGGCCATAGTTTATAATCGTTTTATTTTTAATTTTTTTGTTTTGTTTTTTGTTTTTAGTCATTTTTAAAAAGATTTATTTATTTATTATGTGTATAGTATTCTGCCTGCATGTACACTTGTATGCCAGAAGGGGGCACCAGATCTCGTTATAGATGGTTGTGAGCCACCATGTGGTTGCTGGGAATTGAACTCATGACCTCTGGAAGAGCAGCCAGTGCTCTTAACCTCTGAGCCATCTCTCCAGCTCTTTTAAATCATTTTTAGTTGATCGTTGTGCTCTATGGCCTACCACCTCTTTACGTTCATGTTGGTTTGTGTTGGTTTGGATTTGCTAGGCAAGCTGTCGGCCACACGGCTCTGACTCCAGCCTGTGGATCTGGTTTCAACTGTGGGCAAGCACTGGGAAGCTTTGTCTTACATTCACGTGTCTCAGGAGTCATCAGTGATAAAGTCAACTTCTCCATTTGATGGTGGCTTTTTTCTTTTTTTCCTCACTCTAGTCTTGTTGTTGCTGTTTGTTTGTTTGTTTTTGGGGACATGGTCTCAGGTGCAGCTTGTTCTGTAGCCACAAGAACGAGCTTTATCTTCTGACCCTCCTGCCGCTACCTCAAGAGTGCTGAGCTTACAGGGTGGACCACCACGTCTGCTCTATGGAACTTTAGGAGTCAAACCCAGGGCTTCGTGCATGCCAGGCAAGCACTTTACCAACTAAGCCGTATCCCTGGCCTACGCTTTCCTTGTTCCGAATCAATCCTTTGAAACCCAAGCAGAAGCCTGGTTGAGTGGGCTTCCCATGACACGCTGGTACCTTTTCATGATCTGTTTGCCTACAGAGGTGGAGCCGGTGAAACCAAGCTTGCGGAGGTCAGGGTGCTCAGAAAGCCTCTGTCCTGCAACGCCCCCTGCGGAATTAATTAGGGGACAAAACATGACTCAGATCTTTCTGGGAGCCTTTGATGAAGTAGGTTTCTAAACTTGCATTTGAGCCTGCATCTTACATTTTCTGCTGTAATTACAAGCAGATTATTAAAACAATATCCTCCATGCAGCTGTGTCAGCACCTCCCCTTTATTGATGGATATGCTATGGTTGTCATTTTCTGAAGTGCTTATTGAAAATCAAAATGGCAAAAAAAGAAAAAAAAAGAAAAAAAAAAAAAAAGAAAATCAAAATGGCCTACCTTAGGGCAGTTTTACAATGCTATCCAGTCTTCCTCATGCATCACCTCACACTAGATTTCCACTCTTGATATTTGTATTTAAGTATACTTATGCTTGATGAGCTGCATTTAGTTTTAATGTGGGGCCAAGACGGCAGCAGGCAACAGCACTTAGCTCCCACTCCGAGGTTGGTCGGGACACAGCCTGTCCCCTGCAGGCTTACCTGAGCCGGGGATGATGTTGATTACCCCCTTGGGGAAGCCTGCTTTCACAGTAAGCTCTGCGAACTTCAGAGCCGTCAAGGGTGTGACCTGGAAGTAAAGACGGTAATGACCATCCGCAAACTTGTCCTGTCCTCTCCTGGGCCCCTGCTTCCCTTTGTGGGTGTGGTGCACACGTGAGGTACACACACCTAAGTGTGGGGGTGCTCACGTATTGAGGCCAGAGCAGGATGCTATTGCTGCCTGCCTTATTGCCCTGAGACAAGGTCCCTGACTTAATCAGAAGCTTGCTGCTTCCCCTAAGCTGGTTGACCAGTAAGCTCTTAGAATCTACCTGTGTCTGTCCACTCACCCCCACCCCCACTCCCATCCCTGCCTCCCGATGCTGCCGTTTCTAGGCACATGCACCTATACTCAGGTCTTTACATGGGTTCTGGGAATTTGAACTCAGGTGTTCATGCTTAAAAAATGAGCCATTTTCCCCAGCCCCTAAGAGCTCATCTTATTTGTATTTTTACATTGCTTTATTGTTCATTTTAATTTTCATTGTTAGGTAACTTTAGACTCACAGCAAAGTTATCAAAATAGTCCCAAAGAATTCCTTGTATGTAGTTCACCCAGAGCACTCAGATACTAAGTCTTTACTGCATTTCTGTTATGCTGTCTGTCTGTCTGTCTGTCTCTGTCAGTCTTTCTGCACACTAGTGGAGGATGTAAATGAGTGCCATTGGTCTCTAACAGTGGACTATGCAGGAGGATCCGGTGAAGGATGGAAAGCAAGTCTGTGTCAACTGACAGATACACAGTAAATCACCCGGGACTCACATATAGTTCTGGACAGTAATGTCCAGTCTGAATGAAGGTCAGGGGGGCCAAGGGGAGGTGTGTGTGCGTGCGTGCGTGCATGTGTGCATGCCTGTGTGTGTGGGATCCAGCGGTTCCCTGTGTTTTCCCTGTGTGTTTGCTGGGGTTCCCTCACTTGGCTGTGTGTGTCTGTGTCAGCGTCCCCTCAGTCACTCCTCGGCTCTGAAAGCTGCCCCGTGTGCAATTGACAGGTCTGGCTGTGTGGAACCACAGACTGTATTCTTATTTTAACTTAAGGAACCTTCATAAAATGGAGAAATCGCTGAAAGACTTGACATGGGACCTGCACGTCAAAGACTGCAGCGCACACGGAAAAGAGGTACTGCGTGAGCTATTCCGTGAGGCTCAGACCACGGCAGTCTGGAGAGACTGGGTGAGAGGCTGGCCCAACAGACACTGGAAAAGCAGAGCCTGCTGTAGCCGTGTGTTTAGTCTATCACAGTGCTGTAGTTGAAGAGAAGACTGGTCCATAGAGTATGTCATTATGCCCTGGAATGGAGCCACGATGGATAGAATAGCACTTAAACTGCTCCTGATGCTGGATGTGGCATCTGCCTGTAATCACAGGACTTGGGTAATGGCAGCAGCAGGATCCGATGTTCCAGGTCACCTTTAGCCACGTGGCAAATTAAAACCCAGCCTGGGCCACAAGAGACACTGTCTTAAAACAAACAGAAGCATCTGTAGCATTAATAGATGGCTCTGAGAAGTGCCTGGTGTGTGTTTTTTTTTTTTTTAAAGCATCTCCTTGTTACCCACAGGTATCCATGCAGGCATGTTCAATCTGCGGCTCTCCAGCAGCTTGCCTCCCAGGATATCTGCGCATGTGGCCCAACACGTTTGAGGATGACAGTGTTACAATCACAGTGTCAAAGGTGGTACACCCCCAGGACCTTACACAGTTGCCATAGTTACTAAGTTATTTTTTTATGTGCTTTCCCCCCTCATCTTCTGTATCTTTTTAAAAATATTTATTTATTTTTATATGTATGTGTGCTCTATCTGTATGTACACCTGCATGCCAAAAGAGGACATCAGATCCCGTTATAGATGGTTGGGAGCCACCATGCAGGTACTGGGAATTGAACTCAGGTCCTCTGGAAGAGCAGACAGTGTTCCTAACCTCTGAGCCACCTCTTCAGCACCCATTTTCCATATCTTAACAAGAGTTTTGGTAATGCAGTGTGAATGGAGCCATCAAGATGGCCCACCATATAAAGCTCTCGGCACCAAGCCCAAAGACCTGAATTCGATTCCTAGATCCCACAAAGTAACAGAGGAGACCCAACTGCTGGGATTCATCCTCCGATCTCTATGTGAATACATGTACTTCTCCCCGGCATGCAATTTTTAATTTACTAATAACATAGTGAAGAGTTGCCCATGAACTATGGCAAGCTCAAAGGTCTGCTGTTTTTAGGCATTTGTCTGTTTTAAGTTTGCAGGCGAGAGGGACCCTCCACCCACTGGCCAGGCTCACCTGTGCAGGCTTGAGTACCAAGGTGTTGCCTGCCGCCAGGCATGCTGCGCTCTTCCAGGCCAGCATCATGAGGGGGTAGTTCCAAGGAATGATGATGGCACAGGCGCTGTGGGGAGGAGGCCATACCCTTAGTGTCCTCACAGCAGCACTGACAGTCATGTCACTCAAGGCTCCCTCCTGGTCTTACCCAAGTGGCTCCTTCTTGGTGAAAGTCAGGTTGTGATTTGGCCGGGCCTGGTTGATTGGAATTGTAGAGCCCTGGAAGAAAGAGAGGCTTGCAGAAGGTTCTAGTGGAATCATATCTACAGCAGACATCAGAATGAGATGGTGTTTCCCACTGTATCTACGACAGACATCAGAATGAAGAAGAGTTGTTTTCTAGAAGTACTTTGACCCATTGCTGAAAACAGTGATTCCTGGCTTTGTTTCCCGTTCCCTATAAAGTTGTTCTTCTGAAGAAGCTGTTCAGCCTCTGCATGACTTTGGTCACAAGGTGGCCCTGGCACTATAAACAGTGCGATGTTTTCCTTCGTGAAACATTGTTTTGTCCAGAAAACAACTTTTGTGTGACAATCAATAAATAGGCTTCTGAGCCGGGCATGGTGGCTCACACCTTTAATCCCAGCACTCGGGAGGCAGAGGCAGGCGGATCGCTGTGAGTTCGAGGCCAGCCTGGTCTACATAGTGAGTCCAGGACAGCGAAGGCTACACAGAGAAACCCTGTCTTGAAAAACCAAAAAAAAAAAAAGAAAGAAAGAAAAAGAAAAGAAAAGGGCTGGAGAGATGGCTCAGTGGGTAAGAACACTGGCTGTTCTTCCAGAGGTCCTGAGTTCAATTCCCAGCAACCATATGGTGGCTTACAACCATCTATAATGTGACCTAATGCCCTCTCCTGGCCTGTGCAGGTGTACATGGAGGCAGAGCACTGTATACATAATAAATAAATAGATAAATAAATAGAAAAGAAAAGAAAAAAGACAAAGAAGCCGACTGGTGGTTTTTGTGGCTATTCCTTTTTTTAAAAAAATATTTATTTAGTTTTTCTTTGTTGTTGTTGTTGGTTTTTGTTTTTTGTTTTTGTTTTTGTTTTTTTTTTTTTTTTTGAGACAGGATTTCTCTGTGTAGCCTTGGCTGACCTGGACTTGCTTTGTAGACCAGGCTGGCCTCGAACTCACTGAGATCCACCTGCCTCTGCCTCCCGAGTGCTGGGATTAAAGGCGTGCGCCACCACACATGGCTAATATTTATTTATTATGTATACATTGCTTTGCGTGCATGTACGCCTGCAGGCCAGAAGAGGGCACCAGATCTCATTATAGATGGTTATGAGCCACCATGTGGTTGCTGGGAATTGAACTCAGGACCTCGGGAAGAGCAGGTGGCGCCCTTAACCTCTGAGCCATCTCTCCAGCCCTTTGCGGGTATTCTTATACTACAGCAATGCCACCGCACCCGGTTTATGTGGTGCCTGGGCTTCATGTGTGCTAGGCAAGCGCTCTACCAACCAAGCTGCATCTCAGCCCCACAGACATTGGATGCTCTCAGAAGACAGAACAAGGTGCCCAGACGATCCCTAGACCTCAGAGTCAGAACTCTTGAGCTCTAGCCTGGTTCTCTGGTTCTTCTGCTGTGACACAGGAAAGGCACCCCTCTCCTCATGCTTGTGTCCTTAGAATAAGGGGTAAAAGCTATCTACTCGCTACCCATGATTACAGTCTTAATGCGCCCCTATAATTCATGCATTAGAGAATTAACTCCCACTGTGGAGGCAGGGCTCACATTGCTATATAAAGGCTTGTGGGGCCTAGGGGGATGGCTCAATGGATAAAAGGACTTGCCATAGATGCCTTACTGGAAGCCTAAATTTGATCCCTGGAAGTCATATAAAAGCCAGGCACGGTACATCTGTAATTTCATCGCTCCGATGAGAAAGGGTAGGCAGAGATGAAAGAATCACCCAGAAGCTTTTAGGACAGCTGGCCTGGTATATACATTGGCAAGAAAAAATGAGAGACCCCGCCTCAAAAATAAGGTGGAGAATCAATTCTAACTCTCCAGGGTTGCTCTCTTACCTCCACAGACATGCTATAGCATGCACACACCCACATCCACACCCAGGCAGTTGCACGCACGCGCGCGCATACACACACACACAAACACACACACACACACACACACACACACACACACACACACGAATAAAAAATATTTAAAGGAGGCCATAGCAGGAGGGCCTGCTCTTTTTCAATGTGGGGATCTAGCATTGCTCCTTTCCAAATGCCAGAGGATATATATAGCCTGCTATCACAGACCTGACACCCAAACCCTCTGCAAACTAGTGAGCTTGAGGCCTCTTCCCTCTAGGAATGAGGAGCATCTGCACTTTACCTGAATTTTGTCACACCAGCCTGCAAAGTATCTGAATGTCTGCACGGACATTCCAATGTGAGTCTTCAGAGCCAGGGTGTAGACAGCCCCGGAATCGAGCGCTTCTATGGTTGCCAGCTCTTCTTGGTTCTCTTCCAGTAGGTCAGCCAGTCTGTCGAGTCAGGGAAAGAAATCCACTCAGCACACACTGATGGAGACCCGGCTAGCTGTATACGCCAGCCCTGCACAGGGTACCAACCCAGGACTGAGATCCCAAAGACTAGTTCCTGAGGGGCAGCACACCTACCCCTCTGGAGATCATGGTCCTGAAAGGTAGGTACTAAATAAATCAGTGTATGAATGGTTTTTTTTTTTTCAGGAGATTATTACTACAGTTTCTGCAGAGGTATGAGCAGAACCCAGGACCTCACACACGCTAGGTGTGTGTTCTACCATGAACTTCACCTCAGCCTTTTATCTCTTGAGTTACAGGAAGAAGCCAACCATGTCCCCAGCAAGAGCCCTTTGCCTCCTATGTGCAGAAACAGCAGAGGAGCGGCTGAGCCCCAGTGGTCACAGGCGGGAAGGGGGTGGTGGGTCAAAGGTCAAAGGTGGAGTAGTTCATTAATACACAGGGAGGTGTCAGAAAAGTGAGCCATGACGCCTGAGGACCGTGGACACTTGTGGCTTTCTGGCTGTACAGAAAAGTTTCCAGAAGTAACTGAGGAGATCAAAGCAGGCATGTGGAATGGATCACAAAGGCCACAGCAGAGTCTCCAAGGTGCCAGTGTCCCTAGGAAGGTGAGTGGGGTCTGTGGGACTGTGTGAAATAGTATTAATATGTCTTCTGAGTTTATCTCCCATGCCCTGCTCCCTTCCTCCCTCCCTCCTTCCCTCCCTCCCTTCCGGCCTCCCTCCCTCCCTCCCAAAATGTTCTTTTGGGACACTCAAAGTTGGGCTCAACATGACTCCCCCCCCCTCAGTGCTTTTCACTCTAAGAGATCTGTCAGTTCAGCTCAGATGTTTAGCCATAGGTAAGCAGGAACCAGGATGAACCGCTGAAACGAATTACTTCTAGAACACATACTCATTTGTAATATTCCTCCAGGTCCTTCGCACTTTCCCCTCCTTCCTTCCTTGTCCTTGAAAACAAGGGTGTGGGGATGTCCCCCACAAGCAGCTCTGTCCATTTTCTACTCTGGCCCGTGGCCCTGGAAGATGACCTTTATAGCCTGTATGACCTGGTGACTGAGATTTGGGACGTGGGTGAAGGACGCGGTCAAGGGCTTAAAGCTCCCCCCCTTTTAAAGATTTATTTATTATTATTATTATTATTATTATTATTATTATTATTATTATTATT
>OU015756.1:51105706-51143417 GCA_907169655.1 Acomys percivali | reverse complement strand
AAAACATACCTGTCCATTTATGTCTGCCCAGGCTCCAGGGACCTTATCATGACCTCGAATCCAGTTATGCAAAACTTCAGCAGGCTGGTCCCAAGAAATCTAGGTGAGCACAAATATAGGTCATGAGGCCTAAAGGTGACACTAACTTCTCTCCATCCGGGATAGGAGTGGGGACACATAGGACCAGCTGGCTTGGAGCGGCTACCTCTGGGTCAGGAAATGGTACCCTGGGAACTACTGAGAGGTAGAGGGCTGTGACTTGGCTATGCAGTATCGATGCACGTACCTCAGCGTTTTCCTTCTTCTGTATACCTTCATACGTTGCCTCCTCCTCTGGCTGGGGAATGCGAGGAGCTTTTCCATCAGCTATGAGTTGGACGGCTTCTACCTAAAGCCAAAACCACCACTGTTGTGTTACAGCACAGAGAGCCACAAAGGCATAGCCTGTATAATGGAAGTTTGCACTCAACAGACTGGCCGTATACAAAGCTACTCAGAAAGTCAGGCTGCGGTGCCAACTGCCAGGTAACATGTCAAGCACATCGGGAATGGCAGCTCCATTACGTAAGTTATACCTTACAGGCATTGCGTGTATCCTGAATGGTGTATTCCACATTCCTGATTTGTACATGAGGAAGCTGTCGTTTCAGTCAAAGTCAAGCCACGAACCCTAGGTCCAGCCACATTTGGCCTAGGATAACTATGAATGCAACCAGGCACAACATTGTACAAAAACTAACTTAAGACACTAGCCGAGCGTGGTGGCACATGCCTTTAATCCCAGCACTCGGGAGGCAGAGGCAGGCAGATCACTGTGAGTTCAAGGCCAGCCTGGTCTACAAAGTGAGTCCAGGGTGGCCAAGGCTACACAGAGAAACTCTGTCTCAAAAACAAAACAAAACAAAAACAAAAAACAAAAAAAAAGACACCAAAAGTTTTTTTTTACTTTTTTGGTAATGCAATTGCACATCTTCTGAATATAAGCTTTATAAGTGTACAGTGTCACTTCACAACAACGAAAGGTTTGCCGTGCCTGCCATAATGAACACCTAGGTGTACCCACTCCAATATCAAGTCTGCAGTCAAGCCGGGGTCCTTGTTGGGGCTCACGGAGAAGCTCAGGGGCAGAGTTCATGCTTAGCATATGCAAGGCCCTCGGTTCAAGCCAGAGAGTCGGGGGATGGGGAAGCAGGGCAGGGGACGATGGGCTGCTCTGCTCCTTGCAGTAATGCTAGCTATCTATCACCCACTTCTTCGGGATGCATCTGCTCCTCTTTCCTCCACATTCACTAGGAGGTCCATGTTTGCCCATGGGCTATTCTGATTGTAATGGCCGGTTGTGAACACCTGCTGTGCGCGCTGGGTCCTTTACACGAATGATGTCATTTCATTTTCAGAATATTCCTACAAGCCAGACACTATGGACATAGGAAGGAACTGAGGCCAAAGAGGCCAAGGGCTTGCTGTGGTCAGTCCATAAAGCATCAGCCTGTAAATGGTGGAACACGAACTTGAAGCTAGGTCTCTCTGACTAAGTCATTAAGTGACATAAGCAAGTCTTGCTCTTCCCTCACGTCAATGAGGAGCTACCAAGTACAACCCTGTTACTTTTTCTACCAAATTCTGGTTGGTTGCTGGGGTTGGGTCTGTGTGCGGAGGGGGAGACAACCAGATGGCATAGAAATTACTTGCTGAATCTTTGAATAGTTTTGTGGATAAAATATTTTGCTTCGCCGGGCACGGTGGCACATGCCTTTAATCCCAGCACTCGGGAGGCAGAGGCAGGCAGTGTGCTGTGAGTTCGAACAAATTAAAGGTTCTTTATTCTTCCTTATAGCTAGTCATTATCAACAGGGCTGGAGAGTCAAGTATTTGGCAGAAGGATGGAGAAGGTTAATTGTTGTCTCGTTCATCCCATCTTTCTGAAGAGGAGCAAGTCAGTAGCTTGACTATTGAAGCTCAAAATTACATTACAGGCCTGAGCCACTAGGGGCTGAAGTCATGTGCCACCATGCCTGGCTTGGCAAATTCTTCATGAAGGAGTAACAGTCCTCAAATGTTAAAGGTTTCCTAAAATTAGCGTTGATGTCATAAATATACTGACCGTGGCCTTGATTCCCTCGGGAAAAAGGAACCGGTTATAAAGCGTGTCCACTGTGTCATTGGGTTTGACGTCACATGATCTCTGAAGAAGGATGGGTCCTGTGTCTAAACCATCATCTGCCCAGAAAACAGAAAACCCAGCTTTCTTATCTCCCATGATTAGAGTCCTGTGAAAAAGAACAGTTTCAACTTAAAATGTTGGTTGACTGTATCGGGTAGAGAATTAGTCGTGTTAAAGGACAAGGTAGTTACAATGGAAAAGCAGAGAGTGAAGGAAGTAACCTAGATAAGTTTATAGTAGAACTCAGAGCCGTCAGCGTTCATAGAAGGCAACACCCAACAGCTGCTATTTACTGCACCCTCAGGGATGTATAGTCTTGCAGTAATGGCTTGTGATGCATCTTGAAAGGTGTCAGAGCTGGGCGGTAGTGGTGCACGCCTTTTTTTCCCCAGCACTCAGGAGGCAGAGGCAGGTGGATCTCTGTGAGTTCGAGGCCAGCCTGGTCTACAAAGCAAGTCCAGGATAGCCGGGGCTATTACACAGAGAAACCCTGTCTCAAAAAAACAAAACAAAACAAAACAAAACAAATCCCGCCCCCAAAAAAGGTCTCAGAATCCATCCTCGTTGCTACCCACTGGCTGCACGGGTGACTTTTCTTCTTCAGGAATGAGTACTTTTCATGCCTGCCTATACTTCCTACATTGCACCTGATGACATATTAAGTGGAATAAGAATGGAAAATAAAACAGAGGGACAGTACTTGGTGCAGAGTGAAAAGGGAAACTAATTGTTAATTTGTGTTGTATGATTGAGTATAAATGTCATTCAAGATCAGAATTAGCCCTAGATTGGCTATGTAAACTGGTAAAAAGTCACTTGGTTAAATCATCTGTTCATACCGTATGCTGTATACGGCCTAGACTAAGAGAAAATGCTTAGCTTGACTCTATAGGGCTTATAATACAAACAATAAGCTGAATATGTGGACAGATATCTATATACACTGCTGACGGAGCCATCTCCCTAACCCCAAGCATACCTAGTAGAAGAAAAGCAGAAAAAAACAAGGACTGTGGCAATAGAGCCATCATCCTTGCTATTCCAAGTCTCACCAGTTGATGGCAGAAGCTCCCCTGTGCCTGGGTAGGAGGGAGGGGTGGTAGATGATGGAGCCATGCTTTGGGCCGTCGATGACATCCATGGGGATGAACTGTGTGCAGAAGGGAAGCACGTTGAGCTCGGCGCCCACGGATTGGTAGGCTTCTGCCACCTCCTTGATGGTTTTACCCTTGACTCTCCATCTGGGGAACTTGAACACAGGGGTCCCATCTTTCTCTGCAGCCAAAGCTAAGCGTAAAAAAGAGATTGTCAGGCCGGGCGTGGTGGCGCTCGCCTTTAATCCCAGCACTAGTGAGGCAGAGGCAGGTGGATCGCTGCTGTGAGTTTGAGGCCATCATGGTCTACAAAGGGAGTCCAGGACAGCCAGGGCTACACAGAGACCCTATATAAAAACAAAAACAAAAACAAAAACAAAAACAAAAACAAAAACACACACAAAAAAAACAAAAAACAGAAACAAAGTGAAACAAAAAATAAAAGAGAGAGATTGTCTTTTTGGGGGGGGCATGGTATTATATTAACACATTGTAACATCACAATTTCACACAACTTTTACAGGCTAAACACAGTGGGGGACAACTGGGATTGTGACTAGAATTTTGATGTTGTTACTATTGTATCGGGTGGGGACGTTCATCTACATATTGAGGCTGGTGAGTAGATAATAGCTTTAGATTTACATGGAAGCCTCTTTTTTTTTTTTTTTAAGAACGTTCCTTACATTTTTATTTATTTAGTGTGTGTAGGTGCCCAGAGATGGACTGTGTGTGTGTGTGTGTGTGTGTGTGTGTGTGTGTGTGTATGAGAGAGAGAGAGAGAGAGAGAGAGAGAGAGAGAGAGAGAGAGAGAGAGAACCATTTTCACTGTAAAGAATGAGCTCAGGGGAGGCAGGAACTTGGGATGGCACCTTATTGGTCCCCTTTTGTGGTGGGGTTTGGCTGCCCAGAGCTAGTTTTGGGTTGCTCAGTGGACTCTCCTGATACAAAGTATCAGATGCTCTTACTGTTGCTCCTTTTTCAGCCTGATGTACAGCCTAGCATCTTACATACATTTCCACCCCCCCATGAGTTCTCAGCAGAGCCACATGAGGCAGGGGCCGCTGCACCAGAAGCTAGTAAGTTTACACAGGGTCAGAGGTAGCAAGTGGCAGAATCCACACCCACCTCCTGATTTTAGAGCATAGGCTGCTAAGCATGCTGCACCATATCGAGGCCATATTATATATCAGTCAGGTTGGGCTTATCTTCTTTTCTGAGTTACATCATGAGTCTGAATGGCCATGACCAATGAAGCAAGGTCCTGACCCTGGGGCCAGGTACCAAGGTAACATCCCTTTCCCAGATCTATATTAAAATGAGAGCACTGAGCTGGAGAGATGGCTCAGAGGTTAAGAGCATTGGCTGCTCTTCCAGAGGTCCTGAGTTCAACTTCCAGCAACCACATGGTGGCTCACAACCATCTATAATGTGATCTGATGCCCTCTTCTGGTGTGCAGAAGACAGTGTACTCGTATACATAAAATAAATAAATAAATCCTAAAATAAAAATAAAATAAAATGAGAGCACTGACTGCTCGTCCAAAGGTCCCTAGTTCAATTCCCAGCAACCACATGCTGGGATCCAGTGCCTTCTTGAGGTGGGCAGGTACACATACGGACAGAATACTAGATGAATAATAAGTAAGTATAAGAAACGAACAACTAGTCTGATAATCATATATATTGGTTTTCTGAGACAGGGGTTTCTCTGTGTAGCCTTGGCTGTCCTAGACTCACTTTGTAGACCAGGCTGGCCTCGAAATCACAGAAATAGATCTGCCTACTTTTGCCTCCTAAGTGCTGGCATTAAAGGTGTGCGCTGCCACACCCAGCTTGATGATAATATTTGTAATCCCCAAAATCCATGTACATCACTGAGACTGCTAGCAGTCTGCACTGGTCTCCCAGTAGTTGGACCTCCTCGTGTGGTGGTTGGCTGTAATTGTCAACTCGACGCAGTCTAGAGTCGCCTGGGGAAGAGTCTCCATGAGAAACTGTTTATAGGCTGGTCTGTGGAGGGTTATCTTGATCATCTGAGTTGTAGTGGGAAGATCCCATCCAACATGGGCAGCACCATTCCCTAGGCGGGGGACCTTGAACTGTATGAGAATGAAGAAAGCTGGCTGAGCACTGGCATGCATGCACACTACTTTTTCTTATAGCAACAGACTATAGCCTAAAATTGCAAACCCCTTAAGTTGCTTTTGTCGGGGAGGCTTTTTTTTAAATTAATTATTTATTTATTTTACGTATGAGTGCTGTATTTGTGTGTACACTTTCATGCCAGAAGCGGGCATCAGATCACATTATAGATGGTTGTGAGCCACCATGCCATTGCTGGGGAACTGAACTTGGGACCTCTGGAAGAGCAGACAGTGCTCTTAATCACTGAGCCATCTCTCCAGCTTTTGTTTGTTTGTCTTCAAGACAGTCCTGGCTGTCTTGAAACTTGCTCTGTGGATCAGGCTGGCCTCAAACGCAGAGATCCACCTGCCTCTGCCTCTGAAAGGCGTGCGCCACCACTGCCCAGCATGTCAGGGCATTTTTCAACACCTTGTGTAGCTAAATCTATAGCTACTTCAAAGGAAGAAAAAAAATCTCAATTTCTCAGGCCCCATTGTGAATGAATTTGGCCTGTGCCTAAGATCTGGCTGATGGGATATGAATGGGAGTGATATGTGCCCTTTCTGGACTATATCATTAATGATGGGCTCATCCTCTGCTTCCTCGACTTCTCTGTTTAGTGTGTGTATATGTGGTATATGTTCGTGTTCATATGAGTGTATGCACATGTCCACGTGTTGTTCACCAGTGTATGTGAAGTCCATAGATCAATATCAGGAGTCTCCTTTAATCCTTCTTCATATTGTTTTTTTTTTTTAAGATTTATTTATTTTATGTATATGAGTGTTCTATCTGCATGTACACCTGCGTGCCAGAAGAGGGCATCAGATCCCAGCACAAATGGCTGTGAGTACAATATGGCGCTGGGAATTGAATTCATGACCTCTGGAAGAGCAGACAGGGCTCTTAACCGCTGAACCACCTCTTCTCCAGCCCCTTCATATTGATTTTTGAGACAAGGTCTTTTACTGAACCAGGAGCCTCGCAATTGGGTAGAGTATCTGTCCAGTGAGTCCCAAGGATCCCCTTGTATTCACCTCCACCCTGCAATGTTGACATAACAGACAAGGTCGGGGTACCAACTTTTATGTGAGTGCTGGGAATCTGAACTGGGTCCTCAAGCTTGTGTGGGAAGGTTTTTATTAACTGACCCACCTTCCCAGCTCCCTCTTTCCCCTGTTTGTTTGCTGGAACACAGACTTGGCTGTGGTGGAGGCAGCCACCCTGGGCCATGAATATGAAAGCCTTGTCCTGATATGGCCCGATAACAGTAGAGGTCAAATGCAATGCAACAAAACCAGCTCTGGTCACCAGCCAGAGAACATTTGACCCAGTGTCCCAAGGCACACTCACCTAGTGGATCAGCCTTTCCATCCTTGTCTGGAACTGTGAACACCCCCACTACTCGGTGGCCCTCTTTCTGGAGGTGGCTATAGACTTCCTGTCCAAAGAGGCTCTGGCCGATAAGTGCCAACTTCAGCTTGTTTTTGAAATAAACCTGTGAAAGAATGTAGTGATAATGACAGTTGACACTGTGGACAGAAAACACTGGGTGACAAATATTGAAGAATGAGTCATATAAAAATGACTGGAGAGGCTACCAGAAGTTCTAAGCCCTCCAAAACAAAATGATTAGTCTGATGTGATGGCAGCAGGGTTGCTAGGTCAAGATCTGCTTGGGCTACATAGTGTGACTTTCAGTCCAGCTGTGGCACTTGAGGTAATAATCCTCCCCTAAAATAGACTATCTAACAAAACCCATTGTTTCAGGCACAAGAAAGAAACGACTTCTTTCAGATTGTTTTTCAGGGGCATCCAAAAAACTCCCCCAAACAATACTATTACTGTTGCTTTTGGTTGTCTCTCAGAAGTTGAAGGTAAGACCTCATTGCTGAAAATGCTGTGCACTTCAGACATAGGATATAGAAAAATCAATCTGGATTTCACGGGAAGGTCTCTTCCCTGAGGACTTCCTTTTATAATACTAGAAGGTGCTATGCAAGCTACCAGGAGAGAAAGCAAGCAGTAGTCCTATCCAGCTGTGACATTCACGAACCACAATGACCATTATGGCAAGATAGTCCTAAATGCGCAATAATGGCACCTACGTCCTGGTGGTAACCAACAGCTTTATAGTTGGAGATAAAGACTTAAGACCCTCTCAATAGAAGGGGGTTTATGCCTGGTAATATAAACCTACCCAACTCCCCATGGCTAGTGAGGTCATAGACCTTAGAGGAGAACATACCACTGCCACTTTACTAAGCTAGTAAGATTGCTAGCTGCATTCTAAATACTTATCCTTAGACCCGCAGATCAGTGTAGCTCTCACCCCTCCTCAAAGAAGCTTTTTTTTTTTTTTTGCTAGTAGATGGAGATATGAAAGAAAGCCACCCGATTGGATAAAATGCAGACAACAATTGGCCATGGGGTACCCAGCCCCAACTGATACACCTGCAATACAACTCCTATGCCTATCAAATCACAAATGACCAGCCCTAAATATATACAGGCAATGCTAAATTGACTCAGCAGGTTTTACACACATGCACACAAACACACATGCACACACACACACACACACACACACACACACACACACACACACACACTAAAACCAAAGTAGATTGTGCCCAAGGAGCAAACCTGGAATTGACCTCTAGCCAGTACACATACACATACACCCCAAGAAAAAAATACAAATGCTCTATAAATATTTTATCTCTGGATCCTATAATTAGGGCTGAAATAGAATCTTCCTGTTGGCCACTTTACAAAAATTTCAACTTCGCCTCATACAATTACTAATGGCTGATATTTTAAGACACAGGAAACACTGCTTTCAAGCTACACAGAGAGGCCAGGCTGTAGCTCTTTGGGGGAGTCATTGTGCAAGACCCTTGATTCAGGGGCTGGAGAGATGGTTCAGTGGTTAAGAGCACCATTTGCTCTTCCAGAGGTCCTGAGTTCAATTCCCAGCAACCACATGGTGACTCACAAACATCTACAATGAGATCTGGTGCCCTCTTCTACAGATAAAGCACTCATATGTAATAAATAAAATAAATAAGTCTTTAAAAAAAAAAGACCCTTGATTCAACAACCAACATTACCAAAAGCATTACCATGTGCTCAACCACCAACACCACCAAAAGGGAGGTGGGGGAAAACCCCAAAGCATCCAAAAGCTAGGAGGCCACATCCTTCAATGCAGTGTGCGGGCTACATTCTACATGGTGACATGATGACATGACGACACTCATCTAGCTAGTTGGCGTGCAATTCTAGAACAGCTGAGAAAGGGTGTTTGAAGCAACCATGCTGTCACTGAGACTATTACATCCATTAAACACTTTCTGAGCCATCAGGGATGCAGAGCTAGGCTAGGTGGGCTCAGTAGATTCTGAAAGGGGAATATGTCACCTGAAGGGAGCTCTTCATAGTGGGCAGGAGATAGGATATGTGTGCATATGTGTTTGTGAATGTGTGCCCATATGAGTGTGTGTGCTCACGGGTGTATAAACATCTATGCCTGCGTGAGTGTGTGCGCATGCACAAGTGCCTGTGGAGGCCAGATGTCAATGCTGGATGCCTTCCTCAATCACCCTCCATGTTACTATTTAGGACAGGACCTTCTACCAGACCTGGAGCTGACTGATTCAGCTAAGTTGGTATCCAGTTGGCTCCAGGGATACCCCCTGCCTCTGCCTTCCCAGCTCCTAGGTTACAGGTGTGCACCGCCATGCCCAGCTTTTTACACAAGTGTGGGGATCTGAACTCAGCGCCAGATGCTTCACTTTTGTTTGTCTGTTTGTTTGTTTCTTTGAGACAGGGTTTCTCTGTGTAGCCTTGGCTGTCCTGAACTCACTTTGTAAACCAGGCTGGCCTCGAACTCACAGCGATCCCGAGTGCTGGGATTAAAGGCGCGTGCCACCTACACCCAGCCAGATGCTTTACTTTTACCTGTTGAGCCACCTCCTTCTCCTCAAGGGAATTCTTTGGCTGACTCTCAGGAGTGTCATTTTGGGATCTGGGCAAAAAAAAAAAAAATGTTGGGGAGGATTATGGGAGAGCCCTGGGTAGTTCCAGGCAGAAGAAAATGAATAAACGGCAGAGCATCCCAAATAGGGAGTCAGGGAATGCCAACAAACATCAGTGAAGACAGGAACTGCAGGGAGCTTTGTCTATTGCCAGTAATTTGTACTGTATTCTGAAGTCAATGGGAATCCCTGGGTGACTTTGGGCAGGAGAGTTGACGTGGACTCAATTCTGGGTTAGCCGATCTCTGAGGCAACTCTATCGAGGCATGAGCTGGCTCCAAGGAGGCGTGCCTCTTGCACTTGAAGATGGAGCAGAGGGTGAAAAATAACAGCTGACCTCATGGCTGACTTTCAGTATTACCCCCAGGATATATTTGGAGTGTGCGAAGGACCACGGCTGCTGTTACAAAGCTCTCACCTGAATAGGGGCAACGTGTCGTACTTTGCATGGAGATAAAGCTGGGCAAGATGCACAGATGCCGCCATCAGTGGCAAGCCCCTGCAACTTGGCTTCCTTTTTGCGTAATTTTATGACGAAGATGTTCATCCGCTGTCATACTGATTTTTGCCCCCCTCGGTGGTAGGGGGTCAAAGTTCAGTCATTGTGTATGCCAGGCCAGAGTTCTGCTATGAGTCCATCCCTCACCGCTTTTTAAAACTGCTTTTTAAAAAGATTCCTTCCTTTTACATTACTAATGTGTATGTGTCTGTGTGGGTTTATGCCATGAGTGCCTGATGGTCTCAGAGGCCAGGAAGTGGTGTTGGATTTACAGGTGGTGGTGAGCTGCCCACCACGGAAGCTTGTAGAGGACAAAAAAAAAAGGTCCTTGTGCACCCAGATGGGCCCTGGAGTCACCAGGAACGTTAAACACAGAACTTCTCTTCAATGGAATGAGGTGTTTGCCTGTTTTCTCAGACGGGGGGTGGGGGTGGGGTGTAGTTTACGATTTGGTAATCCCTTGCTACCTTTTGGTCCAGGTTCCACCTGTATCCCCCAGAATATTGTTAGTTTATCCAAGAGTTCTCCCACCCCAAAAACCTTGAGCATACTTCTGCCATAAAACTCATACTTTTTGTTTGTTTTTGTTGTTGTTGTTGTTGTTGTTGTTGTTGATTTCAAGACAGGGTTTGTCTATGTTATCTTGGCTGTCCTGGATTCGCTTTGTAGACCAAGTTGGCCTCGAACTCAACAGTGATCCTCCTGCCTCTGCCCCCGGGTGCTGGGATTAAAGATGTGTGCCACATCCGCCCAGCAAAGCTCATCCTTTTTGAGAGATGTCACTTGTACTTTACAACAGTCTAAGTGAGTTCTATGCTAAGTTATGGACCAGGCCAATTCTGACACCCGAAGGCGTTATGCGTACCTCAGTCAGTCTCCCCAGGTCCTTAACTTGAACACTGTTTCTAGGTCAGCGGTTATGCTCACGGGCAGAATTACTTGTTGTCTGAAAACTTTCTTCCAAACTTGTGCTGTGCTTAGTATGGCTAAAGTAAAACAATCCAGGTGGGTCAGACTCTAGAGGTCTTGGCCCAGCACCGACTACCAAAATCAGGCCGATCCGAGCTTTATTCTTACCTCGGCCTGATCGCTTTTCCCTGCCTGCAGGGCCCTCCCACAGAGGCAGGGAACTGAACTCAGCATCCTCTGCAGGAGCAGCAAGTGCTCTTAACCTCTGAGCCAGCTCTCCAAGCATCTCTCAGACATCTTTTTAAGGAAAAAAAAAATAGAAGAAAGAAAGAAAGAATAAAAAACATTTAAAAAGAGGATGTCAACACCGAGGTCTGTCGAGAGGTGAGGCCTGAGGAAGGAGGCTTAGTGCCGGTGACTAGAGAGAGCTCCTGGCCTAAAACTGGTGACCACAGAACATTTCAAAGACTTTAAGGAAAGGTGGGGGGGGGAGACATCTTTAGGCTCCAATTCGTCTACCTCTGTGATGTCATCTCTCTGGGACCTTCCCAGAGCCAAGCAGATGCTGGTACCATGTTCTCAAGCCTCCAGAACTGAGGAGAGCTAAATTAGTATATTTTTTAAATAAAGTTCCTGGCCGCCTGTATTTTGTAATATCTACAGTAACTAACACAACACAAGTAGACTAACACAAAGTATAATTTAGAGACCATCAAACGTGCCTTTTCTTACGTACATGCCTATGAATTTGGATCATGTAAACACCTACTACAGCAGCTGGAGTACCAGCACCCACTGCTGTGTCATTGTGCCCATCAACTCCAGAGAACTAGTGATTTTTCTTCTGTCCCTATATCCTCTTCAAAAAGATCAGTGAATATCTAAACCTTTGAATGACTTCATATGTTTAACACACATGTTTGAGTTTCATTCCCAGTGTGGATGCAAGTGATTCTTTTCTCCCCATGCCACTACCATATGTGTGGTCTTACGATCTGTTTATCCCGTCATCAGCTGAGGACAATTAAGATCTTTGCAATTGGGGATGATTATAGGAAAGCCCCTATAAAGATTTGCACTTAGGTTTTTGGGTGAGCATTAAGGCTTTATTGCTCGTGGGTCAATGAGTACCTAGGAGTGTGGGTCTTGGGATGTAACTCAGGGGATACAGCACATGCTTTGTATGTGGGAGGCTCAGGCTTCCATCCCTGACCCCGTGGAAATGAAGAAACAAAAACTTAAGAGAGTGAATGCAGCATCACACAGTAGAGATGCTGTTTGGTGCTATACCAGACAGCTTCGCCACATGGCTTACCTGGTAAGGGCACTTGCTGCCAAGCATGGGGACCTGGGTTTGATTTCAGGGACCAACAAGATGGAAGGAAAGAATCAACTACTAAAAATTGCCCTGTAAAACTGCCCGGTAAATTGCTGTAGCATGCCCCTCCCCCGATAAAATGTGATTTAAAATTTTACAAAAAAACTATCAAACTGCTTTCCAAAGTGATTGTACTATTTTATACTCTTGGTTTTTTTGTTGTTGTTGTTGGGTTGTTTTTGTGTGTGTGTGTGTGTGTGTGTGTGTGTGTTTTGTTTTTTTGAGACAGGGTTTCTCTGCCCTGGACTTGCTTTGTAGACCAGGCTGGCCTCAAACTCCCAGAGATCCTCCTGCCTCTGCCTACTTGAATGCTGGGATTAAAGGCGCGTGCCACCGTGCCCGGCTATTTATGTTCTTACTAGTCATGTGTGTGTTCATTTAAAAAATAATTCTCACAGTCCAAAGAACCTGGTCTACACTATCTATAGAGTAAAAATATCCCTGCTTCTAACCTCATCCTTCTCCGTCTTCCTTTTGGCCTGGCAGAGCTGTGCCCCACTTCCCAGCTCTGTTTGGGGATACCTTCCCACATAGATTCCTCGGGAAGGTAGGCCCCTGGGACCGCCTGCTGCTCACTCAGCCGTGTTTCTATTCTTGGTGTCTGTCACTTGGCTTCTTTTCAGCATCTTTTCAAACTCACATTAATTCACCTGCCTCTGCCTCCCAGAGTGCTGGGATTACAGGCATGCACCCCCATGCCTGGCTTTAGCTTTTTTTTTTTTTAACTAAAAATGTCCGTAACCCCAGCGTGGATATTGTCTCATCCTTCAGAAATTCAGCTTTCCAACAGTTCACTGAGAAGGCGGTGAAACAGTGTAAGAGACACGGCCTCTTGTGGTCAAAAACCCAGGGCAGACAGGTGTTGTTTGCCCTTTAGATTTTATAAGCTATGACTGTTCCCGAAAGTCACTAGTGTTGATTGTAAGTAGCAAACTTTGAAATAAATGCAAGTCTGGATCAATTCTTAGGGCTGCTTGGGATTCCGCCTTCAACTTTTTTTACATAGGGCATTGTCAGAGTAAAACCAGCTGGGCCAGGGGGACTCGTCTAACTGCTTACAAAAGTGATTACATGCACACGGCAGTCGCTTTCTTTTGCCGGAACAGCCTGAATTGTCTAGTCTCAGAAAGGCACTTCTCCCAAGGCCCACCAAAGTGCTAAGGCAGAGCCACTTGCAACGTGTCGGCTCGCGTTCCATTTCTAGTAGCGCTGATGCAATCCTAAGCCTGTGTGTGGGCTGGGCCCGGCCCGGGTCTTAACTCTACAGTTTTACAACGTTCCAGCGTGGCTACTCCCGAAGCACTGGGTGATCCTGGAAGTCTGGCCTCGGTGGCTACCCCATGGGAAGCGCCAGGCTGTCCCTGTTTGCAGTGGGCCGAGCTTGCCCGGGTTCCAGTCACATCTGGTAAACCTTGCAAGGCCAGGGCTCAGTGCCCGCACTAAACCATCCTCGCGACGCTATACAGCGCGCACACGTCGGGAGTCAGGGAACCTCTTGGTTGAAATGCAAAAAGGAAGAAACCAGGCGCTGGCTCCTGTCCCTTTACCCATTGTCAGTCCCCAGCTTGTCATCCTAGCCAGACCTGACACCACGTACAGTAACCGCGTCTGCAGCTCATTCCTCGTTTGAGACAAAGGCTCACTTGACAGTTCCCATCCCGGCTACAGACGCAGCCCTCTCTAGAGTCTCTCAGGCTGAAAAAAAAAAAAAAAAACCCGCTACGGTGGTCCCTTCTAACAAGGACTGAGCATCACTGCCCACCCCAGCCTGGCCGCCCTGGCCCTGCAACTCCCTGAGGTCTAGAAAGCAAGACCAGAACGTGGAGGCTCGCCTTGACTGGACTCACCTGGCCAGTGGAGAAGTGCCGTAGCACCTGGCTGCCCCGCCACAGCATGACGCGGAGGAGCGCGCGCGATCGCAGGCGCGGGAGGCAGGCGAGGGGAGTGGGCACCAGGGCTTCAGAGGGCTGAGTGCTCCGCTTCGGCTCAGTGCAAGCTCTACTCGCGGCCCCGCCCCCTCGGCTGGCAGGGCCCGCCCTTACGTTGGCCAAGCTCCTGCTCCTAAGCACACGTGACCTGCAGCGGGTCTTGGGAACGAGCTGGTGCCCAACCCAGGGGCAGCTCTTGGAAGCTGGACTCTGCCTCTGCCTCTGCTCCTCGGTGTTCGCTAGAGGTGAGACCTTGCACCAGTTACTCAGACCTCGGAGTCAGGCATGTGCCTTATAATTCAATCGGACACCCTGAGAGGTAGAACTTGGCACGAGGTAGAAAGGCCTGGGAAAGGGATTTCCTGAATCAGGCATGCCTGAATGGAATAGTTCTTGGATTAACTGAGGTGACAAGATGCATCCTGATTATGGGTGGCACCGTAAGAGTGCGTAGAGTGAAAAAAACTTACGCTGAGCCAGTAAGCATGCATAAATTTATTTTCATTCTCTCCCTCTCTCTGTCTCTCTCTCTGTCTCTCTCTGTCTCTCTCTCTGTCTCTCTTGCTGTCTCTCTGTCTCTCTCTCTCTCTGTCTCTCTCTCTCCCTCCTATTCTGGACAATGATGGGTAGTAACCTGGACTCCTAAATTGAATAAAGGCTTTGTTTGTTTGTTTTTCGAGATAGGGCTTCTCTGTGTAGCCTTGGCTGAACTCACTGAATGCTGGGATGACAGGCATGAGCCACGCTCCTAAATTGCTTTTTGTCAGGGCATTTGCAACAGAAATGAAAGCAGAACACTTCCCAAGCCAGTCTCAGGAAAGCGACAGACAGGCTTGTATGGCTTGATCCGGGACGGTAAGGCGCTGGTCACCCTCACTTCAGACATAACCTGATACCTGGATCATCCGAGGATGCGATATCGGGCTTGTCGTACAGATCTGACCCCCAGGAGATAACTCCTACTTGCATTTGTTCTTTGCCTCTCTGAGGAAACTCTCACACATGCTGTAGTGGAAGCCTTGGCGTTCCGGGCTGCTTGGAGTGTGGTGTTCACTCGTTTCTTGACGTTCTTCTTCACATGTGACTATTTTTTTCCCCAATTGTTTACTATGAGCTCATTGATTGAACAGACTGATGACTTTCTCTGCTATTTCCATACATATGAGTTACTCTCTGTTGGGCGCATTGTCCCTAATTAAACAAGTCTATAGACGCTGAATGCCTATAGAAAAGGCTTCACTTTTCTTATCCCCACCTCTCACTGCACAAACAATACAGTCTTTTTAACGCAAAGACGTAACAAACACTTGGTGAAATGTGTTGGTTCGAGGGTTGCTAGTGACTCCGTTATTTTCTTTGTAATGACGTGAATATTGCATGCAAATGTTACTGCATCCCTTGCTTAAGTCTATCTCACATTTGAGCACTCCGTTCCTGCACGTTGTTTAGCGAGCTTCTTTCTTTCTTTTTAAAGGTTTACTCCATTTTTAATTATGTGCAGTGTGTTGTCCGTATGTGGGTATCTGCATATGGGTGTTGGCACAAGCAGTCAGAAAGGAGTTGCCAGAAGTGGATGGTGGGAACTGAACTCTGGTCCCCTGTAAGAGCAGTGTGAGCTCCTGACCACGGAGCCTTCTCCCCAGCCCCCAGACAGGACACTGCCCATAATCCTACCAATATTGCAAGACTAGATTTTTGTTTCAGTTTTGCTTATATGTGTGTCTGCTTGTGGAAATGGTGTAGCCCGAGCTGAACCTTCTTGGAAGCAAATGAATGTCCAGCCCAGATCATTTTACTTATGAATCTGCCTTCAGGCTGGGCAGTGATGGAGCACGCCTTTAATCCCAGCACTTGGGAGGCAGAGGCAGGTGGATCGATGTGAATTTGAGGCCAGCTTGGTCTACAATGCGAGTCCAGGACAGCCAAGGCTACACAGAGAAACCCTGTCTTGAAACCCAGCCCCCTCAAAAAAGATCTGCCTTCACGGGGCCTGGAGGGGTGGCTCAGTGGTTAACAGCACTCACTGGTCTTCTGAAGGTCCTGAGTTCAATTCCCAGCTTCCACATGGCAGCTCAGAATCCACAAAGCAGCTCTGAATCCACAAAACAGCTCTGATGCTGTCATCTAGTGGGCAGATGTACATGCAGGCAAAGTACTCATATACATATATACATAAAACATGTAAATAAATAAATCTTTATGTATATGTGTGTGGGTGTGGGTGTAAAAATCTGCCTTTGGTATCTGAGGAATAAAACAGACTAAACATTTTCTAAGCTGAATTATCTTTTATTCTGACATTCTCATACTTCATAAATAAAAAGTGAATTTCAGTTCAAGTAGTAGACTATCACTAAGAAAAAAGTGTAAAGATTGATATAATGAAACTATAGGTAAGATGCATTGAAACTTTGTAAACATTTATACATTTATCAAGATAATAGTGTACAGATCACTGTAATGGAGACAAGATATAAAGGTAAATAAAACATCATCTGTCTCCTCAATTGTCTTTTTTTTTTTTTTTTTTTTTTTGAGACAGGGTCTCTCTGTGTTGGCCTTGGCTGTCCTGGTCTCGCTTTATAGACCAGGGTGGCCTCGAACTCACAGCGATCCACCTACCTCTGCCTCCCGAGTGCTGGGACTAAAGGCATGCGCCACCACGCCCGGCTCTCAATTGTCTTATATTCTAAAGAAACGGACTTTGCAGGCGATAAAAATAATTTGACAAACGATGTCCTGAGAGAAGGAAATTCAGGTGGCGAAATGAGTTTAGGACCGAAAGGCCTCCGAGTTGCGATTTGAACCCGGAGGATGAAAAGTGATAGCTGTGCCTGGGAATAACAAAAAGGCCAGGAGATCTGAGGCACCTGCAGTGTGCCACGGCCTTGAGCCGGTCCTCAAAGTTAAGATTCCCGCAGAGCACAGGGGCGCCATTCCGTTCCTAGTGAAATACGACAAGCGCTAACCAACCAACACCAGCTACCTGTTGACGGGAGTTGAGGGTGGCTGTAGCTCTCTCTCCACACCACGGAGGAAAGGGTAGAAAGGCTGTGAGCTCCAGAAGCAGCGGATGCCTGCCTTGAAACAGTATCGGCTGGGCATGTCAGCGCACGTGAGCTCACACCTGTGCCAGCCTTCGCACGGTCTGCCCAAGATCGAGCCAGCCGAAATCCCAGCACGGGCATGGGAGGGGCTCTTGAAGTGCCAGCCCTAGGTGTGAAGCGACTGGCAGTTATCAGCTGCTGGGGAGGATGAGTGTCTTCTTCAGGCCTGTGGCTCCTGAAGGGCTGCCCATCCCCCAGCAGGTAATCCTATACCCTCGTACATTACAGACCCACTAGCAGACTCGGGGAGTTTTTGAGTAGTGAGTGTGCAGATAACATGTGAAGTTGGTAACGGAAAATGGTGCCTGGGATAGAAGGGGAGGAAGTAGGGATGGATTTGATCAAAACACGTGATGTTCATGTATGAAGTCCTCAACAGTGAAAAAAGTAAAACAGACCATGACGCAGTTTTTCCTAATTCACAGAAAAAGAATATTAAAGTGACTATATTCTCATATTTTGTTCTTGCCGTTCTTTATTCTATTATTCACAGTGTCATTTATAATGTCACTTTTATCACGTAAATACTTTATCTCAGTGTTTTGTTCTAGAAAATAAATTTATCTTAGGCGACTTTTAAAGTTTTCATGGAATCCTTTTAAATTCCAATTTGTCTTCAAAACAGAGGAAGCAATGTGAATTGAGTGCACCAGCTGAGGAGGACCAAAAATAAAAGGCCTAAACGAAAGACACTTTTAGAGTACAGAACTTAAGTGTTGTGGCTACCTTTTCCATCTCAGATACAAACTTCTGGCACACTGGAGAGTCCCAAGCTGCCTGACGGTCAGGCTGGACCGCCCCCACCCCCACTAACAGCAGGAATTCCCCAACCAAAAGACAAAAGTCAGCGAGCAGAATTTCTCTATTCTATGCCATTCATCTCTCTTAAGGTGTCACCCCCCTCTGTCTCCTCTGCTCTGAAGGAGAGATAAACATGTTTTTTGTTTAGATCACAAGTGAGGAATGAGAAAAAGACTTGGGAGAAAGCAGGTGATGTTTATCCCCTTAGAAGTCAAACCACCCTGTGGGGGAGGTTGGTTGTTAACCAGCTGAAAAACATCCTTGAACAAATTCTGAGAGGAGGTATAAATGTGAGCAAAAACAGGAGGCGGGGCCTTTGGAGACTTGGGATAGTTTTGGCTGTTCATCGCTCCATTTCGAGATGCTCCTAGAGAGAGCAGATCGAGGGACGGCTTCGGGGCTCTGGGCTCCTGCTGAGGTTCTGGGTTCTGGTTGCTCCAGGTTTCATCAGAAGAAATCCTGCTGATTACACCAGGAGAATCGTTCCTCTGAAGTGATACCTTCACAGTTTCATTACTGTAGTCTTTAATCTTTTCCTATTGTTTAGGTTAGTCAGATTGTAAGTGAGGTACTCTCAGTTAATACATTCATAATAAAATATATTTGCTGAGAAAACTGAGCCTACACTGCTCTGTCTCTTTTCTCCTCCCAACTCATTCCACTTCTACATTTGTTCTGTTTTACTCACTTGACACAGATAATTTTTTTTTAAGATTTATTTATTATGTACGTAGTGTTCTGCCTGCATGTAACACCTGCAGGCCAGAAGAGGGCACCAGATTTCATTGTAGATGGTTGTGAGCCAACATGTAGTTGCTGGGAATTGAACTCAGGCAGTGCTCTTAAACTGTGAGCTATCTCTCCAGCCCAGATAATCTTTTTTTTTTTTTTTTTTACTTTATTTGTATTTTATTTTATTTGGTGTGTGTGTGTATACACATATGTGTGGAGCTGTGCCTGTCCATGTATACACCAGGAGTCCAGAAAAGGATATAGGTGTCCTGTATACCAGGAGGCTAGAGAAGGATGCCAGCTGTCCTGCTTTATTGCACTCCGTCTTATTCTCCTGAAACAGTTATTTATTTATTTATTTTTACTGAACCTGGAGCAGATTTGTGGCTGCCTTTACCTGCTGGGCCATCTTACTCTTTTTGTTGTTGTTGTTGTTTGTTTTTCAAGACAGGGTTTCTCTGTGTAGCCTTGGCTGTCCTGGACTCGCTCTGTAGACCAAGCTGGCCTCGAACTCACAGTGATCCACCTGCGTCTGCCTCCCAAGTGCTAGGATTAATGATGTGTGCCACCACACCTGGCTCCCATCTTACCCTTTTGAGACTGCCTTTAGCTCTGGGGTTACAGGTACACAGCTTGTTACAGCTTGTTACCTGGGTGCCGGCGATTCGAACTCAGGTTCTCAGGCCCCCACACCACACCCAGCTCCAATTACAAACTTTAAGTGTAGAAAGTATTTATTCCCATAATAACTTTGAAGATTTTCATTTTTTAAAAAAGAAATGCCAATTGTTCTATTTTACCAATAAAGACTCAGGAGCCAGATGCTGGGGTGAAAAACCGGCTGGCTCAGAGAGGCAGAGAAAGCACCAGCTGACCTTCCTACTCAGCTCATGTCCAGATGGAAAAAGACCCAAAAGGCTCACTAACTCAGCTGACAGCCCAGGTGGAAAAGGCCAAAAACCCCAAGGCCAAAGGGAGCTGAAGATCTCAAAAGCTAAAGAGCTAAGAGCCGAAGAACTAAAAGCTCCTTCCACTTCTACACTCTGTCTTAAATACCATTCAAATCAAAGTCCCTTCTACTCTATTTTTAAAACTTCTTTTATTTAAAAAGATTTTATTTATTTATTATGTATATAGTGTTCTGCCTGCATGTACACCTGCTCGCCAGAAGAGGGCACCAGATCTCATAATAGATGGTTGTGAGCCACCATGCAGTTGCTGGGAATTGAATTCAAGACCTCTGAAAGACCAGCCAGAGCTCTTAACCTCTGAGCCATCTCTCCAGGCCCATCCTTTTTACTTTTTAATCCCTGTCAGCTGGTTTCTTGCTCTGTCTCTTGACCTAGGGTTAACTTTATTAAATCCTGTGTACAGAAAGCTCTTGGATTAAAGGTGTGTGTTAGGGCTCAACTGCATCAAACAAAAGACAAGTTTTTGCAGTTCACAATCTCAGGGATCACAGTGAGATCAGATATCTTGCAACAGATTCTAGAATAAAGTTCTATGTGTCACTTTGTCCTCATTTGGTGTTTTTTTCTGACTGATTGACTTTTGGCCACTTTGCCTGTGTGGGAAAACTTCTGGTTGTTTCTGTTTTTATACATTATTATCCTGAATATTCTATTTTATTGTACGCAAGGATGATGCAACCCTTATGAATCTCATTTTTTGTTTGTTTGGTTTTTTGTTTGTTTTTTGAGACAGGGTCTCTCTGTGTAGCCTTGGCTGTCCTGGACTTGCTTTGTAGACCAGGCTGGCTTAGAACTCACAGCGATCTGCCTGCCTCTGCCTCCCAAGTGCTGGGATTAAAGGTGTGTGCTACCACGACTGGCTATGAATCTCATTTCTATTAACTGTTTTTTAACTTGTACTCTAATTACTGCTTAAAATTAATCAATAGAAATGATGTTATTGCGGTGGGAGAGGAGGACGGGGAGAGTTAAGAGCAGTTAAAAGCACTTGCTGCTCTTTCTGAGTTTCTGAATTTTATTCCCAGAACTCACAAAATGCCTGGAACCTCCAGTTTCGGGGGACCCAATGCCCTCTTTTGCCTTCTGTGGGCACCAGGCACACAAGTGATACACATAAACATAAAATAGAAACCGAAAACTTTAAAAAGAAATGTTGTGATTAAAAACTCAGCACCAGAGACCAGCAGTCTAGGTATCTGTAAGAGGGAGCAGTGACGTCTAGTAAGAGAGAGAGGGAGGGAGAGAGAGGAAAAGAATAAGGATGAAGCTTAATCAGCTCACCCAATACTAATGTAACACGGGGTTTTCTCCCTGGAAATAAGGCTGTGTACTTGCTTCTTTAATTAATTAATTAATTTATTTTTGGTTTTTTGAGACAGGTTCTCTGTGTAGCCTTGGCTGTCCTGGACTGGCTTTGTAGACCAGGCTGGCCTCAAACTCACAGCGATCCACCTGCCTCTGCCTCCCAAGTGCTGGAGTTAATGGCGTGCGCCACCACCGCCACCCGGCTTAACACCCATATTTGAATCATCCCTGCAAAAAGGAATATTATCTGGCTCCTGAGTCTTTATTGGTAAAATAGAACAATTGGGATTTTCTTTTAAAACAATGAAAATCTGCAAAGTTATTGTGGGAGTAAATACTTTCTACATTTAAGTTTGTAATTGGAGCCGGGTGTGGTGGCACATGCCTTTAATCCCAGCACTCAGGAGGCGAAGGCAGACAGATCGCTGTGAGTTCGAGGCCAGCCTGGTCTACAAAGCAAGTCCAGGACAGCCAAGGCTACACAGAGAGACCCTGTCTGGAAAAACCAAAAATAAATAATGCCCTTGCTTTTAAAAAAATGTTTTATTTTTTAAATGTCTGGGTATGCAGGTGCCTGTGTAGGCCAGAAGAGGGCATTTCAGCTTCTGAGCTGGAGTCAGGCTTTTGTGAGCTGCTATAGGTGCTGGGAATTGAACTCTGGTTCTCTGGAAGAGCAGCAAGCATTCCCTGGGTCAATATCTCTTTGCTATGATGTCTTGTTACCAAGCTCACCAAGAGGCTTGGCTTAGCAAAGGAGCTGAGGTGATAGACACTTTAAAAGAGGCGGGGTCAAGTGGGGAGTGTTGAGGTCTTACAGTGAGGTTGCCTTCCTGCCATCGGATTAGTTTTGGAGGCAGCAGGATATTAGAAAGCAGGGTCACTTTGTGTGCTTGGCCAAGCCTGCGAAATAAGGGTTCCCTTTCTGCTTGCCTGCCATGTTGGGTCCTCATGTTGGTGCCATGTGGTTTACATTTCCTGGACACTAGAATTGTGAGCCCGGCTAAGCCTCTTTATAGATTTCTCAGAGTCAAGTAGTCTGTTTGCTGTAGAACAGAATGAAGTTAGGCAGACTATAAGATTCAAAGTCATTCCATTTTGTGCGTTATTGATCTCATTGGATATAGACATTTTCCTAAAGGTCTCTTGGGGCCAAACAGTGATCATCAGGGACCTAAAATACCTCCCAGCCCAGTATTCCTCCTCATTTTTACTAGCAGAGAACGCGTTGAGCAGACATTTCTGTTGGGTCTTGTTTCTTTTCTTTTTTTTTTTTTTGGTTATTTTGAGACAGGGTCTCCCTATGTAGCCTTGGCTGTCCTGGACTCGCTTTGTAGACCAGGCTGGCCTCGAACACATAGCGATCCGCCTGCCTCTGCCTCCCGAGTGCTGGGATTAAAGGTGTGCGCCACCACGCCTGGCTGGGTCTTGTTTCATTGGATGCAATGGTTCTCCCGTGGCCCACAGTGATTGGAGATGACACCCTAGAGTGGGCAGCTGGCCAGCGTTAGGGAGAGTGACTGTGGCTTCAGCTGCCGTGTGAAGGTCTCTGGAGGCACGGTAGTCATGAACACTCCAGCCAGGGACTGAGAGTGGGAGACACACAAAGGCAGGCCACTCCTGGGACAAGCCCATGGTGCTGAATGCATTTCTTAAAAGATATATTACAAAGCCGGGAGGTGGTGGCGCACGCCTTTAATCCCAGCACTCGGGAGGCAGAGGCAGGTGGATCGCTGTGAGTTCGAGGCCAGCCTGGTACACAAAGCGAATCCAGGACAGCCAAGGCCACCCAGAGAAACCCTGTCTCGGGGAAAAAAAAAAAAGATATATTACAAAGGAAACCTGACACATTATTATTTTAAAATAAAAAGCAGGACTGTGTGCACTCTTTGAATAAGGGTGTGTGTTTTTTTTTGTTGTTGTTGTTTCTGTTTTGTTTTTTTAATCATTCCCTGCAGCCTCCAGGGCAGTTGCAGGGAGAGATAGATGTCTCTGAGCACATTTTAAGGCAATGAGTACAACAGGGCTTTCTTTTTTTTTTTTTTTTTTTTGAGACAGGGTTTCTCTGTGTAGCCTTGACTGTCCTGGACTCACTTTGTAGACCAGGCTGGCTTCGAACACATAGCGATCCGCCTGCCTCTGCCTCCCGAGTGCTGGGACATGCCCGGCTTTACAGCAGGGCTTTCAGGGAAGCTTCATGGGGTGGGTAAGCAGGCAGAGGGCGAGATAGGGCGAGACTGCAGCCAACCAGCCGTAGGGTACTGCTAAGCAGGTGATGGAAAACCCTGACTTGTTTTCTTTCATTTTACTGTTGAATTTGTAAAATAATGAAATGGATAAAGGCAGGAGAAAAAGAGAAAAAAATACAAGCCATCAACAATACTACAGCCCAAGGGTAACAGTTCAATATTGTTCATCCAAATTAAAACCAAAATGAGAGCTTTTGTAAAGAATACTGTTTCGAGGACTAGCCAAACAGGAAACAGTAAACCCCGGGCATGTTCAAAGAGGTCAAGGCAGAAAGGAAGGCTTTAAAGGTAAAAACAGGGAGAGGGCTACATCAGTTTTAGGAAACCTTTTTTTTTTTTTTGGCCACAGTGATTGTAACAAGGGTTGCATCAGCTCATGGCATCAAGTCCTTTAGAAATTCTTTCCCCAGAAGGTTGCATAGCTCTCTGTGCAAACCTTGGAATCCGGAGACTATTTGGTGATGGCTGTTAGTATTAGGCAATCAAGGGTACTGAACCCTTCCTTCATGACCTCCTGGCTTTACTCATTTGGTTTTTTTGTAGAGCTGACTTGAGACTCCATTTTATTTATCTATGTACAACTCAGGGCGTGTGTGTTGAGGTCAGAAGGCAGCCTTCAGGATTCAGTTCTTTCATTTCTCTATGTGGGTCCCAGGACTTGAACTCAGGTCATCGGGCTTGGTGGCAAGCGCCTTTTCCTGTTTTACAAGCATGTCACCCTCATGAGACTCCATTTTTGATCCTGACAACTTTTGCATTTTATTTACAACTTGAAAGATGTTTACAAATAAGATTGATTTAACCTTTGACTGATTTAGAGCAAGAAGATGAGAACCAGAAGACATTGCCGACGTGTAGATTTTGGAGTAAAATGCCTAGAATTCAGCTGTGGATTCAGGGATGTTTATTAGATCCCCATGTAAAGTTCCTAAAGAAATGCCTAATTGACATAGCATGAAATTATAGTTATATTTAAAGGTTATATCAAACTTTGGCCATAACTGTTTTCTTAGACTCTTGGCTTTCTTCCTCAAAACATTTTTCTTTTTACAAATCTTCATGCTCTGAGTTATCTACTTTTCAGCTTTTCTCCAGATTTTTCTTTCTGTTTGGATTTTGTTAGGGAAAAAAAAAAATCAAATTTCTAATTTCTTTTTTTTTTTTTTTTTTGGTTTTTCGAGACAGGGTTTCTCTATGTTATCTTGGCCATCCTGGACTCGTTTTGTAGACCAGGCTGGCCTTGAACTCACAGCGATACACCTGCCTCTGCCTCCCGAGTGCTGGGACTATAGGCGTGCGCCACCACGCCCAGTTTCAAATTTCTAATTTCTTTCAAATGCCAGGCATGGTGGCACATACCTGTAACCCCAGCACTTAGCAAGCAGAGGCAGGAAGATCAGGAGTTCAAAGCTAGCCTCAGCTAGATAGTGAGTTCAAGGTTAGTCTGGGCTACATGGGCTTAAAAACAACAACTGGCTGGAGAGATGGCTCATCGGTTAAGAGCACTGGGTGCTCTTCCAGAGGTCCTGAGTTCAATTCCCAGCAACCACATGGTGGCTCACAACCATTTATAAAACGATCTGGTGCCCTCTTCTGGCCAGCACATGTACATGCAGGCAGAGCACTCCTATATTTAATAAATAAATAAATAAATAAATAAATAAATAAATAAATGTAAAAACAACAAAACTCTCTCTTGCTATAGATTATGCAATGAACGCAAATACATGTTAGCTATTAGTAAAGTCTTAGAAGTTCTTTTATCTAGAAATCTAAATGTAAGCATGTAAATAAAAAGACTACAAAGGGAATTTTGAAATAATCCTTTGGGGAAAAAAAACCCCATCCTGCTGTAATAATTGTTATCTCAAATGCCTGCTACATAGTCCCTGTGAGATTCTTGGCTGTTAATGACCAAGTGGCTCAGTGGTGTAGTCACTGTCATCAATTGCCATATAAGTCTACTTGTGAAAACAGCCACTGGTTTCCATAGAGTATTGTCTCCTCCAGTCCCAGGCTAAGTGATGCCTACCACATTGCTTCTTCCTTTGCTCTCTGCATCCATGGAGCACATGCCCCCCCCCCCCCCCCCCCCCCCCCCCCCCCCCACTAAGCCAGTCAGGCCACTGCTCCTAATATTTCAGTTTCTGAGACTGGCTGGAAAGTGTGCTCAAGTACCAAGAAAGGCTAATCATTGCAGGCAAGACCTGATTCTGGGGCTTTTGTTCAGAGTTATTATTTCAGGGTGCTCTTTTTCTCTCATAGGCTGGGTTTAGTCTTGTGGTAATGTGAGCCTGAAGCTGCCAACAGCTCCCATATGGAACCTAAAGAACACTGCCAGAACCATTCAAGCTACAGAAACGGAAATTCCAACCGGGCATCCTGAAGCCAGAGGCATGTGAAGTACTCTTGTGTTTGTCAGCAGTCACTGCATCTAACAATGTGAAGATGCTCATTTGTGGCTCAGGTCTTTGGAGGTTTCTCCACATAGCCTCAGGAGCTACAAGGCTGCTCAGCTATCATGAGATCTTGTCTCAAAATATAACCAAGTCCAAACCTCAACATCTCAGACCATGCTCTTCAAGAGAAAACTCTATATTGACTTCGGCTACTTTATAATGCAAATAACCTAAAAACTCTACTTGCAAAAGATTGAACAGCTTATTAGCTGTTGACACAAGAGAAATATAAGAGCCCTTTGTATTGATCAGTACCTGCTCTTTTCCACATAAACCACTGTCTTGATTAATGAGATTTGAATTCTTTCTATGCGTTTGCAAACACATGAGCATATATGTATGTTTACATGGTTTGTAGATGTAACAGCAAATATGCATTGTTCTAAAATCTCCTGTCCGGTTTTTATGCCATTTGAAACCTACTTCATTTTATAGCTCTCTAGGAATTAAGAGTATAGATGTCTTAAGTGTTTGTTTGTTTGAGACAGGGTTTCTCTGTGTAGCCTTCACTGTCCTAGACTCACTTTGTAGACCAGGCTGGCCTCGAACTCAGAGAGATCCGCTTGCCTCTGCCTCCCGAGTACTAGGATTAAAGACGTGCGCCACCACAACCAGCCAGATGTCTTAGGTTTTATATTATTACTTTTTGTATTTAGACTGCTTCGTATCAGTACTTACTAAAAACAGTGGTGGCAGAGAGCTTTTTGTGGAAACGTTAGGATAAACGTGGAACTCAGGCTAACACAATTCCCAACAAACCTTCTTTAAAATCAAGGGAAGAACACTGATTATTTGTAAAGCAAACTCATTAGATTGGCAGCGTTCTTAAAAGTCATTACTCTGTTACAAACAGGGGTATTTTCTGAAGAAACAATCGGTATAGTACGTGCAGGGGGGCCGGGCGCGGGGACTGAGCGAAAAGATCGCGAGGGTAAAAACAGAAAAGGAGCTGGTCAGACAGGCATCCTGGTCCAAGGGCCAGGGCAGCATTGCACCCCACGCTGTTATTTCCGCTCTTTCTACGTTTGACTGAGGAAGTCACTCCCTTAGGTATGAAAAACAGCCTGGACGCGGCAAGAGAAAACTGAATGTGGCCTGAGAACACTCGCGAAAGGCAGCGAGGCCAGGTAGAGGATGCAGGATGCCCACAGCAGCCGTCACTATGGCGGCCACGCGGGGAGCAGGCGGACGACTCGCTTTCCCAGCGGCGCCCGCGGTCCGCAGGGCCGAGAGTCCACTGGCTGCGGCGCGCGGGGGCGGGGCCGAGGCCGGAAGTCACGTGGCGTGACAGCGGCTGGGGTGAGGCCCGCGTCGCGGCGGTGGCTGCTCGGGGTGTACCGTGTCTGCGGGAAGCGCCGCGGCGATGGCCGTGGACACTTTGTCGCCGGACTGGGAGTTCGACCGCGTGGACGACGGCTCTCAGAGTAAGCCCCCGGCGTCGGCGAGGCGGGCCGGGTGGCGATGCGGACGGAGGACAGTGCGGTGCGGCGCTGCGCAGCCACCCGCTCCCGCTCGGGGCTCTCCCGTGGGGTGGGACCGGGACGCGCGCGGTGAGCGCTGCGTGCCTGCTGGGGTCGCTCGCGTCTGGCCCCGCGCTCGTACCGGGCATCCCTCCCGGTGACGGGGGACGGGCCAGCGGCGCCGCTTCCCTGGGGCGCGCCGCGAGAGGCCAGCCTTCCCGGTTGCCCATCCCACCCCAGGGCTTGCGCCAGATGCTCTGAGCCTTCAGTTCTAGAAGTGTCTGGGTTCCCGTTTCGGTTTCCTGTTTTTCTTAGCTTGTCAAACCAACTTTTGAAGTTTGGGCTCACGTTTCTAGGCCCATACAAGGCATTAAAAAAAAAAAAAAAAAAAGCTCTTCCTGGCATTTAAAAAAAAATCAGTCAACACGGGAATATCATCTTATCCCTCCTTGGCCTCTTATTGATTTTTTATATAGATTTTTTAAAAAAAACCTGTAATTGTCATTGCAGCTGAAAAAGGTTTTTAAACATTTATTTAATGTAATTATTTTAAATCAGATCTGCTTCGCAGTTGCTTCATGAAATCAGGCCGTCCCATTTTTATTTTTAAAATCAGAGGTCCAACCTATAAAGCCGCACAGCCTGTTTCGGCAAGATGTTCAAGCCAAACTAATTATATTAGAGAAACACTTGAGGTTGATTTGTGTGATGGAAGAGAAATTGGGTCAAGGTGTTTGAGAGTTGTTTTTTTTTTAAATGCCTACTTTTCCCCAAAGTAGGAGTGCTGAATTACAGCTGAATTGTGAATTATTTCACAGAGACACTATAACAGGCACAGATTTCTATGTAATTATTTGCCTCTATATCCAGGGTGCTGTGCAGTTTTTCATCAAACATTTCTTAAGGTATTAAATAGGTCTTACTCAGTAAAGAAAAATCTGGATGGAAAGATAATAACTGTTCCTTTTTTTTTTTTTTTTTTTTTTTTTTGTATTTTTGGTTTTAAAGTGAACTACATCTTGTCCCGTGGTCCGTCCCCGCCCAGCCCCATTTGTTCGCTCAGGTCTCTACTTTAATACTGACTGAACTTGGAGTGAACGAATACTGGGTTTGAAAGTGTTTCAGCTTTAAGTAGAATGACCAGTTAGGCATAATAATCAGTGGGCATTAATTTTTAGACCCTCAGGCCTGGGGAAAGGAGGGTGAAAGAACACATATGTATGAAGACGCCATGGTGAAACTGGTAGCTTTGTATCCTAACTTAAGAAGTAATAGGAAAAATACACCAAGAAGTGCAGTTTGTTGGGAGGAGAAGCCATTACTTTTTCTGTCACGTTCTTGCTCGTTAACATTTGTGAGTTAGCAGCTGTTATCTACCAGCAAGGAACTCGGTGTTTCTGCAGGTTTTCCGATGTTGTCTTTTACTTTGGTCTAACCAGGCGACCAATTAGCATGTTTTTCTGGTACAGTTGTTAAGCTTCAGCCATTTCCCATGTAATAAGTAAGACATTAATTAACATGGGCTGTTGGCTGTAGGTAAGGGATTTCTCTGTGCCTGGTTTTCATTAATTTTTGCACTGTGAATCATTTTGTTTTTTGAGACAGGGTTGCTCTGGGTAGCCTTGGCTGTCCTGGAGTCACTTGATAGACCAGGCTGGCCTCGAACTAACATCAATCCACCTGCCTCTGCCTCCCTCGTGCTGGGATTAAAGGCAGGCGCCACCACACTGGGCTTGCACTGTGAATCTTATCTAGACTAATTGTTTTCCAAAATAACCCAAGTGAGTGCTGTGATGAGACAGGAGTTCTTAGTGAACTGAACTGATGCTCCTGCTTCAGAGCCCCAGTGGCAAAATAGAGGCCAGGTGTTATATTTCCTACAGTGTGAGTCAGAACATTACTTTGTAACAGCTCCCCACTTCAAATCTGAAGGAAAAAGCTTTTGTTTGTTTGTTTGCTTGCATTTTTTAGAAGACAAAAACTGAATAAATTCATTCATATCAGTAAAAGAAATGGAATTGGAGTTGAATTTTTGGAATAAGTAACGGATTCTTAGGTATAAGATGAAATATATATTAATTTCAGTGAATAGACATCTGAAAACTCCAGCTTTTCCTAAGCTTAAAAGTTATGTTATTATATAAATTCTGTGACTCCCAACAATTACTTTAATTTTGTTGTTGTTGTTGTTTTGTTTTTCGAGACGGTTTCTCTGTGTAGCCTTGGCTGACCTGGACTTGCTTTGTAGACCAGGCTGGCGTCGAACTCACTGAGATCCACCTGCCTCTGCCTCCCGAGTGCTGGGATTAAAGGCGTGCGGTAGTGCCGCCTGGCTCCCAACTACTGCTTAAAAAAAATAATGTTGTGTTATTTTACATGTGTGTGCAGTGCCTGCAGAGGCCAGAAGGTGGTGTTGGGTTCCCTGGATCTAGAGTTAGAGAGCTGCCATATGGGTGCAGGGAACTGAACCACAGTCCTCTGGAAGAGCAGTGCTCTTAATGAATAAACCATCTCTCCAGTTCCCCTCAGCCAGTGTGCTTTATCTGGCTTTTGCATCTTGAGCATAATAGCTAAGTAATTGAACAAGTAAAACATTTTAGAAGCTGGGCATTACTGAAATAATAATATCGTGTAGCAGGTCTAAAGCTCCCATTTAAAACAAGATTTGGATATATTCTTTTTTTCATGTTTTTTATTCTTACATATACATTTATATTATTACACATATATACAATAAACTACCTATAGCAAGAAGAACTATGACACCATCAAGAATTATATAAATGTTACACTCTTAGTGTTTTGGCTATTTGTATTTGACAGTCTTGAAGAAAACATCTTTGCTATCTTGGTGCGTCTAAATTTCTGAATGTAAATTGATCCCCATCACATATTGTTATTATCAACTTATAACATCTATCTAGACCTAAAAACAACCCCTAAACAACTAAGCTTCATTGTATAACTAAGCTACCTGGTCTTCAATTCCGTCAGAGACTTGAGAAGGAATAAACTTGATTATCTTAGTCTGCCAGGAATGCAGATAAGTAATTTTCCAAATGAGAAGATGACAGAGATAATTTGCTACCTGAATAGTCACCCAAACTCTATAATGTTGGAGCATCTTCTTTAGCTTTCTGGCCCAATTTGAATATATTCTTAACATTGTACTCTGTATAAAATTTACCAACCTTTTAAAAATTTGCTCTGTAACGATACAGTTTTGCACCTGCTCCTCATCAGGTACTTGCTACCCTTTGTAGCAGAGGTGTGTGTGATTGAAAATGAGTATCTGAACCTGAGTTGTCTGAGGCATGACTGAGACAAAGCTTCAGATCCTAGGGTGAGGGCCTGCAGCCTTTCAAGTACTTTGACATGTGTGGAGACAATTCAAAGCCAAATGACTCTTTAACCTTGGAACTTTATTTCCAAGAAGTGAGACATTTCAAAGTAATAATTAACAGCATTTTGCTGCAGCTGTTAACATTACTTGAAGCTCGTATTCTGCCATTCATTACTTGTGATTGTAACCTTTTGTTTTAAAATTTAGAAATTCATGCTGAAGTCCAGCTTAAGAATTACGGGAAATTTCTTGAGGAGTATACATCTCAGTTGAGAAGAATTGAAGATGCCCTGGATGATTTGATTGGAGATGTTTGGGATTTCAATCTTGATCCTATAGCATTAAAGGTCTGAATTCATTTCATTTAAAACAACATATATATTTACTTTAGGGTACACTATGTTTTTATTTAAAATGTAAGAGTGAAATGAAAATGGAACCCTTCACCATTAAGTTACATATTTTTTAAAATTTGATTTTTGAAAGAATGACAAAAACTCAAAATATAATAACACAAACTCCAGTTGTTTGACCTAACTATTGTTTTTTATCTTCAAGAAAATGCAAAGGGCTAGATGGAACACACTAGCTTTATTTCTTGTTATTTTGATTATTTTAGAAATAGCCAAATAAACAGATTTTGAAGATTTTTTTCATTGAGTTTTGCTGAACACAGAGATCATGTATGTCGTAGTCTAATGAAGATAGAAAGCATTTCTGTTACTTCCCAAAAGTATGAACTTGGGGGGTCTTAATGTGGGAATGTGCTTTTTTTTTTTTTTTTTTAAAGACAGATTTCTCTGTAGCCTTGGCTGTCCTGCACTCGCTTTTGTAGATCAGGCTGTCCTTGAACTCACAGCGATCCACCTGCCTCTGCCTCCTGAGTGCTGGGATTAAAGGCATGTGCCATCATTGCCCAGTTGGGTCTGCTTTTTTAATGTGTGTAAATAAGACAGTTTGATACAGTGGTCTGTCACCACTTCAGTGATAGGTAATACACACTGAGTACTCCTGTGCTGCCCACTGTAGCTTTTTTTGTTTTGAGATGTAACTGACAGACAGTACAGTTGCCCTTTTTTGTGTCTTGGGGATGTGGTTTGCCTAGCTAAGCTGGCTGGCTGGCGCGGACTCACTGCAGCCATCCGTGCAGCCCAGCTGGCCTCAACCACAGCACTCTTCAGCTTCTTGGCTGCTAGGGTACGGTGTGAGACAGAATGTTTGGCTTCAGTTTACCCATTTAAAGTGTACACTTTGGTAGTTTAAAAAATACATACTCACAGAATCCGTTGTCCATTGCTATCATCAACTATAGAGCATTTTCACTATCTAAAAAGGAAATCCTGTACCTAAGTTAATACATGCCCTTGTCCCCCGCCTCAAGCGTCCACTAGTCACAGGCCACCAGTCAACTTACTGTTTGCCTCAGGATTTGTCTCCACTAGAGGCTTCCCATAAATGAGATCATGTGGTACGTGAGCATTTGTGCCTGGTGTGTTTCACTTAGCCAAGTTTTCAAAGCTCATCTGTGGTGTAGCCCAGGATTAACACATAGATATACTTTAAATTGATGGATGGTATTTCATCATATGGAACCCTTATGCCACATAGTTATCCATTCATTAGTGGGTAGACATTTATTTAGGTTTTCCATTTTGGCTGTTGGAACTAATGCTACCTGTGTGTCTTAAGTTTTTATGTAGACATGTTTTCATGTTGCTTAGGTAATATACTTAGGATTACTGAGTTGTATGGTCACTATGCTTAATTTTCTGAGGATTTTATTTTATACATAACTGTGTGGAAAGACAGTATAGTTTATAGGAGTCAGTTCTTCCATACGTGTTCCAGGCAGATCATCTGGCTTGGTGGCAAGTGCCTTATTTGGTTGAGCCACTTTGATGGCCTCTTTCTCATCTTCCAGACCTTTTCTGATGTGGCTGAACTGTTTTACATCCCTAACAGTAATGTGTGGAGTCTGCGTTATTGCCAACCATAACCATCCTAGTGGATGTGAGACAATACCTCCTGGTTTTATGAAAGGATGAAGTTGTCTCAGCTTTAATCTTCCCCTGGTAGAAGCTTTTAAATCTCTATATTTTTTATCTTCATACACAGCCTTTTCTTCCCCCATTTACTCTGAGACCTTTCTTTAATTCCTTTATTGGGCAATTATTTTGTGTGCCTGTTCTGCAAGCGTCACAGACTCAGAACACTGTAGAATTACAAACCAAATGAGAGAAGTTATTTTTAATTTATGTATATACTTTATAGTTAGTATGTAATTAAAGGAAACATTCATTTTTCACACGATAGAACATTCCTTTTATTCCATATCAGCTACCAGAAAAACTTTATGAACAAGGTGGAAATGAAATTGCTTTAGATGGTGAAAGCGCCCACACGATTCTGTATCTGAGCATTGCGTTTATTTTCTTTAGTGTTCCGTTTGGCTTGTTTAGTTACAATAGCTTATTAAATGTATGTTTGCATGACAATTTCCAAAGTGGTAAAACTCACTGTTAAATGTCTAGAATCATTAGAGTGTTGTGTTGTAGGTGTTTCTTAAGTGTATTGTACTTTCCTTAATTTTTGGAGATTATCTTAAACATAATAGTTGAGTTGATGCTAAGACTAAATTACATTTAAATTAGTACATTTAAGTTTAATACATAAAATCTCATGTATTAAAATTTCAGTGTCTTTTTTTTCCAAATTAAGAAACATTCTTTTCCTTTGTTTCTGTAGCTTCTGCCATATGAACAGTCTTCCCTTTTGGAACTCATAAAGACTGAAAACAAGGTATGTGACCCTCAACCTAAACTGTATTTTACAAAATGCTCTCGTTGGTTACAATTTACTTTTTTTCTGTTTTCTGTTTCATTTGTGAAACCAGGTCTTAAATAAAGTCATCACTGTTTATGCTGCACTTTGTTGTGAGATCAAGAAGTTAAAATATGAGGTAATTGTTTACATTCTTTAAGATCATTTAAAAGCAAGTTTAGGCTTATAGTTGTGCAGTGTGCAAAAAACAGCGAACCCTGAATGACCCACTTAAAGTAATGGTTCTGCTAGCAGCCCGAGCAGGAAGGGCTGCTTACTGTAGCCCTGGCAGGAAGGAAGGGCTGCTTACTGTAGCCCTGGCAGGAAGGAAGGGCTGCTTACTGTAGTCCTGGCAGGAAGGGCTGCTTACTGTAGTCCTGGCAGTCTCTGAGTACTTACTTCATTGTTGACGCTTGGGACTAAGGGGGCAGGTGAGGAACAGGTGAGGAAATTGAGGCTCACAGCAGGTGTCATTGATAGTCACAGTTTGAATCTAGGTCTGCATACTTCCAGAGTGGGTAACACTTGGTAACGCCTGCTGTGGACACTGGCTATCCTGAGGTAGCTGCCATTTTTGTTTTGTTTGGAATTTTTATGTGGATTTGGAGCCACTGAACTTTGGTAGACATTAGTGATTTCATTTTTTCCTCTCCTTTCTTTCTGTTTATATGTTGTGACTGCTGACTGAGCCAGTGGGAAGATGTGTGCTAATGGCCACACACAGTGTGGTCAGATGATGAAGTAGGCTGAAGGGATCAGGCTTAGCTGTCAGGGGCAGTAGCTGTCTTACTTCTTTGAAGAGAAGCTGAGTTTATTTGAAAGCAACTTTTGAAACTTGAAGAAATTTATATGTAAATGATGTAGTGTCATGTTATTAGAGAATTAAGAGAGCATAGGAATTTGAAAGCAACCTTTTAAATTATTTTAATTTTCTTTAAAACAGGCTGAAACTAAGTTTTACAATGGTCTTTTGTTTTATGGTGAAGGAGGTAAGTTAAAATTTTAGAATTGCATTTGTTGTTACCTTTTATGAAACTGAAGTGAACAAAAAGCTAACAGATTATTCTTGAACTAACATGATTATAGAATGTATAGAAAAACAAACATTTAACAAATTTAAAATACTTGTGTGTGTGTGTGTGTGTGTGTATGTGCGTGCGCGTGCGTGCGTGCGTGCGTGCGTGCGTGTGCTCTTAACCAAACTCTGGTCCTCTGGAAGAGCAGCCAGGTGCTCTCGCCTGCTGAGCCATCTCTCCAGCCCCTAACATTTAGGTTTTTTTGTTTTTGTTTTTAATTGGTTTACTGGTTTGGTTAAACAAGTGAAGAATGGAGTGGTGAAGCCGCAGCAAGGTCTCTAGGACCGACTGGTAGAGGACATTTCTTCAGTGTGACTGGACCAGAGCGTTTGGGTGTACTCGGCAGTGAGGCATGGCTGCTGGAAGGTGTATACAGTCCATGACCATGTCATTTTTCTCTTCAGTGTAAACGTCCAATGTTTTCAGTCCTGTGCTCTGGTGAATGAATATTATAGTTTGTCTTTATTGTTGAACTTAAATAAAAAGCCTGAAATAAAATTCATGCTGCTTTTTAAAGCTACAGATTCCAGCATGGTGGAAGGTGACTGCCAAATTCAAATGGGGAGATTCGTTTCATTCTTACAGGTAACTCCCCTCCTTTTTCCCTTTTCTTTAAGATTTTAACTTTCAAGCTATTTATTTATTTATTTGAGACAGGGTCTTACTAGGTAGCCTTGGCTGTCTTGAAACTCACTTAATAGGCTAGGCTGGCCTAAAACTCCTAAGAGAGTCACCTGCTTCAGCCGCTTCACGTTCTGGGATTAAACGTGTGCATCACCATTCCTGGCTGGGTATTTTCTTTTAAAATTTTGCATAAAAATTACACATAATCTAAAAGATCAGTACTTTTAAGTGCTGAGGTCTTGTGCACTCTGAGAGTGAAGCCGTTCTTAGCATGTTGTGCAGGAGGTGATGACTCTTGTAAGGGACGTACGGGAATAAGGTATCGAGATGGGAACAGTTTTTTAAAAATTGTTTTAATATATTATCTTTGTATAATTTCATTAATGGACAATTTATCATCTTTTGTTTTTAATTTATAAATGTTTTAGAGGGGACTAGAGAGATGGCGCAGCTGTTAAGAACACTGGCTACTCTTCCAGAGGACTGCGGTTTAATTCCCAGCACCCACCCACGTGGTGGCTCACAGCTGTCTATAACTCCAGTTTGAAGGGATCCAATACCCCTTTTTGTTTGGGCACCAGGCACTCTTGATGCACAGGCATACATGCAAACAAGTCCCATATACATAAAAAGTAAAATAATTTTAAAACAAATTTGGTTTTGTGCTGGGGAGGTGGCTCATTGGTTAAGAACATGAGCTGTTCTTGCAGAGGACCGTGTTCAGTTCCCTGTACCCATGCCTGCGTCTCACAAGTATGTATAGCTTCATCTCTAGGCCTCCGTTGCCTCTGGCCTCCATGGCCCCTACACAAACGTCTGCATCCTCATACGCAGGTGCACACCTATGCACATAGTTGAAAAACTAAAATTGTTTTGAATTATTTTTATTACTTAGCATTATGAACTCTTTACACACACACACACACACACACACACACACGCGCGCGCGCGCGCGCGCACACACACACACTGACCCAGGATCTGGAGGGCTGGAAGAGCAAAATAGTGAGGACTTCAGAAGAAGCAGGTTACCTTTCCTCATCCAGGGACAAACGAGAACTGAAAGGTTACGTTTGCTAGAGAGAGTCTGGCAGCTTAGAGAAATAACCTCCCCGCCAAGGCCGTGCCCCTGCTGGCTGCTGCTCTCTCTGAAAGCAGCCTGAGGTTAGGTGGAGAGTGTGCAAAGAAGTGCTCCAGCCTTCTGCTGTGAGCTGCCACTGTGAGCTGAACTAGATGACCTGCGTGGAAACACAAAGGGCCTCCTTCACTGCCCTCCTGTCGAGTCGGTGGAACCTGACACGAAGCCTGCTGGATAGGGAGGCTGTTGAAGAAATGTGGTTTAAAGTGTCAGCGAATGTGTCAGGCTTTCCTTTTAGTTTTGTAAAGTTTTGTATTACTGTGAGGATATCGCATCTGGTATGTATAAGTTGAGCGCTCTACCACTGTGGTAATCCTCTAGGGGCTACTGATTCAAGTGCCCAGATTCTAGCAAACATGACCTTTTCTGGTCTGTTCCTTGGTGTAGAGGTGGAATCAGTGTCCTGTGGCTTGCCTCTCTGTTTTGTTTGTTTAGCCTTCCAGCTTCTGTGTACCAATGGAATATCCCCTTTTAAAGGAAAATAAATGCTATTGATACATATTTACATAAATAACTCAGGATGGAATACTCTTAGATAGTAAACATGGATAATACAGTGCTGGGCAGTTGTGACACATCCCTTTAATCCCAGTGTTCAGGAGACAGGCAAGAGGATCTCTGAGTTTGAGACCTGCCTGGCCTACAGAGTGAGTTCTAGGACAGCCAGGGCTCCACAGAAAAACCCTGTCTTGAACCTCATCCCCCACGCCCAAAGGTTACTACAGTAAAACAAGTTGACATGTCTCATAGATTTTTAGTTTTATTGACAAAAGCTTTGATGATATAAAGCCCTGATATTACATATATAATTGTGTAATGCCTATTATATATATTATCACTAGTGTGAAATGCTGCAAGACCTAAACTCTTTTAAATACTAATAATAAAATATCACCAGTGAGAAATTTTAAACCATAGGTAATAATCTATGAGGCTATATATATAAATGAATTTTATATTTTTTGTTGTTGTTGTTGGTTTTTTTTTTTTTTGAGACAGGGTCTCTCTGTGTTAGCCTTGGCTGTCCTGGACTTACTTTGTAGACCAGGCTGGCCTCGAACTCACAGCGATCCACCTGCCTCTGCCTCCCGAGTGCTAGGATTAAAGGTGTGTGCTATTGGACCTGGCTGCAGATATTCTTGAATGGAGAAAACTCTGCAATCTGAAGTACTTCTGCTCTGATACATTTTGAAAAGGGATAATTAGCTTATATAGGATACAATGCTATGACATCTGCTTTGTCTGATAGTCACATGGTTACCAATCTGTGTCTTAGTTCACTTTAAAAATGTATCCTTTCCATTCTGAGTTAGGATTGTGAGTTCAGGGCTAGTCTGGCGTATGTAGCAAAAACCTGTATCTTTTTTTTAAAAGTACATTATTTTTGCTTTTAAAGTGTATTTAGGTCTCACTAAGAGCTGTGTAAAAAGTTCACTGTCCAGAGTTCATATAGTGTGTTTATTGAGGGAGAGGTGTGTGTGTGTGTGTGT
>OU015756.1:51028903-51098035 GCA_907169655.1 Acomys percivali | reverse complement strand
TGTGTGTGTGTGTGTGTGTGTGTGTGTGTGTGTGTGTGTGTGTGTGTATGCATGCGCACACGCACCCTCTCTTCAATTATTTGGGTCCCTGATCAACTTAAGATTGTTAGGTTTGGTGGAAGGTGCCTTTACCTATTGAGCTAGCTCCCAGGCTAGACATAGACCCCCGACCCCCAGGAGAGGGTTTCTCTGTGTACCTTGCTGTCCTGGTTACTCTGTAGACCAGGATGGCCTAGAACTCACAGAGAGCTGTCTGCCTCTGCCTCCCAAGTGCTGGAATTAAAGACATGCATGACTACTGCCTGGCATAGAACTATTTTTAATTTATGCTTTAGGCCTAAACTTTCTTCTCTCTTAATATTTATGAAAATTAGTGTGTGGAGATAGCAGAAGTCCTAAAAGCTAAAATTTAAAAGTAATTTTCTTTAGCTCAATTTTTTCCCCCTGCAACTTAGTCTTGTTTCTAAAAGGACAAATTTTCTTTATTCTGAGATTTATCTTTTTACTTAGTTAGAGGTACTGGATATTGAACGTAGGTTCTCGTGCAGTCCTAGGAAAGCTCTGTTCTGACCAAGCTGATTCCTGTTCCTTTATTTGTTTATTTTAAATCTTTTACTATGTACCCTTTCAGTAATGCATAAAATGGAAAATTATAAAAAGCTCCAGTGTTAACCATTACTCAGCTTTAGTAATTAACTCACTATCGATTCCAATTTGGGTGCATTGCTAACATGTTAACCTTGATGTAGTTTAGTTGGAATACTACATGGTTCTGTCATTGGCTTGTACTGGTCATGCAGCTTATCACCTTCAGTCAGTGGGTGAGGGGATAGAATTGGGCCTCTGCTGCAATAGGGAGCAGACCTATGTCTGGCCTGTTAGTCTTTAAACTATCTTAGGGCTCTTGTGTCCTCTGGCTAACCGTGTGTCAGGAGGGGCCACCTTGTAAGAGGACCACAAACTGTAGTGTGTTGAGATGAGCAGGATGATGATGTTAGAGGACCAGGACGTGTGCCTTCTCTTCTAAGCCACAGGAGCTGTTAGCCTTCAGAGAGATCTGAGGAAATGTGCAGTGTCTCTGGATGTTTAAGAGGCAATCCGATTCAGGAGGGAGCAGAGTTGACTTCTCTGGCTCTAGAAGGCTAACTAGATTTTGAAGTGGAAGATGACAGGTAATAACAACCATAGTTGCCAGCAGTGTGGATCTTGGCACTTTGCAGCAGGCATTATGCAAAAGACTGTAAGAACATTGTGTCATGTGGCCTGCCCCATCTTCATTGGTAAGAAGTAATAAGCATAAGTAAGTTCCGTGGAGTGTTTACTGTAAGCCAGGAGTTTCCAGAACCTGGCCTGCCTCATCCATAGGAAACAATAAGTAAGAAAACCCTACAGCAGACGTTCCTGATACTGCATTTTCTGAGAAGATTGGAGTGCCGAGATTAACCTTGCTGATGTGTTAACAGCAGGTGGCAGAGCCAGGCAGTCCAGCTGTCTAAAGTGTCATGTGCCCCACTCTGCTGTTTACCATGACTTCAGATGAGTTAGCCTTAGAGATGTGGCCACGGCTGTGAGCCCAAGAGTCTGTTGAAAGGATGTTTTAGTAGGTGGAGATTGAATGTTTTCTTTTCCAAGACCAGTTACCTGACAAAATTTTAACCTTAAGCCTTTTATTTTGTTTATTTATTTATTTGAGACATATCCCTGGCTGTCCTGAAATTCACTCTGTATATCAGGCTAGCCTTGAATTCCTGTCTGTCTCCTAGTGCTGGGATTAAAGGAGTGTGCCATCACCGCAGCCTACCTCTTAAGTTTTTGGTTTTAGACACTTCCCTATAAATTCAGTATAGAGCTCCAAGATTTAGAAGATGGCAGGTGTTGCTTCTGTTTGCCCCCAGTTTCCTTGCAGTTGTGCCAAAGAAACCTAAAATTCACTCTACTGTTGTGAAATGTGGGGGCGAGTGATCGTATGGATAGAAAGCTGCGAGGTGAGCAGTTCTGTTGCCAGAAAAGGAAAGGGAGCTGGGGGACAGTTCTCTGCTTCTGCTGTCACCGCCCCTGACACCTCAGCCCAGAGTTGGTGCATAGCTGTATTTTACTGTTTGTGGATCCTTTTGATGCTGGGAAAGAGCTGCCTTTAGTGGTGAGAGGTCTGAGCCTTTGGGAAACATTTAGGCTGATATATAGATATTGATATTGTGTTTTACTGGGACATGGAATAATTTTTTTCCTTAGTATTTCTCCCATTTATACTTAAAAAATGGAGCTGCCAAATTGATACTTGAATTACCTCCGCCCCTCCCTCCATCCAACAACAACTTACAACCTGAAGCAGTTTCAGTTTTCCATCCTTGAGAGACAAGGGCAATCTGCCATTGGCTGTAAGACTCGCAGCAGCACTGACAGAAACCTCTGCTTCATCCACAGTGTCTGACCCAAGGCTGATTGAGCGCTTTTTATTATGTATTACCATGGTCAGAATTGTGTTTTTTCTGCCTCAGTTTCCTGAGTGCTGGGGATTACATGTGACATGCCTGCCACACTCTTGACAGTGAGTCCTTTCCTTTCCTGTTTCTTTCTCTTTTTTCCCCCTTTCCTGTTTCTTTACCTGCCTCCTCTTAGCTTTCCTCCTTTCCTCCTGTCCTGTCTTGCTGTCTTTTGTTTGCTGCTGGTTTATGCTGAGTAATAGAAGGGCCAGCATGTGTTGTTGATTGTGTCTTAGTGCTGGGAAGGCGTCCCACAGGTGGGCAGGGCATGCTATTCATGCGGCAGTTGCATCTTCTGTAAAAATGGAGCACATGGTCCCTACAGTAGGCTCTAGGGAGGGAAAGAAGGGGAGAGAGACACAGGGTGGGATGTGGGGAATAGAGAGAGGCAAGGACCCACTGAATCGAAAAGTTCTCCAGGCAAGAGAGTTACTAACACATAGCTGGCACTGCGGGGGCCGGAAGTGTAAGAAGCTTCAGTCCTATCACACTAAACAGGATGTCTGCTTTTAAAAGTTCCCAAGGGGCCCGGCGCTGTGGCACACATCTGTAATTCCAGAACTCAGGAGGCAGAGGCAGGCAGACTCTGAGTTTGAGGTCAGCTTGGTTTACAAAGTGAGTCCAGGACAGCCAAGGCTACTCAGAGAAACCCAGTATAGAAAAACAAAACAAAACAGCAACAACAAACCCTCAAAAACAAAGTTTGCACGGAAAGAGGAGGTATTGAGTTGTAAGGAAGCAGACTTAGTTAATATGTGACATATACTGTGTTACTGAGACATGACGGTTATCCGGGTAGGGGACTGGGTCTTGGTGTAACCCATGTGACAGTACTAAGGATGCTTTCAGCCCCCAGTGACTGGCATGGGCGTCTGTATATGTCAGCCTTGCTTGAAGTCCTCTACTGAGGGCCTGCGTTTTCTGACTATTGCATAAAGTTAATGTGGGGTTTGAATGAGCTAATTTCTGTCAAGCTTAGAACAGCAGTTGGCATATCATGAACATTCAAATTAGCTTTTAAATTCAGATTCTGTCTACTTCTGCTGTTTTAAAAAATGATTTAAATTAAAATTTTAAATAATTTATGTATCTGGCTGTGTGTCCCATATATGTGTACGTGGCCACAGAGGCCAGAAGAGGTCATCTGATAGCCTGGAGATGGTGTGTAACCTCAGCTGTGAGCTGCTGTGTGGGTGCTGAGAACTGAACTCAGGTTCTTTGCAAGAGCAGGGAGTGCATCTTGGCAGCTTCTGCTTCCATTGCTCTGTCACTGAAGATGTCTTCTTTCCCCTGCATTATTATATTTGCTCCATAGCTGTCATCTCTACGATGCCTTATTTTTAACACATCAGCCAAAGTGATAGTGAGCCTCTTTTTTTTTTTTTTTTTTTAAGATTTATTTATTTTATGTTTATGAGTGCTCTATCTGGACGTACACCTGCAGGCCAGAAGAGAGCATCAAATCACATCATAGATGGTTGTGAGCCACCATGTGGTTGCTGGGAATTGAACTCAGGACCTTTGGAAGAACAGCCAGTGCTCTTAACCTCTGAGCCATCTCTCCAGCCCCGATAGTGAGCCTCTTAAAACCAGTTAGAGCGAGTGACCCTCATCTTCAGTGGCTTCTCTTAGGCACTTGGCGTGAAGGCAAGCTTTCCATAAGGCCTTCCCCAGTCTCTCCCACCCTTCCACCCTCCCTCTCCCTCTGACCTCTTTTCTGCTCTCACCCTCCTCTTTGTGCACTTGCCATACTGGCTTCTTGTTCACTGCTAAATAAGCTGGACACATTGCCCGTAAGGAGTGCTGCTCATACTCCTTACATTCTCTCCTCTTCATGTTTGCACATCTTACTTGTCAGTCTGGTTCAAATCATGGCTCAAAATCACCCATACTACAGCCTACTCTGGTCATCCTATTTAAAACTGTAAAATTATCCCAGGCCCTCTTTCTACCCGCTTCCCCCAAAGAGCATATATCACCAGACATTTAAAAATTGTATAACTCTCCTTTCTAGAATGTAAGCTTCATGGAGCCTGCCAGGGCCTTTCACCGGGGGTGTTCTCAGCTAGAATCAGTGCCCAGCCTGAGTAGGCACTCAGTTAAAATTTTAGGTTAAGTAACTTATATTCATCTAGGATTTCTTTTGATGACCAGAAACTTATAATTCCTGCTGGAAAGAACGTTTTACTCTTGTCAGTATGAAGACATGGAGATCTGTTTGGTTGTGTTCTGAGTAACCCCACTGTTTTCCTTTGCTAGGGATGTGCAGTCTTACTATGTCTTTGTGAGCTCATGGATGATGAAGATGGAGGCTCTGTTATCTAAAGAGCAGAGGATGGATAAGTTTGCTGAAGACCTCACCAACAGATGTAACGTTTTCATACAGGTAGTTGCCTTTTTTTTGTTAGAATATTTTGGGTGCAATTTCTTTGTGAACTCAGTTTATAGAAGTTACACTTGGATACAGCTGTGCAAGGGATAGTCATGCTTTACCTTTAAAACAAATTGAGGAGTTGGTGAGACAGCGCAGGGGGTAACACAGACACCCCAAGTAACTGGTGGCTTAAAGCTTACCTGTAACCCCAGCTCCAGAGGACCCAATGCCTCCAGCTCCTTGGGCAACTGCATTTATGTTTACCTGTCCATGCACAGACAGACACAGACAGTTAAAATATGAAAAAAAGAAAACATTTTAAGAACCACAAATATTGACTTGCTTATCTTTGTCTAGATGACTTACGTGGATTTTTCTAATATAGCTATTTCAAGCTTTGCATGTCTTTTTAAGCAGGTCTTTTTAGCTGTATCCTATAAGTTTGTTTGTTTTGAGACACAGTTTCTCTATTCTTGGCTGTCCTGGACCTCACTTAGTAGACCAGGCTTGCCTGGAACTCGCAGAGATCCACCTGCCTCTACCTCCCTAAGTGCTGGGATAACAGTTGTGTGCCACCACGCCTGGATATATCTAAACATTTAAGTTGTAACTTTATCTTTGAAGTTTTTAAATTAATTAGTTAATTTAATGAGTGTTTGGTTGTGTATGTGCATGTGGAAGTAGAGTACTACCCATGGGAGTTGTTCCCTCCATCTTGTGGGTCCTGAAGATCAATCAGACCATTAGGCTTGGTGGCAAGTGCCTGTACCTGCTAAACCATCTTGGCCGTGCACCTTTGGGGGTGTTTGAAAGATACTTTTTTCTTCCCAGATATGTGAGGATTTCCTTTATCTTTATTACTATTTTTTAAGTTACATGTATTTAGTGTGTGTGTGTGTGTGTGTGTGTGTGTGCGTGTGCGCGCACACACGCATGTAAGGGTCCATAGTACCAGTGTGGAAATCAGAGGATAACTTACGGACGTTGGTTTTCCCTCCACCATGTGGGGCCCAGGAGTGTTGTTGTCAGGTTGTCAGGCTTGGCAGCAGGAGCCCTCACCTGCTGAACCGTCTTGCCAGTCCTGCTTCATCTTTTCATTATTGAGTTCTAGTAGGGAAGGTAATTTCAGTTTTTTGAAACTGAGCTGTAATAAATAACCCATGTGCAGCTTAGAGTGGACTGTGTGCACCTGTCAGTTGTAGTTTGGGGCATGGCAAGATTTATTAATCTTTGATATAGATACTGATCTACATTCCCTAAAGACCGAGACATCCATGAGGCTATCCTACTGTTCTGTGGGGTTGTCTACAAGCAATGCCTTCTAGTTCCATCAGGTTTTCTTTTCTATGTTGTGATGTTAAGTGCGTAGTGTTAGAATTGTTTCTCCCTAGTGATGGATCTTACTCCATTAAGAAGGTCTACTTGGGAACTGGGGATGTATTTTAGAGCGGAGCGTGTTTGCGCATGTGGAAGGCTTGGGGCTGGCTTCTAGAGCCCTTTCCTACCAAGAAGCAGCTGTACATGGTGATCCCTAGTACTGCTTTCTGTAGGGGATCACTTGGTGCTTCTTTTAGTTAATGTCTACGTAGCGTGTCTTTACTGAGCCTTATCTGCAGCCTTTGTAGCTTCTGACATGGAGTGTGTGTCTCCTATAAACAGTTTATATTTTCCCCCAATCTGGTTCTGTTTTATGAGAGAGAGAGACAGACAGACAGACAGACAGACAGACAGACACGTGTGTGTGTGTGTGTGTGTGTGTGTGTGTGTGAGAGAGAGAGAGAGAGAGAGAGAGCGAGAGAGAGAGAGAGAATGAATATGTGTCTACGTGTGTGCACGTGAGTTCACATGTGAGTGTGCTTGATTCTGTGTATATGTGTTGAGGACAGAGCTTGATAATATATGTCTTTTTCAATCACCCTTCTTATTTTTTGAGACAGTCTTCACTGAATCTGGAGCTGACTGTTACAGCTGGACCAGCTCTTTTGGGAGATGCCTGTCCCTCTGGGCTAGATTTATAGACAAGCACCACCATGCTTAGCTTTTTTCATGGGTGCTAGGGACCTGAACTTGGGTTGTTGTGCTTGCACAGTGAGCATTTTGCCTATTGAGCAATTTCTTTAGCCCCCATCTTTGTCTTTTCATTGGGCCCTGAACTGGTTTCTGCCCTTGTGTTTCCTGTTTCTAGCAGAAGCCTCTGAGGCAGGTGGTTTGGAAAAGCAGCTCCAGATGTCAGGCTCACTGCTCTAGGCTTCTCTCTTCACAGTTTTTGACCACTTGCTTCCTTATTTTCCTGTTAGCTCTCTGATGCCTTTCACCAGAGGTTTTTGTTTTGTTTTTTGCTTTTTTGAGACAGGGTTTCTGTAGCCCTGGCTGTCCTGGACTCACTTTGTACACCAGGCTGGCCTTGAAATCACACATATCCACCTGTCTCTGCCTCCCCGAGAGCTGCCACCGGGCCCTGCATAATGTCAGTATCTGACCACAGGTTGAGAACTGCTGGTCTAGGCAGAGAGGAATGGTGGTGTTAGCTTGGCTCGCAGAGGTTCCTTTGTGTGTCTGCAGCATAAGGAAGCAGCTTCTCAATTTTCAGTCTCTAGCTTCTTAGTTCTTGGCTCCTGCGGAGTGTCAGCGCATGTGAGCTGTTCTCTCCTAAGCCTGAGACAAGGGTAGATGAGTAGGCATTTTCCTGGCGTATACACACCATTTTTACTGAAGGGGTTTTCATTTTCTTTTAAGTGAAAAGAATTTTAAAAGCCAGTGTTCGCTGTATCAGTGGTGTAAATGCCTGGTATTTGATAGCCCAGGAAATTATTAAGGACTGCTTTGAAACTCAGTGTGCTGTTTTGTTAGGAACAGTATTTATGACTCTTTAAGAATTGGCTTTAAAAGGGACCTTGAGTGTTGGGAGAGAGGACTCAGGGTAAGGGCACTAGCTGTTCTTCCAGAGGACCCATGTTTAATTGCAGCAGCTCATAACTGCCTATAACACCAGTTCCAGGAGCTCCAACACCGACTTGTGGCCTGTGCAGGCACTGCATGTGTGTGTGGCACTGACATACATGCAGGCACACTGCCCATACACATAAACATAATAAGTAAGAGACTTTAGAAACGCTGGCTGTTGGCATGCTGAGGAATAACATAAATAGAAAATGGCATCTGTGAAATCTGCGTGCTTCCACTCAGTATTTATTTTCTTTCGTAGGGCTTCTTATATGCGTATAGTATCAGTACTATTATTAAAACTACAATGAATCTCTACATGTCCATGCAGAAGCCTATGACCAAAACCTCAGTGAAGGCGTTGTGCAGGCTCATTGAACTTCTTAAGGTAAGGCAGTGCTGTTTTACTTCGCCACCGTGACTGTGGGCCATGACCACAGTGGGCCACAGTGAATGGATGCTCTTGGGAGGGTTTTACTTCTTGGTTATATCAGAACACAAACTGATAAGGAAGTGAACTGAAAGTGGAAAGAATCTCTGAAAAGCTATGTGATTGGCTAATACAGGTGCTTCTTTATACAAGGGTGTGTAACTCAGCCTAGCTCCCCTTAAATGTGCTCAGATTGGTACTCCTGATGTGATCGGTGCATTAGCGGACAGTCAGGGGAAGCCATCTAACTCAAAGCCTAGTTTATCACGAAGCCCTGGGTGCCCCCGTGTAACTTAGTGAGTAGGCTCCTGAAAGTGAAGCTGTGTGTGGACCTGCATTGACATCCCTGTAAAGGTGAAAGAGTGAATTGAGGACTGTCTGTGTGTTTAAACTCCACTGGCAGCTAATCTCATGAGCAGGAAGGGAGAGTTAGCTCTAGATTTATTAATAATTGTTTTTCTCATGGAAGTGTTAAAAAGCAAGTTTCATGAGTAGAAAAATGCTTGTGTTAAAATACCCATTATTAAAAGTACTCACATGCAAGTGAGGTCACTTTGCATGGCACTGTTAATTGTAGTTTAGATAAAGCACTGTGGTCTTTTGAGTAAACAGTGGACCAATAGAGGTGATCACATGACTTAAGAGTCAGTACACCTAATGGAATGTAAAATTTTTTTTTAAGCGTATGTCTTTGTAGGAGAAGAGACCAGTCATGAAATTAAGATCGAGATTTGCTGATAAGTTTCTAGTAACCATGGACTTTAGAGTTGGACTTTCTTAGAACTTTCTTCTTCTTTTTCTTTTCTTTTCTTTTCCTTTTTTTTTTTTTTTTTTTTGGTTTTTCAAAACTAGCCTTGGCTGTCCTAGACTTGCTTTGTAGACCAGGCTGGCCTTGAACTCACAGCGATCCGCCTGCTTCTGCCTCCCGAGTGCTGAGATAAAAGTAAAAGGCGAGTGCCACCACACCCGGCCCTACAGTTGGATCTTAAGGAGACATTTTTTTTTTCAGTTGAAGTTCCTCCTTTCCGATGACTCTGACTTGAGTCAGGGTGACATAAAACAAGCCAGCACATAGGGTTACCTTTCAACTCAGGGTAGTTCTCCTGCCTCACTCTTCTGAATGTAGAGATGATAGACCTGCTCCACTGTACCTGGTGCAGAGTCAGTCAGTGAGCACAAGTTGTTTTGGCAATATTTTAATCAGCACTTAATTATTAATGATAGTGAATTGTTTTCTTCATTAACTTCCTGTGTTTCTATTAAAAAATACTATTTATGCTTTTTGGGGGGAGGGTGTTATTGGTTGTATAAAAACAAAAACTTGATTCATTTGGAATCCGGATCTGTTTTATTACATGCCTTCCCCAAGCAGTGCCATATCTTTTTATTTTCCGTATGGTTCTTGACAAATGCAGGTGCTTAATTTTACTGCAGCTGAATTTTCCAGCAGTTTGTTTGTGTGTATTCACATGTGTGTTTTGTGTATAGGGTGCATGTGTGTGCACCTGTGTGTGAAGGCCAGAGGTGAACCTCAGATGTTGATTCCTTAAAGCTGTGTACTTTGTTGTTTGAGTCAGGGTCGTGGGGCTTACCCAAGAGGCTAGCCAGCTCCAGGATCCTCCCGTCTGCCTTCTAGGCACTGGGGCTATAAGCTTGTACCACCATGTTTGGCCTTTTTGTTACATAGGTGTGGGAGATCAGACTTGGTTCTTCATGCCCATGACGCAAACAAGCACCTAAAAACTGAGCCATCTCTGCCGCCCCAAGTGGCTTTGTGTGTGTGTGTGTGTGTGTGTGTGTTCGTGTTTTCATATGTGTTTTTGATTTTTGCCACCCCACGCCCCTCAAGTCTCATTCACAAGTCCCTTCCTTTGCCTGGGGTCATGAAGGTTTTCTCTGACGATTTTGCTTGTAAGCGTTAAGTTAGATTCTACAGTCACTTTTGTCTCTTTCAGGCTATAGAGCATATGTTCCACAGGAGAAGCATGGTTGTGGCGGACTCAGTGTCACACATAACTCAGCACCTTCAGCATCAGGCTCTCAACTCCATCTCTGTAGCTAAGGTACACAGACCACCATGCACTCAGCACAACTAAAGTATCAGGTTCTGCTGTTGATCTGCATTCCTGCTTTAGTCTCTTCATTCTCTTCCTGCCAGATGTGTGATTTCTATAGTGTTTATCCATTGCATTTTGTAATCTTTAGAGTTACCAGGATTAGAATTATAGCCTCTGAAAAGCTAATACATTGACTAATATAGCTGCTACTTTATACAAAAGTGTGTGTTGATAGCCTCAGAACTCAGCCTAGCTCCCCTTAAATGTGCTCGGATTGGTACTCCTGATCTGATCGGTGCATTAGCGGACAGTTAGAGGAAGCTATCTAACTCAAAGCCCAGTTTATCACGAAGCCCTGGGTGCCCCCGTGTAACTTAGTGAGTAGGCTCCTGAAAGTGAAGCTGTGTGTGGACCTGCATTGACATCCCTGTAAAGGTGAGAGAGTGAATTGGGACTGTCTGTGTGTTTAAACTCCACTGGCATCTAATCTCATCAGAAGGAAGACAAAGGTTTGGTCCCTTATTTTTGGAAATGCTTATTTGTTATATTAATGAGAATATGTTTAAAATAAGCCCCATGTGTTTACTGTCCCTGACAGTGCTAAGAGAGACAGTTGAAGAAGCTAAGTTCAGAACAGTGGGGGAGTACATTTTCCTGCATTCTCCTGAGCTATGCCATAGGGAACAGAATAGAGAATTTTTTTCTTTTGAAACTTAATGATGTTAGAATCAAAACTAATAGCTTTCTGTTTCATATTTAAGAAAAGAGTAATTTCAGACAAAAAATATAGTGAACAGCGTCTTGATGTGCTGTCTGCTCTTGTTTTGGCTGAAAACACCCTAAATGGACCAAGCACAAAGCAACGACGACTTATTGTTTCTTTGGCATTGAGTGTTGGCACACAAATGGTAAGTTTATTGCTCTTATTCATGGGATAAATGTGAGGTCTGAGGGTCACAGCTTATTTGTTAGCCTAAGACACCTGAACTCATTGTGATTATAGCCTGTGTTTTCCCTTCTTCCTAATAGAAAACATTTAAAGACGAAGAGCTCCTTCCCCTTCAAGTAGTCATGAAAAAGCTGGATCTTATCAGTGAGCTTAGAGAACGGTAAGTGAGCTGGGTGTGTGGGGATAGTTGGAGGCCTGGGCAGTAGAACATTGATTTCCGTCCTCCCGTGTCAACACGTCCCAGTGTCCATTTTACTGTGTGGCCCAGGCTGGCCACAGTGCTGAGATCACAGGTGTGCTACCACATTCAGTCTCTTTCCCTGACACGGCCAGTGTAGGGATGAGATCCACAGGGATTTCAGTTCTCTCTGTAACTCTGGTAATGTGACTTCACACGAGACAAAGCAGTTCACCCTCAGGGTATCTGGCAGATCCTGGTGTCCATTGTCATTATTTTATTGGTGTCACTCCTGGACTTTCCAACTTGCTGCTGTATAATAAAGCTTTATTCTTTGTGAGACACTTGATGGCCCATGGTATGGCAGCATGTTGTGTAATTTTATCTGGAGATAAAATTTGAATTGCAGGGGCTGGAGAGATGGCTCAGAGGTTAAGGGCACTGGCTGCTCTTCCAGAGGTCCTGAGTTCAATTCCCAGCAACCACATGGTGGCTCACAACCATCTGTAATGTGATCTGATGCCCTCTTCTGGCCTGCAGGTGTATGTGCAGGCAGAGCACTGTATACATGATATTAAATAATAAATCTTTAAAAAAAAAAATTTGAATTGCAGTCTCGGAAGCATGTTATTGGGTTGAACTGAGTTGAGGAGGCTTGTTTTTGTAGGTTCTGTGATTGTTTTCTTTGCATTGAGTGAGTGTAGGTCTCCTGAAGGAACAGTGAACACTGAGCCTCAACAAAGTTGAACTATTACGTTACAGCCCAGTTTTCATTTAATGTTCCTATTCTCTTTGCTATTCTGAGAAGCTGGTATTTTTGTAGGTAGTGGTGGGCCTTTTCTACAAGATACTTTGGGGTAATTCTCTTTTGTAAAGTGTTTCATAGTCATTTGGTAGCAAAGACATTGTAATGTGTAGGCTTTATGCAACAAGTTTTTTGGGTGGCTTTTTTTTTCCTTTAAACACAGGGTCTCACTATATAGTCCTAGGTAGCCTGGAACTGGCTGTGTAGACCAGGTTGGCCTCTATCTCACAGAGATTCTCCTCTTAAGTGCTGGGATTTAAATATAGAGTTGGGGCTGGAGAGATAGCTCAGAGGTTACGAGCACTGACTGCTCTTCCAGGGTCATGAGTTCAATTCCCAGCAACCACATGGTGGCTCACAACCATCCACAATGAGATCTAGTGCCCTATTCTGGCCTGCAGTACATGCAGGCATAATACTGTATACATAATAAATAAATAAATATTTTTTAAAAAGGATACTTTAAATATAGAGAGTTTAGTGCACGAGATTTGGAGGGCTAAGAAAAACAAAACAAATCAGTGAGGGGATCCCAGGTCTTTTTAAAACTCATTTTTTATTTTGGAGACAGGCAAATTATGCATGCATTGCAAGTATTATTTCAGGTAATATGGAAAAGTTTTAAGCATCTATTTAATAGTCTATTGTTTTCAACTATCTTAAAACTAAAATATATGCAGAATTTTGATAATGTAGAGTATTAAATGTTTTGTTACTTTTGCTGAGTTTGAAAAATACTTAATGTTGGGTGACATGATTGAGAGAATGTGAAAGGAGGAGCTCGGACCTCTTTCCCCTTAGAGTACATAAAGTCATTCTTTTTTGTGTTGTTTAGGAATACTTATATTGGTACCACTAATTACTTGTTACCTTATATTGTAGAGTCCAAACACAGTGTGACTGTTGTTTTTTATACTGGCATCGAGCTGTCTTCCCAATTTATTTAGATGATGTATATGAAAATGCTGTTGATGCAGCTAGATTACATGTAAGTAAAGAGTAATCTAAAAGAATAAACATTTCTAGCCACTTTTTAAGTTTTAAGTAGGTCATTAGATTTAATAAGCCATCATAAAATTGACCTGTAATGATATTTGGAAGTGTTATTATGCAGATCCAATGAGAGTTTATAAAGTCCGTGGTTGAATTGAGTCTCAATACTAGTGAAGTTAGTTTTACTGTGCGAAATTGCTCTGTCCATGCAGTTACTCTTCTCGGCTCACTTGCTTTGAGCTTGCTTTAGTAGTTTTGATATTTACTTGCTGGCAGGCTGTATGCCCCTCGGTTTCTTTATGGAAGTAAGTGTGGTTGAAGGCACATGTGGTAAAAGACTAGCAAATGGCTGCTGTGTGCCTACGTCGTGGGTCTCGGGTGTTTAAGAAAAGAAGGCAGCCATAGAGAATTATTGTTGCATTCAGGTTAGAGTTTCTGGCTTTGTATATATTAGCCTTTGCAGTATTGTGTAGAGCTCTGGTTTTCTAAACTCAGCTGTTCTTCGGTTTCCTTGCTAGTACATGTTCAGTGCTTTACGAGACTGTGTGCCTGCCATGATGCACTCACGGCATTTAGAGTCCCATGAGCTGCTTCTGGACTGCTATGACAAGGAGATCATGGACATTCTAAACGAGGTAAGATTAGACTGAACACTGAAGGTTAAGAACAGTGCTGCAGATGGCAGCATCTGAGGAGAATTCTGCGTGAAGCTGACTTCACTGACTCAGAAATCCTTTAAACACAAGACTGGCTGTAATGATGCCCACTTGTAATCCAGCACTTGAAAAGTTGAGGCAGGAGGATTGTGTGTTCCAGGCCATGGCCCCTGACTCAGAAAAAGATCAAATTAATTATTTACAAATTACTGTGCAAACCAAACAATTTTTGTTTGGAAGAGGGGATTAAAAATGAGTGAACCGTTCTGGGTGATGGTGGCGCACACCTGTAATCCCAGCACTCAGGAGGCAGACAAAGGTGGATTGCTGTGAGTTTGAGGCCAGCCTGGTCTACAAAATGAGTCCAAGACAGCCAAGGCTACACAGAGAGACCCTGTCTCAAAACCAACCAAACAAAATGAGTAAACTTCCCAAGATAATCCTTTTTCAGTGTAATGGAATTATGAAATTTTAAAAATAATTTTACTCTCTTTTTGATTGCCCTTCCGGGTTTTCAAACCTTGCAAATGATCGTGAATATTTTTATTTAAAAATAAAATAGGTAACTGGCTAGTATTTGAAACTCTGATAGGTAAGAAACTACGGTCGATTTAATTATTTTTAACATAGTGAATTGTGTGTATGTGTTTCAATGAGTGTGTAGCTTGTGTGTGCTGTCTCTCTGTGCACCTATGCTGGCGGAGCAAGTGTGGGAGCAGATAGAAACCTGGGGTGGTTGTCGTTGCTTTGAGACAGGCTCTCTGTGTTGCTTGCTGTTGTACAAACCAGGCCAACTGGCTCAAGAGTTTTGGGCAATTCTCTCATCTCTCATCGCATGCTAGGACTACCGTATCTGCTTCAGGAATGTTGTGGGGATTTGACTCCGATCTTACACCTGTCTGCAAGTGCTTTTCATCTACTGATCCATCTCTAAAGTCCTCATGATTTAAGATTTTTTTTTTTTTTTTTTTTTTTTTTTTTTGAGACAGGGTCTCTCTGTGTAGCGTTGGCTGTCCTGGACTCACTTTGTAGACCAGGCTGGCCTCAAACTCACAGAGATCCACCTGCCTCTGCCTCCCGAGTGCTGGGATTACAGGCATGGGCCACCATGCCCAGCTTGATTTAAGAATTTTTGAAGATTTATTTTATGTATATTTTTGTTGCCTGCATGTATGTATGTGAACCATATATGTGCAGTCCCTGTGACTTTCAGTGATAACCATAAGGAAATCTTTTTCTTTATCGCACATTGCAAGACACTTCTTTGCTGCTACTTTCCATACATTTTATGCTTTGTATTACATAATCCATGTTCCTTATAGTGAAGCTATAATTAAATAATTAAATTTAAAATATTCATGAAAATGAATTCTCAGTATTTTGCTCTCCCCTGACTTAAAAAAAATTATTAGTTTAAAATAGCGGAGTAATTTTCACTTTTCAAACAAAAATAAGGTTTTACCATTGAGGGTTTAGCTTCCTAAGTCAAGAACCTGGTTGGTCAGTTTTTCATCAGTGCACTATGAAGGTCAAGACACGGACCTGTAGGAACAATGCAGTGGGGGTGTCATCTTGAACAACTCTCAATTCCTTTGCATAGCATTTGCTGGATAAGCTGTGCAAAGAAATTGAGAAGGACCTGCGGCTTTCTGTGCACACTCACCTGAAGCTGGACGACAGGAACCCCTTCAAAGTCGGCAGGAAAGACTTGGCGCTCTTCTTCTCTCTGAACCCGATTCGGTTTTTCAATCGATTCATTGACATCCGAGGTGAGTGTTGCTCCTCTTCTTAAGCTGCCCTGTCTCTGCTGACCTGTTAAACAGCAGGCGATCCTCAAATGTCTCCTGGTCATTCTTTCTGTTGCTTCATTTTTACTTCCTAGCAACTTGTGTAACCCAGGGTGGCCCAGGGACCCCTCACACTCAGGCCTGCTGCTGCAGCCTCTGCATACTAGAATTACCAGTGTCGTCCACCACACACAATCCTTGTTTTTGTTGTCACTGTTTTGTTTTGTTTTTTGCTGTTAAAGTTGTTGAAGATAAGGGTTCACTCTAGCTGAGGCTGGTTCTGAACTTAGGATCCTCCTGCCTCAGCCCGTTGAGCATTGAGACTAGCACCTTACCTTAAAGGAACAAATTTGCTTTTAAAATCATGTGGCTTTTTTTTTTCCTTTTTAATTGCATTGTTCTTTTACTGTTCACGAATCAAACATGGCATTTTAAAGGTTTGTTTTCTTTTGTTTTTGTAGCTTATGTAACTCACTATCTGGATAAAACTTTCTACAATCTAACAACAGTAGCTCTTCATGATTGGGCCACTTACAGCGAAATGAGAAATTTGGCTACACAGCGTTATGGGTTGGTTATGACAGAGGCACATCTTCCTAGTCAGACTTTGGAGCAGGTGTGTGCATCGTCTTTTTGGTATAGTGTGATAGTTTGACAATATTAATTTAAGAAGTCTTTTCTTTGACCCTAGTGTGTGTGTATGTGTGTATACACATACATACATACATACATACATACATACATACATATATTATATATATATTTATATAAAGTATTTTTTAGACTTATTTATTTTATGTGTATGAGTGTTTTGGCTGCACGTGTGTATCTGCACCACGTGAGTGCCGGGCACATGCAAAGGTTGGAAGAGTGTCAGATGCCCTGGGACTGGAGTTAATGTGAATGGTATTGAGCTACATTTTCCAAAAACCAGATTCTCTGAAAGAACAAGTACTCCTAACCTGTGCGCTAGCTCAAATCCTCTTAATGTATTTTTAAAGAAATTTTTTGTTATAAAAACCTCATATTTGACAAGAATAAAATATTAGATGGCACTAATGAGTTTTACAGAAGAATATTGCATGCGTACACACACACACACACACACACACACACACAGAAGAATATTGCACGTGTACACACACACACACAAGAATATTGCACGTGTACACACACACACAGAAGAATATTGCACGTGTACACACACACACACAGAAGAATATTGCACGCGTGTACACACACACACACACACACACACACACACACAGAGGTCTGGGGGCTGAAGAGATGGCTCAGCAGTTGCAAGCATGTACCACTCTTGCAGAGGACCTGAATTCAGTCTCCAGCCCCGACATCTCAGAGCTGCTTGGTAATCCAGCTCCAGGTGCACTGACCCCCTTGCACGTACACCCCCACACTTCATATAATTACAAAATAAAACCAAAAGGGGTTGGTGCCGTCAAAAGAAGCATGAGCTTTTGGTATTAGACTTCGTAGAATTTCAGTGTTCTGTCTCTTCCTAGTTGTTTGACCTTAGAAAACTCTATTAACTTTGTTTTCTTCTGGTGCTTAGAAGAATAGTACCTAATGTGTTTGAGAATTACATATGAAGAATAGTTCTTGTTTAATTTCTGTAAAGCAGTATGCATTCTTACAAATGTTCTTATAATGTCTTTTAAGTACCTTTGGACTCTAGTAATTAGTTTACTTTGTTAAAAAAAATAAAGAGAAGTTTAAGGATAGTCAGGAAATAGTTGTGACTTGGGGTCTTACGATCTATTTGTTTATGTACATGGAGGAGGGATAAGATACAAAGCAGCCAGGCCTTCTCAAGGAGGTGGTCCTGGGTGTACAAGTGGGGGCCTTGGACCTTTGGTGGTACCTTTTATGTAGTTTTAGAAAATAATGTAAACTGTGGGCAGCAGTGTAGTGAGTAAGGTGTCACACTGTACACATGTAACTAACAGTAATGGGGTGTCTATGGATTGTGTTGTAGGGACTCGATGTTCTGGAAATTATGAGAAACATTCACATATTTGTCTCGCGATACCTTTATAATCTCAATAATCAGGTGAGTGGAACTTAGAAGGAAATTTTATGTATTATTTTGTGCTTTTAAGCCAAGTTTCACCCTGGTCCTGACTGCCCCAGACTTTACCTATAGCCTAGGCTGGCCTTGGGATTCCAGTGATAGACTACCATGCCCAACTCGGACAAAGCTTTAAATGGGGATGGCTGTATAGTGGACAGCAAAAGACTGGGAATTGAGTTTTCAAAGGTTAATAAAATGTGTAAAACAGAGAATGATTGTTTATAGAGTTTTGGTGGTTTTTTTTTCCCCCTTTGAGACAGGGTCTCACAGTGTAGCTCTGGCTAGCCTGGAACTTGTTATGTACACCAGGCTGGCATTGAACTCAAAAGAGATTTGGGTGCTGAGTTCTGGGGTGAAAGGAGTGTACCACCACAGCTGCAGCTGCTTAGAGACCTGGTCATTCTTTGCTGCAGTGGAGGGGTCATCTTCTTAAATGGCTTCGAGAAAGGGTTTCTGTGTGTAGCCTTGGCTGTCTTGGAATTGCTTTGTAGACTAGGCTGGTCTCAAACTCACAGAGATCTGTCTGCCTCTGCTTCCTGAGTGCTGGGATTACAGCCTGGCATTGAATGGCTTTTCAATTAAATTCTCCTTAATGAAACAGGTTCTAAACTTTTCCTTGGCTTACTGGCCAGTGTTTGGAATGGGGTGTATTCTTATTGTTCATAAATTTGTTTGCACTGCAGATTTTTATTGAACGGACAAGCAACAACAAACATTTGAATACTATTAATATTCGACATATTGCTAATTCAATCCGAACACATGGGACAGGAATCATGAATACAACAGTAAGCATCTTTTTGTGGGGCTGGTGGGTAAGAGACTCTTGTCAAATTTACTAGTTTGGAAGATAATTTTTTATAGAATATTTTGGTAAGCATACATTGCTCCCTGTTTATATCATACCTGAATTTCTATTTTTCTGATGGCATAAATAAAAATACCTGCCTGTTGTTAACATTGTGTTGAATGAGGTGAACGCTAAGTTGGAAAAAGCAGTGTAAGGTCTCTTAGCTGTCTGGACCATAATTATTATTAGCCAATGGAAGTCAGTTCAGTGTGTGTGTGTGTGTGTGTGTGTGTTTGTGTGTGTGTGTGTGTGTGTGTGTGTTCATTCTCTTATGTTCTCGGAAAATTACTTTGGAAATGAGTCATTGGGTCTGGTTTATAAACTTTATGTATAACTGTATAATTCTTGAATCTCAGCTCACATCTCACTTTCTGGAGATTTGTAAAACTGAGTTGGGCCTTTAGATAGTCATTTTCAGAGCACTTGCACTTTTCATTTTTAGAAATTATTGCAGTTGTGCTTTAATGGTTTGATAGTACATGTTTACGTTGCCTGCCACTTTGCTGGGACATAAACTTAATGAGGAAAGGCCTCTAGCTCTGGAACAGGCCCATTGCCCTGCATATGAAAGGCTTCAGAGCCGTGCAGATATGTGATGGTTTGATACCTTCTCCAGCATCCTGTTTCTTACATGATGTCCTTCCAGCCTCCTACTGATGGAGGAGCAGGGCACACTGTGGACTTATTTAATGCCTTCAATACTAGGGCTGCATTGTAGGTCTGATGTTTTGTTTCCCAGAGTAGGTCTTAATCCTTCATGAAAATATTATCCTTTTTTCCTTTCCTCTTTTGTTAAAGTATATATGAAAAGTCTATAGAAATTTCTGTGATTTTTTTTTTTTGGCAGTTAAAAAAAACAATTTAAATATTTCAGCTTCAATATTAATTGAACTTTATAAATAGTACTTTTACATCACTTACTCTTTAGCATTTATTCAAAAATGTATTTTAACTTTTCTTTTTTAATTTTATAGGTTAATTTTACCTACCAGTTTTTGAAAAAGAAGTTCTATATATTTAGCCAGTTTATGTATGATGAACATATTAAATCCAGACTGATTAAAGATATTCGGTTTTTCAGGGAGATCAAGGACCAAAATGATCACAAGGTATGCTGTGTGTTCTTTAGAGTCTGGATTTGACTGCCTTGTAATGACAGGCGCTTATGTTGGGCTTTAGCGGTCCTTGCACATGTCTCCTGTGTTCCTTATGCTGTCCTTGTTCTCTGAAGGCTTAAGTATACTGAAATGTTAAATGATCATTGTGGCTGAGATTATTTTACAGTAATACACATACTAAACCATGTTCGAAGCATTTCGAAGCATTTATACAATGCCACAAGATCTGCTATCTTCCTCACATCTCTTCTTGGCTCCATTTCTGGAGGTAGCTGCTGTTAGCAGTGTAGTGCAGGGCCCTTCTAGCTCTTTACAGTAAATGATTATCTTCACACATTTACACAATATTGCTTATTGCAAAGCAGAGCAGTCAAACACTTGAGAAAACTGCACAATTATTTCCCACCAGTACTTCTTAGGAATGCTGTTTTTTGGGCAGGGGATGTAGCTTCTTGGAAGTGGCTTGTCTACCACGCCAAAGGTCCCGGGTTCAATCCCCAGTACCATAAGGAAAACAACAGTAAACTTGAAATAAAAACAACAGAAGCTGCCCTCAGAAAGAGACTCGGGTTTTCTCTTTGCCCTCCCCGTGCAGGTTTCCCATGGTGAGGTAGAAAGCTTGTGGAACTGTGGGAAGTTAGGGCACAAAGGTGATGACTGTGCAGGTAGAGAGCCCACACCTGTCACATGGTCCTGGATCTGCTGGTTATAGTAGTGTCTGAATTACAGTTAAGAGTCCTCTGACCTTAGCCTGATTGTGTAGTTCCTCAGTGTATTACACTGTAGTAAAGCAGTTAGCACGGCAGAGTACAGTCATCAGTAGAGAGCTGTATGACATGTCTCTTTACTGGGATGGAAATGACAAGTGAGCATGCTGCCATAGAGAACTGGTGTCATTGCCACAAACGACAGCCCCCTACGGCTGTTAGCCACAAGTTGAAAAGGCTGACGGTAACTAGAAAATTTTGTTCAGCTTTGTTGTTTTGAGACTGTCTCCTGAGGCTGGCCTCACACTTGATGTGCAGCCAAGCGGGGTTCTGAACTTCTTTTTCCTCTTTCTTTCTTCTTTCTTCTTCTTCTTCTTTTTTTTTTGTTTTGTTTTTTGAGAAAGGTTTTTCTGTGTAGCCTTGGCTGTCCTAGACTCATTTTGTAGACCAGGCTGAAACTCACAGTGATCCACCTGCCTCTGCCTCCCGAGTGCTGGGGTTAAAGGCGTGCACCATCCGCCCAGCCTGAGTCTTGAACTTTTGTTCTTTCTGCTCTCATCTCCCAGATGCTGAGATCATAGGTTTGTGCCACTAAGCTTAGCATTTTGAGCAGCTTATGTATTCGTATGGAAGGAATGTGTTTATAAATTCTTTGGCAACAAGCCTATAGAAACTTGTTTACACATCAGGGAACAAATGCATCAGGGGGCTTAGTTTCTTTTTTCAATCTGATGGAGTAGTTAGGCGTTAAAGGCTAAAATGGTGCTGGGGAATAAGTTGAGTGTCATCAGCTTTCCCTTTCACTAATACCAAGGCAACAGCAACAAAAGCATTGACCTAGAACACCAGTGGGTTTTTTTGTTTTTACACAGGTTTGTCATTAAAGACCTTAACACCAATAAAGTTTTTGTTGTTATTGTACAGATTTGGCATTAGACTTTAAAAAAAAAAAAAGAAGAAGAATGAGAAATAAAATTAAAAAGGACAGTCATGCTGACATCAAATTAGTAAGGATTTTATGTTTTAAGGGCCTAAAATTATGTAAAATTTATCTTTTTAGTATCCTTTTGATAGAGCAGAAAAATTCAATCGTGGCATAAGAAAACTTGGAATCACACCAGAGGGACAGAGCTACCTTGACCAGTTCAGGCAGCTTATCAGCCAGATTGGTAAGTCACTTTAAAGTATTGGGAAGTACAAGAATCACATACACCACGCATATGATACAGCTCATGTGATGTCTGTGAACTTATCCCACTTACTAAGCTGTTGGGTAGAAACTAGATAAATGGCTAAATAAATTAGATAGTCACTTAAGTACACCTCCTCAGAATTACATTCATAATTAAGAATCAACTGGTAAATAAAGGTTAGTAGTTTAATAGGTTTCATGTAAATTTAATTATAGATTAGATACTGAGTGATGTCATTTTGTACTCTTGTATAGGATGTGTTGTGCTTTAGAAGCAGACTTGACTTCTGAAGCACAGTATATAATTTTTAAAGGAAAAAACTGCATGTAAAGCTCTCTATCTTCTCTGAGCCATTCACATGTGCTATCCCTGTTAATGTCCTTACAGTGAGCCTGTGCAGTAGGCATGGAGCCACTGAGAAACTGAGAAATAAGTGGTGCTGTCGACCACCAGGCCCAGCATGTGACAGGTCTTTTTTTTTTTTTTTTTTTAATATCCACTTTAAAAAAAAATTTTTTTATTATTAATTTATTCTTGTTACATCTCAATGGTTATCCCATCCCTTGTATCCTCCCATTCTTCCCTCCCTCCCATTTTCCCCTTATTCCCCTCCCCTATGACTGTTCCTGAGGGAGACTTCCTCCCCCTGTATAAGGTCTTTTTGATTGATACCTGTCTGCTGACATTTATTGAGCATGCTCTCAGGGTTGTGACAGAAACAACTCACAGTATGAAAAGTATTGTTTCCGTTCACTCATTCTGGAGGATTTATTTATGACAAATATGGTTTAATTGCTGGTGATAGGACAATAAATGAAGTCTGCCTTTTAAAGTTTAACAGACGAGGGTGACATACAAGTAATTTATATAATTAGCTCTAAATTAACAAATGGTGGAATCTGGATTTGAACTGAAGTAGTGTGACTCTGGTTTTTACTTTTAACCATTATTCTGAGCTAGCCTCTTACATTTTAATCAGTCAACATAATTGAAATAGTCAAACTAGGTATTTACAATTTAAATTTACATTTTTTTTTAAAAAGCCTGACCAACTGGAATAGGCTTTAATGTAGATCTTGGTCCTTACTGTGTAGCGTTAATATAAGAACTGTAATGCTTATGAAGTATTAACTGTTACCTTTTTGTTTGGCTTATTTTTTTCTCGCCAACAATTTCAGTCCCATTATATATCACATTCATACTGTGGCCCAGGACATGGTTGCTCTAGGGATGAGATAGTGAAGATGTCAGACACCATACTCAGTGTATCCGTATCCTAGTTGGGGAGGGAGGCAGACAAAGAGATAGCTAGACAGCAATAATTCTAGGTAAAGTATAGTGAGGCTGAGCGGTCAGAGACCTAAGTAATGGGATGGAATGAGCCTGTGTGTGACCGGGGAAAGAATGCCAGACAGGTATGGGAGGTGTAAAAACCCCGAGTCTCCTGGGCAGTTCTGAGGGACAGTCTGGAATAGTCCTGGAATGAAGCTAATGAAGACCTGAGTAGCAGGACACAAAACGGACCAGCAGCCCTAGGCAGGATCATGTAGGGCTGTGTTGACACATGGAAATCTGATGCCATTATGAGATGGAACTATTGCAGTTTTCATGAAGGCCATGGCAGCCCCCCTGAATTTGTGGAGTCCAGCTGCTGATGAGCTGGAGGGTATTATTGGTGCTGAAGGTTAGGTAATGGGGGGAGTCAAGTCAGAGACTTTGGTAGGTGGTTATGATCCTCTTCTCTCATGCCCACTGCTCCTGTGCATTGAACCCAGGCCCTCACACATTAGACGGCGTGCTGCCACTGAGCTAGGTCTTCAGCTAGATTCTGGTTCTAGTTTCAAGGTAGAGCCAGTGTAACTTGTCCACTGATTAAGAGTGAAATGTGAAAGAAAGCAAGGAGTCAGGGATGATGTCAGAGCATTTGCTCCAAGCAATTGGAAGGAAAGAATGGCCAGTGTCTGAAGTAGGAAATATAGTTGGAGATAAAGAGCGTTAGTTTGGGGGGGGAGTGGGCTGGAGAAATGGCTCAGAGGTTAAGAGCACTGCCTGCTCCTCCAAAGGTCCTGAGTTATTCCCAGCACCCACATGGTGGCTCACAACCATCTATAATGAGATCTGGTGCCGCCTTTTGGCATGTAGGCATACATGCAGGCAAAGTATGTATAAATAATAAATAAGTCTTTTTTTAAAAAAGCTTTAGTTTGACTTGGGTGTAATTAAAATTTTAAATTTGTCTTTAATATATAGGTATGAGTACTGGATTAAAGTCTAGAGATCAGAGGAGTCCAGGCTAGAGAGACAAATTTGGGAGGTACCAAGTAAAGATTACCTGATACCACTTCAGAGTGAGTGTGTGTGTGTGTGTGTGTGTGTGTGTGTGAGAGAGAGAAATTTTACTGTAATTTTAAAACGTCTGATCATTTTAACAAAGCTAGCAATTAATGATTTTAACTTATCAATTGAATTACATTATTTAAAAATACTAAAGTTTGTATCTACTTTTAAATGCATAAATCTGCAACAGTTGCTTTTTGCAGAAAAGAAATAAAAGTACGGCAGAATACAGTGGTATTTAGGGTTGGAGACTTCTCAGTTGAATACTAATGTAACTTGTCCTGATGTTAGAATTGCTCATATAAAGATGTGCTTTCTTGTATGTGATTTTTGAAGGTAATGCTATGGGCTATATACGCATGATAAGATCTGGTGGTCTTCATTGTAGCAGCAATGCCATTAGGTATGGATTCAAACATGATTTCTACCTTGTTTGTGCAATTTAATCTTTCGTGATAACTGTAGAGAAGGCATTTATCCTTGTCACCTATATTGAAGGCTGCGGACCTCCTGTTACTGCCCAGCCCTCTGCCCCTTGATGTGTTCTCAGTTAACCTGCTTTCTTCCTAATGCAGAAAGCATTAGTCCTAACACCTGAGGAATTTTTTCTCTGCTATTTTAAGATTGTATTATGGGGCTAGGGAAATGGTTCAGCAGCTACTCCTTCAGAGTACTTGGGTCCATTCCCAGCACCCATATGGCTGCAAGCAACTGGCTGCCATTCCAGTTCTGGGGGTCATACCCTCTTGTTCAGCCTTCATAGGCAGGCAAACACCCATACATATAAAATGGAAATGAATCCATCTGTAAAAAATATTTTTTAAAGAAAAGAAATACATAATTTTTGAAAATATTTCTTTTAAGATTATAGTGGTGTCACTTTTATCAGCATAACTAATAAATATAAAGATTGCATGATTTTGAATATCAGAATGTGATCACAAATAAAATTTGACTTGGAACTAAAGTGATAGTAACAAGATTACTTGAAATGCAGTTTTTCCTGAGTTCATATTTATCTTTTGATGCTCCATAGTACTTTTTGTCTATGTGTTGGAGTCGCATATATTTTACTTGTCCCCATGTATTCCTTCTCAAATCCTCACATAGGTTTGTGCCGGACCTTGAAGACATTGTGAGTTTTGAAGAGCTGGTGAAGGAAGAAGGGCTTGCAGAGGAAACACTTAGGGCAGCCAGGTAACCTGATGAGGGCTCAAGGTTGGAAAGTTAAGGTGTGAAAATGCATGGGACAGTGCTTTGTAGTCTCATCTTAGGAAATACATTGTTTTCAGAAGAGTACAGTGTTCTAAGATCTGAGACATGCTGTCCCCAAGCAGCTACTCGTCACACACTCCTGTCTACAGTGACTGACCTTAGGTGATAACTAACACCTCATTTGTAAAATTAAGACATGGCTCACTGTAAGAGCCCTTGCTGCTGGTATGGAGGACTTCAGTTCCCAGCAGCCATGTGGACACTGAGGTGGTGGCTAAAAAGTTAGTGGATGCCTACTTCCCCCCGCCCCCCCCAGACAGGGTTTCTCTGTGTAGCCTTGGATGTCCTGGACTCACTTTGTAGACCAGGCTGGCCTCGAACTCACAGCGATCCTCCTGCCTCTGCCTCCCAAATGCTAGGATTAAAGGCATGTGCCACCACGCCTGGCTCATGGATGCCTACTTTTAAGAAAGAGTTGAATATATAGGTGGCCCTTGAGCCAAATAAAGTAATTTTAGCTTTAATCTTTATAATGTAAAAATGATAAGCATTCACTTGAAACCATATTTCTTGTCTTTTAATTTGGCTCTATTTCTAGACAAGGAGTATGCACTGTGATTGTAGTGATGCTGGGCAGGGGCAGCAGGGGGGCACTGAAAGGCAGCCTGGACCTCCACAAGGAGTGTGCTCTATGGCTCAGCTGTCCTGCTCAGTAGCCTAGGGGCTTCAGTTACCACAGTGCCAGGCTATGAGGATATGGCCGTGTCACAGGGCGAAGAGCAGCTGTGGTTGTGTCACGTGACTGTTACAGAACCTTCCACTGGTGGAGGTTGAGAATGGTAGTGGTTGTACTTAATCCCCCAGCCAAAGCAGATGCTAGTTCTGAAGACTGTAACCGAGGTTCAGCCTCTAAAAGAGGACCAGAGTGAGGGTGAGCAGATGCAGAGAAACATTGTGAGGAGAGTTAACAGCAGATTGTATTTACAGTGAACATGACTTCTCCCCTCATGCCTTTAATCCCAACACTTGGGAGGCAGAGGAGGCGAATCTCTGTGAGTTCATGGTCAGCCTAGTCTACAAAGTGAGTCCAAGAGAGCCAAGACTACACAGAGAAACCCTGTCTCAACCCCCCACCCCCCCAAAAAAGAAATATAAACCTAGCTAGCAACTTAATGGGTCAGGTGCTTGCTGCCAGGCTTGCTGACCTCAATTACAGCTTCAGCACACAGTCAAAGGAGGAAGCCCACACCTGCAAGTTGTACTCTGGTCTTTCCATTTGCATGCACAGGCATGTGGATGGAGACACACACACACCCACACACACCGCGCCCCCCCCAGCAAGTAAAAGCACTTGCCATGTAGCCTAACCTGAGTTTCACTCTCAGAACCCACATGGCGAAAAGAGGACACTGACTCCTGCAGGATGTCTTCTCACTTGCACATGTATGTGGCACATGCAGTCATATACATGTGTGTGCATGAACACAATAAATGCAAAAAAAAAACCCAAAAAAAAAACCCAAGCTACTTTTTTTGTTTTGTTTTTCAAGACAGGGTTTCTCTGTGTAGCCTTTCTGTCCTGGACTTGCCTTTGTAGACCAGGCTAGCCTCAAATTCACAGTGATCTACCTGCCTCTGCTTCTGTTGTATTTTAGGGACTGAGTCATTAAATAACAGTGATTAGTCCCTGCTTGTCCTGATGTCCAAGGGGATTTTATGCTGTTTCCTGATTTGGAGTGGTATTTCCTAACCTAATGGGAGACATGTTTTTTTAAAAAGCTATGCCTTTGAAAAGGAACCAAGGAATGTTCTGGTTTGTTTGTTTGTTTGTGTTGTAGGCATTTAGACTCAGTTCTTAGTGATCATACACGAAATTCTGCTGAAGGCACGGAATATTTCAAAATGCTCGTTGATGTTTTTGCTCCGGAGTTTCGAAGGCCAAAGAATATACATCTCCGAAACTTCTACATCATCGTCCCTCCTCTTGTGAGTGTTCTCAGAGCTGGAAATGAGTTGTTACAGGTGGGAATACAGACCCAGCTCCCAGAGAGCATGGCGTATATCCACGTCTTAGGAAGTCAGCTTGTGACCCAGAGCTTGGCCTTGCCAGCTCTGCAGCAGCAGCTTTATAGTGTACAGGCTCTTACTGGTAATGGCAAAAGAAATCCTGGTGCCTGTCAGTTATTTGCGTGGATTTCTTCCCTGCATGCCATAGGATCCTCACACAATTAGTGATAACCTAACTGCATAGCATAGATGAACTTATTGTAATGTCACTTGTTCCAACATAGCTTTTTTTTCTTTTCTTACCCCAAGTAAAACAAATAAACATACACATAAAAACAAACCAAAATCAAAAACAAAAATAAAAAAACTTACCCCGATTGCTAACTACATAATACACAAGTATCAACACCTGGAAATTGTTATCCACTGCCAACCACCTTTCTCTTCACATATTTTCTATTTTATACATTCATTGTTTACTATTAGTTTGATCACTGATGAGGCAGAGGTGCTCAAATATATCTGCTCAGTGTTCAGGATAAACTTGCATTATTTGGTAATACTGTACAAACTTGGATTCTCCCATATTTCTTTAATCTGGAGATCATTATATTCAGGCCATGGTAGGCAGCTATGAAACCATTGGTGAACTTTGGGAAGAGCCTGGATTTTTAAAAAATTCAGTTATATACTAGACTAAGTGCAGTACAAAGACCTATTAGTGACCTGCCAAAAAAGATTTAATTGGACGTTTTTCACAAATTGTGATTGTCAGCTATTTAATAGGTAGTACGAGCCATGACTACATAAGTAGTGTTTTAGGACGAGCTGAAGGCAGACAGAGGATTGCTTTTTTCAAAATGCTTCTGTTTTGAGGTGAAGTGAAACAGTTGGTGCTGTCCATGTTTCCTTGTGTTTGACTTTGGGTCTGCATCTTCCAAGACTCAATGTTTTCTCTCTGAACTGCGCACAGTAACTTCCCAAAGAGCACTGTGCCAGCGGTGAGTATCAGTGGAGGGAATGCTCAAACTTAGAGGCCTAGGGAGACACGCCCTCGGGAGACACTTCTGTGGATTTGTGTCCTCACCAAGAGACAGTTTGCCTGAGGCAAGTGCTCAGTAGTTGAGAAGAAATTCTCTTTGTAATTCTTGAAATGTCTGTTATGGTGCCTTAATTTAGCAAATTTTGTTTGCTCAATTGTTTTCCTGTATCTTATCTCTCTTTTTAGACTCTCAACTTTGTAGAACATTCTATAAGTTGCAAAGAGAAATTGAATAAAAAAAACAAAATAGGAGCTGCTTTTACTGATGATGGTTTTGCCATGGGTAAGCTTAACTGAACTATTGCCCATCAATTTTGTGTTTACCTTAAAGTGGACTCTCAGAAAAACTGCTTGGAAATAAGTTTCTGTGTACCTTATAGTAGACTGCTTCCCTCAGCAGCTTTAGTGCTTGCTTGTAAACAAGGCCCTTTCTGTCATTTGTACTGTCATGTAATGCTACGGTGCAGCTCACTTCTGTCTGCTTTGCCCTTCTATTTGGGCTTGCATCATTGTGGTTTGCTTACATTTCGTTTCATCGGTGCCTCTGTAACCTCCTCATTTCTATCTGTTCAGCTTCAGAGGTTTGTATCATGAAGAAACTTTTCCTTTTTTTTCTTTTTTCTCTGGTTTCCTGATAATGTCCATGGTTGTATTACTATATTCTTGTGTTTTCTTTAGTTTTTAAAATACTTTACACTTTTCTTTTTTCTTTTCTTTTTTTTTTTTTAAGCAGAACCTAGAAGAGATGCTGGTTGACTTTATTATTTTTTGCTGTTAAGTGTGATTTGAAAGTGCTGGTTGAAGTGACTAGCTAAGTGACTGGAGCTCTGGGTGAAGGAGGAAAACAGAAGAACTTGTGTACTCACTGTAATTTACATTTTGTTTTTGCTGATGGCTGTAGGTGTGGCTTATACCCTAAAGCTTTTGGATCAGTACCAGGAGTTTGATTCACTTCATTGGTTCCAGTCTGTTAGAGAAAAGTACATAAAGGAGATAAGAGCAGTGGCTAAGCAGCAGAGTGTGCAGTCAGCTAGTCAAGATGAAAAACTGCTACAAACCATGAACCTCACTCAGAAGCGCCTGGAGGTCTATCTACAGGTAGTGGATCCAAATAGCCTCTGACTAACTTTCTGATGTGCATTCACTTGATAGCTGAAGCCATATTGCGTTCTCGCTTTAGCATGTGAGATAATAGCAGTAAAAAGAATTTGTTAGAATTATATTTGGGAGCCATTTGGTCATTAAAAAAAAAACAGTAGATGGGGTTAGGCAAGATGGCTCAGTGGATAAAGTGCTTGCTTGCCCTGCAAGCCTGAGGCCTTGTGTTCAGATCCTCAGGCCCATGTAACAGCTGGAGAGGCCTATGCCTGTAATCCTAGCACCTAGAAGGCAGATGCAGGAAGTACCCTCCAGCAAGCCGGCTAGCTAGTCTACCCAGCATCAGTGAGCCCCCTGGTGCAGTGACAGGCCAAGTGGAGAGTGGTCAAGGAGGACACCCGACTTCAAGTTTGGGCCACCACACACAAACCCACATACACACATACCCAGTGACACGTGTGAGCAGGCACATATGTGCACAAGAATGGCCAGGGAGCTTAGAAGCCATTTTAGAGACCTTACTACTTTGTGTTTTGCTATAAGTATTTCGCTTTTTCTTCTTTCTTTAACTTTTCTCCTGTAGGAATTTGAACTGCTATATTTTTCACTGAGTAGTGCAAGAATTTTCTTCAGAGCAGACAAGACTGCGGCTGAAGAGAACCAAGAAAAGAAAGAGAAGGAAGGTCAGTGGGTGTGTAAATGCGCTAAGACCGCTGGGTCTTGACAGTAGACACTAGTGCCCCACTTTCTTGTCAGATTTCTAGTTCACTTAATCTTTTGGAAAACAATATAGCCCTAGAAATGAATCTTCCTGACACCTGTGTGGGTCACATGTGATGTGGAAGAAAGGTTTACTGTGTTCCCGAAGCCATGTCCTAGTTCCCTTATCAGAGGCAGCTCTGTCAAGCCTGTGTGAGGTGAGAGGCCGTGAGGAGGGAAGGAGGCTGATTGAGAGCGGCTGCAGACAGCTGCGCTGAGTAGAAGACGGCGATGACGGTGACTCAGGAGGCTGCTGAGGGGATGATAAACAGCGTTCACTCTGCGGGGTGAGCTCCCTGAGCACTGCAGAGTGAATGCTGTGCCCGACAGACAGTTGTTTCCGTCTGGGCCGCCAAGGAAAGCCTTGTGCCCACTCTCCTGTGGACTGCTGAGGCCAGCACACTTGACGCAGTGTGGACGAGCCTTGCCTAGCGTGTCTCAGTTAGTGGCTCCATTTCTCTCAGAATATTGTCTTCTCTGAGGAATAGATAGCCCCTCTTTTCCTGTTGTGGAGGTTATAAAACTGACAGAAACTAGGTAACAGAGTTTTTCTTGTCTGTGTTATATTAATTTTTATAAATTGGTAGGTAAAATATTTTCATAAAATAAGATTACTCTTAACCTCCTCCATTTTTGTAATGAGTGAAGCAGTTCATTTGGGTAGACACTTTTGTGAACTAGTTTATTCTTGTCAGTGTTGCATCTGTTAGACATTACTTACCAGTGTTAGGTATAAGACGCATATCCTAAAATCTGGATTAACAAGCATGTGCTTGAAAATAACTCGAGATGCTTAGTCTGTACAGCACAACTTACCCATCCTACTGTTTGGGTTCCTGTTCAAGACAGCATAAGCAGGCAAATGGCACCCTGGCCACCCTGGCTTTGTCTTGTTCCTCAGGGAACTGCTTGATGTTGTTACTCACAGGCCTGCTCAGTCTCCTTCTTAAGACTGTTGAGCTGCAGTTTGCTCAAGTGATGAGAGTTGCTTAGTGCATTGGTCAAATAGTTGTCATCTGCTAATGCATAATATGTGCATGGAACATTTTACACAAAGTGCCAAGAATTCATTGGCACAAATAATAAGAGGCCAGCATGGGCTACACAGAGAAACCCTGTCTTGAAACACCAAATCTGTCTGTCTCTATCTGGGTGCAGTGGCTCATGCCTGTAATTTCTGTATTTGGGAAGCTGAAGCACAATGGTCCCTGAGTTCAGCGCTGCCTTGGGCTACCTACATATTAAGCTCTAGATCAGTCTGGCTTGTAAAGTCTCAGAAAGTAAGACAAGGGGCTGGGAGATGGTTCAGTAAGGAAAATGCATCTCCACCATTCATGTAAAGCCAGGCATGGGGCCATGTGTCTGCAGGCCCAGCTGGCCCATGGGGGCTCACTGGCCAGCCAGACTAGCCAAGCAGAGAGGTCCAGGTTCTGTTAGAGACTCTACTTCTAAAAACAAGGAGAGGCTGAGAGAGCTCTCCACAGTTAAAAGCACTGGCTGCTCTTCCAGATGACCAGCGTTTGGTCTCACTTCCCAGCACCCACAATTGCAGTCCATAACCATCTGTAATTCCAGATCCAGGGGATCTGACACCCTGTTCTGGCCTCCTTGGGCACCAGGCTTACATGTAGGCAAAATACCCATACACATAAAATAAAATAGTTAAATTTTAAAAATGAAGAAAAGGATAGAGGTAAGAGGTTCACAGTGTCAGTCATCTGGCTTCCATGTGTGAGTGTGTGCACATAGGCACATACACATGTGTACACATACACCTGTACTGTACACCCAAAATAAACACTCTGTACTGATGGCAAGTTACTCATCTGACTATTCTGACAAACACATTCTAGCTGTGTTCCATCAGTAATGTCAGTATATCACAAAGGTGATTTCTTGTCTGGCCTTGCTGAACAGAACGAAGAGTTCTTAACATACTTAAACAAACTAGTATAATTTGCGATGTTAGAAAAATATTTCATGGATGCAACTTTATAAATTGACATTTAGTAGTATAGTTTTTCTCAAATTATATTTATTGTTTTCTTAATATTGACATAAATATTTCCACTGATATTTTTACTCCTCTTTCAGAAGAAACTAAAACAAGCAGTGGAGATGTACCCGAGAGCACCGCGTCTGCAGATCCTGTTGTGAAATGATGGTATGAAATCGTCAGAATTGTCACGAGACTTTTCCATTGACATGGATGCTATAACTGCTTGATAACCTGTCATTTCCTAGGTCGCATCTGTGGGAACTCTGTGTGGCAGTGCTCTAGAGTCAAAGCCCACTTTATTTCCGATGCTGTAGTTTTCCAAGGGCAGAGAAGCAGGTAGTAAGATTGGATTTGGAGTGTAAGCTGAAGGTGCTTCTGAGAAGCTCTGACATGAAGCTGCCGAAGGACAGGTCCAGATCCCTAACATTTGCCTCCCATCTCCTGTACCGCCTGTGTGTAATTTGTGTATGTCTTTAATCCATGTTGATCTCAAGTCATGGGAAAGTCAGTGCATATACTGGACACAGCCAGTAAATACGCGATTTAAAGAGTTGAGCCTGAAGTTCATGAAGCATCTGTATCAGAGACTATGAAAGGATGCATTGATGGCAGAGGCACAGTGTGACCAGCTGGTGCCGCCTCTCCGTGACTCACGTGAGCTGCTGATGTCTTTGCTGAGACATTTTATAATAGTTTACATTGTTTTGGGAACAGTTATCCTCCAACAATTGCTTTAAATTTAAGATTTACTTAATATTCAAAGAAAACTCAGACTAAGCCATAGACTCCCACTTGAAGCTTCACTAGGTTTGAAGGCATTCTGTGATACTGGGAAAAAGAATGAATTATTCTACATTCAAACTCAGGTTTCCTCATTACATTAAATTCAAATCTTAGTGGCATTTAGACAGATTTTTACTTTAAATCAAGTCTAATCTAAGACATAAGATTAAATAATAACTGCACTATGACAGGCTTTCAGTAATTTACCACTGTGAGAATGAAACTAGTAAGTCACTTAATTGATTTTAAAAGAATAAAGATTTTGAGTAAATTTAGTTCCCAACAAGCTACTAGCTTTATTTTTGTAACAGTATGCTAGTTAATAGTTTCGTGGATTAATCATGGCCTTTTTTGAACATATAATAAAATGATGCCTTTGGGATGAAAAGGAAGGTTTAAAACTTTAAATGTAATACAAAAACATTTTTTGGAAACGCTTGTTTTTTTATTGCATTTGCCTGCTTAACCATTTCTTTGGACATATCTTGCAAGTAATCCTAACACTTAGAGTTCTGGCACTGTTCCTTGGTTCCAGCTTTTGGGGCAGAGTCACAGCACCCTACCTGGACTCATCGGTTAAGGTCAGAGCAACTTTCTCAGCCCAAGCTAAATACTTTGACTATTGAGTCAGAAGAGACAGAATGGATTTGAAATGTTTTTTATTATGTAAACATGGCTTAGAGAATTATGAGCAAAGGATGGACTGAAGGTGTTTAATGTTTGTAATTGATACTAACTGTAGAGATGGCCCTAAAGCATGCTGCATAATTAATAATTTATATTTTCATTATTATAAATGTTTATATTAATGATACTGGATTATATCAGATTAGTCACCATTTTATAGTACCGGTATTTTCTCTCTTTTTTTAAAAAAATGTTCTTTGTTCATTATTCTTCCACATTAGCATTCACATACTGACTCCCTGGACACCTAAAATTGGGAAGAAAGTGACAAATAATTGTTTTACCTTTAGTTAAAAATAATGTCACTACGGTCTGGATAGATTATAGTAAGTTCATGTATTTGAAATAAGCCTCTGAAGAGAGAAATATTTAAATGGTATTCAACTGCAGATCAACAGGGCTTCGGTGTACTCACGCTTGAGCTGATGTATACATTGGATGATGGTTTTCCTTGCTAACTATTTTTTCAGACATACTGTAATTTAAATATTAACATGAGTGTCTTGTTGTAAATTCACAGAAAACTTAATGATGTTCAAATCCTCAGGAATCAAGAACTAACCATAACATTGTCAGTCCTAATTAGATTTTGTAAAAGACAGCAAGTTTGTTATCTCACTTGAGGGGTCTCCTTCCCCAGCTCTAATAGAATACAATATGTGTAATCAGATATTAATAAATATAATTTCAAAATTGTCCTTCCCTTGGGTGTTTATAGCCAAAATCGATTTATCTCCAACCAGTGAGTTTCTTGAATGTGTTTTGGTGGCAGTGTGGAACTGAGGACTGAACCTAGATAGCAGTGTGCTCCTGAACAGTGCTCCACCCTGGAACCAGGAGTGTATGCTAACCTTTCTTAGATTCCCTGACATAAAATATGTGCAGTCTCTTTTTAAAGAAGTAAATGTATGCACATAAGCAAAGGCATTTAAGTAAGAATTGGGATTGAATGTCTGTGTATCCCAGATAAAGAATTCTCCTTTCCTTTATAGTTAAGTGAACATTCACAGGTTGATACTCTTTTTTTGGTTTGTTTTCGTTTTGGAGACAGAGTTTCTCTGTGTAGCCCTAGCTGTCGTGGAACTTTCTCTGTAGACCAGGTTGGCCTTGAACTCACAGGGATCTCCACCTGCCTCTGCCTCTCAAGTGCTGGGATTAAAGTGTGCGCCACCAATGCCTGGCCAGGTTGATACTGTTGACTAAAAAGACACCCAACATGCAGTTGCTTTCTTTCCTAATCCTGGAAAGGGAGTTTCTGTGACATGTTAGTGTTAACTCTTGTCCTTTCACAAACAGGAATTGTTCTCAAATCATAATAAGCAGGGCTGTTATTTTCCCTTAGAGTCTTGCTCTCTGTAGCTCAGCCTGGCCTTAAACTTACAGTGCCGTTGCCTTGGTGCCCACGTGCTGGGGTTACAGGTATGTACCACCATACCCAGCTGGGGTGGAGACTGGAGTCAGGATGTTAAATCCTGTTGAAGCCTATGCTGGAGAAATGCCTACTTGCTGCCTCTTTTTCTTGTGCAGTGCTGATAGAATGGAGATGTGGGAATGCTGCCACACGTGCTCTGCGCTGGGGCGAAGAATCACAAGAGTTGTTCAGCTGTAGTTTAAAATAATTCTCTTTCCAGAGTTATGTGACAGACATTTCAGACTGCAGGTCTTTGTTTAGGGACCTTTTTGCGCTACATTTTTTTTTTTTTTTAACCAATGCCTTACAACATTAGAAAGTTCAATAGGATTATAAGAAATGAAAGGATGCTAGAATAAGAAGAAATTAAGCAAAGTCATGAGACTTGGTAGTGATGATAGCAAAGCTCAAGCTGAGTGTATACATAGTAAACACTTACATGTGGTTGACTGTATAAACGTTAGGCTGGTAGACTGCCCTCCATGTCAGTGTGTGTGGCTCTTTACCATTTGCCTCCTGGATATCTTCAGTTCCCGTAGTGAAAGTGCAATCAAGAATATAGAGGAAATTACATTTCAGTTCATACAGATATGATACCATAATTTTAGAACATGTTTAAGAACTACAAATACATTTAAAGATCTGTGTGTAGTGAAATATTTTTAGTAAGGCTCCCATTAAGGTGACAAAGATTAAAACAGCCATAAGCACGATCTATATAAAATACATTATTTAATCTTTGGAAAATTTACATAAAAGGTAATGAAGCTCTAAAAAAATACTTATCGCTGGTGTTAGAATTCTCTTCAAAATCAATTGAGGCCATTGGATAGTGCTTTGTGTCTGAGGTTATGCATGTAGCACATGGTGGGTGGCTGAGCAGACTCTGGAGCCAGATGCTCAGATCTCGGCTTGTCTAGAAGCCTCCAGCAGGAATGGGAACGATGCTGCTCCCATCTATCATTAAGGTAGGCGTGAAGGGGAAATTAAAAACCCAAAACACTATGTATGTATGTATGTATGTATGTATGTATGTATGTATATGATTTATTCAACAGTGTTTAATCTTTTTTTTTTTTTTTTTTTTTTTTGAGACAGGGTTTCTCTGTGTAGCGTTGGCTGTCCTGGACTCACTTTGTAGACCAGGCTGGCCTTGAACTCACAGTTCTGCCTGCCTCTGCCTCCCGAGTGCTGGGATCAAAGGCGTGCACCACCATGCCTGGTTAGTGTTTAATGAATCTGAATAAAACGTAACCTAAAGAAGGCAGTCTGAAGGTGAAGGCCAGCCCCACACTGGGAACGGACATCGGCAGCCAGCTGGCTTCTACAAAAGTCCTCCTCTCCTTTCAATGGGCACACGGTAATCTTCGCATGCTTTTAGTGCATTAGTGTGAGTGTGGTGAGGTGAGACAGAGGACCTGAGTCCCAGTCTCACCACCTACCTTGAGAAGTCCGCACAGCGGCTCCACCTCTTGTGGGGTCTGGTGGTATTCTGTCCTGCTTTTCACACCTATTTTCCCAAGTAATACAGTTGAGTTAATGAAATGGCCTAGTCTGAGTCTATGCCTTCAGTTCAGTATTCTCAAGTTCTTTCATGTTGATCCATAGCTATAGTTTTCCTTCTCTCAAATCTGGTTACATGCATGCCGATGTTTTTTTCTTCTGTTGATAATAACTGGGTTTCTGTATCTGGGCTAGTACGATTATGTTCAGACATGCTCTGAGGCATGGGTGCTAGGACAGGTGGATTTTGGATTGCACTGTAGAACATGGAACTGACCCCCATGCCTTTTGTGGGTAAGATCCACTGCTTCATTCCTGCCATCTCTTACATTTATGTGGCTTCTGCTTCCTGGTTACTTGTTTCCAAGCCCTTGTAACCTACGAACTCTTTCATTTTATGTATTTAGGTACCTGGTCTTGTATGTTTGGTTGTCTTTGCTCAGTTAATATTTCATTCTGTCATGGCCTTTGGATAGTTAGTTTCAGGATAGTCTTATGTTTAGCTGAGGGCTTGAATGGCTTATTTAGCCAGTCTGTGTAGTGTTTCAGTGGGTTGTGCAGTGTATAGACTAGGAATTGAACTTGTTCCGGATAGGCAGCTGCTAATGCCTCTGAGCCAAAGCCCCAGTGGGCTGCTTTTAATTTTTAGCTTAGCTGTCTGTCAATGAACTTCATCTCCTTAAGCCCTCACTGAAAAGTTGTGAGCAAGAAAAGTTTAGATGACAGAACTGTAGGCTTAGATTTTTCACAAACCTACTTTAGGGTTCTTAAGTGTCTTTATCTCCCTTCCAAACCCCCAACCCTAGGTAGGAGAGAAAGAGGGTTAGAAGGGGCAAAACAGAGGATGTAGACCTCTTTACTACGTCTGGCTGGGAAGCGTTGTCGGGTTCTTTATGGGGCTGTGCCAATCTGAGTGTCATCAGCAAACGCAGCAGGCAGCCCTCCGTCAGTCTCCCTGAGGCTCTCCTTTTTATGCCCTTCAGAGTCCTCAGAATTCAACTAACTCCAGCTGGCAAAGCCCGTACCCCTGCATGAGGCACTTATCAGCTGTGGACTAACTTAAGCCCAAACTAAAATCCCACCGTTGGGATTAAAACAGAAACATCTGAGTTTACAAAGAAACCAAAACTTCCTTGACACGGAACAGTTGTGCTACAGAAACATATAAGGTATTTGTGAACTAATTTTAAGCTATATAATTTCAGATTAATTTAGGCTAGCTTGCTGGATTTGATGCACATATCAAGAGGGTGGGTCCTCCTAACAGACCTTTCGTGGTTATCCTAGTTTTGGGTGGTGAAAGGTTTTTTTTTGTCGTCTCTTTCTTTGTGGTTTATGCACTTGTGAGAGTTGTGTGTGAGCATATCTGCACTCGAGAGGTTTGTTTGGTGTCTTCTTTTGCTCTCCACTTTATTGAGAAAGGTTCTCTAACTAAAATGGACCTTACTGATTATTGGAGTTACAGAGGACTTAAATTGGATGGCCAGCAGGCTCATCTCAGGTCCTTTTACTTGCACAGCAAGCACTTTACCCTCGGAGCCAGCTCTCTAGCCCTTATGTTTTTTGAGACAAGATTTTGTTGTTTAGCCCGGGCTGGCCTTAAACTCATCCTCCTTCAGCCCCAAGTACTGGAAATGTAGGTGTGCCACTGTCACTGATACCCAGACATGATGACACCTGTACCTCCAGCTGTCAGTCAGAAGCAGGACTGCAAGGCCAGCCTGGGCCACATAGCAAGACTTTCATTTTCTTCTAGGGATGGTCTATAAATTAACCACAGTAAGCAAAGAGATGGAACAATAATTTTTATTGCTAAATTATTACAAAGATAGGTTGTTGAAGTTGGTTACAATTAAGTATGCTGCATGATCTCAAGATCTTTATCTCTGTTTCATAATTAGGAACGGTAGGAAATTGGTCTCCAGGAACCAGAAACATCAGGGTAGAAGCTGGAACTTCACACCGAGCCCACAGCCAGCTGTGCTTCAAGTGAGCTTTTGTAAAATTAATTGGTCCCTTTAAGGAAGTTCTGGCTCAGAAGAAACAGGAACTAGTAGAGCTGTCCCTTGCTCACAATGACTAGCCATGAAAAGTAGCCACATCTAAGAAGACCTGAAGCTTTTGAGTGAAAGCTGATTCAGGAAGGTTCTGTTGTGAAGATTTGCTGTCTGCTAGTGTTGTGAGACCAAATTGCATAGTAGTGCCATGAGGTCCAGATGTGAGACCAGTTGTGCCAATTTTCAGAATGATAGGCACTTAAAAACTAAGTAAAATACAAAAATAGATCATATTAATAGGAGCTATTTAGTACTTAACATTGTAAATCCAGGGCTTTGCCATTTTAAAAAAAGGATTCTAGAAACAAGTGATGCCATCCAAGTAAAGTGGACAATGCATTTTTGTAGCTCACATTCTGGGTACCCAACAGTACAGTCTGAAGCAAAGACTTACCACAGAGCACCTAAAATAGCATTTGTAGATGGGCAGTCACGCTGTCACCCATTTCTTACTGTTTCCCTCCCAAGTTTCTGTGCCAAGGCATCCAAGGGTACAGTCCACACGAGATTGTCGGTGCTCTAAAATCAGGTCAGTGTGCCTGTACGTCAGAGAAGGTGAAAACCCCTTAAGGAGATGGCTCTCCTTCCCGTGCACTCTGACCCCAGGTGCCCAAGTGAGTTATGCTTCAGATTCTGCGCCTCTGTTTTCACTTGGACTTCCACCAGTGCCATCTGGTTGATCGGTTAACAGTACATATTTTCCATCATTGGTTAGTGGTAGAGACAGCATTAATCGAGCCAGTGCTTCTGGATCCTGAAGTTAAGAGAGTTAAAAGACGGGGGAGAAAGAAAAAGCTTAAGATGCACTTCAACCCCCTGTGCTGTAGCCCCGTTCCGCCAAACTCTAGCCTCTGGGCTATCATCTGAAGACATGCAAAGGGGTTACTCTACAGCTAAGCTGCTTTCCTCTTGGCCAAAGCATGACTAATGCATCAAGTTTATGATCTCTTCCTGAGTCTATAAGGCAACACAGAGCTTGTCATCTATATCTTTAATCTCCCTTTTTGTTTTTCTTCTTGTATTGTGTATCAGGATTTGGCAAAAGCTCTGCAGGAACCCACTCTGCACATTTGTCCTCATACTGCTCAGGGTTGTTTTTCTACAACAATTGAGTTTAGTAATCAGACTGCAACAAACCTACATGGCAAGTATGTGCACTTCTGACCTAGACCCTCACATTCTAACCTGCAGGTCTTCCTGCTCTCTCGGGCGGACAGAAGCTTAAAAATGATTTCAAAAGATTATAAGATGTTGAATAACATGGGGGGTCCTCAGTCTCTGTTGTTGTCTAGTGGACCCCTGCTAGTGGTTGTGAGTACTTGGTGGTGGTGTGGCTGTTGTTCTTTCAGACAGGGTTTCTCTGTGTAGCCCTGGCTGTCCTGGACTCACTTTGTAGACCAGGCTGGCCGGAACTCACAGCAAAATGCCTGACTCTGCCTTCTGAGTGCTGGAATTACAGGTGTGTGCCATCATGCACTGCTGATCCTTAAGTCTGAATTAAGTTTGCCCCTTAATTTCAAAGAGAAGAACTCTAGCCAGCTTGAATGCAAGCAAGAAAGTTAGTAGAGTGAGGCTGCAGCAGTGCTATTCAGTGAACAAGAGGAAAGGCACGGTACTAGACGGAAGAGTCGCTTGAGCATACAGATCTCGTTAGAGAGCTTGAGAAAAATCCCAAAGGAGCACAGAGCATCAGTTTTCTTTTTGAGACTATGTGTCTACAAATGTCTTGGTTATTGAACCAGTGCTAAAATGAAGCTTACCTTTTGAACCTCAATAATTTCTTTTCCCAAATTAATGGCATAACATATCTATAAAAGACAAGAAAAATCATGTTTGGCAAAGGTAAAAAAACATATATAAACATTATAGAAAATGTTGTGATCTGAGGAGCATGGTGAGGCAACTGCCTGCTCACAGCCAGATAGGGAGATAGGGCCTGGCTGCAGGAGCCTTGTTCAAAGGTACTGTTAACGGCATACAGACATACCTCAGGAAGACCCAAGTTCACCGCTGTTTACAATTCTCAGAGGACCCCCCACACCCCGCATGTTCATATACACAGTGGAAAAATAAATACGTAATGAAAGGACGGACTGTCTTTGACAAATTCTATAACAGTTTTGATGTTCTTTCCTTGGCTTCCTCTGACAGGATTTTCTTTCCTTGGCTTCCTCTGACAGGATTTTCTTTTTAACTTATGTTTTAAAATTCACTTTACATCCCAATTGTAGCCTCTTCTCTCATCTCCTCCCAGTCCCGCCCCACTCCCATAGTCCTGAGAGAAGGGGAGCCCTTCTCCCGTACCAACTGACTCCAGCCTGTCAGGTCTCATCAGGGACTGCCTGAGTCCTCTTCCTCTGTGGCCTGGTAAGGTACCCTGCCAGAGTTAAGTGACCAATGTGCAGATAACAGAGGCCATGGCAGGGACAGCCCCTGCTCCTCTTACTAGGGGACCTCAATAGAGACTGAGCTGCCTATTGGCTACATCTGAGCAGGGAGCCTAGGTCTTCTCCATGCATGGCCCTGTTTGGTACATCAATCTTTGCTGGGCCCCCTGGACCCAGATTTGTTGATTCTGTGGGTCTTGTGGAGCTCCTGTCACCTCCGGGTCCTTCTGTCCCCCAACTCTTCCATAAGACTCCCTGCACTCTGCGCAAAGTTTGGCTGAGAGATTCGGCTTCTTTGAGCTGCTGCTGGGTGGAGTCTTTCAGAGGACATCTATGGTAGGCTCCAGTCCTGTACCCTCTTCAGCTGCTTCCAGTGTCTATTTAATTTTCCTTCTATTTTTTTGCTTTTTCGAGACAGGGTTTCTCTGTGTAGCCTTGGCTGTCCTGGACTCACTTTGTAGACTGGCCTCGAACTCACAGCAGTCCACCTGCCTCCCGAGTACTGGGATTAAAAGGCGTGCACCACCATGGCCTGGCGCCCTTCTATTACATGTGTATGTGTGCTCTTAAGATTTCTTTATTATTATGTATACAATGATCTATCTGCATGTACACCTGCAGGCCAGAGAGGACATCAGATCACATTATAGATGGTTGGGAGACACCATGTGGTTGCTGGGAATCAAACTCAGGACATCTGGAGGACCAGTCAGTGCCCTTAACCTCTGAGCCATCTCTCCAGCCCTCTTATGTGTTAATTTCTTTAAAACTGGTTCTTAACCTCTGGGTCAAGACCCTTTGGGGGTTGAACAACCCTTACACAGGGTCACCTAAGACCATCTGATCATAACAGTTAACAAAATTACAGTTATGAAGTAGTGACATTGTATTAAAGGGTTGCAGCATTAGGAAGGTTGATGACCACTGCTTTAAAGAACAAATTAAGGTGCTTTTTAGCATTTCATGATACCAAACATAGGTAGTTATTAGGATTGTTAACCTTTCAGTGGGGCCTTCTTAGAAGGTATTACTGTTTGAGTGTATGGATGGTGGCAGGAATAATTAACCAGTTAGACATTCAGATGCATAGTGACAATCCCAAGCCTTATCAACTGGGTGTAGTGGCAGTCCTGTCATCCAATACTCAGAGAAGCAGAGGCAGGTGGATCTCTGAGTTCCAGGCCAGCCTGGTCTACAAAGCAAGTCCAGGACAGCCAAGGCTACACAGAGAAACCGTGTCTCAAAACAAAACACAAATACAAAAATAGCCTTATTGAAGTGTGGGGAGGGGGGCAGGGGAGCAGATGGACAGACACAGACAAAGTACCTTTTCTCCTTCTGAGTTGCTTTCAAAAATATATGTGCTCAGAGACTCTTCTCCTGTGGATTCCGGCACTCGGATGACAAAGCCAACCAGTCTTTTGTTTTCTTGATGAGCAGCAAATTGTGTGACACTGGTAAGTTCAAACTTTTTTGCAGGGGGGAGCGAGGTAGTGGGGGAGAGACAGGACAAGGGGATAGAATGAATAATCACACAACTGGAATTTAAAAAACAAAATTATTTTCTATTGAAAAGTTGAAGGTTGTGCTATAGGGGGATGGAATGCTCATGTAACCTGGCAGACAATCCTGTGCCTAGGCTGGTCCCCAGGGGACAGCAGAGCGCTGAGGTATGATAAGATGAAGATGTAGCAGGTACTTACACAGGCCCTTGACACTTGAGTCTGAGGATCTATTAACCTGAAATTGTAAGAGACTCATTATCACACACACGGTGGGCAGACTTACATCTCAGAAGAGTTTATAGATGCTCATCATGAAACACACAGATCCCCCCTGTGTGGAACGTGGCCTGGCCGAGGGGAAGATGAGGCAGTCCTGTGTGAGCCTGTGCTGTGGTTTCTGCCTGTGCTGAACCAGTGCTAATGCCCAAGGTACCTGGCGTGGAAGATTCCATAGCAAACGAGAAGAGTAAGTCCTCCTGTGGCTTCTCTAGTTCTCATGTACAGCATGGTGTCTTGTGTGGCCTTCGCTTCCATACAGATACTCATATAATAACCTTAACTGCCCTGGAGTGCTAAAACCGCTTAAGGGAGGAGTGGTGAGAGAACAGTGAAGGGTTTTGACTAAACTCTGTATGTGTGGCTATGACTCAAAGGCCATTAAGGGAGATGGGATGGCTCAGTGGATGAGGACACTTGCTCTGGGTTAAAGCTGGGGCTGGGAGCTTCTGGCTCATTGAGACCTAAGGGCTAAGGTAGCGAGCAGTAGCAGCAGATGTCTTTATGTGGCCTCCACACATGCCCAAGGGGCACATTACACACCTAAAATAATACATTTTGAATGCTTGTTTTTTAATGTTTGAAGTATTGTCTGATAACGTGGATGTATCTTGGCCTGCACTAGAGAATCTGCTACTACTGTAAACAGATACAGTTCTATCATGTGTTTCAGGAGTTAGAGTTGACATATGGAATCATACTTATTATTGAGGGACTGACTCATATTCTCTGTTGCTAATTTCTAAAAATAGTGCTCTGAAATGACAGCATAGCATTGGCATCATTACGGACAGTCCAGGCTGGACATTGCTAACCTGAAAACTTATGTTAGAAATGTGCAGACATAACACCACAGTGAGAAATTCCAGACTATAAAATCTGATATCTGGTACAAGAATATTAAAAATATTTTGCATAGGAACTATTATGTGTGTAAAATTGGGCCCCCACCTCTAGGATATATATAAAAATTTGAAAAAAACAAAAACAAACAAACAAACAAAAAAAACCCAAAGTCAGGAGGACTGCTGGTCCTAAGCAATTCCAGTAAGGAATACCCAATCTATATTCACTAATAATCGGAACCTTACGACAGGGTTCTTGTAGGCTTCCGTCCTCCTGCCTAGTCTGCCATGTGCCGGGATCACATTCTACACCCACCCAGTCCTCTAGCACCAACATTCCAGGTGGGTAAATTCTCCTTACCCAGGGAGTCAGGACAAAGTCTGAAGGGAACTGCATGTACCTCAGCGTTTGACTGGTAACCATGAGGTGGGATTCCGTCGTGCGGAAGATGTTGTGAATAGCTCGAGCGGCCAGCACTTGTCTCATTGCTTCATAGATCACTTCGGTAGTGCTGTCTGTCTTAACTGCCATCGAGCCCAAAAACCGAACGATGAACATCTGCTGCAACAGAGAGTCTGCAAGAGACATGCGCCACTCAGGGTCACGCGCCCGCGGCGGTGTCCTGCCAGCAGCCTGCGAGCAGTGAAGACCTGGGGCTCACTTTCTCCCCCAAGTTTTCAGCATGGCTTTAACAAGCCCAGCATTATGAAAGTTTTGTGTGACTCTTTAGTGTCTGTCTGTCTCAGATGGAAAGACTTGTCCTTGTTTTCCCAGCTGTAAGATGAGAATGGAGGCAGCAGGCGGCACCTTGATACTGAGTCAATGAGCATTTCCCACTAGCTCCCAGAAACCTGCTGGGCTGCACTTATCCATACACAGAGCCAACGTGACATTCCACAAACTAACAGCAGACTCAAGCAGTTTGCTCATTGTAAAGACTGCCAGTGTGTGTGTGTGCACGTGCGTGTGTGTGTGTGTGTGTCTGACACCAGCTACCCACAAGTATTCAGAGTGGACCCAGGGCTTTGTGCATGTTATGCAAGTGTTCTAGCCCTGGGTTACATCCCCAGCTCTCAGAAGTTGCTCAGGCTGGGCTTGGACTTAAGCTGTAACCCAAGCAAGTCATAAACTTGGGGCTTTTTAATTTTTAAGCTAACTCTTCCATCCATGCATTCATTCAATGTGTATTGGTGTTTTGCCTGCATGTATGTTAGTAGACCACATGCATGCAGTGCCCTTGTGGGCCAGAAGAGGGCATCAGTCCTTCTGGAACTGAAATTATAGCTGCTTGTCAGCCACCATGTGGGCACTGAGCCCAGGTCCTCTGTAAGAGCAGCTAGCCCGCTGACCACTGAGCCATCTCCGTACCCAGCCACGGTCCTCGTTTCCCACAGAGCTGCTATTACAGGTTGGATGATGGCACAATCTGACAGCACTGAACAACTGAAAGACGACTCAAAGACCCCATCATTTAAGAATGAGCCTCTTTCCCCACCCTTTGTTTAAAGAAATAGTGTTAAAAACATTGTATGACATGTTACAAATGGTAACTTTTTGTAGTATGTAATGGGCCTTTTTCTTTTTCTTTCAAGTCAGGGTTTCTCTGTATAGCCCTGGCTGTCCTGGAACTTGCTGCATAGATCAGGCTGGCTTTGAACTCAGAGATCTCCCTGCCTCTGAGTGCTGGGGATTAAAGGTGTGCGCCACCATGCGCATGCAGGTCTAGAGTTACTTTTACATGAAGTATTTTTATTTATTTGAGGAAGGGTCATGCTACATAGACAAGGTTGATCTTGAACTCAGTGATTCCTATCTCAGTCTTTCTATTCTGGGATTATTAGGCCCATCACACCCAGCTGAACCTTAAATTCTGCGTGGACTGTGCAAAGTCAGCTACGTATACAGCCAATTTTAAAGCAGGTTGTTAATAAAACAACAAAACCTTACTTACCCAAGTCCTTTTTTAAAAGCTTAATTTAATTTTATGTGTATAAGGTCTTTCTTGCATGTATGTGTATGTTCCTGTGGAAGCCAGAGATGGTGTCAGATCCCTGAACTGGAGTTAGAGGCAGTTATAAGCAACTATATAGGTGCTGGAGAATACTAAATGTGCTTAACTGCTCAGTTCTCTCGCCATGTTTATGCAAATTTAAAATAGAATTTTATGTGTACCTGTGAGTACCTTTCTATGCATGTGCACCTGTGCAGCCTGGTACATGCAGCAGCCTGAATCATCCGGTGCTAGGGTCACAAATGGTTGTGAGCTGCCATGTGGTAATGGGAATTGAACTCCACCTCATGTCCTCAGTGGTAGCTGAGGACTGGTGAGCCACCTCTCCAGCCATCTCCTCCTGTAAATTCTTACGTAGTACTAAGCCTGAGGGGACTCGTTAGGGAGAGCTCCGTTTTCTAGCAAGAGCCTGAGATTACCATCAGGAAGCTGGAGTAGAGGGCCTGGGAGTGCTTCCTTACTGAAACTGTCCTGTTTCCAAAAGCTGTGTTATTGAATCAGGCCTTGAGTTAATTCCCTGATCCTCCTGCCAGCTTCCCTAATGATGGGTTATAGATGCTTGCTACACCTCAGCTACCAAAGTTCTGCTGTAGTTATGGCCACTTTTTTCTTCCTCTTTGAAAATCTGCTTTATTGGGATATAGTAACAGCTTTAGATTTGATGGTATTTCTGGGCAGGCACTTCAAAGAGGGCATGCTATGGCTAAAGCTAAGACACCTTAAACACCGCCCTTTTGTCCAGGTTGTCATGGAAAAAACGGGAGGGTCAAACCTGAATTCTTATGCCGCACCTTAGCTCTAGCACATGGCTTCTTACCTTCAGGGGCCAAAGAGAGCATGAAACTGGGCACATACCTTCCGCTTCAGGGAACGACTCGTCCTCCGTTTCACCAAAAGGGTTGATGCGCCTAGGGGGACAGCCAGAGGTCAGCAGTCCTGACAGCTGCAGCTAACAAGATGCTTAGCACCTGAACTCTTGGTCAGGTTATCACGGTAGCGGTCTTTGGTGGTGAGTAAAGACACACTGGCTTTCGTTTTCTCGAGACAGCTACCTCTCAGGTCATACCTGCTGCCTCTGTTCTGGTCAAGGAATTCTGTTGCAGGAAGTACAATATCAAATTGAATGGGTGTCCCAGGTTCAATCAGTTCCTCTGTTTCAGGAATGCTAGCTGTTGCTTTGGGGACAATCTTGTCATTTTCTGTGTCGGAATTTTTCACGTTTTGACTAAAATGTGAAAAAAAAAAAAAGAAAATTCAACAAATAGCCAGTTGTTTAATGCTGATGTGACTTACATATTAAAATACAAGGGAGCCTTCAACCAGTACATTCTACAAAATAAGCCCTCCTCAACGTCACGTCCTTGGCTAGAACCCTTCACCTCTTCCATACCGAGAGCCCCCTGTTGTTCAATATCGGGCAGTGTTAGGATTTACATATTAACCCCTCTCTCTTAGAGATGTTTTGGGGTTTTCTGAGTGAGGATACAGCCAGCTCATACTTACACACTGACACATAGTAGGTACTGAAAACATGTTAGCCGAAAGAAAAATACGAGACCCGGCATTTCATTGCAACTTGGTTGTAATTTCCTGAAAATCTCCACTCACTACATCCACTGCTTGAGAGAGACACCAAACGCCACGTGTTCCTTGTTTCTGTAAAGCTCAATTCTGGTGCTTATCCAACTACCCAGTACACCAGCTCCAATCACACCTCTATCCAGCTGTCCCTGCCCTTCTGAGTGGTGTGATAGTTCTCAGTAGGTCACAGTGTTAGGACCCATTGTGCCTGTGAGTACTGCGCATGAGTCTAGAGACAGCGCCCAGCAACAAAGGTATAGTCTGCCCTAATTGTCCTGTTTCTTTTTTCTCTCAAGGTTAGAAGGCTGTCATTTAGCTTTACTCTTTGAAAATCTTTTTGTATGGTACAGTGCAAACTGCTTTGACGGGCGTGGAATGTCACAGCATTTCCATTCCTTACAGTCAGGACCATAAAAAGCCCTCAATGATCTTTTCACGTGATATTTTTACATCGACATTTTCTGGTTTCTCAAACATGACATAACTGAATACTGTATGGAAACTGCAACTGCTGCTTGACAGACGTCTATCCTGTGAAATGTGGGTAGAAGCGCAGTGCCCGCCGACCCTATCCAGTTCATCTTACGATGATGCAGGATTACTTTTGTACACCTCGTTCTGTTGCCTCTTAATCCCTCCAGCCTTGTCCTACTTCCTGAACAGGAATTACCAAGCTTTTTACAATGACATAAACCTATTTTGGTGACTTTTCCTACCATTCTTTCTCATGGACCCAATGCCAAGTGCATGAACCCTAAGAGCCTACACAATTAAGAGTTTTCTTAGGACTTCCTTCTAGGCCATTAAGTATTTTAGAACATCTGATGGAGTTCTTTCTACCATGCCACTAAAAGACAGTAGATCTTGATTTTAATATGCCCCTTGATGCTAGTGACACAACAAAGACAGCCCTCTACTACCTAACTGATCACTTGAGATAAAGGTAGGAGTTCTAGAACACATCTTTAAGCAGTATTCAAAGGAAAAGTTATGTCATGAAAATGTTCTGTTTAGGAAAACAGCAGAGCCAGATGTGATAGAGAATGCCTAAAACTCCAGCACTTGGGAATCTGAGGCCAGCCCAGGTGAGCTCATGGGACCTCCCTCCCTCCTCACACACTCTGCTCCAACAAGACAGCAAACAGAAAGACAGCCAAATACTCAATGCTAATAAGTGACTGATAGACTTATTAAAGAATTATAGAAATGCCGTAATGTAAGTGAAAACTTAGACGCACATATGAAAGTATGAGTGTGCAGAGAACGCTTAGCTGGTAGCATGGACACTCAAGGTGACTGTTTACGGTGCCATGACGCTAACAGAAGGCGCAAAAGGGCCCACGGCGCACGTCTGTGTTGCACTAGGAGCCTGGCCCAGTGGAGCTGCACAGGGCTTTTGCAGTCAGGTCTGAGACTGGCTCCACATGTGCTCTGTGCTATGAATGTGGACATAGTGCCACCTTTGCTGGCCACAGCTGCTGCTGCTGTTGCACAGGGTGCACTGGAAGCCGTGGAGGGTTGTGAGGGTAGGAACAACTCATTTCAAGTTTCTAATTCAGTTTTACTCCACAAAAGCTAGTTTTCCCTGTCCCTTACTTACCTAGAGCAGGAGCTTTCTTGTTTCTTCCCAAAGCTTGTAATTGGTGTCACCGCCTGAAGAGCCGTCTGGTTCAACTTGATGGCTACCGCCTACATGTAAGCCACAGGAGACATGCTCAGTCCAGGAAGGGGCGCCTACCTTGCATCGGAGTGCACGCAGCTGCTGATTACCTCTGGGTTGTCCGTCAGGTAGATCTGCCTGGAGATGTTGTTTATTGCACATATCCACTGTGGAGAACATTAGAAAGAACACGGAATCAATCCCGGTTGCTCACACACGGGGACAGAGGAGACGGACAAAGCTTTACCTCTTCATATTCCTTCCTGCTCTCTGCTTGGAGAATTAGTCCCCTGAAACAAACAAGATGTGTCAGTGCTTCCCAGGGCTCGGGGACCAAGCAATGGTCATTACAGCAGCTTGACACCAGGAAAGCAGCATGCTGGGAGGGAAGGGCAGTGGGGTCGTAGGCCTGGCTCCTGCACCAGTGCACTACGTCATCTCTGGGCCTCAGCGCTCTCCTGTGCGAGCGAAGGCTGGACTTGGGCCATCTGGCCTGTGACTGGAGTGAGGACTGCCCTGATGCTCTCTTAGATGATCGAAGGCACCAGGGCAGTGCTTGCCTCTTCCCCAGCTTTGTATCTAAGAATTTAAAGTCTGGATACCGAAGGCTTTCCACCTTCAGCTCTTTCAAGGGCTCCACTTCTATCAGTTCCTTGTATCTGTGGCAGAAGGAACATACATGCCACTTCTGTTCTGTATCTGAGGAGACCTAGGCCCAGGGATGTTCAGGAACTGTGTGGCACCACTAGAATCTGGGCATCTTAGTTCTGAGTCATTGGCCATTGTTAGAGGAAGGACACTTAGGCCTTCTACTTGCGGAAGGGATGGCCCAACAACTCCCACTATTCCCAGCACCAGCCTCCAGGCAGATCAAGCCTGAGGTATTTCCTTGGACTTGGAACTCTAAACCAGCTGAAAGCACTCCTCTACATGGGAGGGGACCACTGTGATTGGATGTACATGGTAACTATAGGCTACCACATTTTTAGGTGTGACTTCATTGTGCCCCTAAGGTCCCAAGGTGTGAGGGATAGCATGGCTAAATGACACATCTATAGCAGAATGCACTGCTCACACTTCCTGTTCCTGAAATAAACCACACTTCTTGGACAGTTTCCTGCCTGCTGTCATTAGCCTTGTCCCCTAAGAACAAGAGGCACAGCGTTCTCTGATCTCTGCTGGCAAGTATCTGCTTCTACATTTGCCGAATATACCTATGTCATCTCTCTTCTCAAGACACAGCTGGATCCTCACTGGGGCTCCAGGGTAAGGTGAGCTGGATCCCAGTGGTCAAAGGACAGAAAACCATCCTCTGGAGGCACAAGACCTGGAGTGTGGCCTCTCCTGGGAGTACTGGCACATGGGAACTAGAGCTAGCAGCCCTGCGGGGCACTTCCTACACTGTCCTCCCAAGGAAGAGAAGAGGCATACGGTTTGCCACTGGGCGTGGAGATCTGGAAGCAGTATCGACGGTCTTCACAGTCCACCGCCATCACAGAGCAGTTGTCCAAGTCCTGAATCAGGCCCCCAGCCACGGCTCCCCTGGGCTGGCACATGAGGTTCCCGCCTTGGGTGAAGAAGTACAGCCTCTCCCAGGTGGTGGTGACCAGTCCCGTCTTGCTGTGGGAATTGTGTGTGAAGTCCGTTAGTACTAGGACACAGGTGCGGCGGCTCCACACTGTGCCACCTGTTCTTAGGAACTATCTTTCCATTAAAAGGAAACTTGGAAACTTACTTTGAACAGTGGCAGAAATACATTTTGCTGAGTCATGGGAAGACTAGGCTCTGCTCCCATGAGGACTGACAGCACCGACGCCAGCTATACAGGCACATATGCCTACCCTCACCCCTCAGGTGTGGCCATAGTTGGCTTCCAACCCCACCAGCCTAACTAGACTCCGCCATGACAGCCAGGAGCTGAACACCTGTACCGTTTCTCTAGGCTGTAGAACTGAACTGTTCACACTGTGTGAGGCTATAGCTGGAGGCCATTCTCATTTGGTGGGCTGCATATAAGAGGAAAATGGAGCTCCTTGGCAAAAGCATCAAAACTGATTTTTTTTTGGGTGGGTGGGGTGGTACTACAGAACTAAGGACATTTAGCTCCCAGTCTCACACTGACAAGCCTGGGAGAGGCTCCACCTGCAGAAAAGAGCTGGCCGTTCCTCAGACAAGCTTGACAATAAAGACATGCGCTTTACCGTTGACTAAACAGCAAGTGCATGCAAAGGCGCTGTGTGTCTTGCTCCAGTAATGTGTTTTTAGAAAAAAAAAATGGCCACTGCCAGCACTGGAGGACTCTGCACACACTAGCGGCTCATCTAACAGCAGTGAAGTCGGTGCCACAGTTGAAGACCTTCTACGTCCCAGCCAGGCATCAGCCACCAGCACCGATGCTCTCCAAGATTGATGGCCACAGCCTCTTGGGGGCCTCAGAAGCAGTTAACCCTGTCCATCCTTGATTTCAGATGAGCATATAAAGACAAACTGACAGTGTAATTCCATCTGGAGGGACCTAACTGACCCTGGCTCCTGCCTCAGCATGGCCTCTGTGGCATGCTCCTACCCATCAGCCAGCAGGGGCCAAGCGCTATAAACGCAATAGCCTGGATTGACAGTATTTAAATGACCATGATGCTTAAACAAGGGTGGCCTGCAGCAACACCTGGAGGCCAGGGGCGCTGACCCCAGATTCTTAGGCCATGTCTCGGTGCAGCTTGAAGCTTGGTCCCCAGAAGCTTCCCAAGTCTGGCGGAAGTGGGAGGTCACCCTTTGTTGCCCGCCACCACCCACAGCTTCTGTGGCTACTTCCCAGGGAAAGCTAAGCTCGCAAAAGGCTGCGTGGCATTCTCACTTTCTGAGATTGAGGTAGCCGGCCTTCTGGATGAGGTTCCTGTTGATCTGTGGTGTAGCCACATCGATGTCCGGAGTGTAAACAGATTCATCGACTGAAAGCAACTCTTGCTGGGACACCCGCATCTTGTCTGCCTCAGCTTCCAGTTCCACCTGAATGCTTAAGACAGAAGGCTTCTGGTCAGTCACTCTGCACAGGCTGACTCCTCACTCCTAAGCCATGTGTGGCAAGGCCGCTGCGCCACTGAAGCTTCCTGCACTACAGATGGAACCCCCAGCTTCCTATGTAGCCACAGCACTAATGCCCAGAAAGCTCTATTTCCAGAAGTGATGTAAGCCTATCATCCAACACCGGTTTGGGGGTACCACACTCAGCTCTGCTGATGCAGACTGTGAGCCCATCCTCAGGGTCCATGCATAGGTAGCTTATCAAAGTCTGGCCATCCCCTAAAGGAAGGAATGGAACAGCACTGCCTAGCTCAGGGCTTGAGAAGGCTGCAAGAGATAGGAATGACCAGGAAGTACCAAAGTTCAACAATAAGCCAAGGCCAAGGCTTGTCCTATGACCATCATAAACTGCTCACTGGTCAAGGATCGCTCAGAGAGTAACAAAGCCAATGCCTAGGCGCTGGTGTGATAGCCCGGGCTTTACATGGATGTAGGTCCAATGTGCAGAAATCTTGGAACTTTTGCTTGAAATGGGAGCTACTCTTTTTGCCTCACCAGACTGTCGTCTCCTGGTGACAGATGTAGGTTGTAAAGTCTGGGACAGAAATCCCAGATGGCCCACACATCTGAGAATGCACACTAGTGAGAAGGAATCCCACTCCACATGAGGTTACCTAAGACTGAACCAAGGCAGTCCAGAGGAAGCAGGCAGGTGTGTGTACGGCTAAGACACGGACCAGTTTCTCAAGGTCAGTGCTTCAGGATGTCTCTTCTCTGAGCGTGGTCCTTCTACCCAGCTCCAGTTCGTCTGGGTGGGGTTTGGGTTTTCTGACATTTGAATGGACTGGGTACTGAGATGGGGGGACTGGCCCTGCAGGTCAGACCTCACTGGCTTAACTTTCTACTCAATGCCAGGGTGGAGAACGGTTTTTTTGTTTGCTTGTTTGTTTGTTTGCTGTGTGTGCGTGTGCATGTGCCTATGTGTGCAGGGGGGTTGTTAAAGAAGGTCTCGCCATGTAGACAAGGCAGGCCTCAAACTCACAGAGTTTGCCTGCTTCTGCTTCCCAAGTGCTGGGATTAAAAGCGTGCGCCACCGTGCCCAGGCAAAGTGGAGAATGGAATAGGAGGACGACCACAGTACAGGGTTGGAAAGGAGGCAGTCCGTGCACAGACCCCACTGAGGCTCTCCAGCTTGTGTGGACAGAGTAGACTGTTGAGAGAGGACTGTCTCCAGAGACACGCTCGTGTGCACCGGTGTGGCATCTGGCATACAATTCAGGTTTTAGTAGCTGCTTTGCTCCCCCCAGCCCCATACAGTCTCAAAACCCTAAACCAATCAGGAGCTCCTAACACCCCAATGAACATAGAAGAAAAGGAACTGCTTTTAACTGTTGCTTTTCAAAGCTGGCCGTTTTTAAATTTAAAAAGTGTGTTTTTTTTTCTAATATGCACACAGAAATACATCACTTTGGGGTTAAGGACTAAAAAACAGCCTGGCTCTTCATGGTAGCTGACACCTGCTGCCTTGTGTGGACCTCAGCTGGGTTCTGAGAACACGTGAGCAACTACGATACCTGTGTCCCCTGCAGAAATGCAAAACTTTAGTGCCAGCACTAGACGCTGCCTGAGGCCTCACAGGGGGGCTGCACCTGCATACACTATGACAGCAGAAGATCCTTAAGCCTACAGAGTAATGCTGGTGTTTACTCACTGACATGAAATCAAGTGCTAAGAAAATCAGCTTTCTGTTAGGCAGAGTGATGCACACCTTTTACCCCAGCACTCAGGAGGCTGAGGCAGGCAGATCTTTCTGAGTTTGAGGCCACTCTGGTCTACGTAGTGAATTCCAGGCCAGCCAGGGTTACAAAATTAGACCCTGCCTACAAAACAACAAAACAAATAACTTCAGACTTATGAGGAGAGACAAGGGGTCTTTTAAAGAATGACGTTCTGTACCTTTCTCTAACAGTCCCAGGGACCGAACAAACAGCAAGGGGAGAAAGTGAAAAGGGATTTCACAAATTGCTTCCCAGCATCACTGTGAGTGTGACTGGTACCCTTCCCACTGCTGGCTACTGGGCAAGGCCAGGGCCACTCTTCATGTTCAGAGCCTTTGGTGGACTTGGGTCTGAGCAAACTCCTGCTGGGCCCTCTTAAGTGTCTGAGATGTAACAGCTTCAAGAAAACGTTCTCATTTTCCACATGAAGTAAGATCCCACAATTGTTTTTCCCCTTTGTGTATTTCCCTCTGTGGAGGCAGAGTCTCCTGTGCTCCGGGCTGGCCTTGAACTCGGGCCTTCCTCCTCCTCCCATTGTTTTGTACCACTTGAACTGTAACACCCCAACTCCACCCCTGCCAAACTCCAAGACACCCCGCAGTCTCAACAGGTATTCAGAGAGTGACACGTCCGTGCTCAGGGTGAAACTAGTTTGCACAATAGCCCTCATCAGGTGCTGAAGAAGGGAAAGAAGAGGCAGGGCGAAGGCAGCAGTACCTCTGAACCATGTCTGCAATGGAGGACAAGAAACCGCCCATGCTTTTGGAGAACATCTCTGCTCCTCTCTTGAAAAAGTTAATCTGAAAGATACAATGGCAGCATTCTGAACATCAACCAGGAGGGGAGTGGACCAGTTCTCTAGTTATAAGGCCGTGCGGGGACAGCAGACGTGGCTGCCAGCTCCTTTTTGCTGGCAATGTGCCAGCATCTCTCCATCACTTCCATCACACTGGTTAATGCCTGAGTTTGTCAGTGGGGAAAGGGGAGCCTGGCAGCCTTGGTGAAAGGCAGAAGACACAGGAATAAAGAAAGGTAACAAACCCTGTGCATACTGACAGTTTCAGTCATTATAGCTGATAACCTTGGGAACTGCCACCAGGCGCCTTCTCTTCTGTAAGTTCTAAACTGGTTTTTCCCTCTTGCACTAACTGGAGAAGAGCCACGTGACAGATGCTCAGGACCAGGAGGGCATGGACAAGCATTTGATGGAGGACAGCACGAGGTGTCCACCCACTGCTGAGGGATGCCACCTGCCTGAGCACACCCACTGGGCCATACACAGCACAACCGTGGACCTTGGCTACATGGACAGATGATGGCTTGAGCTATGACAAATGGAAAACTGCGCTAAACACAAGAGCCATTTCCAATCGCAGCACTAGAGGGTGCCAAAACAGGTGCAGCACACCTGCTCCTCGGGGTTTGGGGATGGACACTTTCTCTGCCCACAGGAAAGTGGCACCTAAGAGACCTGGGAAGTTGGAGGGAAATTGCTGCTGCTGGGCTTTGGAGTGGAAGGAAGGACTTCCTGCTTCCTGGGACTCCAGGGCAATCCTCACTTTCCAGGTCTGGGTAGCGAACACTTGTGAAGGGCTGGGCATGGGAAAGAGAAGGCGTACTCCCACTGCCCAGCATGAAAGGCTCAGCCTGCTTCTCTGGTGACAGCGTTCCTAAATCTGGACCTGAGTGCTGTACTTCAACGTGCCTTGTGACAGGCACTTAGAGCTGTGAACCAAGATCCTGGAGACAGACAGACCTTCCTTAGCATTTCCTCATCTGGAAACTGTGGGCACACAACTGAGGTTTCTCCCTGAAGAGGCCAGTGGGTGTTAGCAGCAGGGTTCCCACACCCTTCCCTCTAGTCAACACCCGGGAAAACACGTGCACCAGTGTCCTTAGGTCACGGAAGGGTACGTGCAGCCGAGGAGGAGGAGTTTCCCCTTGTGGTAGTACACACATGGGAGGCTCTGGCCTGCTGACCTCTGATTCAGATCAACCTATAATCCATTTCAATCCCTGCAATGTCAAATACCAAACGATACTCAGCAGTTACTTTGCAGCTTTTGAGCCAGCATCTGCATTGCTGGCAGCTCAGCATCTGGGGTTTCTCATCCCTCCCTGCTGACCTCCTTTGGGCCTTGGGCTTGCTCTCCAGTTACTGTGAGGCTCCGGGGCTACCCAATCCCAAGTGCAGGATGAACAGGGTATCTACAGCTCCACTACCTACGCTTACCTGCCAATACCATATGCGGGTCATTTTATGTGCCCTAGGAGCTGCATAGGGCTGTTGAGATGGCTCGGTGCACCTGACACCAAACCTGATGACCTGTGTTTGCTCCGCAGAACCCATGTGAGGGAAGGAGAGGATTCCTGCACTTGTCCTCTTACTTCTACATGCATGGCATGGCATGTGCACGTGCACACACACACGTGTGATTCTGGAAAGACTATACAAATGATAAAACCTCAGTACTGAGGCTTGATCTCCAGCCTCTTTTCTGGGGATCAGAGAAGCCACAGCAGAGGCCACACAGCTCCCTAAGGTGGGTGGTGAGGCCTGAGCGGTCTCGGTCTCCACCAAATGGGCCTGCAAACAGCTGGGTGCAGTGCTCACACCATTAGCTAACATAGGCGGTGCCCATAAACACTGATACCCAAGGGCCGAGACAAAGCACGTGCCTCTGAGTCACCCAGCAACTCATGAGTCTGGCAACACGAGCTCTGTGAGGAGTTAAAAGCTCTGTAGAGAAGGGATATCAGTCCTTGTCTCAAGTGAAGAGAAGTTTCAGATGAAACATGAAATGTCCCTCCCCAGCCCTCTAACCTGAGGCTCCTGCTACCAGCAGCTGATGGGATGGCTCTGCCCTCCTAGGCCCAGGGGCTGCATGTGAGACAGAACCTACTCTCTACTCTCCTGTGGCCGATTGACAACCATTTAAGTAGCCTGGCTAGGAGAGGTATTACGGTCCTTGGTTGTTTAAAAAAACAAACAAACAAAACATGGAACCTGCTGGCCACAGCCTTCAGGTCCTGTGAGACTGTCCCCTGCCAAGCGAGCTCCAGGGGTTGCAGCTTTTCCCCCGAGACATCACACAGACCTCCCCCCCTCCATGTTCTGGGGCTGTAAGTGGGCAGGGATTACTGTTCCAAGGCAAGGGCTGCCAGGCCAGCGAGGGCTTGCAGGGCCTAACGACAGAGAGTAAAGAGCAGGGTTGTCTGACAATACCAGGCCAGCTGTCGGGTCCAAGCTGTAATGCCCAGCACAAGGACAGAGGGACAGAGTCATTTGGAGGAAACTGGGTGCTTTGTCGAGGGCTGAAGCCCCCAGCAGGACAGTGCTTATTTTTGGATTGACCATCTTTATTCAGATGACAGAGAGGATAGGTTGCCCTATTCAGATAATACCTTGCAGGTGTAAGCTGCCTTCAGGACCCCCCCCCCTCAAGTCAACAGGCAGCAACTGTATTAGGATGACAGACAGCTGTGGTTTGCTGCTTAAGGATGCCCAGACTCCCTCTTTCCCTGAGTGAAACTAATGAGATATTTCTTTTGAAATATATGTAATTTTAAAATGCATACAAAAGTCAGAGATGAGGCCAGGTGGTGGTGGCGCATGCCTTTAATCCAAGCACTTGGGAGGCAGAGGCTGGTGGATCTCCGTGAGTTGGAGGCCAGCCTGGAGTACAGAGGGAGTTCCAGGACAGCCAGAGCTATTACACAGAGAAACCCTGTCTCGAAAAACCAAACCAAACTAAAACAAAACAAAACAAAAAGTCAGAGGTGCTCATGTGTGTTTTAAATTGGTAACTGTCTTACAAACACTTTGTCTCCTCATGTCATTTTCAGTTCACAGATTATCAAATGGCCTAAGATTGCTGGGCATGGTAGTACATGCCTTTAATCCCAGCACTCAGAAGGCAGAGGCAGGTGGATCTCTGTGAGTTCCAAGCCAGCCTGGTCTATAAAGCGAGTCCAGGACAGCCAAGGCCACACAGAAAACCCCCGTCGCAAAAAACACAAAACAAACAAACAAAAAAATGGTCTAACTTTCTGGCCACATGCCTCTTGTACAACACAGAGGCTGAGAGACACAGAGCACACAGCTCATGCTGGCCCCTGCCACTGTCTGTGCTCCATCACACACATGTGGCCGGTGGGTCAACATCCTTAAATTAAACTGGAGAATCTCTTAAGACAAACTTTCGGTAGATCGCTAAGTAGGGGGAAGAAGCTGATTGAATCCTGCACAGACTGCAGAAAGCGCAGGCACACTTCGCTGTGCCCCCGGGGGGAGCATGCCGGCAGTAACTGCAGGATTCGCAGCCAGGGTGAGCCTGGCAGTGCAGAGCAGGAAAGGAGCACGCACACCTGCCACCCAGCTAGTCATCCAGCTTGGGTCAGGATGAGCCTGTAGCACAGGCTGTGAAAGCAATGTGGGTGCACGCCGGGCTCTACACCAGCCATGTAGCCTAGGCAGAAAGCTGCAGAACCAAAGCTGGTGTTCTTAGGTGAGGGACAGGCAGGCAGGCTCTTCCCTGAGAGAGGCTTAGGATCGGGCCATAGCTTCCTGAGCATGTGGCCTCACAGGTCCAGCCTGGCTGGAAGCACTCTTCAGAGCTGAGCCCCAGGACCTTTCCCAGGATATCGCGCCTCTGTTTCCATGACGACGCTTTGGGGCGGGGCAGCCTACCTGTCCACGGGCAAAGCCTATCAAGGGTTCCATCATGGCCATCCGCTTGCGGTACTGCAGTGCGTTCAGCGCACAGTAGTACTGAAGGGACGACAGGTGCTGTTTCCGGCGGGCAGCTGCTACCTCTTTCCCAACTTCAGTCTTCACCTGGAGAAGAGGAAAGGGGAAAACTTCAAGTTGTGTATGGGGTCTGAGAATCCTGCAAGAGCATAAGCCTTCGCACACATCTGGTTGTTTCTCGTAAATGTTTTTATGATGGCTTAAAAAGGAATCCCAGCAAAATCACCAAAGAGACAGCACCTCAGTCCCCAAGACTGTATGAGGCAAAGCCAGTATCCTCCTAGTGGCAGTGCTCAGTGCTCAGTGCTGCTCTTCGGGAAAATGATACAGCAGGAAGTACCAAAGACACACACATTTGGTTCATGCAAAAGTCTATAGTCAGTCCCAGAAAATCATTTTTGTTTGTGTGTTTTTTCGAGACAGGGCTTCCCTGTGTAGCCTTGGCTGTCCTGGACTCACTTTGTAGATCAGGCTGGCTTCGAACTCCACCTGCCTCTGCCTCCCAAGTGCTGGGATTACAAGCGTGCGCCACCACACCGGACTCCCAGGAAATATTTTAGCTCAGGGAAATTGTGTAGCAGAGGTGAGAAGTGTTTGCTTGAAGATTCAGCTGCCTGAGGTAGCAAAATGCCTAAAAGTGGGGCTGACACACCAGCCAGCAGCCAGGCAAGGAGCTCCTGACTGCAGGAGTCGGACAGCTGACAGCGCAGCACAGAAGCCAGTCAGCTCAGGAGTAGAGTTGGCAGTGGCTCCAAACCGGTGCTTAGAACTGTGAGGAGGTCCACACAGGAGGTGCAGAAAAATCTGAAGGTCCAGATACAAGAAAGAGGAAGTGCTCCATGCCACAGCATCGACGCCACATGTTTACAGGAGTGACAAAAGGAGCTGAAGTTGATGAAGACTCCGAAGGAACACTCACCCTCTCGTTCTCCTTTTTCTTGGGGAGCCTGCTGTATTTTGCCATTGACAGGTCATGCTCTAAAAATAAAAGACATGGGAGCATCCAGGAGGGTCAGAAGGCAAAGACACTAATTGTCTACCCTGCCCCCGCTAAACTCATGCACAGCCGAAGCCCATGGACCTGGGCTGGAAAGATGCCTACCATTGCTGGCAAGTCCGAAGAGGTCCTTCAGTGTGCTGACTTCTGAACGGGGGAAGGAAAACACGTTAGAGTTAGAGCAACGAAGATTCAAGAACCATGTGAAGCCAGAGCTCTGGCTTTCTGAGAGGAGCAGGGTGATGCTCTGCCCACAGGCCCTCAGTCCTCAGCTCCCACAGGCCTTGGCCTGCTGGTTGCAGTGGCACACCACACTCAGTGGTCTGTAACGGATATGGACTCCTGGGATGGGTAGACAGGACATGGTCAGGTATGTGTCCTGAAAACCTGGCCTACAAGCTGGAGCCCTCAAGTGTCTTAGGCCATGTAGCACAGAGTCTCCTGTTGCCACCACTGTAGAAATTTCAATTATTAGTCACCAGTGGACATGCTGCTTGCACTAGTTAAAAATGACATGAACTGCTACACTGCACAGCCCCAAGCCAACACCAGTAGCCATGACTCCACAGCGAGGCACTGCACACATCATCCTGCACCAAGGTGGCTTAACAATCCCAAAACCAAAATGACAGAGAGGTCACTGGAGAATGATGATGGCCCAAGATGAAACCCTGAAGAACACAGAAGCAGACCCTGGAGGAGTGACGGTTCACACCTTCCTAACATGACAGAACACTTTATGACCTCTATGCGTCTTCTTCCTCGGCTTGTATATGAACCGCCTACTCTTCCTCGGGGCAGGGCTGCTCCACTTTCTGCTCCTGGCATTCTTTCCTCTCTATCTCTACTTCCGGCTACAGCACATGGTCTTCTTCTTCTTCTTTTTTTTTAAATGTTTACACTTGTTTATTTATTAACACTTTTCATTCCTCTCCCAGCCCCCTCCTTCCTCTCCTCCCAGTCCCACTCTCACCCCCTTTTCCTGTTTCCTTTGTTTTCTTTTTTTTTAAATTTTATTAATTTATTCTTGTTACATCTCTATGGTTATCCCATCCCTTGTATCCTCCCATTCTCCCCTCCCTCCCATTTTCCCCTTATTCCCCTCCCCTATGACTGTTCCTCAGAGGGATTACCTCCCCCAGTATATGCTCATAGGGTATCAAGTCTCTTCTCGGTGACCTGCTGTCCTTCCTCTGAGTGCCACCAGGTCTCCCCCTCCAGGGGACATAGTCAAATGTGAGGCACCAGAGTACGTGAGAAAGTCATATCCCACTCTCCACTCAAGTGTGGAGACTGTCCTGTCCATTGGCTAGATCTGGGTAGGGGTTTAAATTTTACTGCCTGTATTGTCCTTGGCTAGTGCCTTAGTTTGAGCGGGACCCCTGTGCCCAAATCTGCCTTTCATAATGTTCTACTTGTCAGCACATGGTCTTCTAACAGCTTGTTAGCACCTCATGCTCTCCTCCGGTACACTTCCGATGGGGAACAAAGGAATGAAAGGCAGTAAAGCCAGTTGTGGACACCTATGATATCATGAAGAGGCGGAGGTGGGAGTTCGAGGCCAGCTTAGGCTAAACATTTAAGGGACTGGAGAGACCACTCAGTGGCCAAGAGCACTTGCTGCCCTTTTAAAGGACCCCCGTTTGGTTCCTAGCACCTATACGGTGGTTCACAGCACCTGTAACTCCAGTTCCAGGGCATCAGGATGCTGTTTTCTGGCCTCTGGAGACACCAGGCACACAAATATACAATCAGGCATAGTACCCATGTAGATGAAACAGATGATAATTCACATGTTAAAAGGCAGTAAAATGTATGTCTAGGCACTGTTTCAGCAGACTCCCAGATTCACGGTTGGCTAAGGCCAGAGACTTCAAGTTTATGTTTTTATGTCATGAGAAAAGGGGGATATGATTAGATGTTCATAGATAAGAAACTTCTGTGTTTACTAGTAATTTGCTGAAGAATGGCCATTCTAAGCAACTGCAAACTCAGATGCTAGACTGCAGACGTTGGTAAGGAGGGCCACCAGCGCAAGGGCTTCTGGGCACACTCAGTCTAGGCAGCCCCTTCCCGCCCCAGACAGGCAGGAGACAGACCTGCAGCCTAGCAGGTAAGTTATTTCCTCTTTTTTCCCTTTAGATTTTGTTTGTTTGCTTGTTTTTGGAGACAGGGTTTCTCTGTGTAGCCCTGATTGTCCTGGAACTCTCTTTGTAGACCAGGCTGGCCTCAAACTCATGAAGATCAGCCTGCCTCTGCCTTCCTAGTGGTGGGATTAAAGGTGTGTGCCACCACTGCCAGGCTTTCTTTTAGATTTTTTGAGGCAAGGTCTCATGTAGCCTAGGTTGGCCTCGCATGTAGTCTGTAGCCAAAGACCTTGAACTCCTGATCCTCCTGCCTTCATCTCTTGATCACTGGGGTTATGCGTGTGCACCATCAACCAGTTTATCTCTTTGTATTTTTTAATTATGAAGTATTAGTGCTGTCAAAGTAGCACTGGACAGAGTTTATAGCAGTTCACCATTGTCCCAACCTTCAGGTGATACAAAGCAAGGGAGAGCAATTCCATTTTTAATATTTGTCTTTACATTTACTACTACAGCTTCTTCACCTAGAAAAGAATGTAAGCTTACATGTATTTTAAATTAAGGTTATTATTTTTTATGAATACAGGTGTTTTGCCCACATGTCTGTCTGTGTAGCATGTGCATGCCTGGTTCCCATGAAGGCCAGAAGACAGTGTTAGAGCTCCTGAACTGGAGTTATAGACAGTAATGTAAGCCACCATTGGGTGCTGGGAACCAACCCAGGTCCTTTGCAAAAGCATCCAGTGTTCTTAACCTACTGAACCATCTCTCCAGCCCCAAGGGAGTGGATGTATGTATGTATGTATGTATGTATGTATGTATGTATGTGTATAATATATATTATATGTATATTGTATTTTTTAATTAAAGTTGTATTTTGGGGGGTCAGTCTTCTCATATACAGTTCTGTTTGTTTGTTTATACCATATTTTCTGGCATATAAGATAACCCCTATTTTAACTTTTCCCGTTAAAATACAGTTTGCAGCCCAAGTCTGCTATACACGGCATGCATTGGAAAAGGGGTAGTCTTATATGGCGAGTATATCCCAAATATTTTAACTGGAAAAATTAAAGTTGGGGGTTGTCATATATGCCGGAAAATACAGTATGTTTCTTTTTCATTTTTGTTTTTTGCTTTTTTTGAAACAGGAATTCTCTGTGTAGCCTTGGCTGTCCTAGACTCACTTTGTAGGTCAGGTTTGCCTTGAAATCACATAGATCTACTTGTCTCTGCTTCCCTGAGTGCTAGGATTAAAGGAGTGCGTCACCATGCCTGGCTTCTTTTTCTCTTTTCTAATATGAAATGTTTCACAGATTTTCATGTCTTTGTGCAGGGGCCATGCTAATCATCATTATTGTTCCAATAGTCACGGACAATTCTTTACTCTGTAAGTAATAAATGCAGTGAGGGACACCAGCATTAGGACATTCTAATTCAGTGTTCTATTGCCAATCTTTCTCCAGAATAATGCCTCTAATTAATATTCATTTGGATGACTTTTGATTTCAAATACATCTAAAATTATTGTAAGGTTCTTCTTCAGGTTAAGAACTAAAATTCATGTAAAAGGCTACCAAAGAGTGGGTACAGTCAGATTCCTTCACTCACCCCTCAGGATGAGCTTCACAGGCGTGTGCTCACAGCCAGACCCTAAGAGTCCTGGGTGCTCACATCAGCACCTCCACAGAAAGGCCTAGCACCCACTATCCTTCCCTTTCCAAGTGTGCACTTCATAGTCCAAAGGATTCATGTTTTCCAAGAATGCTGCCTCTGCCTTGGCGTCAACTGTCTACTTAGCCAGTGTTATAGTTCACTCAAACTCCAGCGCAGACCACCCGCACCTGGGAACCTGCCCTGAGCACCTAGGCACAACAAGCCGACAGGTCTCTGGAGTGCTTCTCCGGTTCTTGGCTATCCCTTCTGCGGCCTTGCTGCGTGACATTACAGTGATCTGCCTCCATGCGTGTCTCTTTACCTGTGTCCTCCCTTAGGGGAGCCGGGAACGTGCAGAACCAAGCAAGGTTTGCAGAACGAGACTTTAAAAAAGCATTCTCAATAGCCATGTGCTGAAAGGAATGGGCAGTGAGAATCACTGGTAAGCCAGGGAACATTCCGGAGGGAACTGCTCTGCTACTTTACCTGTGAGATCCTTTTCCCGAAACTGTATAACCGGGAGAACCATAGTGTCTGCCAGCTGCTTGGCCAGCTCTGTGTGGAGACCATTGAGCTGAAACAAAAGGACTTAGTTAAGAAAACTACACGCGCTAGTACCGATATGCTTTCACTTCAGCAGGGCATCACCAGACACTCCTGGGTGCCTAGGTGGCTCAGCCGCTGTCCTCAAATACAACCCCTCATAAGACATGGGCTAAGACGGGCTAGAGGTCTAATGACCAAAGGCAGGGCCTGACTGCGGCAACAGCGAAGCGTGCTCAGGGCATCTCCGGCTCATGGTCCTCTCTGCTGTCTGTGTTCTTGAGCCAGGCCACACCCCTCTAGAGACCACACAGTGCACTAGCTGGCACTGAACGCAGGTTGCTGGCAGGACTATGGCTGGCCACCTCACCAGGCCTGCCAGCAACCTCACTCACGAGAACTGTAGCCACGGCAGCACAACCAGCCTGCTGGGAACTGGCTGGGGTTGGCCAATAGATCCATGGAAGGCGGTGCCATCAGGGCTACCATGTAAGTGCCGGCTTTCCATGCTGTACACCGTGAGTTTTCACTCAGCCTGTGACGTAGGGGTTATTTATGACCCCCATTTTTACCTACAGCAAACATCTAAAGCCAAATGGCAAATGAATGGCCCAGTTGGGGTGTAATCATGGCTAGGAGAAAAATCAAATTTTCACCACAACATAGCAGTGTGCTCGGTATGTCACAGTGCCGCCCAAAGCACATGCTCTATAGGCTAGGCACCAGCACTGACCAGTGGAAGGGACTGTTGCTAGTGTGGGTGACTAGGGGCAAGCAACTCAGGATCGTTTTTGGAGTCAGCACTCAGCAAGGCTGCCTTCAACAGCGACAGCTGTGTATATACCATTATCCCAGGCATGCACATCTCCTGCGGGGTTTGTCCTCTGGGGTCAACCCTCTGCCAGGTACAGGAACACCATTAATGTCTCCTTATCTCAGCCCAGATGAAGTATGACAACTTTCTTCTGGTAGACAGCCATACCAGTGAACGCCACTGGGGTGGGAGGGGCTGTGCTTTCCCTGGACTGACTGTAGTAAGAAATCTAATGTTTTTCAGCAGCACCTAACTGAATATGAACAAGTGCTCCTACTATGCCTGTGGCTCTGGGCTCTGCGACAGTAAGCAAGCAGGAAAGTGATCACACATGTCAGGGGGACAGACTTCCTGCCTGATCACTTTCTTGCTAAGGATGGGGTTTATGTCATCCTCCTCCCGGGTGGCATGAGATGCAGAGGCTGATGACTACTAACCACAGTAACTTCGCTGAGGACAGTGTGAAGAGCAGGACCCACCTCCCATGTGCTTCAAGATGCTCTGACAGGAAATGGTGACTGGCCCTCTGTGAGGATAGTGAAGGAACTCAAGAGGAAACTTCTGAATGACTCACAAGAACGGTCTCATCCCAAGACATTCTACTGACCGGGCCACATCCATCCCTCCTGTGTGCTCAGCTGCTCTCCTTCCGGGGTCAGCTGGATAACCTCTAACAGTTTACCCGGTTCTGGCGCAGACAGAGGGAACTACCTCAACAGCTATTCTCTTCTCATACCTAGACCCATTTGGCAGCTCACTGTGTCCTCTATGCTATCTCTGTGCTATCACTGGGAACCACAGTGAATCCCCGAGTTGTGATGCATTCCTGCAAATGACTAAGTCCCGATTTTAGCCAGTCAGTCCAGTACCGAAAGCCTGGGGCTTACACCTGGGACCTGAAGAAAGGGCAGTTCTGTAGGCCTGGGCCCGCAGCTGGGGGACCCTAGGCTTTCTGCAGGTGTTGCAAAGCTAGCCAGAGGAAACAGTTTGGCTATCTTTCCCCCACTGTTGACTGGGACACAGTGAAGAGCTCAGAACTGGACGACCTACTTACTATTCGGTCTCTGCTGCCTTCCACAAAGCCCACCATCAAGTAGGGGGTCTGGCACTGCTGGGTGAAAGGCGCTGCGGTCAGTGAGTGCAACTGGTGCAGCTCTGTCTGCATGTCACTACCGTGGCTCAGTGCCTGGCCACTGCGTGTTCTTTCCTTCTCTTGCCATCTTGTTTCTGATGACAACCGCACTGCTAACTCCTTGAAAGTCAGAGTTTCCTATACTCGCCAGTGTTGCAAAGGGTCTTGGCACCAGCACTACGAGAGCTCTGAGGCTTTGATGTTAAACAGTGCTGAAGCCAAACCCAGGGCCTTGCACAGGCTAGGCAGATATTGGACCACTGAGCCACATCCCCAGCCCACTTATGATTTTTTTGTTTTGTTTTGTTTTTTGAGACAGGGTTTCTCTGTGTAGCCCTGGCTGTCCTGGACTTGCTTTGTAGACCAGGTTGGCCTCGAACTCACAGCAATCCGCCTGCCTCTGCCTCCCGAGTGCTGGGATTAAAGGCGTGCGCCACCATGCCTGGCCTCCACTTATGATTTTTACAACTAAGATTTATGCAATTTCTTACAACCATGGTTTCCCACAAATACAATAAAAGGCATAGGAAATCTTTTGTAATGAATTGAACTGGGCCCCCATCAAAGGACACATCCACCCAGAACACAGAAAATGAGAGCATGTGGAAATTGGGTCTCTGCAAATGTTAACAGACATCTTAAAGGGAAAGCACCCTGAATTTCCAGGTGGGCCCTGAGTTCAGTGACAGTATCTTTATAAGAAAAGCTACGTGCAAGGAGGGCCCATTAAGTCATAGGGAGACCTGATGGATGGATACTGCCACAAGGGAAGGCCTACCAGGAGCTGTCACAAGGGAAGGAAGGGTTCTGCCTAGGCCCCACAGGATGTGACCTTGTGGATAACTTGAGCTAGTCTTCCAAAACCTTAGGAGAATGAACTCCTGTAGTCTGAAGCAATCTAGCTGTGGAAACATACCAAGGTAGCCTGAGAAACCAGGAAACCAAATGCTTAGAAGTCCTTGTGGTCTATTTTCCCTCCAAATCCCAAATACAGAGCTGATACCACCTCTGTTACGGATTGAACCTCTGAAATCTGAGGATGTAGTCTAAAATGCAGAGAGAGCCAAACCAGGGATGAAAGAAAGTTCATAAAGAAAAACTTCCATGTCTTACCTCATCCACCACTTTGGAAAAATAATGTAGTGTAGAAATTACTTCTTCGTCGCCTTTGCCCAGAGCAAAATTCTAGGACAGAGAGAATTAAAAAGCCAGGTGTTAAAAGAACGCAGGAATTCCACTCTGGAAACTCAGCTACAAACCTCATGCTGGGCCTCACCTCCTTTCCTCTCCCAGGGGCACATCAGAGGCTGTCTGCCCGGGAGGGGTACCAACCCCCCGCCCTGGCCACATCATTCTGTCTGAACCAGATGGTATGTCCGGGTTCTGTCCCAACGGCTGGTACTGAGTGGCTTGGCCTTCCTGGAGACCAGGAGCCCTCGTGGGTAGTTGATTAGCTTGAAGGACCCTCACGCAGGCTTTGGGATGATACCTGTTACAGTTTATCAGGAGGAAGATAAAAGGGAACCCACTGGGGAAGAAGGAAAGAAGAGAGGGAAGGGAAGGCTGCGGGGCATCTTTGGAGATGCCTCTAAAGGGCCTCGTTGGGTCCCGAGCACTGCACAGCGCTGTCAGGTTACCTGTTCTTCATACGCCAGGAGCTGCCTCGAGAGCTGCCGAGTGGCCAGGCACATCTCATTCTGTGGGGGGAAGATCAGAGCACAGCGGGTCAGTGCTTCCCCAGAATAAATTCACACGCAAAGGCCCTGACTTCGACTGCCTTACTTTGCCTTACTTTGGAACTGACCACAAGTGGTAGTCACAGGGCCAAAGAAGCAGGTGGACAAACAGGACAGTTTTGTTTGTTTGGGTGGGGCAGGCAACAGTTCTGAGCACACAGCAGCTGCTCAACAGGTTTGATGAACAAGTGTATGAACAGGTCAAAAGATCCATCTGGCCTCCAAGTTTAAAACAATGCCTGCAACCCAAGGTGAGCAAAAGTAACTGCCTAGCTGTACAGGGACACATCACAAAAGGCAATAAAATACAGAGGCTGGAAGAAGTGGCCGACCCACCAGCTACAGCACTGATGCTCTGAAGAGGGGGTCTCATTCTTGGGTTATGCAAAAAGTCCCTTGCTTTAAGTAAGATGAGCTTGTCTGAGGCTGGCCCCTGTGGGTTGGGATTGGCTGACTCAAAAATCATTAAATAGTAGCAAATTCTGACAGGTGCTTATTTCATACCAGAAACTATACTATATGTGCTACCTTGTTTAAACTTGATACCCCCATAATGCAGTTTAAAAAAAAATGTTTATTTATCATGTATACAGTATTCTGCCTGTATGTACACCTGCATGCCAGAAGAGGGCACCAGACCTCATTGTGGATGGTTGTGAGCCACCATGTGGTTGCTGGGAATTGAACTCAGGACCTCTGCAAGAGCAGTCAGTGCTCTTAATCGCTGAGCCATCTCTCCAGCCCCATATAGTGCAGTTATAATATATATTTCTTTCACTTATCTGAAAGTGTGTGTGCATATAGGCTGATGTCTACAGATGTGTGTGCATATTTTCTGATGTCTGCAGATGTGTATGTGTGCGCATATATACTGATGTCTGCAGATGTGGAAATGTGTGTGTATTTACACAGATGTCTGCAGATGTGTGTGTGTGTGTGTGTTTACCCAGATGTCTTCAGATGCTCATGGTGGCTGGAAGAGGGCTTCAGATCCCTCAGAGCTGGAGTTACAAGTTGTTTGAAGCCACCCAGTGTGGCTGCTGAGAACCAAACGTGGGTCCTCTGGAAGCGCAGCTGTGCTCTCTTAGCTGCTCAGTCAGCACCACAGCCCCTCTGTAGGTCTAAATGAGGCTCAGCTGCCTGCCCAGTACCACTCAGCTAGCTGGTGGTGTGGCAGGGACATGAGTCTGGCCTAATTCTAAACTCCACAGTTTTCCACAATCTCTTCTTCAGCATCTCACTGAAGCTCAGGCTGGCCTCAAACTTGCTACATAGCTAAGGACGACAAACTTCTAATCTTGCTGGTTCCACCTCCCATGACCCCTGGCTCCTTCTTCATCCTATAGTAGGGCTCCTTCTTCATCCTAGAGTAGGGCTCCTTCTTCATCCTAGAGTAGTGCCCTTTCTTCATCCTAGAGTAGTGCCCCTTCTTCATCCTAGAGTAGGGCTCCTTCTTCATTCAATAATAGTGCTCCTTCATTCTAGAGTGGTGCTCCTTCTTCATTCTAGAGTAGTGCTCCTTCTTCACTCAATAATAGTGCTCCTTCATTCTAGAGTGGTGCTCCTTCTTCATTCTAAAGTAGTGCCCCTTCTTCATTCTAGAGTAGTGCCCCTTCTTCATTCTAGAGTAGTGCTCCTTCTTCATTCAATAGTAATGCTCCTTCATTCTATAGTGGTGCTCCTTCATTCAATAATGGTGCTCCTTCTTCATTCAATAATAGTGCTCCTTCATTCTATAGTAGTGCTCCTTCTTCACTCTATAGTGGTGCTCCTGCATTCTATAGTAGTGCTCCTTCTTCATTCTATAGTAGTGCTCCTTCTTCATTCTATAATAGTGCC
>OU015756.1:50991387-51007040 GCA_907169655.1 Acomys percivali | reverse complement strand
CCCTTAACTCAAATAAACCTGCCCTCCCTGTACCCCAAAACCCTTAACCCAAATAAAGCTGTCTTCCCTTAAGTTGCTTTTGTCAAGGCATCATATCACCAGAGTAGTAAAGGTGACGATGACACACATACCTCCCCCCCCCCCCCGGAATTCCACTGAAAGCAAATTCCAATGACATCTTTCCCTTGGTTCTGGCCTGAGCTATTTATGTCTTCTGTCTAGAATCTTCTCCCGCATCCCCACTCCCATATTTGTTTTTCTTTTCAGGTGAAATCGTGCCCACACCATGCTTCTTCCTTTTTCTTTGGTTTTTCTCCCAAATACTGTTCAAGTAACTGTCATACAATCTTGCAAATTCTCTCCCATTCAAAACTGCCTTCCTCAAGGCCAGACTGAGGCTTTCCCTTTTTTCTGATTGTAAAGAATAGTACATGATATGGTCACACCAAGGGAAGAAGTGTGTACCCTTTCATTAGAAAAGAGGCATTTGCTGGGCAGTGGTGTCGCACACCTTTAATCCCAGCATGGGAACCAGAGGTAGGGGGATCTTCGGGTTCAAGACTAGCCTGATCTATACAGTGAGTTCCAGGACTGCAAGAGCTACACAGACAAACTCTGTCTTGGAAACCAATAAATAGAGCTGGGTGGTGGTGGCACACTCCCTTAATCCCAGCACTCGGGAGGCAGAGGCAGGTGGATCTCTGTGAGTTCGAGGCCAGCCTGGTCTACAAAGTGAGTCCACGACAGCCAAGGCTACACAGAGAAACCCTGTCTCAAAAAACAAACAAACAAACAAAACAAAAAAGAAAGAAAACCAATAAATAAACAAATAAAAATCTATGCCTCTATGTAATAAAAAAGAAAGAATGAATGAATGAAAGAAAGAAAATTGTCATTAAAAAATATGGTTCCCCACAAAACACTTCAAAGGGCTCAGATATTTCATGGGGGAGTATGGGCAACCATATCTTTCATATGTCATCTTTTAAATAAATTACCTTTTTTGGAACACCAATATTCAAAATTGTTTAAACCAGTCCTTACACAATTTTATTACTTTTCTGCATTTCTTTGCTACATTATGTGCTAAACGGCCTTAATGGGATTTCTTGGTACCAAAGTGCCGTTTATGACATTGTTCCTGAGGGAGAATGCACCTCAGATTCAAAACAATTAGTTACAAAGCAAATTCTAGGGAATGTGTTTGCAAATTGCTTAAATTCACTTCATTACTTAATTCGCACAATCATCCTTTGTAATAGTAATGTTCACTGCTGAGCATCAAATACCCTCCCTGGCTTTGCTGTATGGATCATGTCAGAGGAATTTTATGTAAACATAAAAAATGTCAAATCCACCAGACGTGGTGGTGCACACCTTTAATCCCAGCACTCAGGAGGCAGAGGCAGGTGGATCTCTGTGAGTTCGAGGCCAGCCTGGTCTACAAAGTGAGTCCAGGACAGCCAAGGCTAGACAGAGAGACCTGTCTTGAGAAGAAAAAAAAAGTCCTTCTTTAAAGCATTTGTGTCTGTGTGAGGCTGTGGTGAGGTGGGCTTCAGGGTCTTCCAACTGTACCTGGAAGCCTAGACATGTACGAGTTTGGTGAAAGCAGCTACAGAGATCCAGAGTTGCTGTGGCCTGGTGCAGAGAGGCTCAACTGTCTGGAACTGTCACCTGGTTTTCACTAAAGGTCAGAATGGCATGGGGGACAGGGAGACACAAAAAGCATCCCAAGAGAACACCTGGGGCTTCCAGGATGTGAGAGAAAATTAGAAACTGTGAAGGCACCTGTTATGGAGAGTCCGTCCTTCTGTAGCAGGGCCGCCCTCACTGACATTCGTTCCTGTGTTTGCTGTGTACTTCTCAGGCCTCTCTTCTGGCACACTCACAGCTGGCCTGCGAATCCATCCCCCACCCCTATGTGAAGAGCACGCCTTCCCGAGCAAAACAGACCTTCCGATCCTTAGTATGCTTTCTCAACACTTGGCTAGATAATTCTAGAACACCAAGAACTTTGCCTTATTTTTTTTCTGAGCTCTTGGCTGGCTGGTTCAACTCAGCTGTTCTGGTTCAAACTCCTCTCCCAGCTGACTGATTCAGTCCGGCTTTTCTCTCGGCCTCTGAATTGCTCTACTTTGCCTCAAACTAACACCAGGAATCTTTTCTAATCTTTTGGCTCCTTTTCATTCTCTGGCTTGTTCTGTCTTCACCTGTGTCTAGCTGGTTCTCTCACTCAGCCTCTCTATGTAAAACTCTCCTGGTAAAACTGCCTCATGTCTCTCTGCATTGTCCCTGAAGTAGCTTCCTTCCTGAGAGATGGGCGTATCCTATTCTGTCAAATCTTTCTCTGATTCGTCACTTTGTCTGCCACTCAATTAGACATCACTTTCGAACATGGGTGCCTCCCTCTACAAACTAACTTTACCTTCATTGTTTGGGATTAAAGGAATGTACCACAATGCCTGGACCTAAGTTTTTCTTTACCCGAAACTTGCCCTAAACCAGGCTGGCCTTGAACTCAGTTCTGCTTGCCTCTGTCTCCTGGATTAAAGGCGTGTTTGTGTTCCAGCCTGAGCACACAGACCTAGAAGGTCTTTGGATAAGATCTCTTGCCAGAGCAGGCATGTTCTATGTTAGCATTCCTCTATGACTAAGAGCATGTGCAAAGGCCCTGGGACATGCTCAGTGTCATAAGAAAAGGCCAGTGTGGCTGGAGTGGGGGGGGGGGAAGAATGAGAGGAGATGACAGAGAAGCACTAGGTCACAGAGGACCTGAGTCCAGGCAGGGAGGACTTTGGATGTTATCCTACATACGTGATAGAAAAATATGAACAGCTGAGTGGCGAGGCAGACTTGCATTATTTCTAAAAACTATTAATATGTGTTTGCGCCTGTGCGCACGCGTGTGTGAGATCTTTATATTTTAACGACTTTGGGGGGTTCTGAAGAGGCTATGGGAATTTTCTAAGTAAGAAGTGACATCTGGGTCATGGTCTAGGATAGTGGAGGAAATAAGGAGAAATTGAAATTTTTGTAGACTTGATGATGCTGGCAGTAAAGTGCAAGAAACAGAAGCTCGGCTGAGAATTGTAGGCAACCACCTGGACAAGCAGGTCGGTGGTGGCATCAACTGTTCTGTGTGCTCCAGTGCACCTGAGACACCTTTTAGATGACCAATGCCGGGGTATTGTCTGAGTGCTTCAATACACTCCTCTGTACTTTGGCAGAGAAACTGGGAATTTACCAACATGTGGCTGGTGTTTAAATCAGGAAGGTGGAAGACATTTCTTAGAGGTTGAATACAGACCAGATGAGGAGGGCTGAACTGGTAGCGAAACCCAGACCTACTGAGGCAGGAAATGCATCATCAAGAAATGCATATGCCCTTCTAGAAGGCTTAGAGGTGAGAAACATAAAGACATGCACACAAACACTCCCCGCCCCCCCCCTTGCTCTCATAAAGGGTTCCTAAGGAACTGACCCACTGTGTCAAAAGTAGCTAGACGGTCAGCCAGGACTGGCTTGCAGGCTTGTCGATAGGAAGGTCAGCAGAAAGCCAAAGAAGTCAAGAACAAGGGAGGGAAGCCAGATGAGTCCAGAGATGTTCCAGCAAAGGGGAATGGCTGAAGAGGATGAGACTGCACACATAAAAAGCAAAGGGAAAGCCGGGCGTGATAATACCAACCCCAGGCTGTTCCGTGGGCCCTCGTCTAGGTATCCTGTATTAACTGGGACTTTGTGGCTACAAATGACAGAAACCCGACTCCAATTAACTTAAAGTTGAGAGGCAGGGAGAGGAGGCTGCATTTCTCAGGCTGTTGGAGTACTGACAGAAAGAGCTGCTGTGTGGGGGGAATTGAAGGCATTGAAGGAAAAGCGGCAGTTGGGAAGCCAAAGTTGGTGAGTCAACAAAAGGGGCTGAGAGCCAATCACAACAAGGAGATGGCCTTGGGCAGAAGCAAGGACAGTGTGTGCCAAAGGGACACATGTGACAGTCATTCGGTAGATTAAGCGAGAATGAGGTTCCTGGCTGGGAGCTTTTATTTTCCCAATGAGATGAGATCAAGGCTGTGAGCTCTACGCAGTGCTGGTGAGATGTGCAGATGGGGGCGAGAGGGTGTGGACAGAGGAGGTAAGGTCTAAGAATTAGTGTCCCAGGGCCGGAGAGATGGTTCAGTGGTTAAGAAATACAAATATTGCCGGGCGTGGTGGTACACGCCTTTAATCCCAGCACTCGGGAGGCAGAGGCAGGCGGATTGCTGTAAATTCAAGGCCAGCCTGGTCTACAAAATGAGTCCAGGATGGCCAAGATAACAGGGAGAAACCCTGTCTCAAAAAACAAAAACAAAAACAAAAAAAAAAAAGGAAGGAAAAGAAATATTGAACTTGATTGTGTATAGCAGCACTACTCATGACAGCCAATAGATAAAGAAGAGGTGACATCATGGCATGTCTAGACAGCAGAACACTATTTGACAGCACGCTAAGCGAAAGAAGCCAGACACGAAAGTCCATATATTAGATGAAGCCAACTCTATGGAATGCGCAGCCAGCATAGGCTCCTACTCAGAAATAGAAAGCAGAAGCTGCTCAGGTGGCCAAGGCAGGCGGCGGACAAGTTCAAGGCCTGCTGCCTGAGCTGCAGAATGAGTTCAAAACCAACCTAGCCTACTGAGACCCTGTCAGAAAGATCTAAAAGAGGCCAGGGATTCAGCTCAAGAGCGGAGGGTTTGCCGACGCACACACGTGAGATCCGATGTCAAATTTTGTGACAGAGCCGCAGTGGCACTGGCAGACAACAGTCATGTAGACCAGTGGAGTAGAATAGACTATCGTAACTGAACCTAGCCACCACATATTTTAACAAACATATGTTGGGAAAAGGAGAGCCCTTTCAATAATTGGTGCTGGGAAAACGAGATAAGTAAATGTAGAAAACTGGACCTGGGTAAATGTCCTTCATTCTGCATAAAACCTAGCAAAACTGATCCAAGACCTTAACATTAGACCTGAAAAGGTTGTTGTTGTTGTTGTTTTCCATAATATCTTTACTGATCTTTTGGGAATTTCACATCATGCACCTTGTCACTTGTGCTTTCCAGTCCTCCTGGGTCACCCTTTACCTGTGACCTCCTCCCCCAACACACACACACACACACACACACACACACACACACACACACACACACAAAAGGAGAAGAAAAAGTAACCAGTTGGTGTTACCTATATACTCACTGGAGCATGGTCAAATTCCCAGTGGCCAGTCCCTTAAAGAAAACTAAGTCTTTACCCACCTCACCCTGGTCAGAAGCCCTCAGCTATGGAGAGCTACACACTTCAGCATCGTCATCACAAATCTTATGTACTTCTCTTCAATGGCTTCCTGGCTCGGCTGTTACTTTTGGGGGTGGGGTGGAGGTACGGGTTGTCACTGAAGCCTTCTTTCTCAACTGTGAGTCTGCCTGTGGTCATCCATGTCACTGCAAAAGTAGCTGCCTTTCTCTTTCCAGTTGGTGGGAGAATGGATGCCGGACTTCCACATGGTTTCTATTGACAGTTCAGAACTCAGGATATGCCTCCAGTGGTCATACAGGACACCAACATAGCCCTCTGCCACCGTACAAGCCGTGGATCATAGCCCTCAGCAACAGCAGCCCATAGACACAGCATGGCCTCAGGTGGCAGCATAGGCCACCCACATCAACATGGCCTCTGGCAGCAGCACGGCCCATGGACACAGACACAGCTTTCAGTGGCAACGTGGACTATGGGCATCAACATGGCCTCAGGTGGCTGCACGGATCCCTCACGGCATCATAGCCCCCAGCGGCATCGTGGCTCACAGACACCAGTGTTAAGAACCTTCTGGAGCTGGGTGTGATGGTACACATCTTTAATCCCAGCATGAGGGAGGCAGAGGTAGGTGGATCACTGTGAGTTCGAGGCCAGCCTATTTACAAAGCAAGTCCAGGACAGCCAAGGCTGCACAAAGAAACTCTGTCTTGAAAAACCAAAAAAAAAAAAAAAAAAAGGCTCGGGAAATAATCTCAGGAATTGACAAATGGGATAGACGATAAACTTCTGTATGGCAAAGGAAGCTGTCACCAGGGTGAAGAGACAGGGACGAATGTTTTCCAACTACATATCAGACAGTTAACATCTCCAGTATATAAAGGATGTCAAAAGCAAAACACCAAAATGCCCAGATTAATCTAATCAGTCAATGGGCTGGAAAACAGACAGTTCTCAAAAGAAGAAACACAAATGGCAAGAATTTGGGAAAGTGTGTGTCCTACTCAGTGTTCTATCACTGTGAAGAGACGCCATGACCACAGCAACTCTTATAAAAGAAAGCATTTCACTGGGGCTGGCTTACAGTTTCAGAGGTTTAATCCATTATCGTCATAGCAGGAAGCACGGCAGCACGCAGGTAGACATGGTTCTGGAGAAAGAGCTTAGAGTTCTACATCTGTATCTGCAGGCAACAGAAAAAGACTCTGGGCTTGACTTGGGGCTTTTTAAAACTTCAAAGCCCACCCTCAGTGACACACTTCCTCCAACAAGGACACGCCTCCTAATGCTTTCAAATGGCGCCACTCTCTGGTGAGCAGGTATTCCAACCTATAAGACCTGTGAGGGACGTTTTCATTCTAAACCTCCACAGCAGGCAGCATTCTTAGTCATCCAGGAAATGCAAATCAGAAGTGCTCTGAGGGTCTCTCACCCTAGTCAGAATGGCTGCCATGAAGAAGAAGAAGAAGAAGGAGGAGGAGGAGGAGGAGGAGGAGGAGGAGGAGGAGGAGGAGGAGGAGGAGGAGAAGAAGAAGAAGAAGAAGAAGAAGAAGAAGAAGAAGAAGAAGAAGAAGAAAAAGAAATCAAAGAGACAATTATGATAAGGACCTGGGAAAGGAGAAACTGTCATTCACTGCTGGGGGTAGTATAAACCTGTGCCGCCATTGTGGAAATCAATGTTTAGGTTCCTTAAAGCACAGACAATAGACTAGCTTGTGACCCAGCCACACCACTCCCGAGGACACACCCAATGACTGTAAGTCAGTATTACCATAGGGACACTTGCACAACAAACGTTTATTGCTGTACTCCTCACAGTAGACAGGAAATAAAACTAGCCCAGGTGCCCACAAACAGACAAGTGGGTAAAGAAAATATGGCGTGTATGCACAATGGAACTCAACTTGGCCATAGAGAAAAATGAAAGCAAGGCATGTATAGGAAAATAGTCGGCGATGGTTAGCATTGTGCTGAGCAAAATAGACTAGACTCAGAAGGACAAAGCTATGTTTTCTCTCATATGCTGAGCCTAGTTTTAAATTTATAACTCTGTGTGTGCATGCGTGTGCATGAGTGTGTGTGTGTATGTGTGAGTGCGTGTGTAGTAAAACTAGAAAGGGGACTATGAGAGGAGAGGGATAGATCTTAGTGGTAGGGAAAGGATAATGGGACACATGTGAAATGAAAGCCGAAGTTCTTTTGTGGGGAGGTAGGAGACCCAGCAAGCAGTAGGATGCGGCAGGAAGGGTGGAGGAGGGGCAGTGAGGGAGACGGATGAATCAGAACAATGTTTAACGACACAGGAGTGGAAAATGCCATAATGAGGCCCATTGCTTCATAGGCTCACTTAAAATATTAAACAATGAAGTGACAAATTACAACGCTATAAAATCATGATATGCTAATATAAAAGAACTGGGTGTTCTATTACTGGAAAGATAAAAGGGAATAGCAACGTGGGAACAATGGTCCCTGCTGTGGTCAGAACATTTTCCCTTTAGAGTGTCTCTGAGCTAGGCCAACACCATTGTCCTGTTTGCTATACCCGTGTTGACACCTCGCCTGTATCACACGTGTTTCTGCTCTGTAGATTTGCAGCATCCTAACAACTACAGCAGACATTCCCCAACATGGAAACCTTCGCCCTGCAGAAGATAGAAAATAGGAAGAAAGAAGCATTTACGAGAGCCAGAAACAGAGATGGGTGGACCAGCATCATGCGATGGGAAAGGAGGCAGGAGTTAAGGCTCTCCATACAGACTTACTTCAGTGCCAGCCTTTCATGATGGCAGCAGTGGTGGGAGAGTGGTGTTGATGCTGCGACAGGTGGAGAAATTCTTCAGGAACCCATCACTACTGAGGAGGAGGGTCAGTAGGTCAACCATCACCTCCCCGCTGGAATCTGATGCTGTGGAATGCTCATACTGCCAACATTACTATGTGGGCTGAGACTGTTGAGTCATCAGTCTGACAGGAGCAATTATCGGCGTCAAAGATGCTAGAATCAAAGAACTTTGAAAGGACACTCAGAGAACAACCAAGTTGCTCCCAGAATGCTACAGTCACCCCACTGATAGTTGTTATTATTGGAGGAATGCCCCCATAGGGTTGTAGAGCGCGTCCAGATTATCTTCGATCTTATGTCTGAGTCTCCTCCCATCAAAGGTTGGACCCAACCTTATAATCCAACCTTTCCGATGAGCCCTGCGATTACATGGTAGTTTTGTTTTGTTTTTCAATGATGTTTGATGGCAGCTGGGGATGTCCTGTGGGGTTGTCCGTGTAGGGAAGAAGTTGGTTTTGATAGAATGCCACCTGGTCAGGTGGGCATCCTATGCCTCCCTCTGGGAGAGGTTATGATGATAGGAGCCCTCACGGATGAGGTCCTCCTCCTTTCTCCTTTTCCTGGCCAAGGCAGTCGGGGCGGTAGAGGAGCTTAGAATCTTGTTCTTCTACTTCTGTTACCACCCACAGGAGAATGCCCAAGAGCCTCTGGTAGAATAGGATGGCTTACACACTGTTGTGATGGCACGGCTGACTTCTATATTGATGCAACTTGGGACTGCACTAGCCCCATGAGCCTGTGGTGGCTTCAGTGAAAATGGCCCCCATAGGCCCGTAGGGAGGGACACTATTAGGAGGTGTGGCCTTGTTGGAATAGGTATGGCCTTGTTGGAGGAAGTGTGTCACTGGGGGTGGGTTTTGAGCTTTAAAATGCTCAAGCCAGGCCCGGCATTGCTCTCTCTTCCTGCTGCCTGCTGATGTAGAACTCTCAGCTACCTCCCTGGCATCATGTCTGTCTGAATGCTGCCACGACTTCTCGGCCGTGATGATAATGGACAAAGCAGCCCCACAGGATTATTCCTATGGGAGGAGTCATGGCTCATACTGTGACCTTGGCCAACTTGCTATGAGTACACAAAATTACTACTACTCCCACATATTTGGCTAAATTTAAAATCGGCAAGGAAGGGTGGCCAGCAGATGAAATAAATCTGTTATGAGTCAGGAGCCTCAAAATTGATGAAGTTGTAGAAGGATTTCCAAAGAGTCACTCATTACTATTAAAAGGACATGTATTTGTATTTGTATTACAGGGACTGTATTTGTGACACAGCGGTATGCAGGAGTTGAAGATGTTGAAGGATTCTGATACAAGGTATTTCCTCTCCTTTATAGTTTGGAGCAGCAGCGTTGTGCACGGCTTTTGTTAGCCCCGTAAAGAACTGCAGCTGAGTTCTGCAGCTCTTCTGTAGGAATGCCCACCTGTACGAAGCTGACATCTCTGTTGTCCGCCAGAGGGGGCGCTCTAGTTCCTCACAAAAGGGTTGAGAGAAATGGGGGGCGGAGGGGGGGGGGAGACGGTGAAAGCCACCACCAACACACACTGAAACTTTGTAACAGAAACAGGAAAAGACTACTTTTGGGCGGGTGTGGTGGCGATCCTTTAATCCCAGCACTCGGGATTTCTGTGAGTTTGAGGAAACCCTGTCTCGAAAACAAAACAAACAAAACAAACAAACAAACAAACAAACACTACTTTTGGGTTCATGCAAAGGAAGAAAAACATAAGCGGTAATGATTAAATGACAAAACAAGGCAGCAAGCCTGAGAACAGGTCAGAGGGGGCTGCTCTGGAGGTCTGAGGCCCTGGACTCTTATTTGTTTGTTTGTTTGTTTATTTATTTATTTATTAATCACCTTCTTGGGACTCCTGCTGGGAGTTAAATCTTGATATTTCTTTTGAATTCCTAAAGCAAGAAGAAGTTAAAAAAAAATGTTCTACTCATAAGGCTCTGAGCCTCTGCAGAATTAGTAACCAGACCCTCTGCTTCCAGCGACTTTCGAAGTGCGACAAGCCAGAGGCTGGGCATCGCTCCTGAGAAGATACGGCTGTGTCTTGACAATGTTTGGTCACCAACCAAGAGCCTCAGAATCATAGCAGGAAGACCCCCAGGCATGACCCAGGCATGAGTGTGCAGGGTACAGAACAGAGAGAACACTGCTGAGCCCATTAGGAAGAAAGCCAAGCGGGGGGGACAGACTTCGGACTTGGACCTGCTTTTGAGCTGCAGGTGGCTGGTCCTGAGGCTGTGAGCATGCTCTGTACCTTTCTGAACCTCACCACTGTTCTTCATGACACAAGACACAACTGAGTCCGTAGGCGGCTGACCACATGTCTATGTTAGCCAGGCCCCTTCCGGTTGCAAATGACACAAACCCAACCCCGATGAGAAAAGGTCAGGGCGAGGGAGCTTGGCTTTCTTTTGGCACAAAATATAAAACTATGAATGAGAAACACGGACTCCGTAGGGATCCTCCCACCTCACATTCAACCCCCCCGCCCCGCCCCCCCTCAGCCCTCTAGTTCAGGGTAGGCGCCCCCGAGGCTCGAGTCCTAAAACACTCAGAGAAGACTGAGAAATCCAAACTGGGTTGGGTCGGGGGCAACTGCAGTCCCAACTACTAGAGCCGTTCAGGAGGGATGATCCCTCCAGCCCAGGTATAAAGTTGGGGTAGAAAAAGAAGAAAAATCCCAAGGAAAAGTTCCGCCTTAGGACACAGGCTAGCGGAGCGCCAGCTGGAGCCGTGAAATGTGCGCATGTGCATACTGCTGGGTCCCACACTGGGCCACCCAGGCCACAGCCACACGCCTGGGGCTAGAGAAGCAGAGCTGGAATGTGAGGAAGAGATGAGGAGAGGAACTGCCCAGACGGGAAAACGTCAAGTGCAACCCATCCCTCCTCCCACAGGTACTCCAAGCTCTTCCTCCTATTCTGGCATCTCCTTGGAAGCAGCTGCAACCAAGGTTCTCTGCCCTTCCCTATTGTTCACGTCCCACGTGCTCTAGTGCCCTGTGCCCTGGCTCCTGCACATCTCTGTGTTCCTCTGTCCCTACACTGTCCACCATGATAGCCCTCCCCCGCCCCATTGTACACCCTCCACTCACTTCTGCTTTTCATAGAACCGTTATCTAAAAGGATAGTCTTGTCTCTTCTTGCTCAAGAATTCATTCTCTCTCTTTAATTTTTTTTTTTTCCAGACAGGCTTTCTCGGTGTAGCCTTGGCTGTCCTGGACCCACTTTGTAGACCAGGCTGGCTTTGAACTCATAGAGATCCACCTACCTCTGCCTCCCGAGTGCTGGGATGAAAGGCGTACCCCACCACCGCCCAGCTGAACTTATTCTTAATTACAAACAGAAACCTTAGCTTGCACGGAGTTGACACTGGACAAATGGAATTATTCTAAACGGTCTTAACAACAAACAGAACCCTCAACTTGCATGGTGTATTTTTCCTGTTTTGGTCTCTCATTAACTTGCACAGAATATTGTTTCTGCTTTTGGTCTTGCAAGGTGTGTATGCATCGATGCTTGCATGTTTGTGGCGGTCAGAAGACCACCCAAGTTGGTTCTCTCCTTCCACCATGTGGTCCCAGGCATCAAACTCAGGCCCTCAGGCTTGGCAGCAGGTGCCTTTACCTTCTGAACTGTCTCACCGGTTCAACTCCATAGATAGTTACTTTGTTGTAAATTGGCTTATTTAAAATCCTATGTTCTGGTTAGTCTTTTTTGTCAACTAGACACAAGCTTGGATTATCTCAAGAGAACCTCAGTTGATAAAATGTTTCCATCAGATTGGCCTGTAGGCAAGTCTATAGGGCATTTTCTTGATTATTGATTGATGTGGGAGGGCCCAGCCCACTGTGTACCATGCCATCCTGGGTAGGCGGTCCTGGCTTGTCGAAGAAAGGAAACTGTGCAGGCCAAGGGAGAGCAAGCCAGGAAGCAATGTCCCTCCATGGCCTCACTTCAGCTCCTGCCTCCAGGTTCCTGCCTTGAGCGCCTGCCTTGACTTCTCTCTGTGATGGACTGTAAGCTACAAGGTGAAGGAAACCCCCCACCCCCCCACCCCCACCTCACCCCGCCCCGCCCCAAGTTGCTTTTGGTAGTGGTGTTTATCACTGCAACAGAAAGCAGATTACAGTATTCTGAATGCGTTATGCTTCTGTGTTACAAATGTCCAGCTTTTGTGGGAGGTTCCTATTTTTTACTTTTCACAATTTCATACATTTATTTATTGGTTTTTTTGAGACAGGGTCCCTCTGTGTAGCCTTGGCTGTCCTCGAACTCACTTTGTAGACCAGGCTGGCCTCGATCTCACAGCGATCTGCCTGCCTCTGCCTCCCGAATGCTGGGATTAAAGGCGTGCGCCACCATTTATAAAACTACTTTGATCACACTCACAGCCTCCATTATCTTCTCTTTTTTTTTCCTCGTTAATTTATTTATTTGTTCATTTTACACCCCAGTTGCAAGTCCACTGCCTCCTCTCCTCCCAGTTTTACCCCCCCTCACTGCCCCCAACCCTCCCCCTGGAGAAGGGATACTTACCCACACCGGCACATCAAGTCGCATGAGGACTAAGTGTCTCCTCTTTCCCCGAGGCAAGACAAGGAAGCCCTGCTAGGGAACTGGGATCCAGAGGGAGCAACAGAGTCCAAGTCAGACACAGCCCCGACTCCAATTGTTAGGGGCCCAACTCCTAGGGGCAAGTAGCCCACCAGCTTCATATGTGTAGGGGCCATTAGCCTCTCTTACCCGCTTTCATCCTTCTTAAAGATTTATTTATTATTATGTATACAGTGCTCTGCCTGCATATACACCCACAGGCCAGAAGAGGGCACAAGATCACACTACAGATGGTTGTGAGCTACCATGCGGTTGTGGGAATTGAACTCAGGACCTTCAGAAGAGCAGTCAGTGCTCTTAACCTCTGAGCCATCTCTCCAGCCTTTCTCAACTCCTGCTGAGTCCCTTCCCTCCTTCCTTCCTTCCTTCCTTCCTTCCTTCCTTCCTTCCTTTTCTTACCCTCCTTACTTCCCTCCCTCCATTCCTCTCCCTCATTGCCCGTCCTTCCTTGCCCTCTGTACACTCTCTTTCCTCACTCCCTCTCTCCCTCTCTTCCTTTCTTTGGGCTGGGAATTAACCTCATGCACACAAGCCAAGCTGCCCCATCACTGAGCCACGCCCACAGCTCTGCTGGAGGTAATTTTGGTGGCTCCCCTTCAAAGACAGCTACATCATTTGTGGCCCTTCCCTTAACCTGACTTAACCCTCTGGCTCTCAAGAATTTGACCTTTGTGTCCTTGTCACATTCCCTACATCTGCTCATCACACCTGGGCCTCAGTGGAGCACAGTTGGCAGCAGAGAGAATGAGTGGAGCTGCTGGTGACAGAGGCCTGGGGCTTTTTGGTTTTTTGTTTGTTTGTTTGTTTGTTTTGAGACAGGGTCTCCCTATGTAGCCTTGGCTGTCCTGGACGCGCTTTGTAGACCAGGCTGGCCTCGAACACACAGTGATCCACCTGCCTCTGCCTCCCGAGTGCTGGGATTAAAGGTGTGCGCCACCACGCCTGGCATTTGTTTTGTTTTTTTAATCACCTCTTTGCTTCTCACCCCTACACTTTCCATCCTTACAAAGTATGTTTCCGGGAGAGACATCTGTGGCTAAGGCCTCCTTCCCTGAAGCTCCCTCTCACAGCTTACTTTACCTCCACACTCTCCCAGCTGAGGTACCATTTTTTGAGCCTGGTTGTGACTGAAAGTATTTGAGAAGGTTGGAGAACGTCATTGCGTATGTTATGTATAATTAGGTCAGCTGTGGAGATGCTTTCAAGACGCAGCATCTTTATACCCTTTCTGTTATATTCGTGGTACAGCTGGCTTCTTTGGATCCCAGGAAGATTCTTCTGTTGAATTGTTTGGGTCTCAGCAGGGCAGACATGACCATATCAACTGCACCTGGCTAATTCATTTCCTGCATCTTTTTTTTTTTCTTTTCCATTTAGACAGAGTCTTGTGTGGCCTTGAACTCACGATGTAGCTGAGGATTACAGTAAGCTCCTGATCCATCCATCTCTTTGGTCCTGGATGAAGCGCCTTCAAAGTATGACTTTGTCATACTGTTGAAGAATTGGCTCTTAGTCACACAGCACTTGAAGTAGCTCTGTTCCCCCTGGAAGGTCACTGAAGGTTTAAATGAGGCTAATTGGGTTGTCAGTCTATGTCTGAGCATTGCTCCATAGCAATGCCTCCTGTCAAACACAGCAATTTGCCATGCCCGTGATAGAATTAGGACAACAGCCATTGACAGCGATGCGTGCCACAAGCCAAGTTCTACCACACCTTAGATACTTTGTATGTTCTAGAATATTCTAGGAATGTTGCCCAGCTCTTGCGTCACATGCAAGAGGTCTGTACGAATTATGTTTCTGTTGCTGTGATAAAACACCGTGACCAACATCAGCTTACAGAAGAAAGTACTCATTTATCTTTCAATCCCAGAGAGAGACAAGCCCATCAGTGGCGGGAAGCTCCCTTAATGTATCCAGCAGGAAGTCAGTCTCGTGAGTGATGGGGGAGGCATGGCAGCCCTTGGCCAGAGCAGGAGGCAGAAAGATGACATTCCCAACTGTGACCATGAAACAGAGAGAGGTCTGGAAGTGGGGCACTCTGTGGGGACATTCTTCCTATGGCAAGGCCACACAGCTCCACAGACAGTGACACCAAGTGGGAACCAAGTATTCAAATATGTGACCCTATGAGGGGGGTGCTTCTCATTTAAGCCACCATGAGGTCCAGTGTTTAACTTCACCACACAAAAAGGTAAATATTTCCCAGATATCATCAAATCACTAGTTTGTCACTTGAAGACTTCTTGAAGAGGGTCGGAAAATCATGAGCCCAAAGTACCATTGTCCCTCTCTGCCTCTTAAGTAGAACTGACAAACAGAACTGTTCTCCTCTTGGTGTGTCAAGGCCATTTTCTTTCTTTTTTTTTTTTTGGTTTTGTGAGACAAGGTTTCTCTGTGTAGCCTTCGCTGTCCTGGACTCGCTTTGTAGATCAGGCTAGCCTCGAACTCACAGCAATCCGCCTGCCTCTGCCTCACGAGTGCTGGGAATAAAGGTGTGTGCCACCACACCCGGCTGCCAAAGCCATTTTCATGAGCATGAACAGAGCTCTCCAGTACAGATGGCACTGTCCCTGGATTGACCTCTGCCAAGGTGGTTTTGTCTCTTTTATTAACAGGTTATTTTTCTTCTTTCTGTTTTAGGTAATATCAAGCATCCCTTGTGCCTTTTGGTCCATCACCTTGTGGGTCTTCCATGACTCCCAAATGGGAGGCTCTCGTGTTACATCCACTCAGCTAGCTCCCTGAGGACCTTCACACGGCTCATGGCAGCATCCAGGGTAAGAACCTGTCTACCGGTGGACCTCTCCTGACTGTGCTACACACTTACCCTTCTGTTCACTCTTCTTCTTCTTCTTCTTCTTCTTCTTCTTCTTCTTCTTCTTCTTC
>OU015756.1:50974991-50991377 GCA_907169655.1 Acomys percivali | reverse complement strand
CTTCTTCTTCTTCTTCTTCTTTATGAAGCACTCAATTTATTGATCTTTGAGGAATGTGATATATTGTCACTATATTACAATTGAGCCATTAGTCCTGTCGCTTCGTCAACATTAGCTGGTTCACTCTCATGATGCTTCAGTTCTTTCTGCACGGAAGTTAAGAGAAAGGTTTTTTGAAAAGTTTGCAAGTTCTTCCTGTATATTTACAAAAGCTCTGTTCATTCTGTTGACTTTTTCATCATTCATAAGGTTTATCTTCTTAAGATTAGCACTAACTGGTTTTGCCTTCTTTTTAAACTTGAAGGGTTTTTGGCTGGCTATGTGAAATACATTTCTGGGCTTTTGCCCTTTTAGTTTGTTCTTGGCCATTATCAGCGCCTCACCAAATCTGTGAAGTTCACGCGGGGGGAGCTCAGGTTCTCAGTGACGCCATACCCAATCTCAGCGCACCGGATGTTCACACTTATTGAAGGAATAAGACCTTATACCATGTGATGAAGGGGTGACGTCACTCTTTTAGCGCAATTGTCATGCTGCCACCGAGTACCCACTGTACAATGCATAGATCATATTCCCCCTCCCACCCCAATGTCTGTCTTGTTAAGTATTAACCCTGGGTATTTGACTCTGCACTCTTCACATCTGCCACTGGCCATATGGCTTTTATGTGCCTGTGTCATTAGGTGTGACTCCATTACCAAGGATGGAGTCATGCTTGGCTCAGCCTATGTTGGGAAACTCCACCCCAACCAAGTCCTGTCCTCATCCATCCTGTTCTCTGGCTGTAAGCAGCGAGGGCTGAGTTTCTCTCATCTCTGGCTCTCTGTAGAGAGGTCACAAGTAGCTTCTCACCAGTTCCTTACTCCCCATGTGTGCCCAGTGTCCTCCTGCTTATCGGATCCTGCTCCAATGTCACTCAGTGGGGTGGTGGGGGGAGGGGAAGGGAAGGAGACTCTTCTTTGCTCTCCTCTGCAGTGGCTGTCCATTGATGAGGGTGACATGGGCTTGTTGGAAAGTCAGCCCCATTGGTTGAGCCGATCGCGCACAGTCTGTATACACAGCCTCTCTAATGTAAGGAAGACAAAGGCTAAACAACACAACGGGACCAAGTAAAAGGCAAGTGGAACTTAGCATAGTATCTGGTATATGGTAAGCACTCGGTAGCAAAAGATATGACTTCGTATCCAAGAAGTGGGGTGCACAGGGACATAGGCATAAGCAATACATTTAATTTCCTAGCTTAGAGGGTTTTGATAAGATTCATGCAAACCTTTGCGGGAAGGATTTTTAGTTCTGAAGCAGTATAAAGCACTCTCACGGGGAAGCAGAAAGTTCACTGTTTTCTTGAGATTAGGCTCAGTGGTAATGGAGCCCCTACCCACATTCCACAGAGCCGAGATTAGGCAACACAGTTTTAACTTTTAAAAATTATTTCCTCTCTGGTAGTTCCATACATGTATCTCTTAGTTAAAGTTACTATTGCTGTGATGAAACACCAGGATCAAAAGCAGCGTGGGGAGGAAAGGGTGTTTTTTGGCTTAGGCTTCCACATCACTGTTCATCATCAAAGGAAATCAGCACAGGAACTCAAACAGCGAAGGAACCCTTCAGGTTCTGATGCAGACGGCACGGAAGGGTTCTGCTCCTGCCCTGCTCCTTCTGGCTTGCTCAGCCAGCTTCCTTCCTTCCTTCCTTCCTTCCTTCCTTCCTTCCTTCTTTTCTTCCTTCCTTCCTTTCTTTTTCAAGACAGAAGTTTTCTGTGTAGCCCTGGCTGTCCTGGACTTGCTTTGCAGACCAGGCTGGCCTCAAGCTCACAGAGATCCACCCGCCTCTGCCTTTTGTGCTGGGATTACAGGCGTGAGGCACCGCACCCAGCTTCAGCCTGCTTTTTTTTTTTTAATAGAACCAAGGACTGCCAACCTTTGGATGGCACCACTCACAGTGGGCTGGGGTCTCCCTGATTAATCACTAATTAAGAAAATGCCCTATAGTACAGGCTTGTTATAGCTCAAGGTTATGAAAATATTGTCTTAATTGAGGCTCCTTTCAGATGCCCTTAGCTTGTGTCAAATTGACATAAAAACTACCCAGGCCTATAATATATATATATACACACACACAGACACAATGAATATTGGTCCTTCCTTTTTGCCCCTATTACCATGTCTTGTCCTGGCTCCTCCTCGCACTGAAACTATATTCCCAAGCAGTCCCCCTGCTATTTATGTGTCATTTTTTTGTGACAACATACACATTTGTCTCTCATAGGATTCCAGAATTGGAAAAGCTAATGAAGTGATTTCTTTCCTTGAGTCTTCAGCGACCTAGACTTATTATAATATGAAGCCATGTATGTCCTCTGTATGTTGCTCTATGGCCCAAAGGGGCCAATGAGCTCCACCCATTGGCTCTACATTCCAAGTAGTCACAGTGAAAACAGGTGAAGAAGAAAGGGTAAGCGGAGCTGGTGTCTCCTTCAGGAGGGTTTCTGAAGCTGCCATGTGATGGCCACAATATATCTCACTGGCCACGTGGCCGTGCCTAGTACAGAGGAGCAGATGAAAGTGATTGATTGCTGTTGGCACAGGACCCCCGAAGAGCAAGTTCTCAGCACAAAGGAGATTTGTATTTGCCACCCTTGCCCCCGCCCCACCCAGAGACAAAGGGCAGGGAATACGAGACAAAGACAGAAGAGAGAGGATGAGGGAGAAGGGGAAGGGAACAGGGAGAGGGGAGGGGTATTTGCCCCAAGGACCGCTTCTGGATAGAGAAGAGTCAAAAGTGGCCCACAGGGAAATGGCAGTTTATAAAGATAAAAGGGGAAGCCCCCGTGTTAGGATGAGTTGTTTAATTTTGATTGGGCGTGTTAATTAGGTAAGCCAAAGGGGCCTTTTGATTACTGGACTTCGAAGCTTTCGTAGCTGGACCGTGTTAGTCAGCCTCAGGTGGAGGAAGTGGACAAATAATAGAATGGATGGGGGTGCGGGAGGGGGTGTGGGGGGGCGGTAGCTTTAGGATGTGATGTAACGGTTTTTAGTCAGGCGGAGGGGATGGGGGAGAAGGGCAGGGCCAGCCAGAGCGATGTCTGCCATGCTTGAGCTGCCTAGAGCCTCTTCAGTGATGTTTCCGGCCCCAAACCAAGAGTACTATCCCAGTAGGGGGACAAGAACAGCGGATTTAGCCTGGTGTGGTGGTGCACACCTTTAATCCCAGCACTCGGGAGGCAGAGGCAGGTGGATCACTGTGAGTTCAAGGCCAGCCTGGTCTACAAAGTGAGTCCAGGACAGCCAAGGCTACACAGAGAAACCCTGTCTCAAAAAAACCAACAAAAGAAAACAAAACAAAAAAGAACAATGAATTTGAACATTACAACAATTAGGAAAGAGAAGTGTGGTCCCTGAAACCTCACTGGACCCTATGTTACTATGCATAGATAATAGCAGGACCCAGTAGCATGCTTGGTCCAGAAGCCTATGCAACAGATCTCAGCTCTGGGCACATGGAAATGTTATAGTGACTGTCACCTTGACAGAGTCTGGACTCAACCAGGAGACAAACAGGTGGATATGCTTATAAGTAAGTTCAAGGTTAAGTCAACTGTGAATGGCTTCATCCACCTTAATACAAAGTGGAAAGTAAGCAGAACCCTAGCTTCCTGATCATGGATACAATATTACCAGTTGCCTCCAGGATGGCCACGATGGATGGTACTGAACTGTGAGCCAAAATAACTTTTTCCCTTAAGTTGCCTTTGATAGTCATTTTGTGACAGCTGAGAGAGAACCAGCTAGTGCAGACTACAAATATTAAAAACTGTAAGAATAGGGGCTGGGCCAGGCGGTGATGCATGCCTTTACTCCCAGCACTTGGGAGGCAAAAGTAACTAATGAAAGAGTGCCAGGCATAGTGGTGCATGCCTTCAATTCCAGCACTGAGGAAGCAGAGGCAGGTAGATCGCTGTGAGTTCAAGGCCAGGGTGGTCTACGAAGTGAGTCCAGGATAGCCAAGGTTACACAGAGAAAGCCTGTCTCGAAAAAAACAAAACGAAACAAAACAACCAAACAAAAGAATAGGGGCTGGAGAAATGCCTCAGAGGTTAAGAGCACCAGCTGTTCTTCCAGAGGTCTTGAGTTCAATACCTGGCAACCACATGGTAGCTCACAACCATCTACAAGGTCTGATACCCTCTTCTGGTGTACATGCAGGTATAACACTGTATATGTAATAAATAAATAAATCTTTTTTTTTTTTTAGACTAGTCAAGTGCAGTAGTGAGAAGGGGGGAAAGTGTAGAACAGGAGTTCAATCTGTAACTGACTGTGAACAATCAATTGTGATAACTCATTACCTTCGGACCAGCCAATAAATAAATCTTTAAAAACTTACACAAATGAAAAACAAAGCACCTCTTCAAATGAAAATAACAACCGCTGTCCCATGCTGGTACACTTACAAGACTTCAGTGGATATACAAGAAGAAACTTGGCCTTTAAGGGCATCGAGGAGATAGTCTGAGGAGGAGGAGGAGGAGGAGGAGGAGGAGGAGGAGGAGAGGAAGTACAACATGGAGAACAATTTTTGCTTGTAGGGACCTTGGAAGATAAAGAGGACCTCCCTCAGGAACAAGCAGAAACAAGCCCAGTGTCAATTGCTGGGCACGTCCCCAGCAGTAGGCAAGAGAGTCTCAGCTTACCTAAGTGGTCTCAAGTGAGCAATTAGGGAGACACAGAAAAAGCCATTTACTGCCTCTGAGTTCCGTGCACCCAAAGAATAAGGAGGGAGCTGGGGAGATGGCTCAGCGGCTAAGAGCACTGGCTGCTCTTCCAGCAGCTCTCGGTTTGATCCCCACCACCCACATGGCAGCTCTCAGTCATCTGTAACTTTAGTTCCCGTGGGGATGGGGGATCTGACCTCGGAGGGCACCAGCCATTCATGTGGTACACAGACATACCTGCAGGCAAAACATCCATACACATAAAATGAAATAAAACATAAAACCAAATTAAATAGAAGATGAACATCAGTACACACACACAAACAAAGGGGACAGAATGCAACACCATGGTTAGTCCTTTAATTTATTTTTAAATTTATGGTGTGTGTATGTGTGTGCGTGCGTGTGTGTGTGTGTGTGTGTGTGTGTGTGTGCACACACGTGTGTGTATGCGTGTATATATATGCATGCATGTATGTGTGTGTGCATGTGTGTGCACATGTGTGCATGTGTGTGCACAGTGTATGCGTGTGTGTACCGTGCCCATGCACCACATTGTTGTGGGTACCTGAAGAAGCCAGAAGATGGCATTGGAACCCTTAGAGCTGAAGTTACAGGAGGTAACTTAGACCTGCCCAACATGAGTGCTGGGAACCAGGCTCAGGTCCTCGGGAAGAGCAAGAAGTACCCTTGGCCACTGAGCCCATCCTGAATCTAAATAAAATGTAGCAGGATTTGTTTCCATAGTCCATCACACTTTCCTCTGAAGCAATGGACACATTTTCATACTGAAGAACAAATCTAGAGCCCATGCCATAGCTCAGCGGGTAAAGTCACTTGCTGCCAAGCTTGATGACCCGAGTTCAACACCTAGGTCTCACTTGTTGGAGGGGGGAGAACTTCCTCCTCCATGTTGTCCTCTGACCTTTACACGCATGCTATGTACATGAACACACACACACAATACATACATACATACATACATACATACATAAATGCAAAACTATTTAAAAAAAACCAGCTCTAGCATAATGGGAGAGATAAGTAAAAGACAGGGCTGTGGAATTAGGGAGAACATTCATGGTTGGCATTTGAGCTGAACTGATGAACAGTGATCTCATTGAGCGGGTAACCAGGGCTCTGGGAGAAGATGGCAAAGACAGCAAGTTATCATTGCAAATAGGGATCTGCACAGGGAAGGCAAAGTGCCTCTCTGTAATCACAGCTATTACCGTCGGAGGAACTCAGGCTGTTCCCTTAGTGATGGAGCCTCTTTTGCATATGGACATGTGGTTGTTCCCCACCCCCACCCCCTGCCACCCACTCCCACCGCCCCCTGTCCCTCACCCCCACCCCCGTGCAGCCTGTAAAGTCTCAGGCGATACCTTGTTTCCGGTTTTGCACTGGCATGCATGCATTTTTAATATCTATTTCCATGCACAGTCTGAAACACGGGAGCTGATGGCAACCTTAGGCGCAGACAGGGACATTGCAAAAACCGTACCGATACCTGCAGCCGTGGGAGGTCCCTGTCAAAGTCGCACTCAGAGCAGCACTGGGACGCTGCTTTCCAAATGACTCCAGTTTACCAAAAGCCAGGGAAGAAGAAACTTCAGGTAAATTACTTAGTCACTCTGTGCCGCTATTCACCTCAGAAGGCTGTGACAAGACGAAACAACTGTCTGGTGCCTATGTGGGGGAGATGGTGACGTTCTGTCCCCCAACTGAACACCATTTGTAGATTTTGTTACAAATATGGTCTGAATATGTTCTGTAATGTACCATGTTCTGAATGTAGAGGTTTGGTTATATAGAAGTCTCTTAGTTTGAAACAGAGAAATTTGGACAAAAATTGATAACTCTCTGTCTAGCCCTGGTTGTCCTGGACTCACTTTGTGGGCCAGGCTGGCCTCGAACTCACAGCGATCCGTCTGCCTCTGCCTCCCTAGTGTGCCCGGCTAACTGGCTGGTCTTATGTCAACTTGACACACAAACTAGAATCATCTGAAAGGCAGGAGGGCCGGGCGTGGTGGCGTACGCCTGTAATCCCAGCACTCAGGAGGCAGAGGCAGAGGCAGGTGGATCACTGTGAGTTCGAGGCCAGCATGGCGTATGAAGCGAGTCCAGGACAGCCAAGGGTACACAGAGAAACCCTGTCTTGAAAAACCAAAAGAGAAAAAAAAAAAGGGAGGAAACCAGTGTGGGAGGGCCCAGCCTGTTTAGGGTGGTGCCATCCGTGGGCTGGCGGTCCTGAGTGCTATAAGAAAGCAAGCTGAGCAAGGCAGGGGAAGCAAGCCAGTAAACAGCACTCCTCCATGGCCTCTGCATCAGCTCCTGCCTCTAGGTTCCTGCTTTGCTTGAGTTCCTGTCCTAATTTCTTCCAAGGAGGGACTATGATCTGGAAGTGTAAGCCAAATAAATCCTTTCCTCCCCAACTTGCTTTTTGGTCTGGGTATTTCACTGCAGCGGTGGAAACCCTAAGACGCCCTCCTAGGCCTTATTCCCTAACCATGAACCTTGTGAGGATTGGGGAGCTGGGCAATCCATTGTTCATTCATTTAGCAAATATTTGTTGGGTCCTTAACAGAATCTTTGTGCCGTCTGTAAGCATGTGACACAGCATTTGTCAGCTTCTCCACATGGGGTTGCTTATTATGCCCAAGTGCTGTGGTGTTCCCACGGTTCTGTGGCACTGCTGGCTGCTGAGTGGCCTCACTACACACTGATGGGCACACAGTCCGGACACAACTGGGGCTGGCTGACAATGTGGTGTCCCATTCATAGTCTCTTTGGGTCCTATGAGCAAGGGCAGACAAAACACCTCCTAGTTGGGCGTGGGGGTGCACGCCTGTAATCCCAGCACTCGGGAGGCAGAGGAGGCAGACAGATCACGGTGAGTTTGAGGCCAACCTGGTCTACAAAGCAAGTCCAGGACAGCCAAGGCTACACAGAGAGACTCTGTCTTGAAAAACCAAAAAAAAAAAAAGAAAAAAAAAGAAAAGAAAAAAGAAAAAAAAAAAAAAAGAAAGAAACAACAACAACAGCAACAAAAAACCCCAAACACCTCTTAAACTTAGGATTCCAGGAAATAGCTGGGAATGGTACATGGTGACATATCCCCATCCATAGACTCTGGAGAAGACGCTAACACTGGAGAAGGCTTCTATAAATCAGTTGGTAATATGTGGTAATATGTACCACCAGCAGCAGAGTCAGGGGATGAAAACTTTAAAAACGTAAAATGGATCTTATCACTCCCGTTGCCTTGCCCCCCGTCCTCCTCGCCCTGTCCCCAGAGCCCTGTCCCAGTTCAGCGGAGCTGCCCCTGATCCACGCCACCCTCACCTTCCTCCAGCAAAGCCACGTTTCCCATTTTTAGACACTCTCATCTGCCTCCTGTTCCTTCTACCTGGGGCCGCTGGCCCAGGCCACCTGGTGGAGGAGGTTCTCTTAGCACAGTGTCCCTGGGACACTACCATTCCCCTTTACATTTGTGGCGCACATCTGTGGGCCTGGACCTTTTCCAGACCTACTTTATTTGAGTTTCTTTAATGCTTATACCTCCCTTCTCCCCGCCAACCCACCTGCCCTGGATCGGAGAGAAAAGAGGCTAATGGGAACAGGAGAAGTAGACCTTTTTGGACTCAGTTCCTGGGAGTGATTCTCCGGGTGTAGTCAGCAGGATTTCAGCAGACCAACAATTCAACCAAAGTTGCTGCTGGAACCTGGAACAGCAGCCGGAACCGGAGCCCTGAAGTGTTTTCTGGTGCCGTTCTCTCCAGGAGCGTCTCAAAGTGGAGAGATGAACAGCCAAATGATACCAAGACCCTAAAAGCCCCGCCTCCTGTTTTGGGCACACACGCACGCACGCACGCACGCGCACACACACACGTCTTCTTTCAGAGTCTGTACTAAGATGTGTTTCAGCTGGCAAAGACCAGGCCCCCTCACGAGGTTGTTCATCATGAACGTCACCTGTTCTCTCACAAGTCCGTTCCCCAACCCACACTTGCGATCAAACAAAAACATGTTTATATCTACTACGCACATCACTGTTTTTTTTGTTTGCATGCATATTCATTATTGATTTAAATGCAAAGGCTGTGTTTTCCCCAAGACTGGGAGGGATCTCCTCTATCTGGTTCTAGTATGTTCTCCAGGTTAAGCATGCAATGGGGGCGCTCAATAAGAAGTGGTGCACGCCTTTAATCCCAGCCCTCCGGAGGCAGAGGCAGGCGGATCACTTTGAGTTCAAGGCCAGCCTGGTCTACAAAGTGAGTCTAGGACAGCCAAGGCTACACAGAGAAACTCTGTCTTGAAAACCAAAAACAGAAAAAAATAAAAAAAAATAAAAAAATAAAAAAACAATATTCAGGCCTTATCGGTTGTAATTAAGTAAATAAATACAACTATCGATAAAAATAGCCGTCTGTGAACCTGCCTTCTTCTCAGTTCTAATTTTATGCTGACGATGTAAGAGGTATTTGGGGAGTGAGTGCCACAGTGAGACCTGGAAGGTCATCAGGCTGAGACTAATGAGTCTGGGCTCCTTCCGGGTGCTGCTGCTCTCTGACAGCAATGAAGTTCTTCAGATTCTCGGCCATGTGAGGATGAGGAGGCCAGACGAGGAAAGTACCTGCTGCTGTTCTGAGAATTAAGTGAAATCATTAATGTAACCCCCAGCCCCCCCTTTATTTTATTTCATTTTATTTATTTATTTATTTATTTATTTATTTATTTATTTTTCCAGACAGGGTTTCTCTGTGTAGCCTTGGCTGTCCTGGACTCGCTTTGTAGGCCAGGCTGGCCTCGAACTTGCAGCAATCCGCCTGCTTCTGCCTCCTGAGGGCTGGGATTAAAGGCGTGCACCAGCACTATTCGGCACCTATTCTCTTCTAATGAGAGACACAAAGAGAGTGGATCCAGAAGGGAGGCAAGGTGGGGCAGACCTGGGAGGAGTAGAGAGAGAGAAGACTAATCAGGATTCATTGTATGAGGGAAAAAAAAAAATCTATTTTCAATAAAAGGGAAAATATCATGTCTAGATCACGGGGTATTATTCAGTGCTCATGAGAAATGAGCTATCAAGCTAGGGAAAGATATGGAAATGGCTGCTCCCAGATGAGAACAGCGCGTGTCTGGAAAGACTTCATGTTGTGTGATTGTAGGTGTGTGGGATTCTAGAAGAGACAAAGACTGTGTCTGGAGATGGGTGAAAAGGCGGATGGCTGCTAGATCTGGGGACCATGGTGGTGGTGATGGACAGACAGAACACAGAAGGGGACTCTCAGGGCAGCAAACTGTTCTCTGAGATACAGATAATGGAGACATATAATATCTGTTTGTCAGAGCCCGCATTCTTGAGCATGTTCAGTTAATTAATGGTCATGCTTCTTGGTGCATGTCTATGTTAACAATGGTGGGTGAAAGTGTTTCTGGGCAGAGAATTTACTACTATGATGAGCAGAGTCTATTCAGCAACATCCGTCACTGTTTGCAGGATCTATCTAAATTAGTCTTTTAGGCCTTATCTGAGACAAAGCAAGTTTAGTGGCAGGCTTACAGCTATTTGACAAGGAAGCACCTTTATCCTGCAGGTGATTGTCTCTGAAAATATCTTCCTATTGGCTAACACAAGGACACACAGACACACAGACACAGACACACACACACACACACACACACACACACACACACACACACGGACACATGGAGGTGGGGGAGAGACAGACAGACAGATAGACAACACAGAGAGAGAGACAGACAGACAGAGACAGAGACAGAGGCAGAGACAGAGAAAGAGAGAGAGAGGGGGGCATATGCATACATTTTGGGGAAGCTAGACCAAGCACACTGCCCTCTCATTGAGTGTAGCTTTGGCAAGGCTCACCAAAATTTATGAGTGCTAGCACCTGCCAGTCAGACTGGGAAAGCAGTGAGCTATTTGCATATCTGGCCATTATCCTATAATTGAGCATGGAATAACACATGGTTATTAGCAGAGCAGAGTCTGGTAGCGAGCCCTGGCTCAGGCCTTAGCTTGTGTTTAATCCTATAAGCAAGACCAAGTCAATCCTTTCCCTTCTTCTTTTCTTTCATCCTTCTTTCTTTCTCTCTCTTTCCTTCCTTCCTTCTTTCGTGTGTATGCAGGTATGGTGAGTGTTTGTGTCTGTGTGTGAGTACACATCTGTGTGTGAGGGTGTGGAAGCCAGAGATTAACCTCAGGGACGCGCCACCTTGTAAGACAGTCTTTCATTGGCCTGGACGTTTGTCAATTAGGCTATGCTGGCTGGCCAACGAACCCCAAGGACCCGCCTGTCCCTTCTCCTCAGTGTTGGAATTACAGGTACAGGCCATCATACCCGGCTTTTTGGATGGGTTCTGGGGGCCAAACCCAGGTCTTTGTGTTTGGGGGGGGGGCGGTGTGACAAGCACTTTATCAGCTGAGCCATCTCGCTAGCTCCTTTTCTTCTCTCTCTTGAGATGGGCTCTTGCTGCAATCTGCCTCTCTCATCTCACTGAGTGGTAGGATTAAGTATTCATTACTACCTGGCAAGCTCTTTCAAGGAGTGGGAGGGCCACCCTCTCCCTAGCACCACAGAAGAGGGGAACAAAAGGGTGGCAGACTCCCAAGGGAGCCACTGCTCCTTCTCGCCCTTTTCTCAGTTTGTGGCCATGCATCACGTTGGTCCTAAAATAATAAAAATCCTCCCACGGAGGACAGCTCTTTTATGAGACAAAAACTGTTAAAAGAAAAAAAAATCTTCATTATTTTGCAAAAAAAAAAAAAATTAAAGCAACATCCTATATAATGTTGGCTTACCTGTGCTCCTGTTTTTCAAAGGAAAAGTAAATATCTTTTTAAAAATTTACCTTTTGCACAAAAGGCGGTGAAAATTTATAGTTTTTTTCTTTTCTTTTCTTTCTTTCTTTTCTTTCTTTCTTTTTTTTTTTTACTATAAGGAGTTTTTGACATGCTAAGAGAAGGCCTGTCATGTTTAAAGGTATTTTATTTTATACTAACACTAGATTGAGTGTATTTGGATGATTCTAAAATGTCATGGGTGGATTTTAAAGACCCTCACTCTTTAAGATGACATAACTGAAAACCCATTTGGCGGCAGTGTAAACTAAAAGAAGGGAACTAGTCAACAACAACGATAAAAATGAACAATTGCTCAGTTTTCACCAGGAAGTAATTTCCTACAGGCTGTTCTTGAGATAGGACTGCACAATCTCCTTGGTAGGTTTTTTGTTTTTGTTTTTTATTTTTAAGATTAGCCGGGCATGGTGGCACACGCCTTTAAACCCAGTACTCAGGAGGCAGAGGCAGGTAGATCGCTGTGAGTTCGAGGCCAGCCTGGTCTATAAGTGAGTCGAGTACAGCCAAGGCTAACACAGAAAACCTTGTCTCGAAAAACAAAAACAAAACAAAACAAAAAAAGATTGATTAATTTATTATATATACAGTGTCTGCTTGCATGTATATCTGCGTGCCAGAAGAGGGCACCAGATCTCTTTATAGATGGTTGTGAGCCACCATGTGGTTGCTGAGAATTGAACTCAGGACCTCTGGAAGAGCTGACAGTGCTCTTAACCTCTGAGCCATTTCTCCAGCCTCTTTTTTGTTTTTGTTTTTTCAAGACAGGGTTTCTCTGTGTAGCCTTGACTGTTCTGGACTCACTCTGTAGACCAGGCTGGCCTGCCTCTGCCTGCCTCCCAAGTGCTGGATTAAGGCATGCACCGCCACCACTTGGCCTGGGTAGTTTTTAATAAAGGACCTGCACCTGTACCATGGTTTAGAAAGGTGAGCTAGTAAATGGTGGAGAGAAGGGAAAGAAAGAGGAGCAAAAGGATATGTGCACAATGAAGAGAGGTGGAACTGGAGACCTAAAGATAGTAGGGAACAGCCAGATGTGAGTAGCTGGTGATGCCACCTAAGGCCATGGTGAGGTCCTGGCTGATGCCTGGGAGTCTGTTACCATCAAAGGCCAGGAGAATGTCCCTGGTCTGGGCCACTGCCTGGGGCCATGGTGATGTCTCAGGGCTGTGCAAATCTGGCCTAACCCTTCACCTGGGCATCGTAGGAGAACTGGCTTCAAAGGCATGAAAGCAGGAGAGCTAACCCTGCCCCTCACTGGCTGCAGCACTGGGGAGAGCGAGCCCTGTACTTCATCCAGGAAGCACAGTAGAGCAGGAGTTGCAGGTGAGACATCCCCTGAGGGTGTGAGCATGGGAGAGCTGGCCCTGTCACTAGTCTGCCATGTGGTGGCATGGATGAGGTAGAGATGCCTTTCCCCTCCAGCTCCTCGCCACCTGTGACAGGTGGGAGAGCTGACCTCACCCCATGCCAACTGCAGCATTCGGGAGACATGGCCTCACACCTTGCAAAGTAGATCTCACCCCATGCCAACTGCAGCGTTCAGGAGACATGGCCTTGCACCTTGCATGGGCAGTACAGTAAAGCTGGTCCTGGAGGAGAAGGTGCGGGTAAGCTGGCCCTGAGGGTGTGCGTGTGGGATAGCTGGCCTAACCACTCATCTGCCTTGAGGTGTCACAGACACAGGAGAGATGCCCTCCCTACCCTTGCTCCTTGCCCCCGAGAGGTGGCTTGTGAGGTCATGAGAGCGGGCTCTGGCCCCCCATGCCAGCTGCAGTATTGCGTGATCTAGCAAGGACAATGCTGGAGAGCTTGCCCTGGTGGTGTGGGTCCAGGAAAGGTGGTGAGTGGGCTCACCAGCTCATCTAATACCCAGGCCCAGATCCAGGGCTCTGAGTTGGCCCACCCAACCTCTACCCCATCTACAAACTGCTAGATCAGGTAAAGGGTTCTACAGACCCAAATCTGCAGGATCTCCATAACAACAGGGCAACAACAGGATATCTCAGAGGAGTCATGGTGAGGATCCAATACTGACAGTGTAGCTAAAACCAGTGGCCGCGAACCAGACCAATGACTCATAGCAATGAGCATTTACAAGTAAAGAAATGTGGGCAAAGGGTATACTGTGGGACATGCTGTGACATACTACAGCTTCCAGAACAAGATTTTGCTTTCTTTTTCTTTTGGGGGAGAGTATGCAAGGGAGGAGGGTGGGCACAAAGGGACAGGAAGATGAACGGCATTAGGGTGTATGATGGGAAATTCATAAAGAATCAATAAAAAGTTAAATAAAAATGATGATTATGAGTGAATGTGTGGGTATGTAATATGTGGGTGTGTGCATGAGTATGTATGAGCATATATATGTATGTGATTGTGTGAAGGTAAGTGTGCTTATGAGTATATGATTGTGTGTGAGTGTGTGTATATGTTGGAGTGTGTATGTGTATGAATGTGTTACATGTGTATGTATGTGTGTGAATGTGTCTGTGCACATGTGTGAATGGGTGTGTGTGTGACTGTGTATGAGTGAATGTGTTTGAGTGTGTGTGTGATTGTGTATGTGTGTGTGTGTGTGTGTGTGTGTGTGTGTGTGTGTGTAGTAGGTCAGAGGACAACTTGGAAGGGTCAATTCTTTTCTTCCACTGTTGGTTCTGAGGATTTTACTCCTGTGGTCTGACTTGCTTGGCCAGGTGCCTTCCTCCCGTGAAAAAACTTGCCTAGGGCCAAGATTTTGCTTCTTGGTTTGATATAAGGGCAGGCTGAGCCAGACCAGATGTAAGGGTTCATGTTAACTGGCTTCTTGTCCTATAGGCCTATGGCTGGACCACTCCGCACCACCCTGGAAGATGACAGGTGGTTCCTTCAAGCCTACACTAGTGTTTTTATTGTGTTTGCAAAGTAACTTCTTCCTTGATTTTCTTGTTTTCTCTCTCTTCCTCCTACACTCTCGTTTGCAGCAATCAATCTTTTGATTGAATCAAAGGCCTCCTGTGCACTGGCAAACACTTCCTGCCCTGCCCTCTCACAATATATTTTAAACCTTTTTTTTTAAACTTTAGCACATTAACATAATGATTCCCACAGCCACATACCCTGTTCCATTTAGAGAAATGACCCAAAGCCCCAGCATACATCAGCTATCCTCTGACACTGACTAATATCTGCTCCTGTGGGCTTTGTTCATCAGAGCTTTGGCTTTTAATTCCCATGTTGGGTTCTAAATTGTACGCATTTAAAAACATATGCCATATACCTGTTGGTGCAAAACTGAAAGAGAGAATAAACAGCCTTGGCCTTTTTGGTGAGAGTGTGTGGTCACCACTACCACTACATGAAGAGCAGGAGCTTCCTGAGGGCTGCAGCTGTCACCAGAGTTTGGGGACATTTTCAGAACCTCTACAGAAGCCTTCACTCACCTTCCTAGCTGCTCCTAGGGAACTTGGAGTTCTTCACCATAGACATTTAAGGTCTTAAAAGTGTTTCCTAGGCTAGTGAGATGACTCTGAGGGTCAAGGTGCCTGCTGCCAAGCCTGAGGACCTGCACTCCATCCTTGGGGCCCCCACTGTAAAGGGAAGGAAGTAATTTCATTAAGGTGTCCTCTGATCTCTGTCTGTCTGTCTGCCTCTCATACATACACACACACACACACACACACACACACACATGCGCACGTGCACACACACACCACAATGTAATAAAATTGTTCCTCAAGCCAGGCGCTGTGGGTTACACCTGTAATCCCAGCACTTGGGAGGCAGAGGCAGGCAGATCTCTGGGTTCAAGTCCAGCCTGGTTGACAAAACAAGCCCAGGACGTCCAAGGCTGCACAGAGAAACCCTGTCTCTCCAAAAACCAAAACCAAACCAAACCAAACCCAAACAAAGCAATGCTCCCCATCCCCTCGTTCATACTTTCCTATTTACCTTTTTTCACCCTCATTGAAGCATCTTGTCTCTCTATTTCTTCTGCAAATGGGTAGAATTTCAGCAACATCGTGGCATAAATAGGCCTTTGGGGCTAGATCTGGAAGCCCTACCACCCAGAAATTATCTCTGTGAGGAAACCCCTCCAGTTCTAAACAAACCGAACACAATCTTTTCGTACATGAGACATGGTTGGTTTGGGGCAAGTTGAGAGCACAAAGATGGAGAAAACCAGGCTAAATTGAAATCTCGGCTATTTTCTGCCTGCTGTGCACCTTTATCTAGGGTCTTACCCACCCTGAATACATTTCTTCTTTTCTAGAATGGCAGACATGGTAGTACCTATTGCTAGGAGCGCTTCCTTCTATGTGATGTGATACAATGTATGGAAACTGTATAATAAAAGCCCCAGCGGGGCAGTGGTAGTGCACGCCTTTAATCCCAGCACTCAGGAGGCAGAGGCAGGCGAATCGCTGTGAGTTCGAGGCCAGCCTGGTCTACAAAGTGAGTTTAATGATTGCTTTAGAGAATTAATAACAGTGGCAGGGTGCGAGGATTGCCATTTTGATGGATTCTCATCATCTAGGACAAGAGTTGACACAGAATTTTCAAAACTCTCTGGACTTGTCAAAACCCTCTTCTGTGTTTTGTCAAGCACACCAGCATACACTATAAACCAGGAGACATGACATAGGAAAGAGCTGTGCTCATGGGATCAAGGCTTTTCTCAATGGGTCCCTGCACCTCTGCCAACCTATGTAGCTACGGCGCCCTAGCCTAGAACGCCAGCTAAGATTTCTTTCTTTCTTTCTTTCTTTCTTTCTTTCTTTCTTTCTTTCTTTCTTTCTTTCTTTCTTTCTTT
>OU015756.1:50930349-50959754 GCA_907169655.1 Acomys percivali | reverse complement strand
CCAGAATGAGGAGAAATTGGGGTTTTTTGTTTGTTTGTTTGTTTGTTTGTTTGTTTTATGTTTTAGAGTCATGCTGTTCTATAAGGAAATCTGTTTTAAAAGTTCATATTTCTTCATAATCATTCTAGATAATATTAAGCAAAATATCTTCATAAAGTTTCTGTTTCTGGACACAGCAGGCCACTTGTACATATGAATTCACAGCAGTTGAGTCAGCATGTAAAAGACCTCCACAGGCTCAAGCTAGACAAAACTCCAGTTTGGAGAGGGGAAGCGGCATGCAGCCCTATCCCTAGCTAGGGCGCAGTCAGCAACTGATAGCTGCTGGAAGAGGACGAATCGGTTTCCTTTAAGGGTGCAGCCCCTAGTGGGTAGACCACCCTCCAGCAAACCATATGGATTTCCAAGTGTATGGACAGAATAAACTGCTTTTGATGAGCTACAAAAAACAGAGAGAGACACAAATTGGGTGGGCAGGGAAGGCGAAATGAATCCGAGAAGAGGGACTGAATGTGATCAAAATGCATTATACAGAATTCTCAAAGAACTGGACACAGCAGGTAAATACAGAGCTCAGACACACTGTGAACTTCGACTGTGAACTTGTGCAGATCTCTGTTGCCTTGGCTCTTCCTGCTTCCTTTATGATGTCTGCTAACCCCACCCCGCAGCGACCCCTTCTTCCTAGAAATAGAGAAGAGTCTGATACCATTCATTCACCTTTATCGGCTGGCCATTAGACTTTAGTGTGGATGGACATGTGTATTTCAGTCATTTATCTGCCTCTGTTGAAGGCCCCGTTCCTTTTTTTTTAGCCATAACCTAGCAGGAAAAGAGATAGTTAGATCCTACACCGTGCACTTATTCATTCATCTGTTAACTAAACGCCATCTATCATGTATCAGATCCAACTCTAGGGTCTTTGGTTTAGTTACTAAAATAAACATTCCAACAGAGTTTGAGGAAGGAGGCAAACCCTGCCTGAGTAGTATACACTTACATAGCATTAAGAAGATAGTATGTATTGGGAGTGGTGGTGCACGCCTTGAATTACAAGCACTCAGGAGGTAGAGGCAGGCAGATCTCTGAGTTTGAGGCCATCCTGGTCTACTGCGTGAGTGCAGAGCAGCTAGGGCTCTGTTGCACAGAGAACCCTGTCTCAAAAAACCAAAAACAAACGGAAGAGGAGGAGGAGGATGGCTAATGAGGTCAGGTTTTATTTTAAAATGGGCATGTTGATGGAGAGTGTGTAGATGAGTTTTATACTATAGGTCACATTTGTGCAGAGATTTGAAAAAAGTGAGAGTTTACCTTTGTGGGAAGAACTTTCTAGACAAAGGACAAACATCTCGTAGCAGATCCCTGAGGCTTGCTGTGTTTGAAGCCTTAACCAGAAGTCAACTATAACTGAAGCAGAAAGCTATAGAGGAGATGAAGGGGGACTGTAAGTCGATGTCACCAGGGGGGAGGAGGGGTAAGGGCTTGTAGAGGACATAGAAGGAAATGACTGAACAGTGTGCATGTTAGGACACTGGCCCCTCTGGTTTTATACCTGTAAGTTTTACAGCTTTCTATCTCATATTCTAAACTCAGTAAGGACTCTCCTAAGAAACTGGATAGAGCAGAACGGGCGACTGTTAGAGAGAATACAGAGAAACCTACACCAAAGCCTTAGCCTGGAACCTCTCCTATAAATTAGTAGGACTCTTCCCACCTTCCTCCCTGGCAAACACAACAAGAAAACTTCCCAGCTTGCTTTAAACTTAACTTCTCCCTTTGTTCTACTTCAAGGTTCCAAAATATTTATGATTTTGGCGTATTTGGCATTACTTTAGTCAGTTTCTGAAGGTGTTTACCACTGTTGACCTTCTCAGAGACCATCCTGAAATGCTTTTCTGTACAACCTACCTGACATTTCTAATTCTGGAAGTGAACTTCCTAACAGCAACTCATTAAATCATCATAGGTGAAAAGCATGTAGAACATCACACACAAGAAGAAATTGACAGGCCGGGTCCATCTTTTACTACGGTTTCAATGTCAAAAGCAGGAATGGAGGGTTGTGTTCAATTTTATTGGGAGCATCAGTTCTTCCTGACATGGTTGGACATTGGCCACAAAGGTCTAGTCGTGTTGTGGTTTTTTGAATGAGGATTAGAGTTTTGGTTTTTATTGTTTTTTAGATGGATTTGTTTTGTTTTGTTTTTTGTTTTTTTGAGACAGTGTTTCTCTGTGTAGCCCTGGCTGTCCTGGAACTCTCTTTGTAGACCAGGCTGGCCTCAAACTCAGGGATCCGCCTGCCTCTGCTCCCAAGTGACTGCTGGGACTAAAAGTGTGTGCCACCACCGTCCAACACGTGTGCACTGTTTAAGTAACCAAAAGCTAGAATGTAAAAATGTAAACAAGCCTTTTGTGAGTTGCGGCGAAGCAGGAAGGACCGCCATGAAGGCGTCGGGCACGCTTTGGGAGTACAAGGTAATGGGGCGCTGCTTGCCCACTCCGTACTGTCCCGTCCAGCAGGACCAGTAATTACGGGGTCGCGAGGGGAGCCATACCTGAGAGATGGGACGGGAAAGAAAGAGGCGAGACCAAGTAGCGTTCCTATCAAGGTCTGTTTATTGAATCAAAAGCAAAAGCTTCTATGGGGTGGAGGCAGGAGCTAAGCAGTAGCGGGGGGCTGAGGATGCCTCCAGATACCACAGGGGAACATCCTGTGGTTCACCTTGGAACAATTTCTATCTTAACTTAGCTAACTATCTCATCTTATCTTAGCTAACTATCTCTCGGAAAGTCCCGAGCTAATCTGCTAAACAGCATCTGCAGAGGCTGAAAGGAGGAAGTTATGCAGAGGCTGAAAGGAAGAAGTTTAGCTTTGGAACGGGGCATCAGTATCTTTCCATAGCCAGTAGACTCTTTTAGCCTTGAATGACCCCTGGCTGGCTCCGAACACCGTACCGTACCGAATGCGCATCTTTGCGCCCAACCACGTGGTGGCCAAGTCCCGCTTCTGGTACTTTGTGTCATAGCTAAAGAAGACGAAGTCCGGACCGGGTGTGGTGGCACATGCCTTTAATCCCAGCACTCGGGAGGCAGAGGCAGGAGGATCACTGTGAGTTCGAGGCCAGTCTGGTCTACAAAGCGAGTCCAGGTCAGCCAAGATAACACAGAGAAACCCTGTCTCGAAAAACCAAAAAAACCAAAACAACAACAAGAGGAAGATGAAGTCATCGTAGGAGACAGTGTACTGAGGGCAGGTGTTTGAGAAGTCACTGCTTCATGTAAAGCATCTGGCTGAATTACGGCTCCCTCAGTGGCACACAACATGTACCGAGAATACCGGGACCTAACTACCGCCGGCGCCAGCACACAGTGTCACCGTGGCATGGGTGCCTGGCACCGTGCCCGTGTGCACTGCATCCAGATCACGAAGGCGGAAGAGATTGCAGCCAGCACGTGCTGCTGGCCAGCTGTTAAGCAGTCTCACGACTCTAAGATCAGGTTCCAGGGGGCTGGAGAGATGGCTCAGAGGTTAAGAGCACTGGCTGCTCTTCCAGAGGTCCTGAGTTCAATTCCCAGCAACCACATGGTGGCTCACAACCATCTATAATGTGATCTGATGCCCTCTTCTGGCCTGCAGCTGTACATGCAAGCAGAGCACTAAATAAATGAATCTTTAAAAAAAAAAAAAAATCAGGCTCCAGTTGCCCCACCGCGTGTTGCGGGTTCCTGCCCATGGTTTGAATCATAGCTTGATAGTCCCCCAGTCATCAGGCACACTCATCCAGCCCCATGGGCTAACAGATAGATGCCTACGGCATTGTGAGCACCTGATGCCCAAGCAAAAAATTCCCTCAATTCCTCAGGAAAGAACGAAGATGTTTTCCAAGTCATATGCTTCCAAGAAAAGGGCATGCCACCACTTATTTTAGAGTGTGTTAGACCTTTATCATGGTGCTGAGTGGGTGCCAGGCGACGGGTTTGCCTAGCTGCCTACTGGAACTCATCTCCTTCTTTCTCCTCCCTACCTCCTTGTTAGAGAAACCCAGTGACTCTCAACAAACCTTTCACTTCAGATCTTAGTTTGTCCTGAGAGTCAGTAAGTTCATGGGAGCACAAGACAATATGAAGCTTTGATAGGGGGAAAAAATCTACATTATCCAAGTGTAAAATGTAACAGTGTCTCTACTTGTATGAAACATCCAAAACAGGCAAATCCATCAAGACAGAAAGCAGGTTAGTGGGGGGTGGGAGGGGGGCTAATGTGAGGGGTTGGGGGTGAGGTGGGGGGTAGGGGGTGAGGTGGGGGTTGGGGGTAATGTGAGGGGTGAGGGGGTGAGGTGAGGGGTGGGGGTGTAATGTGAGGGGTGGGGGGGTGAGGTGAAGGGTTGAGGGTAATGTGAGGGGTTGGGGATGAGGTGAGGGGTTGGAGGTGAGGTGAGGAGTCGGGCATGGCTCCGAAGCCTGGTGGGTGCCAGGCTTCCTTTGGTGGGGAGGTGGACATGTTCCGGAATTAATTGTGGCTTTGGCAGCACCGCACTGAGGATGTGCTAAATACCACGGAGCCATACACTTCACGTTGGTTAGTTCACGCTTTGAGAGCTTGTGGGGGCTGGCAATGTGAGGAAATAGGTGTTTTATAAGGGGGCCCACTGCCTGGGTTGGGTCTTTGCTTTACTCCCTCCCATATTGAAAAGGGAAACTAAGCCGGGCGTGGTGGCGCATGCCTTTAATCCCAGCACTCGGGAGGCAGAGGCAGGTGGATCACTGTGAGTTCGAGGCCAGCCTGGACTACAAAGTGAGTCCAGGACAGTCAAGGCTACATAGAGAGACCCTGTCTCGAAAAACCAAAAAAAAAAAAGAAAAGAGAAACTACATGGACAAAGCAGACAACAGTCTAGACGCTGCGGCGCTGAGGCGGAATCCCGCCGGAGACCTCCTGTGGGAAGTCTGGATCACTTCTCAGATCCCTCTTCTCCGTTCTCAGGGGCTACCTGTGCTGTCGCCCCACCCTGAGCCTCGCACCCCGGTGGTGAAGGTGGTGCATGCAATTGATTAAAACGGAGCTTTAAGAACTCTTGATCTATGATGGGTGTGGTGGCGCGCACCTTTAATCCCAGCCAGCACTTGGGAGGCAGAGGCACACAACTTTGTTTTTAGGCCCAGAGGTAGGACAGTATGAAGAGTCTAAGGACCTGAAAGATGGTGGGAAGAGGAGAGAAGCAGCGATGGATACAGGGCCTTACCGCCCAGTTAGGCACTTTCATTTTGTGCGTAAGAAAGATGGGGAACTAGCGAAGGTGTACAGAGAGCAGGAAGTGGGGATTTAAAAGATTTCCATCTGAAGATCTACTCCCCAGTGGAAGAAATGCTGAAGAGAGGTCCTGGGCCTGGATGTGTGATACCATTCGCTTCCTCTTTGTGCAGTCTGAGTGGACAAGTGGCTGGAAGCTCTGAGTTCAAGTTGTTGCTCTGAACAAAGGATCCGCAGTGAATGAGACTTCCACGGACCTCAGTTTCCCCATTCTCAAATGATTATGTGCCAGGGGACAACTGCCTTTTTTTTTTTTTTTTTGAGACAGAGGCAGGTGGATCGCTGTGAGTTTGAGGCCAGCCTGATCTACAAAGCAAGTCTTGGACAGCCAAGGCTACAAAGAGAGACCCAGTCATACATGCCTGGCACCCATGGAGGTCACAAAAGGGCATCAGATGCCCTGGAACTGAGGTTGGATGGTTGTGAGCCACCACATGCATGCTGGGAAGTGAACTCTCTCTAAAACGGCTCTGCATGCTAAGTCCATACTTTCCCTCGTGAGGATGTGAGATGATGTGGCTTGGGAGATGACAAGGTGAATGACAGACATTGCGGCACAGTGTTAAGCTACTGACCTTCTGAAGATCCATTGGGGACAGAAGAACAATTCTGGCCCAGGAGATGGGAGAAGAAGTGTGCACAAGGCGGGAGCTCTCATTACTGTGTCTTACATGCAGTGTGCTTAGGGGCCAAGACAGCCATGTTGCAACTTGTCAGCAGAGAAAGGAAGAAAAATGTAAATGAAATCCAAGCCATCCAACATGGCAGAGGGTCACGTATGGGAGGGAGAATGGGGAAAACATGGGGACTTCCTCTGCTTCACAGCTCCCAGCTTTCTCTCTCCCTACACAGCAAACTCAGACACTTCTCTCTCCTTTCCACAAAGCGGTTGCTGTCCAAAGGTGGAAAACAGGGGCCCCATGGGGTGGTTTTCCCATCACAGAGAACAAAGCCACCATCGATCAGTCAAGAAATGGGGTATTATGCACTAATGATTTTCTTTTGACTATGTTTAGAAGCATCTAAATGCAACAAACCTTTGTCTGTAAGATAAGATTAAATAAGATGAAACAAAACAAATATATTCTCCTAAAAAGGAAAAAAGAAGGCAAAATGTTGGCTCTTCCCATTGTATTTCCATCTGTTAGGAACTTTTTTCCTTTGGCTTTTCAAGACAAGGTTTCTCTGTGTATCCCTGGCTGTCTTGGAACTCTTTGTAGATCAGGCTGGCATCGAACCCACAGAGATTCGCCTGCCTCTGCCTCCTGAGTGCTGGGATTAAAGGTGTGCGCCACCACGCCCGACCTGTTAGGAACTTTTCATTGCCCTTTAACTGCCCACAGTCATAGCCACAGTGAAATCACTCCCACCCCACCCCCACCCCGGTCCCCAGGCCCCACCTGGCCTCTAGCCTGGTCTCCTGGAGGGGTTTTTTGTTTTTGTTTTTCTCTATTGATGGAGCACACTCCTCAGAATGTTCCTGCCTCAGGGATCTGTACTTATCCTTTTTTGCCTGGGACCATCTTGGATGAGTCTGAATTCTCATCCCGTAGGCCTCTCTAAAAACCTATCCTGTTATGACCACCTACTTAAAGTATTGTCATTCTCTCTCCATCCTGAGCCTTTATTCCAGGGGCTTGCTTTACACACACACACACACACACACACACACACACACACACACACCTGCATGGAAAGCCGTGAGTTCTCCAAAGACAATGTGGGGAGAGACCTTACATGATTTGTGTTTCTAGTAGGTCATGTTGTTGGGATTTAGGAACAAGATGCTCCCCCCCCTGCCCCCCCCCATCCCTGGTTTGGGTATCGTCAGGCGGCAGGGACAATCCCTTGGATGTTCTGAATACACCTCCTGGGTAGGTCAGGAAGACTAGACCCAGAAACAAGCCATCAGCAGTTGGTAAAGGTGGCATCGGCTGCTCATACTGCCAGGACAGGGCGTGTTCTCTGTTTATGCGGTGACTCATTGGCAGTGATTGGACAAGATTACTGAAAGGTCTTGCTTTGTGTCTCTGATCTTCAATTAGAGTGGCCAGGGGTGGTATTGCTGTCCTGGGCCATCATACTGGGCAGAAACTGTCCCAGACTAGCTGGGGGTGTTGAGGCACTTTCCGGATCTCATGGTATGTTCTTATAGGTATCTTGAGAAAGAAGCCCAGAGTTAGATACCACAGAAATAAAGAACAGCAATTTTTCTGGATATCCCATAGTGGTACCCCCTGTACCCCCAATGTAAGCTTTGCTTAGGGGTAGCCACTGAACCAAGACAGCAGAGACCAAGGTGGAAACCAGTAGACTGTGGTTTGGTGGCCAGGTGGAAGTATTCATTTGGAAGGCTGTGGAACCTCTAAGGGGTGGAGACTTGCTAGAGGAAGGAGGTCCCTGAGTGTGGGCCCTGAGGTTATCATACTGCCCAGCCTCTTTTCCTGTTTGCTCTGTGTTGATCTAGTGAGATCAGCCACCTGATGCAGGAGTTTAGTTTACAGTCGGCCAAAGGGGAAAGGGGCTTGTGCAGGCTGTAACATGGACACTCACATATGTTACAGGGGGAATGGATGTTACAATTCAGATAGAATGCTAGGTTTAAGACAGTGAAGCCAGGAGCACTGAGGATGAGAAAGAGACACTTGCAGCTGGGTGCAGGACAGTCAAGAGGACATGGTCACACCACGAGAGAAAGCCAGGAAATTAAGCTCCCATTTTAAACGTACTTGGTATTTAGAGAGAAGCCCAGGTTGTGCCAAGTTCCTCGCTAAGTTCTAGGGTGACAAACATGAGGGAGACAGTCTCCTCAGACAGACAGATGATAAACAGATTAGCTGCATTGCAACAGGGACACCAACAAAGTGATACAGGGAGGACAGGCTTTCAGCCACCAGCAGCATTGGTGAGCTGGCTGGACAGTATCCACGAGGCCCCAGACCATCTGGTAGACAAGAGACAGCCAAGCCAAGACACAGCAGCCGCCTCTTGGTAGCTGTGAGGATGGGCAGAACTTAGTATAACTGACGACATTTAGGACCTTCATGGGGACAGAGGCAAACACAGAGAGCTTTTTACTAAATCTTTATATCTTAGGAGCCTGCCTCATTTTTCCTTAACTTCTTACTGTTCTGAAAATATCTTTTAAATTTTACCTTCTCCCTCTTACAAGAGTCTGCAACATCGATCTTTTTTTGTTTTTCTTTTCCTGAGACAGGGTTTCACTATGTAGCCCTGGCTGTCTCGGACTTGCTTTGCAGACCAGGCTGGCCTTGAACTCACATTGATTCACCTGCCTCTGCCTCCCGAGTGCTGGAGATTAAAGGGGCACGCCATCACCGCCCCTATTGCAACTTCAATCTTTATTGACATAAGACGATGACCTTGGAGTCACTGCCTCTGGTCAATCTTTGGTCATAGTCAACTGTCCAGTACCTTAGGACTCTGGGTCAAGCCCAACTGGCTGAGAAAGGCTGTGGCTCTTAAGCCATGTAACAGCCTTGAGTGCTCCGACCACCATCCCTTCCCCCACGACCATGGCCTGCATTCCCCTCTAACCACCAGCCAGAGGAAAACCTTTCTTTCTTCAGTGGCTTCTTGTCACGTATTTTGTCATAACTAGGAAAAAGAAAGAAAGAAAGAAAGAAAGAAAGAAAGAAAGAAAGAAAGAAAGAAAAGAATTTACAACATTTCTAGAAATAAACCAAAGAGCGCCCTTACTTTGTCCCAGAATAACTGTATCTTACCACAAGGTTGCAGTTCCTTAATTTCCATAGAGGATGAGGTATCTCTTGTATCCTCAACAACAGGGCTCCCAAGTCCTAGTCTCTCTCTCTCTCTCTCTCTCTCTCTCTCTCTCTCTCTCTCTCTCTCGGTTTATTTTTGTTTGTTTGTTTTTTTGAGACAGGGTTTCTCTGTGTAGCCTTGGCTGTCCTAGACTCAGGCTGGTATCGAACTCACAGACATCGGCCTGAGTGCTAGGATTAAAGGTCTGAGCCACCACGCCCCGCCTAGTCCTAGTATATCAAAGGTCCCGTTCAGATGTCTGCCTGAGCTTTGGTTCTCCTATGATGTCAAGCCCGTCCCTTAAGCATTTCCTCCCTGCATTACCCTGCTGGTGTCTCTGTTTTAATGGAGCTAGTTTGTTTATAATCTGTCTGTCTGAGGAGGCTGTCTCCCTCATGTTTGTAAAGCCATAATTTAGCAAAGAACTTGGCACAGCTTGGGCTTCTCTCTAAATACCAAGAGAGTTTAAAACAGAGCTTTATTTCCTGGCTTGAGTTCACCTCTCGATGAGTTTTATTGATTCCGCATTTTTGAGCCAGGAGGACAGTAAGAAACGGGGGATCCTCACCTCCAAGGAATTTGTATTCTTGCTCAGAAGCCCACGGACTGTAAGAGGAGCCGGCGCTGACTGAGGCACAGGCGCTAAGCTGAAACTTTACTCACACTCCTTTATGGCCCACGTCTCTGTATCACTCCTGGCGTTCGTAGATCTGCCTTGAATCAGAAAACAGGGCGAGACCTTAGTTACAGACCTGGGAGATACTGAGTTTGAGGAGGATCACCAGGTCTGACCAACATGGGGGAGAACTGGGTTTTCTAGGTTGTGGGGAACAGGGCTGTCTCTGCTTTCTTCGAAAGCACAAGTTTTGGTTTCATCTTCAGACCTGAAAGTCATTTAGTCTGGTCAACCTTAGCCTTATCAGATAGACACCCACGGTGCTCAAGGCAGATGTTCCCGGTCATTTCCTCTCCTCTCCACATCCTGGGGACAAGGAGGGCGCGTGAGTAAAAAAAGGGAAGGAGGGGCGAGCACCGAATACTCCACGTACTCCGTGGCCCTGCTGCGGACCCTGCCTGCGGCCTTGTCCTGCCCCCTCCCTAACCCTACTTTAAACTCCCGCCCCCTCTGAACCAGCACCAATGCCGGGCCGAAGAGCGCTCTGGAGGCTGCGGATTGGTCGGTGCCGTGGTTGCCGCGGTGATGGGTGGGTCTGTAGGGGGGTCCCCGCGCAGGGCGGGGCTAGGGCTGTCCCCGGTCCCTCGCACCGCCTCCCTCGGGGTCTCCGCCTCCGGGACCTGCGGCCGCGGCGAGCTTCAGAGCGCGGCTTCCCCGCGGGCGGCGTGATGGGTTGCGGGAACTCCACTGCCACCAGCGCGGGCACGGGCCGAGGTAAGCGGGGCGGGGCGGGGGGCTGCGGGGCGTGGGTCCCTCAGGAGATGTGGCGGCAGCGGGGGATGGGGTGAAGTGGGGTGGGGTAGGGTGGGTGGGGGGCGCAGTTCCCTCGCCCCATCCTCATTCTCGAGACTGGAGCCTTTCGCCTGCTTCTGAAAAGACCGGGAGGGAGCCAGTGCCCCGTGCGGGGGCGGTCACGCCCGGATTTAGCGGGAAGGACTGTCGCCTGGATCCTGCAACCTGGCTCTGCACCGTTGTGAGGGGACCAGAATTTTCGGGACCTGTCTCTGGTCCCTCACTTCCCTTTCCACTGGCGCGCATCCAAGACTCGCCTCCCCGCCCCCCGACCCTTTGACTCCCAGACCCTGCGCCCGGAAAAGTGCAGCCGAGCAAGTCAGGACTTTTCTGGAGATGGGGGTGGGGCCGTGTGCCAGTGGGTTGGGAACCGGAGCCTGCAGGGCTCTTGAATCGCATCTGTGTGGCTTTGCTTACTTAAGACCCACCCGGCTGCTGCGCGCTTTGGCTCTCACTGACAAGCTGCGGTAGCTAGATGCTCAGATTTGCGCCATAGGGCATGGGTATTGGCCCCTCTATTGATACAGTCTCACTTAAAAATATAGCCAAACTTGCCTGTGCACGACTTCATTTCGTTGATTGGCAGGGCTGGGCTTCTAGATTTCCCTGGCTAAGCCAGGGTTTGTATCTAGCAACTTATTGTGAGATTCAGCTCTTCCGATTAAACTAGCTTACATTGGATTTGTTTGGGGTATTCTCTGCTGACGTATGTTAGCATCCTTCGGACAGGCTTCCCTAGCTCCTGTAGCTGAGTTCAGCCAGATGCCGCAGCCCACCCTAGGCAGCAAGTGTAAACAGCAGTCTGTTCCTGCAGTGTTTACCAGGCTGATGTGGGTGCTCTGCTAGTCATATTGAAACCTCGAGCTGTCACCTCCCATAATGCTTGGCAGTTATTTTTGTGATTGATTGATGTACTCAGGTATGAACCGGGGGTCGGATTACTGTGCATGCTGGGCAGGACTTCGGTCGCTGGACAGGATTCCTTGTCTTGCTTTTTATTTTGAGATCGGGTCTCACTGAATTGCCCAGGCTTGGCCTGAACTCATCCCGTTGCTCAGGCAGGCCTTAAACTTGCCTCTCCTGGATCAGCCTCTCCATGAGTTGGGATGAAAGGCCTGGGACACCAAACCTGGTTAAACTTTTAATCTTTGCACGGTGGAAGCCATCGTAGAAATCTGCCCAGATCATGGGGGCCCGGCAGATTCCGTCTATCTTATTTTTTTTTTTTTTGGCAGTCGGTGTCATACTTGTGGTATTGAGTCTGTTTCAAGAGTCACAACTAGAACACCTGGGAGTCTGGGCCAAGGGAAAGTTTATCCATTCTACGGGACCTTCACTGTCTTGAATTAAGGTCTGTGTTTGGGATGTGGCCCTGGGAAGCAAAGCTCTTAGACGCATATAGCAGCTACTCAGCTTAGTTAGCATCATATGCACATGAGAGCAAGGGCAGGATTCAAGCTCCAGAGTGGCCATGTTGCATTGCTACATGGAAATCGGCAAAATCTCAAAGTCTCACTGGTTGTTTGTGTGCAGGTCCCGGGTTCTGTGGTTTCGTACAGCATATTGCACATGTGCTTGGCTAAAAAAGAAAGAAAAAAAAAAAAAGGTTGAGAATGTTAAAACAAAATAAAAAATTGAAGAAGGATCCCTAACAGATTTCCTTAAGAGTGGAGGAAGTTTAGTGCTGTGTGCATGGAGGTGCCCAAGAATGCCACAAGAGGGCATCATATCCCCCCAAACATGAGTTACTAGCAGCTGTGAGCCACCTTGTTGGTGCTGGGAACCAAACTTGCATTTTCTGCAAGAACAGCAAATGCTCCTAATTGCTGAGCTGTTAGTTCAGTCCCATGCTTTTACATTAAAAAAAAAAAGAAAAGATTTATTTATTTATTTATTATGTAGACAATGTTTGGCCTGCACTTGTGCCTGCACTCCAGAAGAGGGCAGCAGATCTCATTATAGATGGTTGTGAGCCACCTTGTGGTTGCTGGGAATTGAACTCATGACCTCTGGAAGAGCAATCAGTGCTCTTAACCTCTGAGCCATCTCTCCAGCCCTTATATTTTTATTAACAGATCACCTGTCAAATGTGGGAGTAGAAGGAGACATACCTTGGTTAAGTGAAATTCAGAGTGGTGATTAGGTAGTTTTGAAATGTTAATGTACAAATTACATTTCGGTGGTAGTGTGGCCAAGCAATCTAGAAACTGTATTTCAGGCCTGGACACATGGCTTAGTTGGTAGAGCACCTGCCTAGGACACACAAACATATGAATTTTAACTCCAGCGTCCAGTAGACTGGGCACGGTTAGTGGGTCTGTAACACCACACAGGAGGGTCAGAAGTTCAAGACCATCCTCAGTGGTTCCTCACTTCATAGTGAGCTCAAGCTATCTTAAAAATCAAACAAACAATGCTGCTGGGTGGGCGGTGGTGGCACACACCTTTAATCCCAGCACTCGGGAGGCAGAGGCATGTGGATCTCTTTGTAAATTTGAGGCCAGCCTGGTCTACAAAGTGAGTCCAGGATAGCCAAGGCTACACAGAGAAACCCTGTCTCGAAAAACCAACCCCCCCAACAACCAAACAGAAAACAACAACGACAAAAAACAAAACCCAAACAAACAAACAAAAACACTTTCCAAAAGCAAACAAACAATCAGATTTCTTCTGCAAGTCTGAGTCTTGATGATCTGTGCCTGTAATTCCACACTCAGGAGACAGAGGCAGGAAGTTCATTACAAGTTTCACGGCCATCTTGGTCTCTATATGGGGAGTTCCATGTAAGCCAGAGCTGTACCTGATGAAAGAGGAAGGGGAGAAGATGGAAGAGGAAGAGGGGAGATGGTGGAAGAAGAGGAGGAGGAGGAGGAGGAAAGAATCTTATTTCTTGGGGCAAAAAAAAAAAAAAAAAAAAAAAAAGATCCTCTATAAGTATTCGGTTGACTTCTCCCGCCCCCCTCGTCCCTTTCTTTCCCGAGTAGATCTCTCATGGGGTAAATGGAAATACGGTTACACTGAAAAAGATCTCTCAAAGTGCACGTCCTTAACGCTCGCTTTTGTTTGTGAAGGACGGCGTGCGGGAGCACGCTGTTCTCCGGCTTGCTCTTTGCTAAAAATTACTTGACGTTTAGAGAGAGCAGGGGTTGGGAGTTCGTCCTGTAAACCGGGAAGGAGCAGGCAACCGTGAGCGGGCGTGTCTGCATCGTCTCTAACCAGGCTCTCGCCCTTGGCTTTGAGGAGTCGTTCCCAAATTATCCCCCAGCCTGTGTGTCCAGCTGGCGGCTGCTTTCAGGATCTGGCCATTGTTGTTTTCTGTCTGCCAGCTGGTGGTCGGAATTTTTAGTTTCCGGAAGGGAATGCATCAAGACGAGAGCGAGAAGGACAAGAAAGGAATGCTTTCAACCCCCCCCCCCCCCCCCCCCCCGACACAGAGAGATGAATCTGTGATTTCGGTACCTCCATCTCTAACGACCAGGCTGCAGACCCATCCCAAACCTGTGAGGTTCTCCCAAAAGACGATGCTGTCCCGGACCTCTGGGGATAAACCAAGCACAGCTTCTAAAATGACCCAGGAGTCCTGCTTTCAATATTATATACTTTTCAGTCGCCACACTGGGGAAAAAAAATTAAAAAGCCAAAGAGAGGTGAGGATGAGCCGGTGACCTTGGCCCCACAGCTCAGGCGTCTGTTGCTGGCTGTGTGTTGCCCTGGGCATTTTTGTCCTGCTTTTCTGAGCTCTGGTTCCTTTATCTATGTTGTGGTGGATAATTGGATGTACCCTGTTTCCTAGGGCCTGTGTGAAACTCCAAACCAGAGAGTGGAGGGAGACACTCTGTAAAATGAGATTACCATACTGCATGGAAAAAAAAAAAGCTATTAGTACGTTGAAAAGAAGGTAATTTCTGTGAATATTTTTCCTACAAGAAAAATTACGAATCTACTTTTGTCTCAACAGGCCTGAAAAATTACCATTATAAACTCTATTGTGATTATTTGTTTGTTTTTGAAACAGTCTCACTATGTGTCCCTGGCCGACCTGGGACTTGCTATGTAGATAGGGCTAGCCTCAGATAAACCTCATTTCATTCGCTGCATATTCAGGCACACCTAGGCAATCATCTTCCTCTTCTCCTGGGGCTACCTGGACCACTGCCTTTCTTGGCTGGCCGTAGCCTTGTGAACTTGGCTTGTCTCAGCCCGGCATGCTGCCGTGGGCTTGAGCTCACCGTGATTCTCTATGCCGCAGTAGTGGACAAACTGGAGTCCGAGGACTCATGGCTGTGAAGAAAGAGACATATGCAGCCCTTTCACTGTACAGGCTCCCTTGTGCCCTTGACCTCAAACTGACCCCTCTGTGCAGGACCCTCCCCCACCCCCCGCCCCCCACCATGGGACACGGGTGGGGCTGCCATCAAGAGACGACAGGAGAATAGAGTCCAGCTTTCCGGCTCTTGAGGAGCTAAGCGTGGAAGGCTGAGTGTGTGAGAGCGATTGCTGCGCAGCGTACGGTAGAATACACCAAGAACACCTATATGGCAGGGCTCATCAGGGAAGGCTTCCTGGAGGAGGAGTGGAGCGGTTGCGGCTCTCCCCTCCCCTCCCCCACCGCCCCATAGTGTAGGCTCTCCCCTCCCCTCCCCCACCGCCCCATAGTGCAGGCTCTCCAATTCCTTGTTTCTCCGTGCGTGTTATCTGCAGGCCACCCATTTACTTATTTATTTAAATTTGGCAGCGGATCTGGTTGCCCTAGTCTCCCACACGCTGAGCTCTAGACTTTCCCCGGCACTCTTAGGAACGGCTCATTTTAATATTTTGCTAGGAGCATTTTCTCCCTGCGGGAATTTGATTGTTTCCCAGCGTAGAGCCACAGAACACGGCTGCTTGTGTTTTCTGTTTTTGTGATGTTTTAGCACATTTCTTCAGAGAAACAGCTGTGGAAAACACTCTGTTTGGAAGTGTTTGGATATTTATTCCAATACAGAGAGCTTTGGGGTGCCCCTGCCCTTTGTCCTCTAGCTCTTCCCTCCGGAGGCAAAGATTGAAGTCCAAGGGATTACCCATTCCCGTAAACACACACACACACACACACACACACACACACACACACACACACGGCCAGGCATAGTGTTACATTCCTTTAATCCTAGCACTTAGGAGGCAGAAGAGGAGGCAAGTGGATCTCTGTAATTTTGAGGCTATCCTGGGCTACATAGCAAGGTCTAGGTTAGCCCAGGATTATGTGGTGAGATCTTATCTCCAAATAAATAAATAAATAAAAGGAAAGGAAGCCCGGTGTGGTGGTGCACGCCTTTAATCCCGGCACTCGGGAGGCAGAGGCAGGTGGATCGCTGTGAGTTCGAGGCCAGCCTGGTCTACAAAGCGAGTCCAGGACAGCTAAGGCTACACAGAGAAACCCTGTCTCGGAAACTTCCTACCCCCCCCCCCCAAAAAAAAGGAAAGGAAAGAGGAAAAAATTACACAGAGGGCTGGGGATGGCTAAGTTGATAAAGGGCTTGCCTTGCAATCACTGAGGACCCAAGACTGCCAGCATGGGGTGATGGGCGTGGGGGCTGGGGCTGGGGAGGAGGGGGCAGAAGGATCACTGGGGCTTGCTGCCCTCCAGCTTACTTGGTCCATCCCAGACCAGAGAGAGATCCCGTGAATGGAGATGGATGACTCCTGAGGTTGACCTGTGACCTCCACAAGCACTGAGAGGAGGATGTCCACTCACATGCGCAGGTCACACAGGTGTACACTGTTAAGTGAGTCTTTGGAGTATAAGCTGGGAAAATCGCTTTTTATTCGAGTCAGAAAATTTCTTAAACAGCCCAGTGGGAGCCTGGGGAGGTGGCTGGGTGGTTAGAGCACTTGTCACGTGGGTGTGTGGACTGTGCTGGGTGGGTGTGGCAGCCACCTGTGACTCTAATGCTCCTTTTCCTACTGTCACTCTCCACTTTTTTTTTGAAAGTCAAAGTTTCTCACTGAATGGAAACCCCAGTGTGCCTCTGTCTTTGCATAGAACCCCCCTCTCCTCCCCCCCCTCCCCCCGCCTCCATGCTGGGGTTATGCCGAGTCTGGCTAGGCTCAATGAATAAGGTGGAGAGAGATTGAGGAAGACATTTGATGTCAACCAGGGGCTTTTCTTCGCATGCCTGTGAACCCATACACAAAATATATAACACATGCATGCGCATGTACACACACACATGAAGAAAAAGTCCCAGCATTCCCAGATATCTCCCATATCACTTTCAGTGCCGACTATTTTAGAAGCATTTGGCACGTCACATTTGAATCTGTTAGTTGTAATTTTCACCAGAGATAGGTAATGAATGGGCAAGCATCTGGCCTTAATTCTGTGGGCAGTTTATTGTCACAATGCTCTGACTTGGATAGAAACAGTAGTCAGAAGGGGAGGAGCTTAGCAATTGCCTTGTTTATCAGTGTACCCCGGGGAGTTAATATAATGCTTTGGGGTCCAATTATTTATATTAGTTATCGAATTGCCCTCAACTAGCGGATTAATTGTATTCCCTTTAACATAACCACGAAGGTCCAGCCTTGACTGGTGTCTGCAGATAGTGTTGAAGCGAGGCTGCCCTGCTTAGCATCAGCCCATGCCTGATGGGAAACGGTAGAAGACTTTGATGTCATCAAAGTGGCGTTTTCTATCTTGCCTCACTCTTTCCTCCTGCCCCTCATGCCGGAAAGGCCATAGCACCTTCCTCATGCTCTGTAAGACTCTGAGCTGTTTCCTCTCTGAGGCACTTTTTGCTGGAGAGCTTCTGTCTCATTATTTCTTTTATTCTTTTTTCTTTTTCTTTTTCTTTTTTTTTTTTCCCCAGACAGGGTTTCTCTATGTAATAACCCTGGCTATTCTGGAACTCTCTTTGTAGATCAGGCTGGCCTTGAACTCACAACGGTCTGCCTGCCTCTCCCTCTTGAGTGCTGGGATTTAAGATGTTCGCCACCCTGCCTGGCGTATTTTGTCATTCTTTGTCTCATGTATTTGCCTCCCCATGGGATATCCTCCTGAGAGCCCCTTATATTTTATTCATAGCGGTACCCTTGGCCTCTAGGCCAGTTTCCAAACTTTAATAATTATATTTCAATCAATGTGTGTGTGTGTGTGTATGTGTGTGTGTGTGTGTGTGTGTGTGTACACAGGTATGGTGGCCAGATGTTGGGAGTCTTCCTCTACTGAGTTCCACCTACCTTTTTTTTGTTTTGTTTTTTGAGACAGGGTCTCTCTGTGTAGCCTTGTCTGGCCTCGAATTCACAGCGATCTGCCTGCCTCCCAAGTGCTGGAATTAAAGATGTGTGGCTCCACCTTACCTTTTTTAAAAAAAGTTATTTATTATTATGTATACAGTGTTCTGCCTGCATGCACACTTGCAGGTAAAAAAGAGGGCATCAGATTACGTTATAGATGGTTGTGAGCCACCATGTGGTTGCTGGGAATCGAACTCAAGAACCTCTGGAAGAGCAGTCAGTGCCCTTAACTGCTGAGCCCTCTCTCCAGCCCCTCCACCTTACCTTTTAAGATGTCTCTTACTGAACCTGGGGTTCCAGTTTCAGCTAGACTGCCTTCCGGGAACCCCTGGCTCTGCGCCCCGACAGATACTGGACTTCCAGGCCTGTGCTGCTGTGCCTGGCTTTCACATGGGTCATGGGGATCCAGACTCAGGGCCTTGTGCTTGTAAGGCCATCTGCCGAGCCCCGCCCCCCACCCCTCCCTGCACACACCCCCTCCTGCCCCACAGTCCCAATCGCAAAACTTTTTTTTTTTTTTTTTTTGGTTTTTTTGGTTTTTCAAGACAGGGTCTCTCTGTGTAGCCTTGGCTGTCCTGGACTCGCTTTGTAGACCAGGCTGGCCTCGAACTCACAGCGATCCGCCTGCCTCTGCCTCCCGAGTGCTGGGATTAAAGGCGTGCACCACCACGCCCGACTTTTTTTTTTTTTTTAATTTTATTTATTTTATTTTATTTTATTTTTTATTTTTCCCAATCTCAAAACTTTTAATGGATTTTTTTTTTAAAGCTTTCTAAAAATATTTGTTTGAAAGAATGAGTATGTTTGGGAAACAAATAAGTTGGAAAATGAAGTTCTAAATTGTGTGAGCACACTGTGACTGACCAAGTAATTGGGAAAATGAGCCGAAGCCGTTAACAGTCAGGAAAGCCTGCTGGCAAAGAGAAGTGGGACCCCATTGGTTTTGAAGCATCTGTAAAATGTGAATAAATAGAATTTGGAAGGGCAGTTTTTGCCTCTTGGCTTCTTAAAGGTGTAAGGGGGTCCAGAAATCAGTCCCCTGGCTTCCGTATGCTAGGAAGAGTTTTACTGCCGAGCCCCACTGTTAGCTGGAGGACATCTATAATGTCCCATGGCGTCCTGGAGACAAGTGACCATGGGACATGTATAGGCAGTGAGAAACCTGCTTTGGCTGGGTCCCTTGGTTTTTTTTTTTTTTGTGTGTGTGATGGGACAAAAATAGGGATGGTGTTGGTTGGGGAGAGGCACCCCAGCATGGATAGTGTGGGTTTGGGAGCCCAAGGGAGCCCTGCATTTGCTGTTCATCTGCTGTGACCTTGGACAACCTGCATAAGGTATCTGTGGTATATTTCCTCTGCTTTAACACAGAGCGGTAATAACCCATTCTTTGTAAGAGTGAGTTAGTCTTCCTCACTATTGAAAAGAGTGCCTCTGGGGCTGGAGAGATGGCTCAGAGGTTAAGAGCACTGGGCTGCTCTTCCAAAGGTCCTGAGATCAATTCCCAGCAGCCACATGGTGGCTCATGACCATCTATAATGAGATCTGGTGCCCTCTTCTGGTGTGCAGGTGTACATGGCAGCAGAACACTGTACATAATAATAAAGAAAGAAAGAAAAAAAGAAGAAGAAAACAGAGCCTCCTCCATTGGAAGTGCTGGATGCACTTGTACTGTTAGTGACCTGCAGGGAAAGGTGTTTACCATGACATTGAAGGGAGCGTGAGCCACAGAAAATGTGAGCCACAGAAAGTGTGTGCTCATGGAAAGGTCTTGACTCAAAGATGATAATGGAGCCTTTGAGGCATCAAGAGTGCCTGGGCCGAGGCCAGTGGGTGGAGGTCCTGTAGTCAGACCCCGAAGACTGGCTGAGAAGGGATGCAGGCGCGAATGGGGGAGGAGGGAGATGAGTGAGCCAGTAAACTGTGTGGTCTGGGTACCAGGAAGGAGGGTGTGGCCCGTTGTGAGAAAAAGGTAGGCGGGATGGGAGACCTGCGTGCTTTTGGAAAGGTGGGGAATGAAGAAGGACTGGTTACCTCCTCAGACAGGCAGAATCATGATGCTCTTCCATCATTCATGCCAACCATTTTATCCTCAAAACTGGCACTGTGATCACATGAGGGGGCCCCTAAAGGTGTCCTGTGGAGTCAGTCAGTTCCACCACGAGAGACTTTCCATGGATGGCCATGGGTGAAGTTATGTTACAGCAGCTAAACGTCATTGTTTTACCTTATCTCGCAGTCTTTGGTGTGTGTGCGTGTGCGCGTGCGTGCATATATGTGCGCGTGGGCGTACATGCCTGCACGCGTGCGTATGTGCTGTACCGGAGGCAGAGGAAGTCACTGTGCCATTCTCTACCTTTTTCCAGTGGCCCTCTCACTGAAGCTTGTCACCTTGGCCGTCCAGCAAGCTCCCAGGATCCACCTGTCTTCAGTCCCCAATGCTGGGGTTGCAGGCATGTGTGTCCGTGCCCGGCTTTTATGTGGCTGCAGCAAGGGTTCTTACCCGCAGAGCCATGCCCCTAGCCCTATCTTCCTTTTTTTTCCTTCCTTGCCAATCTAAAGTTAAAGCATTTAAGGCCAGCTTAGAGTCAAGGTGTTCTTCTGTGAGAGCATCCACACTCATCGACATAATTGTCTAGTTTCTGGGACACATTGACCTGAAATTTTCACTACATTATTGGAAGAAACACGGCTTATGAATCTGTAATTCCCACCCCCCCACCCCCGCCACTGGCTTCTAAAGAAAAAAAAAACCCACTTCAAAACCATTGTTTTGAATTAGTGAGCTGGTGGTTCACTTGTCCTGGCCAGATTGAGACTATGAACTAGATTTAGTACCGTTGCTGGAGGGAGCCGGAGTAAAGTGTTAAAATGAAAGAGGACGCTTAGCCGTCTGGAGATGTTTACACAGTTCTCAGCAGGATTTTCCTTTCAGAGAACAGAGTGCAGCATTCGGCATGCCCTCTTCATTTTCCATAAGTACCAAAGGTATTTAGGGTTCTGATTGCTTCTACTTTAAGAAGAGAGGTTTGTGAAGTTGTACTAGAGGGTTTTTTTTCTAATGTGAAAACGGATGCTATTCTTTAAGAAAGGGAGAAGGGGCTCGGTGGGTGGGGCTCGGTGGTAGACTGTGTGTGTGTGTGTGTGTGTGTGAGAGAGAGAGAGAGAGAGAGAGAGAGAGAGAGAGAAAGGAGAGGAAGGACAGGAGAAAGATGTTGTCACGGATTGAATGATGTTCCTTAAAAAGTGTACCCCTGCCCTGACCCCCACCATGTCTGAATGTCCCCCCTTTTTGTACCTATAGCCAAGGCAGGGAGGTGATATTAGGTGGTCTGACGGGGTCCTCAATCTAGCAGGAAGTATACTCTCTGGTTGTGGCGATGCATGCTTGTAATCCAAGCACTGTGTGGGAAGTGGAGGCAGGAGGACCTGGAGTTCAGTGCCATCCTCAGCTGAAGAGGTGGAAGCCAGTCTGGGCTACTCGGAACTTTTATCTCAAAAATACATCCTTATGAGACTAGAGAAGACAGAGGCTGGGTGGGGGAGGGCGAACGCGGTCACTAGCAGAAGGATGCTGTGGCCTGCTCGCTCTCCCTGGGAGCTAGAATGGGTTCCTGGATATTGGGGAGAACACTTTAAAGTCTCAGGCTTCTCGTGGTTTGGCCTTTTGGACACCATCCCCTCCCCCTCCCCTCCCCTCTACCCCTCCCCAACACCCCCTCCCCTCCCTACACCCCCTCCAACGCTGCTGAAGGACCTTACTGGCCAAGAGTCTCTGCATAAAAAGGTCCTAGCATGCTGCCCACACAGGAGATGCCAAGGGTTTTAAAAACCAAGGGGAAAAGACCGATCAAATCTCTGTGGCACCCCAATAGAGGATTAAAAATAGAGTATTTGGCTTGATGGAGTTTGCAGCGCATTTTTATGTGGCTGGCTTTCAGGCTGAAGTGTAAAGTGGAAGGTAAAACTTCTAAGGTGAACAACTCAATCTCCTTTGAGTCTTAAAGATACAGTTACCGATCGCTGTGAGTTCTAAGCCAGCCTGGTCTACAAAGGGAGTCCAGGACAGCCAATGCTACACAGAGAAACCCTGTCTCAAAAAACCAAAAAAAAAAAAAAAAAAAAAGATACAGTTACCGTCAGAAAGAAATGATCCTCCTCCTATAGGTGGAGCACTTTCATATAAGACACCTTCCCTCCATTTCTTTTTTTTTTTTTTCCCGAGACAAAGTCTCTCTGTGTAGCCGTGGCTGTCCTGGACTCACTTTGTAGACCAGCCTGGCCTCGAACTCACGGCGATCCACCTGCCTCTGCCTCTCAAGCGCTGGGATTACAGGTGTGCGCCACCACGTCCGGCTCCCTCCATTTCTTTAAAAGAATTTTAAAAAGATTTTGATTTTATTTTGTATTTGAGTGTGTTGCCCGAGTGTGTGTGTGTGCTGCGCGTTCACTGTGCTTACCCCATGCCCTCTAAGGTATGGGATTCCCAGGAACTGGAGTTACCGATGTTTGTGAACCAGGATGCTGATGCAGGTGACTGAAGCTGGGTCCTCTATGAGGCCAACAAGTGGTCTTAATGTTAAGCCATCCATCTCTCCAGCCCCCATCCCTTATCTCTTGTACCTTCTAAGACCTAAGACCCAGCGACCTTAACTCACAAATGCTTTTTAAACAGGGCAGAGGCAGTCTGGCAGAAAATGAAGGGTTTTATTCTTTGTTTTGCTTTGCTTTTTAGCTGAGCTGCATGATGTATCTCTGGTGCCCACTGAGAAGTCAATGCCCCACTCTAAATGTTTGTTGAATAAATTGGAAATCAAGTGACTTGCAAACACAGTTTAAAGCAAGTAGGATTCCCCCCCCCCACTATCTAAATAATTCTATTCAAAGCATTTTTTCTTTTTGGACACAAATTAGATTACAAATCTTGGTCTGGCTTATTGTAATTAAGCAAAACGTGATTAAAATGCTACAAGGACGCCCCTTGTATTTTTCATCGTTTTATGATCTGACACTTTTTCAGGATAAGATGGGTTTAAAATCTACATTTTATATGTCTATGTGCTTTGATAATTTTGTCACAGATTTCCAAACATTACACAATTATCGTAAGGAAAACAAACAAACAAACAAACAAAAAACAAAACCTCCGAAAAGAAGCATGTGTGGAGGACCAGGTTCGCTCTACGCTGGGTAGGTAACCTGGTTGTTACCTGGTTTCTCAGAATGGCAATTCTTTCCCTTCTGAAAATGAGGGGCCCTTGACACTCCTGCCTGCTCTTGATGAAGTGTGGCTAGGCCCTTCCCCTAGCCGCAGTTATTAAACACACACCGCCTTTTCCAGTAGGGCACAGATATCTTAGAGAACGAAAGAGATGCTGACTTCTTGGGGAAGGGGACACCACTCATTCCCGCTGAGCATGCTGAGATGGATGCTCGCCAGCAGGGAGCCCAGCGGGGAGGAGCTCTAATGGCATCCAGGGCCGGGTGCAATCAAGGTAAAGCGGATAGAGAGTCGTGCCTCTCCCCGACCCCCTTCCCCGAGATGGGTTCTCTGTGTAGACTTGGCTGTCCAGGACTTGTTTTGTAGACCAGACTGGCCTCGAACCCATAGAGATCTGCCCGCCTCTGCCTCTCGGAGTGCTGGGATTACAGGCGTGCGCCACGGAGCGCGGCTGAATGGTGAGTTCTTGATGGTTGCTTTTTTTTTTTTTTTTGGGTTTTTCTTGATGGTTGCTGATTACACAACACGCTGCAGCTTTAAAAAAAACGTGGTCCACACAGGGGATTGTGCTTTGCCGTCTAAGCTGCCTTTGTCTGTTCAGGGTGTTCCCATTCCCTAGACTCTGGAACTTAATGATTTAGACAAACACTGGAGAGAAAAGCTGGGCGTGGTGGCGCACGCAGGAGGCAGAGGCAGGCGGATCACTGTGAGTTCGAGGCCAGCCTGGTCTACAATAGAGTCCAGGACAGCCAGTGCTAGCACAGAGGGACCCTGTCTCGAAAAACCAAAACCAACCAAACAAAAACAAACACTGGTGAGAAGACTGTTGCCATCCAGTTCTGTGACGGGACTTCGGGATGCCTCCCGTCCTGTGATCGCCTCCCATTGCTCTTCAGCAACTGTAGTCTCAAGATGTGTTTTCTTCGTAAGACTCTAAGGATCAGAGTTTCTCACACCTCTGGCTGCCCCCTCTCCCACCACACAAGGAACAGGGATCACTCTCTCTTCCCAGGAATACAACTAAGAAGGGCGTTCTTTTATTTTTTAATGTTAGGGTGATGGTTTAAAGGATTTTAAATTCCAAAGTGTGTCTGCCTGCTTGTCTGTCTGTTTGTCGCCTCTCCCCTCTGCCCCCACCACGATTGTTTCAACTCATGAGGTATGGGGCTTAATTTTCAGGAGTACTATTATACCAACACAATTTTTTTTTTCTTTTCCCTCCCTAGGTCCAACAGGAGCAATTAAAGATGCGTAAGTACTTGGCATTTTTGTTTCATAAGCTTCCTCTCTGAGGAAGACTGTTTTTCATGGCTCTGACCTTTAGGAGTCTAGGTGTGGCTAAAAAGATAGAGGACACTTTGTGTTCTGCATGAGTAAACGTTATGGTTTGATGGACAGCTAAGTGCTATTTGAAGGATCTTAGCATTTGTGACTTTTCCTGTTAGCCCACCTGTTAACCCTGTCCTGCTAACTTTGAATGCAAATAAGAAAGAGTCTGTTTGTCGTCCCCAAGTGGTGCAGAGGCTTGTGTTAGCAACAAGTGATAGCCGGGCGGTGGTGGCGTAGGCATTTAATCCCAGCACTCAGAGGCAAGTAGATCACTGTGAGTTCGAGGCCAGCCTGGTCTACAAAGTGAGTCCAGGACAGCCAAGGCTACGCAGAGAAACCCTGTCTCGAAAAAAACAAAAACCAACCAAACAAAAACAAAAACAAAAAACCCCAAAGCAACAAATGATGAGAGAGCCCAACATGTGCCTCCTGGGACTCTGCTGTGTCTTGTCCATCCAGGGAGGAAAGCTGGAGCCTTGCCTTTACTCATGTGAACACTCAGTTGTTTCCGTGGCAAAAACTAGATATTGCTAGCCACTCGGGGGGGGGGGGGGGGGGGGCGCAACTGTTTCCGCGTTTTGAGGGGTCCCTTCCTGAAGTTTGTGTGTTGGAACGTCAATCCTCAGGTCCTGCTGTTGATACTTTGAAGCTCTGCGGAGGGGATTAGGGTCCATGGGGTCATGGGGGTGGGGGTGGGGCCCCCATGATGACATTTCTAAGAAGGGGAAGAGAGACCATCCAAGTGCGTTTGCTTGTGTCTCCGTGTCCTCTGCCGTATCCTGACACAGCACGACAGCCTCCCCCCCCTCCACCCCCGCCCCTCAACAGACGCCGAGCACCTGACACATGGTGCTCTTAGACTTTCCAGCCTCCAGGACCACACATCAAATATACTTCTATTATTTGTAGGCTACCCAGGCTCAGGTGTTTCTCGTTATAGCCATGGAGACGGCATCAAGACATCCTTCCATATAAGCCGCGTTGAACTGAACTGCAGGCTGAGGACTTACCAGCCACTAGTCTCTATGTGAGGTTTCTAATGCGCAGGGGTGCTGCCATTGTCTCCTTTGCACCCCCCCTCTCCGCATCCTCTCTAATTATATCTGTATTACAGATATAACCAGGCCAGTATAGGAGCTGTGGTTTCAGATGTTTCTAGTCACAGAGCTCTCCTAGTTTTATTTCTGTTGCTGTGACTGAAATAGGTTGACATAACAATGTTACATTGACTCACAGTTCCTGGACAGTCTGAGCAGGGAAGACACGGCAGCAGGCAGGGAAGGCAGGCGGGAGGAGCAGGAACCTGACTGATCACATTGTATCAGCACTCAGGAAGCAGAGAGACTAGGAAGCAGGGGCCCACCCCCAGGATGAGGCTTCCTCCAGCAAGGCCACACCTCAAAAATTCCACAGCCTTCCCAAACATCATCCCCAGTTAGGGACCTCACGTGCAAACACATGGACCTGTGTGTGGGACACCTCACATTCAAACTGCACCCGTGGAGGTTGCAATTAACTTTCCTGTCCCCAGTTAGTTAGATGATGGGGCCACAGGGTGTCTAGAGAGTATGAAAAGCTTTGGTAATTATTTGGTGAGGCTTTCTGGGGAGGGGGGGCGACAGGGGTTGCACCCACAGTGGTCCACTTAGATTGGGTGAATGATAGGTGTGCCTTTGGCCTGTGTTGTAGTTGGGGAGTGGGTCAGGGTGGGAGAGCCTACACAGGGACAGGGCAGCATCGTCCAGCCTTTTGTGGATGTCAGGCTGGAGGGGGGGAGGGGTGATGATTTAAAGCTGTCAGTGCTCCAATATTAAAAATAGGATCAGGCTTTTTTTTTTTTTAAATCACAAAGAATTCAGAGAGGGCTGCAGCATTGTAAGGTTTTCTGGGAATTAAGTAGCCATTTTATGTGAGACTGGGGCACAAAAGGAACAGTAATCACTTGCTTAGAATTCCTGGTGTAGCGCTTGAGTTTCCAGTGGTTTCTGAAATGACTCTAAACACACTTCTGCCTTTGCAAACTATGTATTCAAATGAAGTGGCCGTCTGAAGTGGCATGTATTATTGAAAAGGAAAATATGATAAGATGAAAACTGTCGAGGATGCTAAATGCCGTGCAGTGTCAGATTTCCAGCCAAAATGTAACTGATGCTTTTAAAGAAGTTTTTATTCCATTTCTTTATTTGTGTGCACATGTGTGTGTGCAAGTCTGTGGACACATGCACATCACGACACACACATGTGGCAGTCAGAGGACAGCGTGTAGTAGCTGGTTTTCTCCATGTACCACGCCAGCCCTGGGGATCAAACTCAGGTCATCAGGATTCTCTGCAAGCATCGTTACCCACTGAGCCTGCTCACTGACCCAGGAACCAATTTAGTTCATCCTTAATATGTTGAAAAGTTCAGTGACTTTAAAAAAACAAACTTCTTTAAAATTTCTTTCTTTCTTTCTTTTTTTGTTTTTGAGACAGGGTTTCTCTGTGTAGCCTTGGCTGTCCTGGACTTGCTTTGTCGACCTTGAACTCACAGCGACCCACCTGCCTCTGCCTCCCAAGTGCTGGGGTTAATGGCATGGGCCACCATGCCCTGAAAATTTTCATATTAGTAAATGTTTGTATACCTGTTTTATTTATGTTCCGGTATACCTGGAGTCATGTGACAATTTCTTAGGCATAAAGAGGCTTCAAATAGAGGATGTTCTAGAAGTCTGGCTTTAGGGGAGGTGTCTTTCCTTTCTTCCTCAGTTGTCTTTTTCTGTGAGTTCGAGGCCAGCCTGGTCTACAAAAGTGAGTCCAGGACAGCCAAGGCTACACGGAGAAACTCTGTCTCAAAAAACCAAAAACCAAAACAAACAAACAAAAAACCAATTAGCTGGGCACAGTAGAGCATGACTTTAATCCTAGCATTCAGGAAGGCAGAGGCAGGCCAGACTGGCCTACAGATCAGGATCCAGAACAGCCAAGGCCGGACAGAGAAACCTTGTCTCAGGATGTGTGTGGGGAGTAGGGGAGAAGAAAACCAAACAATTAAAGACAGGAACTCAAACTGTGAGACAAGAGGTTGCATAGATGGTGTCAATAGGTTTAAAACTGACTGAGAGCCGGGCATAGTAGCACACACGCCTGTAATCCCAGCACTCGGGAGGCAGAGACAGGTGGATCCCTGTGAGTTCGAGGCCAGCCTGGTCTACAAAGCGAGTCCAGGACAACCGAGGCTACACATAGAAACCCTGTCTTGAAACACAAAACAAAACAAAAACAAACAAAAACCCAAATAAAACTGACTGAGCTGGTGACAGAATTTCGGTAGAAGCCCGAATCTTTAGTGCTTTGGGGGTTTTTTAAGGCAGCCGCAAGACTCCAAAGGGGAGAGTTCCTGAGTGTTGATGGTATTGGTCCTGTCTGCTCCCTCAGTGGGGGACTTAGGAGCACACTGGCTTCGTCCTGTTTCGAGATGCTGTGTGTCCTTGAGGCTTTGAGCAGAACTGGTATGGCAGAGGGAAAGCCTAGGTTTCCGAAGGCAGAAGACAGCGTGTTCCTGCCTTGCTGATAGCAATTCCTAGCTCTGCCACTGGCCTGACAGACACCCTCAGACTGTGGCTCTTCTCCTCGAAGAGAGCAGTTAGGACGTCAGGTGAAGGTTGGAGATGCAATTTAGCCCTTGATTCCCCTTTCTCTCTGCAGAGGCCCAAAGTACCTGCTTTGAAGCCAGTGATACTTGTGCTTTTCAGGGGGGGTAAACAAACAAACAAACAAAACAAAACAACCTGCAGCCAGTCTTGGGAAAGAATGAGAATTAGAACAGCTGGAAGAAGGTTTGAAACCTCGGACCAGTGAATTAGATTGAACACAGCCTGTGGCAGAAGAAGAATTGAGTTGGAAATCACCTCTTAACTGTCTGGTAGATTTGCTCTGCGCCACAGTGTTGGTTACATGTCTCATGACTGCACCAACACTCCTGATGTAAATCGGGAGGAAAGCCTGCTTTTGCCTGAGCTTCAGATGCTCCTGGCAGGGAGGACTTGGTGGCAGGAGCAGGGGACAGGGTCTGCCCGTATCACCAGGAAGCAGGAGTGAGGCAGGGGTGAGCGGTGGCTGTACCTGCAAAGGCCCACTCCTGGTGAGATCCTTCTGCCAACCAGCCCTACCTCTTAACGTCTCCACGGCCTCCAGAAATTGTGCCACCGGGCAGGGCAGGGCAGGGCAGGGCACGGCAGGGCACGGCACGGTACGTTGTAGAAAACAAGCCTATGGGGACAGTTTCAAATTCTAATTGTAGCACTACTCTGAGGAGCTGGGGGCACCATTAAAGAACATTCTAAAAAAGTTGAGTGATAAGGTTTGCGTGTGGAGAATTATACTATAATTATGGCAAATGTATTGTTAATTAATAAACCCGTTCCAGCTGGGTGGGCTGGTTCATGCCTTCATCCCAAAGCTCCAGAAGCAGTGGAGGCAAAGGGTTTGAGGCTAGCCTGGGCTACCCCTGTGAGACTTTGTCTAAAACAAAAAAACAAAGTGACAACAACACACCCCCAAAACAGCCTCCCTTGCAGCGAAACAAAAAAACTATTTCAAAAGAATATTGTGAAAAAAAACAAACAAACAAACAAACCAAAAATCTAGACAACCAGAATGGAGCGCCAGCTCTGGGAGCTTCCATATTAAATTTGTACTCTTTACAAATGAGGTGGTCTCAGCCTCCTCCGTGGCACCCGGAGATGGATGGGGAAGGCGCAGGCAATGGGTTGTTTTTCTGCTTCTCAGAGCGGCTCTCTAAGAAGAGCTTTATATTTAGAACATTTTTTTTTTTGATGAATAAGTAAAAAACAAAACAAAACAAAATCCTTTTTTTTTTTTTTGCCACATAACTATGTTTGCTCTGAGAGGTGGAGGGAAGTGAGATTCTTGTGGTTTCAGGGAAAACGAAGCAGGGAGGAATTGGAGAGCTGCTGTGTCTACTGACTGCGTGTGTGTGTGTGTGTGTGTGTGTGTGTGTGTGTGTGTGTGTGTGTG
>OU015756.1:50919916-50930339 GCA_907169655.1 Acomys percivali | reverse complement strand
TGTGTGTGTGTGTGTGTGTGTGTGTGTGTGTGTGTGTGTGTGTGTGTATGTATGTATATATAGATGGATGGATGGCAGTTCTGAACCTTAGGGCTTTAAATGTACGGCAAACTAAGTTATATCCCAACCCCTCTTCTTTTTTTTTTTTTTTTTGGTTGGTTTTGTTTGTTTGTTTTGTTTTGTTTGTTTTTTGGTTTTTTTGAGACAGGGTTTCTCTGTGTAGTCTTGGCTGTCCTGGACTTGCTTTGTAGACCAGGCTGGCCTCCAACTCACAGCGATCCGCCTGCCTCTGCCTCCCAAATGCTGGGATTAAAGGCGTGTGCCACCAGGCCTGGCCCCAACCCCTCTTCTTATTTTTAATTTTGAGACATTGTCTTACAAAGTAGCCCAGGGTGGACTTGAACTTATAACCCTCGAACCTCAGCCTCTTTGTCATGGAGCTGGGATCACCTGTTTGGGTCAACAGGCCTGGTTGTAGTTATATTTGATGGATCAGTGTTGAAAAGGTTTCTCTTAGTGAACCTGCTAGTTGCTGATAGAATAAAAATCGTAGTATAAAATAATTGAAAGATTTTGTTGTGTCCTGTACAGCTGATTGTTTTTAAATGGACATGTACCAAATACATTATTGAAAGGCTGGGTGGAGGAAAGCCCACTTTTTGCTGAGAAACCACAGGCGCTGGCCAGTTGGGAGTGGTCCATCTTCTAGAGGCTTGACTTAAAAGAAAACAGAGCTTCTTTAGGACTAAGGAGATGATCCATAGCTGGTTCATTAGGAAAAGCCTACAAGATGAAGATGGAGCAGAAAGGTGTGTAATTATCTGCAGCCTCTGGATCAATGTATGATTGACCCTGGGACAGGGAGGAAGAGCGGCACGCTGGTTTGGGCTAGCTCACAAGAAGTAGCTGCAAGTGGGATTAAATAGGCACCGTCTATACTCTTAGATGCGATGGTTGCCTTGGTACCTGGGTGTTCACAAACATTCTCCCTCTCTGGGTCTGTCTGCCTTTTTTTTTTTTTTTTTCCCTAAAGGGCATCCTTCTCTGTGGACTGACTCATGTTTCAACTGCACACGGAGGACGTACCCACAATCCCAAGACATTAAAGGCAGGAGGGATGCGCATTACAGCGGTCTGCTGCACTTGCAGTAACATTTGCTTTTGCAAACATTCTCATTGAACTTGTGACCAGGGTTCTGAGTCAGAGTCCTGGAAGTTTGTGATCTTAACCTTGGAGATTATTATTCTCAGTGGGTGGCTTAAGCCTTGACATATTTTCCCTGGAAAACCTGTTCTTTGGCAAGAGACCCTACATCTCTGCTGACAAAGAGAGACCCTCGCTTCAATGAAATGCTCAATGCGTTTTATAAACTTGGTTCTCAAAGGTTAGTGGTTGATTCTTTGGGAAAGTTTCTGTGGGCTCGAACTTCTTTAGGCTTTCCTCAGAAAATGGTTAGGAACATTTCACTCATATTTAAAAAAAAAAACAAAACTTAAACCACATCCCACATAGTTTTCAAACACAATCTTGATACAGGAAAAGGAGTCACGCTCCCTCTGGGAAACACAAGTGTCTCAGCCTAGTGGTTCATGTGTCACGATGGACTGGAGTAATGCCTCCTGAAAACTGATGTCAAGCCCTTTAGTGTCTCTGCTCTTGAGACTGGAGAGCTACGTCTTCTTGTTAAGCTGGGTTCTGAGTACAGCTGTGGGATGGACCGTTTACACCACACACATCTCGTGGTTCCAGCCCTGTCCCAGGCTCTTCCCTGTCTCTTGCTAACTTACTGGCCTCTCCTTTTATTATTGGCTTTGAGACACTCATGACTGATAACGGAGAACTTGAATTTGTGGGCTTTTTTTCCCCCCTCTCCAAGACAGGGTTTCTTTGTGTTACCCTGGCTGTCCTGGACTCACTCTGTAGACTAGGCTGGCCTCGAATTGACAGTGATCCTCCTTCCTCTGCTGGGATCAGAGGTGTGTGCCACCATACTTGGCTTTCGAATTTGTATCTTTAGCCAGACAACAGGTGATGAATTTCATTCCAATCTACACCTTTCTAGGCCTTTAAAATGACTTACATATGGCTCAGCTGATGACACACAGCCCTGGTCCCTAGGGCTGAGGACGTGAGCTTGGTCCCTGAGACCCGTGTGGTAGACGGAGAGGCTGACTCCTGAAAGTTGTCCCCTGACCTCCTGTGCACAGCACGACCATGACATACATGTGCACACATGCACACATGCACACACATAAATGAAAATGCAATAACAGTGCTCACAAGTCCTTACATAGGTGGTCCCTGCTACCACTGTAGAGAAAAGGCTGTTTGTCAGACTTCATCTCTCCTTCCTCCCTTCACTCTGTGCTTAGCTCTGGGGAGTAGAAACCAAGGTGGCTTGTGGCATACAGTCAGTGAACTGTGTTAGGTTGGGAGTAGGGCATACTCAGTGGAAACATACTACTTAGTGTGGACAAAGCCCCGGGGTTAAATCTGTAGCAAACCCTAACCTCCAAAGCTAACACCACAAACAAACAAACAAAAGCCCCCCCAAACAGTGTTTCCCTCGCAGTGTTCCAAGCTGCAGGGGTGTCTTGTAGCCATTTGGGCTCTGGTTAGGTAAGAGACAGCTGTTGTAGCCTTTTTCAATTTCCTTTATCTTCTCTGAAGAGTGCTAGACAGGCCTAAATTAGGGCGGGTGAAATGAAGGAGAAGAGCTGGTGTTCTTGCTCCATTTCGCCAGCCAGCAGCTTCAGTTCTCTGGCGGGGCCTTAAGCGTGCTTCAGCTGCGGTAGGAAAGATCCACCTGGGGGCCCCTCGCCTGGGTGGGTAGGTGTGGGGAGTCTAGATAAGCCTTTGCGGGGAGGGGGGCACAGAAAATGGTGAGTGAGGCCCACGCGGCTCCTGCGGCTCCTGGAACGGTCCTGATCCACTTTACACGGTGTTGCTCTATTAGGGACTTCTAGCACACTAGTGAGGTCTCGAAATGGATCCGAGGCTAGGGCGGTGACTGTTTTTCCCCTTCTTTATGGAAGTCTCCTGAGGTGACCCTCCCCCCTAGCCCCCTCTCCCCCACATTTCCTTATTGCTACGCTAACCTGATTGATTGCTATTGGTGCTTGAGGCTAGCACGGGGTGGTCTAATTGGCCCTTCAATTGTGAAAAGGCTTATACTAGGCACACTAAAGTTGGATCTGCGCCTTGAGTCTGGTTCCCGTGATTCTCTGTAGGGTCCTCCCCCTTCTCCACGACTCCCACAGGTGGGTGGGGCCTGGCCTTGCTCGCTTGTGGCTTAGCCTCTGCTCCACTGTCCTCATAGTTCTGAGATTTGAAGATGCCACCTCAGCTCTCTGACCCATGAAGTCAGGGCCATCGAGGTGAGAGGAGCCGAGATCCTCAAATGAGAATGGATCTGTGGCCTCCACTGTCCAAGCAAGGGGAACTCACACCAAGGGGAACTCATAGCAACCATGACTGCAAGCCTGGAGGACATGTGTGGGGACAGACTGAAGCCAGGCGTGGTGGTGCACGCCTGTAATCCCAGCACTCGGGAGGCAGAGGCAGGCGGATCCCTGTGAGTTCGAGGCCAGCCTGGTCTATAAAGTGAGTCCAGTAAAGCCAAGACTACACAGAGAAACCCTGTCTCGAAAACACACAAACAAACAAAAAACCAAAACAACAACAACAACAACAACAAAAGACAGTGGAGGACCTTCATTGCAGCTGTTGGCTCCCCTTCCCAGACTGCCTTGTGTAGTCCGGTAAAGAAAATGGAATTTGGGCCAAGGTTAAAGTCACAAGCGGATGCTGTAGCCTGCAGATCCATGCTCTGCCTGCTTTCTGAGTTAAGTCATAAGTGGAATAGTGTCTCCGCTAACTGCCTGCACCCCCAGTGGCCCTCTGACCACGAAGTGAAGGCTACACAGTAGCTAAGGCCAAGTGGGAACCACTGACTTTTCTTTCCCTACTGGGAGAACAGGCAGAAGGTCAGAGGGCACTGCAGGGCCTTGCTGTGATCACTGCTCTCTGTGAAGACTTGAAAACACAGGTTGATTCCCATGTGCCTATGACATCCCTGTTGGGTGCTAGAGGAGGCAGCTTCATCTTTGAGAATGATTGGGTTATTGTGCATTTCATCTGATGGGGACTCAAATTTCAACTGGAAAGGAGTGGTGTATGCATGGGTGGGGGCGGGGGCGAAATCAACCTAGCCCCTGTACCAGAAGCAGTTCGTGTTATGAGGCACGGCCCTTGTATTCCAGCATGCGTTAGACATATTCCCTGGTTCCCCTCACCTTCTGTTCCACAGTGCTGCCTTGTCTGCTTCCCGCTTCCTGCTTGCTCCAGCAGTTGTGCGCTTTGTACCCTCCGTGGACTGGAGGGAGGGGAGCTTAGCCGGGTGCAGGTGAGTGTACTACAGCGCAGGGTCTGGGCAGGCGGTGAGTGCACAGGCACTGAATACACCTGGGACCAATTTCAGAGAACTGGTTCGGTTTATTGGAGGAGGGGTATTTATTCCCCTAGAGAGGTGGCCAGGGTCTCTGGGGCAAGGTTTGTGTGGCCGGGTACCACTGGCCAAGGCACGGGTGTTGGAAGATGCTTCATTTGTGTACTCAGGGAATGTAGGTCCAGGGTGGTGTGGTGTGTGCGTGTTGGTGTGTGTGTAACCTTATAAGGTCAAACAAGAGTGAAACCTGGTAACTGTCAGGGTAATAAATTCTTACTAGGGTTGATAGTTTTGTGGAGCGGGTTTTGTGGTGCTACTTTGGGAGAGGGAGGTAGCCAACTCCTGCCATCTTCCTGTTTGTGGTATCTAGGGTTGAAGCTCCCTCAGCCCTTCCATCCCTGGGCCGTATGGTCCCACACTACAGAGTGCAATTCTGGATGAGTGGAGGTGCTGTGCTCCCCCCCCCACCCCCCCCCCAGTATCTGGACCAGTTAACTCCCTAAGCCTTATCAAGTGCAGCAGAGCCGCCTGACCCCCTTTCTGGTTCATGCACTGTGATTTTACCTCATTTTCACTTTATCTTCTCCAGCTTGGAACAATTCAATCTGTAGGCTCTCTCCTCTCCAAGGAGAGACTCCAGGAGGTAAAGCCATCCTGCTGTCTGCTTTTCCCAGTGTGCCTCAGTTCTGGCAAAGAACAGTGACGCTGCCTGTTCTGAGGAAACTTCTGGACTTCTGTTCTCTTGATAGCTCCCATTCTCAGAGTTGGGGGGGAAAATGTGATTTCAGCGGTCTGCTCTCACTTCCGGCCCCCGCCCCCGCCCCCGCCCCCGCGTGCCTCCCTCTGCACTGGTGTAGGGAAAAGTCTTCAGCTGCAAGCCATGTGATAGTTACCACTGTCCCCGTGGAGCGTTAGTGGCCATGAGGGGAAACCGACTGCAGCCTCAGTGAGGCGCAGCGCGGCTCAGTGGCTCATTGGAGCTTATCTGGCTATGGATGCGCCGACCCAGCACAGGCAGCTGGCGTCTGTGCATCGTTTGTTATAACTAATGATTTCCATCACTTCTGTTCATTACAGAAGTCTCCGTGCACTTACAGTGCTTCTCATGGGCCACCCAACTTGTCCTTCATTTCAAATTTATCTGTGTTCCCCACGGGGATCTTGGCCGTTCAGTACTCCACAGACGTTCTCTCTGACCCTCAGCTAGGGACATATTAACAAATGCTAAAGGCTATAGAGGTTTACGGGGGACAAGATGGGTCAGCTCTGTTGCTCACGGACTGAGCATAGCATTCAGAACTTGGGCTTGAAGACAAATTAGAGCCCCAAAGCCCTCAAGTTTCTGTCTAAGTCCCCGGGTGAGTGAGTGGTGAGATTAATTTAGGATTCCAGTTTTGAGCCACTGCTGGTCAATGTGCACGTCTCCTAACAAGGGATAAAGGGGATGAACTAGAGGCAAGTCAGTCTTCCATACCACAGTGTATATGGGTGTGGATGTATGTGTACATATGTGTGTGTGCGTGAGTGCATGTGTGTATAGCTAGCTCTGTTTGCAAGTATATTTTGTATGCGCATGTATCTGCAAATATGTGCCAGTTTGTGTGTTTGTGTTTGTGTATTTGTATGTATTTTTGTGTGTGCATGTTTTCATATGCTTGCATGCTTTTGTGTATATGGTATGTGCATGTGTGCCTTTGTTTATGTGTGCATGTTAGTATGTGCATATATTTACATGCACGGGGGCATATGTGCACATTTGTACTTTGTGTACATGTTTGTGTGACTCTGAGTGCACGTGCTATGTGCATGTGTTTGTGTGTGTTTGTATTTACATGTGTGTGCCCTTCTTTGTGTATGTGTTTGTGTTTCAGCAAGTGTGTGCAATCGTGAAAGTGCAATGTGTGGATGTGTTTGTGCATGTAGGTGTGTGCATATGCCTGTGTATTTGAGTATAAGTGCATGCACATGTGTGTGCACATGTGTTTTTGTGTATATGTATTTGTAGTTGTGTCTTTATGTGCATGAATGTTTGAGTGTATGCATATATATTTATAATTGCATGCTTATGTGCAAATAAGTGTATGCTTTTGTCAGCACACATGCATATGTATGCACGCATGTTTTAGTGCATATATATGTTTCTGTACTTGAGTGCACATTTGTGTGTTTTAATGTATATGTGTGTACTTGTGCATCTTTGTGTTTGTGAGGGTGTATTTATGTGTAAATATTTGTTTATATGTATGCACATATGTGCGCATGTGTTCTTATGTGTGAGCAGCTTTTTGTATACATGTATGTACTTTCGAGTATAGGTTCACAAATATCCTTATGTGTTCCCTTGTATGCATATACTTATTTCTTCATGTATACTTGTGCCACATGTTTGTATATGCACGTGTGCATGATTGTGTGTGTTATTTCTGTGTGCGCTTCTGTTTCCTGGGTATGCTTGTGTGGTTGTATATGCATGTGTTATGTTTGTATTTGTATGTGTATTTGCATGTTTTCATACATTTTTTGTGTGTGCGTTGACCTGTTTGTCCACACATATATTCATGTACATATGTGTGTTCGTGTGTGAAGGACTTCTGTTGGGAATGGCACATTCCAGTAGTCTCCGTTACGTGTGTTTATGTGTATGGGCACATGCGGTGGGCTGCTTATGGAAAATGCTGCACTCCAGTGGTCTTTCCATGGCAGCGTAGCAAGGTCGCTTTTGGGGATCCAAACGTCTCCACTCCTGCTCCTTGAGCTTAATGGCCGCCTCTTCGCCTGCTTCTCCACAGCCTGGCTGTCCCTGGGCACAGGGAGGCTAGCCGTGGGCAGACAAGACTCTCAAGCGAAGCCTAAAACCTGATCACCTTAAAGAAATCCCATTGGCCTTTGGGCCTTTGGCCCCATGTCTTCAGGCCTCCCTTAGTTTGCCAAAGCTTTATTTTTCCTGTACGTGGTCCGTGTGGCTGGGGAGACCCACTTCAGCCCAGCAGGGAGGGTGTGCACATCTTCCATGTTGCTAGGGCAGTGAGTGATCTCCGCTGGCAGCTGAATAGTGCCTCGGACATTTCTTCCATTAAGGAGATTCCATTTAGAGCAACCAGCTGTTTAGTCTCAGCCTGGCTCTGGTTTTCCAGATGATTCTAATGTAGCAGTTGGTCAGGACAGCCCTTGAGCCTGGGAACATAGGAGTGACGTAGCAATTGAAAAAAAATGCTAAGATTGATGGTTTCCAGCAGCGTCTAGAGGCTTCTTCTAAAGTGAGTGCTGCCCAGCCAGGATTCTCCTCCACCTTGCTTGAATGGGATGGTAGAAATCAGGCTGTGGCTGGGGATGCTCATGGGGCCTCTAATACAGGTCAGCAGGGTCACTGCATCTGGGAGCAGGAGTTGGAATCACACAGATGGGTTCAAATTCTGGCTCTGCTCTGTCCTGTAACCTTGGCCGTGCTGTCAGCCTTGCAGAACCTCAGCAGCTTTTCGTCTTTAAAGGAAGCTACTACGTGTTGTGAAGGGTTGGGGCGAGGGGGCCTGAAATAGCCTCACGAGCCAGTTGAGTTGGGATGCAGGCTGGTGCTTAGTGCTTTCCTGATATTGGCACGGAGGCAGCTTCACCTCTGAGAAACCACCACAGTGATCTCTCAGTGGAGCTGTTTTTGGATTTGATTTTTTTTTTCCTTTCTCTTTCTCCTTGAATAAAAGGCCTCGGAGCAGAGAGTTTGAATGTCCACCTTAGTGTATTTGAATTCCAGGGCTCTTTGCACTAATTTCTGTAGGTTGAAGTCTCAGAGCTTTTGGAGGTAAGGGGACTGATATAGCCCACCCTTGCCTGATGCCCATGAGGACTGTGTATTAGAGTTCTCTGGAGTCACACACAGAACTTATGAAATGAATTTTCATATGTATCCATAAATATATATTTTGTTTTGTTTTGTTTTTTGAGACAGGGTTTCTCTGTCTAGCCTTGGCTGTCCTGGACTTGCTTTGTAGACCAGATCCGCCTGCCTCTGCCTCCCAAGTGCTGGCTGGGATTAAAGGCGTGTGCCACCACACCCAGCATATAAATATATATTCTGTATCTATCTATCTATCTATCTATCTATCTATCTATCTATCTATCTATCAGATTTATTGGACTAATTTACAGGCTGCAGACCAGCTAATCCAACAATGGCTGACTGTGAACGGAAAGTCCCAAGAATCTGGTAGTTGCTCAATCCCGCAAAGGCAGGGTGTCTCAGCTGCTCTTCTATAAATGTTGGAATCCCAAAGAAGCAGACTCCCATGCCAGTGGAGGAAGGGATGTGCTAGCAAAGCAAGGGCAAGCAGGCGGAGAGCAAAACTCCCTTCTTCCGTGAACGGTGTAGGCTTCCAGCCGAAGGTGTGGGCCAGAGTAGAGGTGTGTCTTCCCACTTCGAGATCCGGATCAAAAGCCTGTGTCTTCCTGCCTCGAGATCTGGATCACAGGTGTGCCCTCCATTTCTGGATTGTAGTTCATTGCAGATGTGGTCAAGTTGACAACCAACAGTAGCCATCACAGACTGGTTGATAATGAGCTGTTTTGTTTTGAAATTTGAGCCGTGGTCTCTATCCCAGGCCTGCTTTAAGCTCACTCATAGCCAAGGATGGCCTAACCCTCCTGTTTCTTGAGGACCAGGATTCAGATGTGTTCTAGCACACCCGTTTATGTGGTTCTGGGGATTGGACCCTGGGCCTAGGGTATGCTAGACAAACATTCTATTGATGGAGTTTCATCCGAAGCCCACTGAGGCCATTTGTAAAGTCCAGGGCTCCAGTGTCAGAATCAAGAGTAATAACTCGTAGAAAATGGATGAAGTAGAAATCTCACACATAGAGGCATATATACCAAAGCAGGTGTTGCCATAGCTTATCTCAAAGTTTAAAAGACTGGACAGTGTGCGAGTGTGTGTGTGAGTGTGTGCGCATGTGAGTGTGTGTGTGTGTGTGTGTGCGCGTGCGCACGTAGAGGTTCAAAGATGACGTCATGTACCGTTCTCCATCACTACTTATTTTATTGAAGCAGGGTCTCCCACTGCCTCCAGCTCAGACAGCTCACTAGGCTGTTGAGGAAAGCCCCGTATTTCTGTATAATTCTGGGAGTGTGGCACACCTGCTCGGCTTTTACATGGATGCAGATGATCCAAACTCCAGCCCTCGCATCCACACGGCAAACACTTTATACACACGGGACCCCTTTTCCCAGCCTGAGACTGGGCATCCGTTATACATGAGGTCTTTAGAGAATTTGTACCTGAAACTTTAGTAACTCAATCCGACGACTATGTTATCATTTCCTGTGTGTGTAAAGGTTGTTTATACTGAGAACACAGACTGGGTTTTAGAGAGTTGATAAGAGATAATAGGTTTAAAATAATAGGCTGACAAGATAGCTCAGTAGTTAAGAATGTGGACTACTCTCGGAGGGGGTACTCACGCTGGGCAGCTCACAACTTCTTGTAATCCCAGCCATGGTGGCTCTGATGCCTCTGTCTTCCAAAGGCCATATACTCATGTGCATATGCCCTCAGACAGACAGACAGATAAACACACACACACACACACACACACACACAGTTAAAAATAAATATTTTTAAACATTACTGCTTTCCTGTATTTGGGAAAGTTAAAATTTGAACCAGAGTTAGGCAAAAGAAGAAAGAATTAAAACACATAGCTGGAAATTGAATGTGAAAAAGAAGGCATGTGGCTGGGCTGTGGTGGCACACACCTTTAATCCCAGCACTTGGGAGGCAGAGGCATGTGGATCTCTGTGAGTTCGAGGCCAGCCTGGTCTACAGAGTGAGTCCAGAACAGCCAAGGCTACACAGGGAAACCCTGAATTGAAAAACAAAGGGGGGAAAAAAAAGAAAGAAAGAAAGAAAGAAAGAAAGAAAGAAAGAAAAAGAAGAAGAAGAAGAAGAAGAAGAAGAAGAAGAAGAAGAAGAAGAAGAAGAAGAA
>OU015756.1:50883976-50918777 GCA_907169655.1 Acomys percivali | reverse complement strand
CTTTCTTTCTTTCTTTCTTTCTTTCTTTCTTTCTTTCTTTCTTTCTTGTTTTGAGACAGAGGCTAGCACTGGCCTTTGGCTTAGCAATATGGCATAGCTGGTCAACCAGCAATGCCCCGCCCCCCAGGGGTCGGCCTGCCTCTGTTCTCCAACTACTGGGATTACAAGCATGCATCATCCGTGTCTGGCTTCTGGGGATCAAACTGGGGTCTTACGGCTTGCACCACAAGCCCTTTAACAACTGAGCTATGTCTCCAGCACTGACTCCGCGTTTTAAGGAAGAGAGAGCCTTTGGGGGAGGGTGCTAGAGAGATGGATCAGAGGTTAAGAGTACTAGCTGTTCTTTGAAATGTCCTGAGTTCAAGTCCCAGCAACCACATGGTGGCTCACATCCATCTATAATGAGATCTGATGCCCTCTTCTGGCGTGCAGGTGTGCATGCATGCAGAATACTGTATAAATAATAAATAAATCTTAAAAAAAAAAAAGAAAAAGAAAAAGGAAGTTTCTTTGGAATGTTTCCCTACTCTCTGTAATAGAATGTGTATTAAAGGGCTCATTTTTTGAACAAAGGGAAATCAAATCAACATTAATTCTTTCTCACGAGAGAATTCTCTCACTATTCTCAGCTGTGCCTCTCTAATGGCGCAAGGGGCTCCACACTACAGTGAAAGCTCGGAAGGGTTTCAGGGGGTCACCTGCCCCACCCTTTATTTTACGCATGAGGTCCAGGCAGCTTGCCACTGTCAGTCACCAGGGAGTGGGTGACAGCTTTCTGACATCTAACCTTTGTGGCCTCTCCAGTCTCAGCTGCCCCCTGCCCTCTATTTGGCTCACCAGCTGGACTTGTGAGCATTTGCCGCCTTGATCTATTTTGATATGTAGAAAAGTGCTCAGTCTTTGGTATACGGTCAGAGCTAGCCAGAGTACTGTGCTGCAGAGGCGCGGGGCGGCTGTAGATGGGAAACCAGGGCACTGTCACCTCAACTTCACTTGTAACTGAGGAGGAGGTGTCTGGGACACAGCTGAATGGCTCATGGTGGTTGTTTTTGGCCTTTTAGAACAGAAGACTCCATAACAGAAGATGACAAGAGGAGGTACGTGCGCTGTCATGGCCAGTTTGACGTGAGTGATTTTGACTGTAGCGCACGGGTGTGACCTCTGCTAGTATAGGATGATAGCGCAGATTCTGTCTGATGGTGGCGTGGAAGGGACACACAATCTGAAAAGATAGCAACCCAGACTGAGGGTCTTGTGTTCTGTCCTGTGACTGTGGCTTTGGGCCACTCCTGTCCCTGAGCTGACTTCCCTTCCTCACCCCTCCACTTCCTGTTCCTCTCACGCTTCCCCAGGTCCGTTCTCCTCGGCTCTGCACTCCGGGGCCCTGTCTCTCACACCACACATGTCTTTCCCATGAAAAAGTGATTTTCGTGCCTAATACCACAGGGACCTCGGCATCTGTCATAAATGGTGATTGACACCTGTCACATATTACTCACCACATCACTATAGTTACCTAGCTCACTTCTTTGCTTGTTCATTACAAGCAAAATATTTGAACATTTTACTGATTTAACACAGCTATTTTTTCCCCAAAGCTTCCTTTTAACACAGAGAGACAAGAATTTTTGAAGTCATGAGTTATCTTCATAATCATATAGTTGTGTGGAGTGGTCCGTGCCTCAGTTTTTGATGCTTCTTTCCCTCCAGCACCCTTTAAGTTGATCTCATTTTTCTTTTGAAAGAAACTACGGAGGAGTGTATGTTGGCCTGCCCTCTGAAGCTGTCAGTATGGTGGCTAGTCAAGCAAAGACTGTACAGAAAAGTAAGCAAGGGTTATGTGCAACTATTTCCTAAAAAGAAAAAAAAAATGAGTGTGCATGTGTGTGCATGTGTGTATGTGTGCGTGCATGCACATGCGTGTGTGTGTGTGTGTGTGTGTGTGTGTGTGGTATATGTATGGGTGTGGGTTTTTGTGTGTCAGTGTGTATGGGAATCTGTGTGCAGTGTGCATCTATGTATATGTGGCTGAGTATTTGTGTGTGCATGCATGAGTGTGTGCATGTGTGTGTGTGTGGTATATGTATGGGTGTGGGTTTTTGTGTGTGTGTGTATGGGAATCTGTGTTTGGTGTGCTTCTATGTATATGTGTGGCTGAGTATTTGTGTGTGCATGCATGAGTGTGTGTGCATGCATGTATTTATGGGTGTGCAGGTTCACACGCATGTGAAAGTCACAGAAGAGGCTCTGGTGGTCCTCAGGAGCTGTCCTCCCCCGTTTTGGAGACAGGGTCTCTCACTGACTTGGGCCTTGGCGAGTCCTGTTGTCTGGCTGACCAGCAAAGCCCAGAGGCCTGCCGGTCTTTGCCTCCTCAGCACCAGGGTTACAAGTGCATGCCACCATGCTAGGCTTCCTTTGTAAAATGTGACTTTGGGGGCTCGAACTCAAGTCATCATGCTTGCTCAGCAGGCACTTTGCCTTACCTACTGAGCTATCTCCATGGTCTCAAAAAGCTATGCAATTCATATTTTCCATTTGCCTGACTTAACCTACCTGATCCGCAGTGGCGGCGAGCCACGTGTGAACTATTTGTTCCTTGTCACTGTTTCTCAAAATTGCCACCCACATGTTAAAAGCGACTTCCGCCAAAGCCCAATTCACTCGGAGGTTGGTTGCAAATTGGGATTTTTATTTGTGTGTATGCGCCACGGATACTCTTAATTTCTTGTTAACTTCAGCGCTGATGGGTGTGAAATGGGAAGCCAGTGTTTAAACAAGGTAATGGAGTGTTTGTGAACACAGGCTGCACTTCCGTAGCTGGAAGATGATGAGCTGATCGGAAGTGTGGTGATTACAGTAAAATCGAAGTGCTCACAAAGCTGTATCACATTATGATTTTGATGAGCGTGGGTGTGTGTGTGTGAGAGAGAGAGAGAGAGAGGGAGAGGAGAGAGAGAGAGAGAGAGAGAGAGAGAGAGAGAGAGAGAGACAGACAGACAGACAGACAGACAGACAGACAGACAGGCAGGCAGGCAGGCAGGCAGACTGACTATTGGTAGCCTTTGGGAAACTATAATGAGCTTTTAAAAAGCCGAACACTAACTGTTATTCATTTTCTCTCTAAGATTAGAGGAAGACAAAGCAGTGATGGCTGGATACCCGAGAGGTACGGTGTGTTTTCCTGAATTGTGTCCTGTACTTACCCTTGACGACAAAGAAGGCTTGTGATTTCTGTGTGTGTCTCCCGGAGCCCTGGAATTCCAGGATGAGAGTCTCCTCCTGCGACTGGAGGGTTTTGTTGTACAGAGACCGGCCCGTCGCCTTCCCAGCTTCAATGGTCTCTGTTGGCGTCTCAAGTCATTCTTTCCCAAACACAGCAGAATTCGCTTAGTAAGAGAGCAAGCCGCTAGCCTGCCTGCAAACCCTAGGGCTCACCAAAGCCTGGGGGGGGGGGTGGGGGCCCGGGACTCAGAGCTTGAATGACAGACAGATGGGAGACCTCAGGCGGAGAGGCGAGCCAGGAATCAGATTAGGGCTCAACACACAGTGCGCAGCCGGAGGCTCGGGAGGCGATAAGTCCGTAGCGGAACACCAGTGGGGACGGACAGTCTTTCTGGTCTACACAGGAGCAGACATGTAGGTTCCATGGCGCAGGCCGTGTTTGGCTCTTCACTGTGTGCCGGGCTTGCCAAACACACCTAGCCTCTTAAGAAACCTCCCTTTTCCGAGAGAGCCTGTTCTCTGTTCGAAGTCAGCCTTAGGCTTGCATTCAGGCTCTTCCGCCGGCTGGAGGAGCAGGTTATTTTATAATCCATAGAATGGACCGCTGGCTTAGACATAGGGTTGTTGTTGGGATTAAAGGAAACGAGCCGTAGCTTTTCCTTTCATCGCTGCCCTCGTCTTCTTTCTCCCTTCTTACTCTTTCTCTCCCTCCTCCCCCACTTTTTCGTCCCCCTCCCCCTATCCCCCTCCCCTCCCCCCTCCTTCTAGAACCCAGACTCTAGCAAACCAGAAACAAGAGTTCTTTGCTATTGAAGCCACCTCTTGTCCTGGGTCAGTGCTGGAGTTGGTGTGTGGATGGGGTGGGCTCGTGCGTGGTGCGTGGAGCAGGCTGACAGAGGCAGGTGGAGAAGTTTCCCCACCGGAGGGTTGCGGCTCCTCAGAGAGGCAGCATGGAGGTTTAGACTGGAGTCCCCACCAGCAGCAGCTCTTGAAAATTCACCAAGGATGATGATGATTTTTGGTTTTTTCGAGACAGGGTTTCTCTGTGTTAGCCTTGGCTGTCCTGAACTCACTTTGTAGACCAGGCTGGCCTCGAACTCACAGCGATCCTGAGTGCTGGGATTAAAGGCGTGTGCCACCATGCCCTGCCTCACTGAGGATTTTTAAAGTCTAGTATTCGAATAGAATGAATCCCCTCCCAACACAAAACTCCCCGGGGTTGCTGTCACTTGGTCCCTTTTGGAAGTCTGTGTGCGATCTGCCTTTTTTTCGTCAGCTGAGCTGGTGGGATGCCAGCCTGTACTCTCACCCCGTCCCTCTCTTAGAAAGAGGAAGTGTCTCACAAGTGTGGGAACTGATTGGAAGAGGTGCCCTGTAGACTCACAGGAGGAACCTGGCCCCCTGTGCTGCGCAAAGCAGCCCCCAGGTGAACTGTGCTGGGCCTTGGCTGGGCCTTTGTAAAGGGGGAGGGTCAGAAAGTCCCCAGTAGCAGTTTAGTGGTTACTGCTGACCCGGCCCACGTGGCTGAGATACCCCCTCCCCCCTCATAGATCCAAATGTGTTCCCTGACGATCACCCTCTTCTGTTTCCTCAATTCTTTGATCCGATCTCTTAAGTAGCCAGTTTGATCCAGGTCTCTCTCTCTCGCCTCACCTTTGAAATTGCCAGAAAGGCTTTCTCAGCTGTCTGGCTTGGCTTTCCATTTTCCTGAGGGGCTCCGTGTCCTCTGTCCCTCTTGTCTGTGGCACACCTACACCTGCGACTTTCCAGTCCTGTCCTCGGACTGAATCTCAATGGGAGGGCTGTCCTGGGAAGCTTTTGCTACAAAGGACAAGCTACGCTCTTCTGGGCTGACACCACGGCCTTTCAGAACGGGATTCACTCCGTGAGCTCCTTTGGCGACATTTTGGACCAAGTCAAGGAATGACTTCAGCATCTAGGAATGACTTCAGCATCTCGGCATCACAAGGGCAAATGCGCAGTTTCTCACGCCCCTGACTCCAGAGCAGAAACGGCGGCAGCCGCCGTATAGCTGTGGCTCTTTGAGAGGCATCCTCTCCCCGTGAGGGAAATAGTAGCATAGGTCTTCTTTCTACCAAGCCAGCAAACAGCAGCTTATGAGATGGCTCTCAGATGCCCTGTGCACCGGTCCCGTCAGTATCCCCCGGGGCAGCGCCACAGGCTGTGGCTGGCTGGCACTCCTCTGCAGTTAAATGCTGGGAAATGATAGAATTATTTAGGACTTAAGTGATCTGTGTTACAGATTCGGTGCTGGCACGCACGCAGTCTGGGTTGGCCATTGCTCTTCTGTTTTTGAATTTTTAATTGTTATTTTTAATAAGTCCCCCAGCATCCAATTTGATCTCTTTATATAAATATTACCAACATCCAGAACTCTGCTGCCCAATCCTAAATCTTTTTTTTTTTCTTTCCTCCCTGAGACAGGGTGTGTCTGTGTGTAGCCTTGACTATCCTGGACTAGCTTTGTAGACCAGGCTGGCCTCGAACTCACAGCGATCCGCCTGCCTCTGTCTCCCGAGTGCTGGGATTAAAGGTGTGTGCCGCCACCACCATCTGACCCCAATCCTAAATCCTAAGTAGCTGCCAGTTGGCTATTGAACATGACCTAAAAGTCAATCAGCAAATAACTTGCAGGCTGGAGACATTTGCTTTTATCTACGTTGCGATTTTTGAGGGTGCTAATTCTTGTCTCTCTCCCCCGCCCCCTTTTCTTCCTTCATAGCTTGCTCATGACTTTGGAAGGAATTTGGCTCCAGGGACCTGTGGATATGTACTACACAGATAATCTTCAACCAAATTCTGCAAGGTGGTCCCCTGCTGTGCCTCCCCCCCCGCCCCAGGTCCTAACTGTGTGGTTAAAGCCATGGGTACATACCAAATGTGGTCATAGAAGGAAACTGGTGTGACTTGGTGTTCATCGGTGAGACTTCCTGTTGTCCACCAGTGAAAAAGCATCAAGACTGTTGCTGCCTGGCCGGGACCGTCAGTCTCCACACCACAGTCCTGGCCTTTCAACACAGTTCATGAAAGTCCTGCCTTTTCATCACTGATGCTCTTTTGATAGTTTTTATATAACATAGTCCTCCTTGTATTTATAACAGGCAATAGAGCCCCCTAGAGGAGTTACCTGAAGTCGTGTATTGCCTCTTGTCCATTGATGTTTCTACTTCATTTGTTCTTTTTAGCTGTAAAGTTGGTAAACGGATTCTTACAACGGTCTCTCTTTTTTTTTACTAGTTGGTTTAAATTTTTTTATTTAAATGTCAGAGAATTTCCCTTTGTTTAAGAACGTTGCAGGACTTGTAAATGCCTTAGTTAAATTTGCATGCTATACCCGTGTGTGGATTAAATTCCTGTTTCAGTCAAAGGCGTAAACAACTGACTGTTCTTCAGCTGCCCTGTTGCCTGTTCTTCCTTTGTGGAATCTGAGCATCTCATTGTGTTAGCGCCGCCCTGTGACTTAGGAGTTACGGTTGATGTTTAGTGGGAGACCTGGAAAGTTCTCAATTTGCCGACAGTGTGCGTACCTATTTATGACTGCAGTGTAAGTTTACCCGTGTGTTTCAACAATTAAATATTTTTACTCCTCTTTACTTGGATTTCTCAATTTTTTTTTTTCAGAAGAACACTTTCAAAAAAGCCACATGAGTATTATCATCTGTGAATAGAGTATATCAATATTAAACATAACTCTGGTTGTCTTAGTTAGGGTTTCACTGCTGTGAAGAGACACGATGGCCAAGGCAACTCTTATGAAGGAAAATACTTAATTGGAGCTGGTTTACAGTTTCAGAGGTTTGGCCCATTATCGTCATGGAGGGAAGCATGGCAGCAGGAAAGCAGACGTGGTGCTGGAGAAGGAGCTGAGAGTTCTACATCTTGATCTGCAGAAGGCAGCTGAAGGAGACTGGATGCCACACTGGGCATAGCTTGAGCATAGGAGATCTCAAAGCCTGCCCACACAGTGACATATTTTCTCCAAAAGGCCACACCCACTTTAACAGGGCCACACTCACTTTAACAAGGCCACACCTAATAGTGCCACTCCCTATGGGCCAAACATTCAGACACATGAGTCTATGAGGGGCCCCATTTCTATGCAAACCACCACACCGCTTAAATAGATTTCTCTGAAAAGTGGAAAATTTTTCCAAAGAGAAAGGCACTGTCTTCTATATTTCAATGCTGTGATAATTGTAGAGCCATCAAATTGCTAAAAATTAAAGGTAAAGATTTCAAAAGTAAAACTTACTAAGTACTTATGAGGCACACGTTCTACTTAATGTCTGCAAGCTCAACCGAGGCACTCGGGGTGGGGGGTGGGGCATCAATGTTTATATTATTAATAACATCCCTGAGAAGCCTGGGGCAGGATAGTCAGGGGTTCAAGACCAGCTGGCTACACAGTGAGTTTGAGATCAGAGTGAACCACATGAGACCTTGTCCCATTTTTTTTTTTAAATTAAAAAATAACAAATACATTGACTTTGGAAAAGTTAATTTACAAATAGCTTTAGACTGACAACACAAGAACGGACTGGGCTCACGGTTCGATTCTAACGGAATTCCATTAGTTTTTTTTTTTTTTTGTGTGTGTGTGTCTCTTTTGTTACTGTTCCCATCCCAGACCTCACTGTGTCCCAGTTAGATTTATTGATTTTGTTTCCTCTTCTTTCTAATGATGTTTTCTCAGCCCTTCCAGAGGCCTTTTGAAGGTTACTGTACAGGAACCTCGGATATGTCCCTGTATTCGAGCCTCTCTGTGCTCTTTATATATTAAACTGGGGGTACACATCTTGAGGGAGACCCCCACTGACATGGAGTGGCCCCTTGTCACATCGCATCATGAGATCACAGAGTCCCATCTGAGGGTGTAGTGTGTGGCAGGCAGGTACACTGAGATACACCCCTAAACCCATCCTAGGGGCCTGTAGCATAGTTACTGGGTGCTCCAGCCCCATTTTTCCCCCTTCCCATTCCTTCAGTAGGTACTGCTAAGAATTTTCTACAGTATTTATATCAGTAAGCGCTGTAATACCACCGTCACTCTGTGCCATGAGCATGACTACTCCCAGTTCCTGTGACCTGGCCCCACATCACTGATGGATTTGGGGTCCACAGGCAAGCACTTCCCTTACCTGTATATTGGTTACTTTGGGGGGGTACCTGGAACCAAATATCTGACAGAGACACCTGAAGGGAGGTGTTCTAGCTTAACCTGTTGCTGTGATAAAAAAATGCCCCGACAGGAAGCAACTGAGGAGAAAGGGGACTTATTTCAACTTAGACTTTCCATTAAAGTCCATCACAGTAGAGGAATGACAGGCAGGAGCCTGGTCACATATGCCTACAGTCAAGGGCAGGGAGAAATAAATGCATGCAGATACGCTTGACTGCATTCTCCTCCCTTAGACAGCCCAGACCCCCCTGTGTAGGAGTGGTGCTGCCCACAGTGAACGGGGGTTCCCACACCAGTCAACAAGACACTCTTCCATAGACACGCCTACCCCCCAACCTGGACAGTTCTTCAATTAAGGCTCTTTTCTTTACTTTTTCATTGATTGATTTATTGTTTATACAGTATTCTGCCCACATGTACACCTGCAGGCCAGAAGAGGGCATCAGATCACATGACAGATGGTTGTGAGCCACCATGTGGCTGCTGGGAATTGAACTCAGGACCTTTGGAAGAGCAGACAGCGCTCAACCTCTGAGCCATCTCTCCTGCGCCCCCCCCTTTTTTTTGTTTTTGTTTTTCGAGACAAGGTTTCTCTGTGTAGCCTTGGCTTGTCCTGGACCCGCTTTGTAGACCAGGCTGGCCTCGAACTCATAGCGATCCACCTGCCTCTGCCTCCCGAGTGCTGGGATTATAGGCATGCACCACCACGCCCTGCTTCCAGCCCCTTTTTTTGTTTTTTTCGAGACAAGGTTTCTCTATGTAGCCTTGGCTGTCCTGGACTCACTTTGTAGACCAGGCTGGCCTCGAACTCACAGCGATCCGCCTGCCTCTGCCTCCTGAGTGCACTGGGATGGTTCTTGGTGTGTCAAGCTGACAGTAAAAAAAAAAAACAAAAACAAAAAAAAAACAACCCAAAAACCACAAAAACAAAAAACAAAACAAAACAAAACAAACAAACAAACAAACAAAAAAAAACTGTCACAGGAGTAAAGATTAATTCTGGCTTATGGCTTCAGGGGGATTTCATGCCTTCATACTGCGTACAGAATGGAAGGGAAGAGGAGGGAACTTGCAATAAAGACTCCTGACACTGCAGTGAAACGGATCCAGGGGCCTGAACCAGCAGCTGTATAACCTTTGACCTGCCCTCAGTGGCCAGCACCTACCAGCCAGGCCCCACCTGTACACGCCCCCTGGTTTGAATCTGAGCAGTCTCCCATGGGCACATAGTTTGAGTTTTTCTCAGGCTTGTGGCGCTGTTGCTCAAGATTGGGCCAACTGGCTTTCTTCGTATTCTCCAAAGGCCCAGGGTGGTCCACACTGTAGAGTCCTACACATCAGGACCCTACACTAAGGTCCAGAACACTCTTCTTGGAACATGTGGCTCTTTCTGTCCAGCAGCTGCTTAGGCCCTCCCACCACCCCCAGCATCTCTCAAGACCCTAGTGGCATTGTCATCTCCTGGCAGGATGGGTCCTTGCTACCTCCGCACGCCATCGCCAACTCTGTGGTGACCTGAAGGGACCATTCACCACACAGCTTTTTTGTTTGTTTTGGTTTTTCGAGACAAGGTTTCTCTGTGTAGCCTTGACTGTCCTGGACTCACTTTGTAGACCAGGCTGGCTTTGAACTCACAGCGATCTGCCTGCCTCTGCCTCCCGAGTGCTGGGATTAAAGGCGTGCGCCACCACTGCCCGGCTCCCACACAGCTGTGTTTCAAGTGTTTTCTGAACCTTCTCATGCGACCGACCACACCGTCTCGTACCGGGACCTCAATGTAGTTATTCAGCCAAGAATTAGGCAGGGTGGAGGGAGGGCCCTTGTTTTTCATTTCTCAGTGAATCCCATTCCTTTACAGTGGGATCATCCCGGGCAGGGCTCACCTAGTGAGGCTGCTCTTAAATATTGGCCTGAATTCAATTCACTGCACAGCTCTTTAGACATACATGTACAGACGTGGCCATATCAGACATATTAGACACACACAGCAAGTGCCATAATCTTTATGGCAATAAAAAAATGTTGAACCAACTTCTTAAATGATTGGCATAAAATTTACAAATAAAACTTCTTCGAGGTTTCTGGGCTTTTTTGCTGTTGTTTTTGATTTTTGTTTTTTTAAGGAGGGGTTTCATGTAGCCCAGGTTGGCCTCGAATTCACTGTGTAGAGAAGGATAGCCTCATCTTTTTGTCTTCACCTCTCAAATGTTGTGATTACAGGCACGGACCACTAAGTTAGGCAAAGCCTTCCGTTTTTTAATGTATATAGCAGACAAGCAAAAACCAGTGGGCGCCGGTCATACCTTTCTAATGTGTGCGTCTCCTGCCCTCTGGTGGGAGGGACGTGTAATAGCAGCTTGATTTCTCTTCCGGTTTTGATGGGAATGTTTGTTCCTTGTTTTCATTCTAGTCTAGCAGCCTTTACTAGTCATTAGCTCCAAACAATGGACACTTTATTTAGCTTCTGTCTGCCTCCTGTGAAGTGGAGACATTGTTTATAATAAAATGTCTAGAAGTCTGTGTGTGAAATGATTATTACATGCCAGTATTAGCCCTTTGGACTCCCACGGCAGTCCCGTTCTAGGGCAGTGGGTCTCAACCTTCCTAATGATGTGGCCCTTTAATACAGTTCCTCGTCTTGTGCTGACCCCGAAAGATAAAAGCACTTTTCTGCTGCTTCATAACTGTAATTTTGTTGCTGTTATGAATCATAATGTAAATATCTGTGTTTTCTGATGGCCTTAGGCGACCCCTGTGAAAGGGTCCTTGGATCCCATAGGTTGAAAACCACCATTATACAGGGAAAGAGGGAATCAAGGGCCCACAGACAAGGAGCTTGAGGTTGAAATGACTTACTTTGCAGACAGCGATTAAAAGACCCAGTATAGGGTGAGTGTCCAGTGATATCATTGCGTCAATAGCACTGCAGGACTGAGTGTGCGACAGACATGGCTGGAGTACAGGGATCCTCTTCCATCTGGGTAACTGCCATTTTTTAGCATCGGGCTGTCTCTCGTATAATAAACTGCGCAGTATTTTAAATGAATAGTTATATTAACACACACATGCTTCCTAGGCACGTCTGCTAAGCCGGGCCATAACTCCTCATTTCCCTAGGGGGTGACGTGCAAGCCTCCTGCCTCACTGTACTGGGGAAGTGCTGGATGAGGCGAGGAGAGAGAGGGTGTTTCTGTGTTAGTCCATTTTCTGTTGTGGTAACAAAACGCACGAAGCTGTGTACTTTTTACGGAAAGAGGTTTGTTTAGTTTGCGGCTTTGGAGGCCAGCGTTGCCCGAGCCCTGGGGAAAGGCCTAGGCTACATCATGATACGGCACACAGTATTGTGGAGGGAACTGGGAGGGGACCAAAGCTGCTGTGAAATCCTGGCCTGCGGCACAGGTGGACGGGAGCCGCCAGGGGTACCTTGGCTTTATTTTGGGTCGTTCTTGTGGCTCTAGTCTTGAGAGGCGTTGTGGTAGTGTTAACTACACTTCAAGAAAGATGCAATCAAAGATGCTGCCACTACCAACCCCAAGCCACCTACACCAACATCTCCCTCCGATACTCCTTTCTATCACTTTGGCCCCTCAGGATGCATGCATCTGATTGGTGTAGCCAAGGTCACATGGCAGGCCCCCCTGAATGGAATAATCATTTTTAAAAAGAGAGAGAGAGAGAGATTAGGCTTCTATAATCTACTTTGGTGGTGTACCCCCAAAGACCTAAGATCCTCCCACTAGGTTTCTCCTCTTGAAGCCTACATCACATCCCATCCCTTAACATCACTGGATTCGAACCCGGTCTTTAACACGTGGTCATCAGGGGCCGTGCAGGATGCACAGCAAAGCACTGCTCTTACAGATCATTTATTTCGCCAAGAAATGTCCCTTTCACTAGATGCCGGGTGCTCTCTCTGTGGTGTTTGTTATTCTACGTTTCTGAGGAATGGGATGGTAGAAGAGCTGTTGTCTTAATGCTTCTCCAATGGCCATTTTCACACCCATCTTTGCCAACATCTACAAAGGGTTGGCCTGAAGAAACTGGCAGTGAGCAGGGTTGGGTTTAAATCAAGGCGTGCATACCCCCAAGGCCTTTCTGTCACAGTTTAGAAGGGTTTGCCAGAGCTCCGCCTTCCAAAGGGATGGCTGAAAGAACGAAGGAAGAGAAGATGAAATGAGAAAGAAGAAAGGAAGACAGACTAGAGGTGGGAGCTGGGCGGTGGTGGCACAGGCCTTTAGTCCCAGCACTTGGGAGGCAGAGGCAGGCGGATTGCTGTGAGTTCGAGGCCAGCCTGGTCTACAAAGTGAGTTCAGGACAGTCAAGGCTACACAGAGAAACCCTGTCTCGAAAAACCAAAACAAACAAAAAAGCTGTGTGGTGAATGGTCCCTTCAGGTCACCACAGAGTGGGCGATGTTGTGCGGAGGTAGCAAGGACCCATCCTGCCAGGAGATGACAATGCCACTAGGGTCTTGAGAGATGTTGGGGGTGGTGGGAGGGCGATAAATGTAATCCACCATATAAACAAACTGAAAGAAAAACCCATATGATCATCTCATTAGTTGCTGAAAAGCTTTTGACAAAATCCAACACCTCTTCCTGATAGAAGTCTCAGAGAGATCAGGGATACAATGGACATACCTCAATAAAATAAAGGTAATTTACAGGAAGCCTATAGCCAACACCAAATTAAATGGAGAGAAACTCAAAGTGATTCTACTAAAACCAGGAATAAGACAAGACTGTCCACACTCCACATCTAGTCAATATAGTACTTGAAGTTCTAGCTGAAGGAATAAGACAACTGAAGGAGATCAAAGGGCTACAAATTTGAAAGGAAGAAGTCAAAGTATTGTCATTTGCAGGTAATATAATAGTGTATACATGAGTGACCCTCCAAAATTCTACCAGGAAACTCTTAAAGCTGATAAATATCATTAGTGGAATGGCTGGATACAAGATTAACTTAAAAAGAAAATCATTAGCACTACTAAAGTATAAAAGTACTTTATACTTTTAGTATAAAAGTAAAAAAGAAATCAGAGAGACAATACTCTTCACAATAGCTATAAATAATATAAAATATCCTGGGGGAAACTCTAACCAAGGAAGTGAAAAACTTGTATGACAAAACCTTCAAGCCTTTGAAAAAAGATATTAAAGAATATATCAGAAGATGTGAAGATCTCTTATGCTCATGGATTGGTAGGATCAACATAGTAAAAATGGCCATCTTACCAAAGGCATACAGATTCAATGCAATTCCCATCAATGTTCAAACACAATTCTTTACAGACCTTGAAAGGCTAAATCTAAACTTCATTTGGAAAAACAAAAAACCCAGGATAGCTAAAACAATCTTGTACGATAGAAGAACATCCAGAGGCTTCACCATCCCTGACTTAAAGCTGCACTACAGAGCAATAGTAATAAAAATTGCCTTGTACTGGCATAAAAACAGACAGGTTGACCAATGAAATTGAACAGAAGACCCAAACATAAATTTACACACGCCTGATTTTTTATTAAGAAGTATACAGTGGAAAAAAGAAAGCATCTTCAACAAATGGTGCTGATCTGACTGAATGTCAGCATGTAGAAGAGTGCAAATGGATCCATGTCTATGACCTTGCACAAAACTCAAGTTCAAGTGATCCAATACCTCAACATAAAACCAGACACACTGAATCCAATAGACGAGAAAGTGGGCAGTAGCCTAGCCTCATTGGCATGGGAGACGATTTTCTGAACAGAACACCAATAGCATGGGCACTAAGAACAATAGTCAATCAATGGGACCTAGGCAAGCAGAAAAGCTTCTGTAAGGCAAAGGACACAGTCAATAAGAAAGCAACAGCTGCCCTCCGAATATGTAGCTGGGCATGATGGCGCACACCTTTAATCCCAGTCCTTGGGAGGCAGAGACAGGTGGATCTCTGTGAGTTCAAGGCTAGCATGGTCTACAGAGTGAGTCTAGGACAGCCCTGACAGAGAGTCCAGGACACAGAGTCCAGCCCAGTCCAGGACAGAGAGACTCTGTCTCAAAAAAAGAAAAGAAAAGAAAACAGTAGCCTATAGAACAGCAAAACATTTTCACCAACCCCACATGTGAAAGAAGGCTAATATCCAAAATATATAAAGAACTCAAGAAACTAGACAAAGCAAATAATCCCATTAAAAATGGGGGTACAGATCTAAACAGAGGATTCTCAAATGTCTGAGAAACTCTTAAAGAAATGTTCAACATCTTTAGCCATCAGGGAAATGCAAATCAAAACTACTTTTATATTCCATCTTACACCTGTCAGAGTGGCCAGATCAATAACACACGTGACAGCTCATTCTGGCGAGGACACTTGCTCAACTATGTTCATAGCAGCTTTATTATACCCAGAAACTATATATCCCTCAACTGAAGAATGAATAAAGAAAATGTGGCACAATTACCTGATGGAGTATTACTCAGCTATTAAAAACAATGACATAAAATTTACATTTGCAGGCAAATGGATGGAACTAGTACCCAGACTCAGAAACACAAACATGGTATGTACTCACTTATAAGTGGATATTAGCTGTCATGTAAAGCATATTCATGCTATCATTCACAGACCCAAAGAGGCTGGGTAACAAGGAGAGTTCAAGGTGTGTGTGTGTGTGTGTGTGTGTGTGTGTGTGTGTGTGTGTCTCACACATGGATCTCCCTGGAAAGGGGAATAGATTTTGTGGGTGGACTAGGAGTGGGTGGGGATGAAAACAGGATGGATCAGGTGGGGGTGGTAGGGATGGAAGGAGAGAGTACTGGGAGAGATGAGTGGAACTGGGGGGGCTTTGGGGGGGACAATGTAGAAACCTAGTGCAGTGGAAACTCCTTTGAATCTACAAGAGTGACCCTAGTGAACTCTCCTAGGTGAGGTGAACCCAAATTTGCAGTTTCATATAACCTGGCAAGGCTTATATGGGCCTGAGATGTCGACCCATGCACCAAACCTTCTACTTACAATCTGTCCTGCCTGAAAGATGTGCTGGGTTAATGGTAGTGTAGAACTTGTGCGAGTAGCCAACCAATGACTGGTCCAACTTGAGGCCCATACCACAAGGGGGAGCCCATGCCTGACACTGCCTGGATGCCCAGGAACCAGGGCAGGGAGGCAGGACATCCCAGAGATCCAGGATAGAACCAAAGATGACTGGGGAAAAAAGTCAATGAAATGATTACTAGTGATAGTCTACTATAGGCATAGATTGATGTCTAGCCCAGTTGTCATCAGAGGGGTGTCATCCAGCAACTGATGGGAGCAGATGCAGAGACCCACAGGCAAACATTAGACAGAGCCAGGGAACCCCAAAGAAGAGGGAGAGGAAGGATTGTAGGAACCAGGGGTTCGAGGTCACCACAAGTATATGGCCCACACAATCAACTAAGTAGGACTCATATCGACTCACAGAGATGGATGTGATAAACGTGACCCTTGTATGGGTGAGCTAGGTCCTCTGCATATAATTTATGACTGTGTAGCTTGGCGTTCTTGTAGGACTCCCAGCAGTGAGAGTGGAGAGTGTCTTTGACTCTTTTGCCTGAACTTGGGACCCTTTTCTTCCTACTGGGTTGCCTCATCCCAATCTTAATGGTTTGTGCATGGTCTTACTGTAGCTTGTTATGGCTTGTTTGGTTGATGTCACTGGGAGGACTACTCTCCACCCCCTCTTTTTTTTTTTTTTTAAAAAGGGAAATGGAAAAGGAGTGGATCTGGGGGAAGGACAGGGAGGAGTGGAGGGAGGAGAAAGTGTAGTCAGGATGTAATGTGAGAGGAAAAAAAAATAGGGGAAAAAAAAAGAGGAAGATGAAGAGTTCCTATCTGTGCTGGCCAGCTTTAGTCTAACTCAACACAAACTAAACATTTGGGATGAGAGAACCTCCAATGAGAAAATGTTCCTTACCACATCAGCCTGTGGGCAATTCTGTGGTGCCTCTTTAAAATTAGTGATGTAGGGGGGCCCAGTTCACTGGAGGCAACAGGCTAAGAAAGCACTGAGGAGCAAGCCAGTAAGTATGCAGCAGTCCTCCATGGCCTCCGTCTCGGCTTCGGCCTCTAGGTTCCTTCCCTGCTTGGGTTCCTGACCTCCCTTAGTGATGAGCTGTTACCAGCAAGTATAAGATGAAATAAACCCCTTCTTCCTAGTTGCTTTTGGTCATGGTGTTTTATCATAGCGACAGAACCTCTAAGACAGAAATTGGTACCAGGAGTGGGGTATTGCTTACAGACCTGACCATATATTTTTGTGGTGACATTTGGACGCAGGACTCAAAAAGCTGTATGTGGAGCCCGAGTGGAAGGTGAGGGACTGAGGATTTAACTCATGCACACATACACGCACGCACGCACACACACACACAATAACACAGCGGGTCCTTCATGCTAAGAGAGCAGCAGCCGCAGCAGCAGCAGCCGCGGCAGTGGTTTATTATTCTCGTCCGACCCTTCAGAGTTCCAAAGAGCCTTCTTATAGGCAGTAAAACAGGAATCCTCCTCCCAGGTGAAATCCCTCAAGCGGTGATCGCACACAGGAGGAAAAGTCTCGAGGAAGGGAGGGGCGCGTTCTCAGAGCAGTAAACATGACTAGCTAACCAAGATAAACACAGACATGGAAGCTGCTAGAAACAGGACATGAGACAGCAAGACAGGCAGGCAGCCCAGTCGGGCCTGGTTCCTACAGCTGTGTGGGTCTCAGAGCTCAGTGGGCTGCTGTGTGTGGGGCTTCTTTCCATTTCCTGTCCTTCCGTGTGGTGTTTGCTCTGCTTGGGCCTCCAGGAGCTGCAGCAGAAAGCTCACACCTTCCCCACAACTGTCTCCACATTCCAGATCTGGGGAATCGGAGGATGCCTGCACAGTTTTAGGTTTTCATAGAATCCTGACTCATATAGGCTGCTTAAGCTTTGGGGACAACTTTGGTTCCCCTTACTTTTCTAAATAAATGTTTCCAGACTCATCACAAAACCATCACACCATGATGTTTGCTCTAAGGAGGACCAATGGGCACCTGCTGAGGGCATCTGGTATGGTCCCATGAGGATCTTTACTGAGCACTTTAATTGCACAGAAGAAGGAATGGGGATGCTGAGAGGTAGAGAAACTTGCTTGGAGTCGCTAGCTGCTGAGCTCCAGTGTCCAGGGAAGGCCCTAGAACCATCTGATGTTGGAGGGACAGCGTCTCCCTGCAAGCCTAATCAGCATGGCTTTGCTGCACTCACCTCTTGTTCTACTTAAAATTATTATTATTACTATTATTATTATTATTATTATTATTATTATTATTATTATTATTATTATTAATTATTTTGTGTATAGATGTTTTGCTAGCATGTGTGTCTGTGCTCAATGTGCAAGGTGCATGCAGTGCCACCAGAGGCCAGAAGAGGGCGCTGGATCCATTGAGACTGAATAGTGGGTGATGGGAATGGAAACCCCAGGGGTCCTTTGGTGGAACCCTCAGTCCTTTGGAAGGTTAACAAGTACTCTTAACCACTGAGCCGCCTCTCCAGCCCTTGCCCTATTTTAAAAAGGCCCATTCTCTCTTCTCTTGTTTTTTAGATCCCTGTGGGTTTATGGGATGCTGTTGTTTACCACATGCATATCTGGAGGGCAGATGGAGGTGTGGATCTGGTGGCTTCTCTGTAGGTGAATCTGGAGATGCCAGGTCCCGACACTTAGCTCCAGGTACTTGACAGCTCGTAGCCTTTGTTGCCTGCTTTACTTCCGTTTAACAGCTCTGCTTCTGATGGAAGAGTTTATAGTTTGTTTTTTTTTAATGGTTTAAAAAAAATCCTTAGGGGTTGGAGGTGATGGGTGGAAAATCAAGCAGAGCAGAGGAAAAGCTCTTTCTTTTCTGGCCTGGTCTTATTAAAACAACCCTCTTTGTCTTATCCTCAGCATCTTGGCTTTCCTGTTTTTCACTTGTTAGTGGTTTTGGCCAGGTTCTGTTCTGTAATTTGTGGCTGGAGCGATAGTTTCTCAGAAGCGGACAACCCATACTGTATCTCACTCTGTCCAAGTGTTGCCCACACTCTGTCAAGGCCTTCTTTGTGCCCGGGCTGTTTCTTCTGCTTAACAGGGGTGTCATCCCAGGGGGTCCTTCCATGGGGGGCAGGAACAGGATGGAGTCCTATTCGAACAACCTGACGTTTGAGACATATTCTGGGCCCAAGATGTTTTCCCTGGCACAGGGCCACCCAGGCAGAGGTCTAACATGCATGATCTTAGTGTACGGAAACACAATTTGATTTGAGGATGTTTTTCCCCAGGAGCAAGGGCAGAAGCTCTTTGGAGCTGGATCCAGTGAAGAGCTTATTTCAAGCCACCTCAATGGAAAACGATGGTGCTTGGGCTCTTGGGGATGAGGCTAGGCTTTGGGGGACACAGATCATACCCTTAGCTCTTAGGCATTGTGGGGTTCTTTCGTCCTCCCATTTCTCTGGGACCATGTGGCCTTTTTGAATCTTCTGTGCATAAAAAGGCATCATGGGATGGTGAAGGTGCAGACACCTGTGGTTTGTTCTCACCATCACTTCCTGAGGGTTTAGTGAGTGACACCGTTCATCTTTCCTGTTTCCAGTGTGTGTGTGTGTGTGTGTGTGTGTGTGTGTGTGTGTGACATTATGTGGGTTAGTGGCCCTCCATGGCTTGGCTTAGGGCCTAGAGCTGATATTTGTTTATTGTTACCATTTCTCCTCGCTCTCAGATGTCTGAGCATAGCCATAGCCATGTGATCTCTGACACAGATAGTGATGATTGCTCCCTGGCAACGATCTTTAACTACATACTCTTTGTGTGTAGGTGCACAAGTGTGTGAGTGTGTGGAGGCCAGTGGTCAACCTTGTCTGTCATTCTTAGGTGTGTATGTGTGTATGTGCGTGTGGTGTGTATGTGTGTGTGGTGTGTGTGAGTGTATGTATGTGTGTCTGTGAGTGTGTGTGTCCGTGTCCCATCAAACCCCAAGTCCTTGTACTTACTCAGCAAGCACTTTACTAATGAAGTCATTGCCTCAACCCTGAGACACATTCTTTTTTTAAAAAAATATTTATTTATTTATTATGTATATAGTGTTCTCCCTGTATGTAACAACTGCAGGTCAGAAGAGGGCACCAGGTCTCACTATATATATGGTTATGAGCCACCATATGGTTGCTGGGAATTGAACTCAGGACCTTCAGAAGAGCAGCCAGTGCTCTTAACTGATGAGCCATCTCTCCAGCCCGACACATTCTTTTTGTATTCATAAAAATCACTTTGAGGGGGTCAGAGGAAATGACTCAGTTGGTCAAGTGCTTGCTGTGCAAGCCTGGGGACCTCGTTCTGGATCTTCTCTGCTTTCATGAAAGTCTGGCTGTGGCAGCATTGGCCTGCAAAGCCATCATTGTGAGAAGCAGAGATAGGGACTCCTGGGGATTGTTGGCCACTTATCCTACCTAAGTCAGTGAGCTCTGTGGTCAGTCAGTGAGAGATCCTGTGTCCAAAAAATGGAGAAATGATTGATGGAAACAGCTGATGTCAATATTTAGCCCCCACATGCATATGCATACATGTGCTGTTGAACCTGCAGACAAATGCACAAATACACAGAACTCACTCACACACACCATCATATGCTCTGCTCATACACACCATGCACACATTACCGCCCCCCACCGTCCCATCCCACATACCTGTAATATATACAAATTAAGTTCTAGGATTCACATAGGAGGGAAAACATGAACCACCTGCTTTTCAGAGTCTGGCTTATTTCATTTAACATAATAATTTCCAGTTCTATCCATTTTCCTATGAGTGTCATTTCATATTTTCTTTAAAGCAGGGTAAAGTTCTACTATGAACTTGTATTGCATTTTCTTCATGCCTTCATCTGTTGATGGCCATCTGGCTAGTTTGTTTTCTTAGCTATTGTGAATAAAGCTGCCATGAACATAGACATGCTAGTATCTCTGTGGTAAAATGTATAGTCATTTGAGTGTTACCCAGGGATGGTATAGTCCCGTAGACCAGCTTTGGGATCAGAGAGGAGAAAATCTTGGTGGTTCTGTGGTAGGGAGAATTGAGAAGGCAGGGAATAGCAGGCCAGAAACACCAACTTTTGGGGAACAATTAGGCAAAGGGGAACTAATTGTTGAGGAGAGATTGAGGAATGGAGAAGAAAAGAAATGTTGAGGCCCAGACATAAATTGCAGTGCAAACTGAAAGGTCTTCTAAGCCAAGAGAACTTTATTTTTCCTTTGCTGTCTCTGTGTATCTCCCTGAGCCAACCCCAGTACTTTATTTAAGGTGAAGCTCAATTTTTTCATTGCAGATTACAACATTATTTTCTCATCTTTTACAATCACTAGAGCATTTAAAAATTAACAGAGGAAAAACAAACAAACAAAAAACAAAAAACAAACAAAAAACATCCTACCAATCTAAAAGCAATGTAAACAGTTCTGTATAACCTACAATAAAGCATACAGCAAAAATCAATCAATGAAGGCTGGGTGTGGTGGCACATGCCTTTAATCCCAGCACTCGGGAGGCAGAAGCAGGTGGATTGCTGTGATGCCAGCTTGGTCTACAAAGTGAGTCCAGGACAGCCAAGGCTACACAGAGAGACCCTGTCTCAAAAAAACCAAAAAAAAAAAAAAAAAAAAATCAATCAATGTCCAAACAATGCTTGGCATGACCTGAGTATAATTTCTTAAACAATACTAGGGAAAGTTTAATCATAAATTTCCCCAGGCTAAAGCCATTCTGTTTACATGTTTGTCATAGCAACAATAGCTTGAAACTAAATGTTCTTAATACAGAAAAAACTTGACTTACTTCCAGCCCCAAATCAGGCAGTTTCTGCCTGGCTGATGACAATAGTCAGAGCCAAGACTCTTATTGTCTTGAGTCTTTGGCCAGATGCCTTTTTCTACATTCTGTATGGGAAAAAAGTTTTCAGTGTATTTTTCATTAGGGCTCATAGTCAAAGTGAGAAATAGAGAAAAAGATAGTTTTAGGAGAAAAAGTAGATTTCAATGTAGTTTTTTTAGGCAAAATTACAACCACCTGGACCATAGACAGCATTTAAGGACAGTGGTAATCATCTGGAGATATTTGGAACTTTGTCAAGCAAAGTATCAACAGCAGTTCGGGATGTCTAAAGATCATGCTGGGCAGTCGGAGGTCCTTGGAACTTTGTCAAGCAAAGCCTCTACAACTTGTCCTTATGTCTGTGATAGTACAGCTGGAAGCACAGTAACTTGTCCAGAGTTACCCGAAGGAGAGATAAACCTGTTTTTTAGGATCCCAAGTGCGGGATTGGAACGGTCTCGTGAGAGAACAGGTGAGGTTAATTCACTAGAAGAGCAACCACCTCGTTCAGGAGCTTGATTGTTGCCAGCTGAAAAGATCCCGTGACCAGACTCTGGGAAGGCATATATAAATGAGCCCAGAACTGGAGGCGGGGCTTTTTGGAGACTTGGGATAGTTTTGGCTGTTCATAGCTGCACTTCGAGACGCTCCTAGAGAGAACCGCTCAATGAGGGAAGGCTTCGGGGCTCCGGCTCCTGCTGAGGTTCTGGGTTCTGGTTACTCTAGGTTCCAGCAGAAGAAATCCAGAAGATTGTGCCAGAAGAATCGTTCCTCGGAACTGATATCCTTACGGTTTTGTTATTGTGTCCATTAATCCTCATTTCCTATTGTTTTGGTTAGTTGGGCTATAAGTGATGTATGCTCGGTGACTAAGTTGTTAATAAAATATATTGGTTAAAAAAATTGAGCCTACAGTTACCTTGTAGAAGAATTTGAATCTAGCAATATCGCTGCTTTGGCAAGGGATCACTTCCAAAGACCTTTTAGGTCTATGTGATATGGCCGGAATGAAGACACAGTCTAGATTACAATATGATCTTTCTGGAATACAGACACGCCATTAGTATACACTTTTAATTCCAAACAATGAAGGCAGGGTAAGGGTTATAGAAGGAAGTAGCTATGTTTGAAAATGACATCTAATAGAGGGGCAGACAAAATGATGAATCAGAGAAAGATTTGACAGAATGAGTCAGAGATAGGGTGCACCCAACTCTCATGAGAACATGGCAAGAAAGAGAGGCTATTTAAGAGCAGTGCAGGGAGAGAGAAGAGAGCCCCCCCTGGTCCCGGAGAGTTTTTTTTAAAGGAAAGTTTTACAGAGGCAGGTTGCAAAAAAGAACAAGTTAAACATAGGTAAAGACAGAATGATCCAGAGAACGAGAAGGAGCCAGAAGATTAGAATAGATTGCCAGAATTAGTTTGAGCAATTCAGTCAGAAGTCAAGAGAAGCCAGTTTGAATCAATCAGCTTGGAGAGGATTTTAGGTTAGAACAGCTGAGTTGAGCCAGCCAGTGAGTGTTCAGAAAGAGTTAGAAAGGCTCGGGAATGGCTCTCATCCCATCCTCTTATCTGAGGAAATAATACAGCATTTACACACCCAGAGCCAACTTGCCTCTGTTGGACCCACTGGCTATCTGGGACACCAGTCCCCCAATTCTACCTATGGTGCGGTTCATAGCTCTCAGTTTTGACTTCTTAGTTCAAGCAGTGGAGAGGAACGTGACAACTGAGTTCAGGTCACAGACATTTCTCTTGTTGGGTTAGGCCAGAGTGGCAGGACCACATGGCTCTAATATGGTAATCTGAACCATGAAAGGCTAGCAAGCTCCCCTCAGACACTGGAGCTGGACAATTGTGGTGGTTTGAATATGAATGGCCCCATGCTTGTCCTCCAGTTGGTGGAACTGTTTGGTGTGGTTCTGCATTTCACTTCTCCCTGTGGTGTCTGGACGCCATTGAATAAGGAGCCAAAAAGGACGAAGCGGAGTCCAGGACTGGTGTGCTACGTAGAACTCTGCTCCGGCTTCTAGTGCAGAAGAGGAAAAGCTTCTTTGTAAGTCAAAGCTCTTTTGCTAGGCGCTGGTGCCAGGTCAGGTGACAGACAGCAGGTGGTGGCAGTGAGAGACTGGCCTGACCCAGGCTGGTAGGATGGCTGTGTCAGGAATGGCATCTTGGTTAGCGGCACAAAGGACTGTGACAGAGACGGTCAGGGCTCCTCATCTTGTGGATGGTGGAGCTTGCTACTTACCGTGTGGTCTGGGTAGTGAGCTTTGGCAGCAGCAGCTGTTCAAGTACAGAGAGAGAGAGAGAGAAAGAGAGAGAGAGAGAGAGAGAGAGAGAGAGAGAGAGAGAGAGAGAGAGAGAGAGAGAGAACACACACGCGATCTCCCAAAAGTGTTACAGCTTTGTGAAAACAGGTTTGTGTTCCCCGAGGCAGGCACAGAAATAGGGTCAGAGAAAAAGCCTGGAGTATCCCCAATGTCTACTGCCTACAGCCCCTCATGCCTGCGGATCAATACCTAAGCTCTCAACTACTGCTCCAGTGTCATGGCTGCCTGCCACCGTGCTCCCCACTATGACGCTCATGGCTTCTAGCACTCTGAAACTATAAGTCCCAAGCAAACTCTTCTATAAGTTTCCTTGGTTATGGTGTCGTATTATAGTGATAGGACAGTAACTACCAGGTATAAAACCTTCCTAAGATGCCCTTCCTTCAGTCCCTATATTGCCTCAGCCTGGTTCCTGGAAGAGTGAACAGCACTTCGGGTGGTCTGATCTGCCTGTCTGCTCCTGGGCTGGACTGAGGGACGGAGCTTCACCAGCAGGCTCAGTCCTGCCCACTTCTGGGATCAATCTGCTCAACCATTGGCAGTGCGTGCAGCGCCTGGGTCTGTCAGTGGGCGGGGTCTGGAAATTGGTCCAGCCGACCCAAGCGGCATGTCTCTATGAGTCCACAGTGCTTTTTGCCTTGCTGTCCGAGCGCGGGTTTTGGAACATACGCTGGTCCTGACACTTTTGTCAACCCCATTTGATGAACCTGACTATCTGCCCAGCACATTCCTTTCCTCACCCCAACATCGGGGGTTGGGGGTTGAGGATGGGGGACTCCAAGTACCTGCCGACATCCAGTCGAAGTTCAAACACACAGCTATGAAGGAATAGATACACTCTGAAGAACCCTATCTTACCTCCCCCTCCACCCAACCAGCCCCCTTTTCGCATGTGTATTTCAACTTCTACTGTGGCAATTTTCGAACACGAAACTCACAATCATACGGGAAGTCTTGATTATGGCCATCTCCAAGTTTCGACAAGACCAAACGTCTCTCGTCTATGGCACTTAATCTCTCCCACTGCCACCCCGATATTAGTTCAAAGCGCATTTCAGGCATCAGATCATTGTATCTGTTAATATTTTTGGTATGTACCTCTAAAGCTTTGAAATGTTTGTTTTTCGTGTCAGCACAATACTTTTATCACACCTAACCACATTAACAATGACTGCTTAAAGCCACCAAATAGTCCAGCTGCTGTTTATATTTCCAGTTGTCTTAGAAATTGTTTAAAGCCTACTTAAAAAAAAACCCATCTGAGTCTGCATCCACATGTGATCTGCATTTTGTGCCTTGTTGATAGCATCTCCAGATTTTTTTGGGTCTGTATGGCCCTTTTCCTTTCAATTTGTTTCTTTGTGACACTTCAGGGTGGCCGTGGAGGGACATGGCTGTGTCTGTCAGTATGCGGATGGTTTCCAACTGATTCTGAGTTTCTTCCTCCTGGCAGGCCAACTTTTGAGGAGGCGCTGGCTTCTTTCACCAGGTCCATGACATGCCTGGCTGTGTCAACTTGACACAAGCTAGAGTCATGTGACAGGAGGGAGCCTCGGTTGACAAAATGTCACCATAAGATCAAGCTGTAAGCAAATCTGTAGGGCATTTTATTAAATTAGTGGTTGGTGGGGGAGGGTCCAATCCTTGTGTATGGGGCAGTCCCTGGGCTGGAGGTCCTGGGTTCTGTAAGAAAGTAGGCTGGGCAACTCTCAAGGACATGAGGAGCGAGCCAATATGCAGCACCCCTCCATGGCCTCCGCATCAGCAGCTGTCGCTAGGTTTTCATCACTTGAGTTCCTGTCCTGACTTCCTTCCGCGATAGGCTATGGATGAGGAAGTATAAGGCACATGAGCCCTTTTCTTCCCAACTTGCTTTTGGTCACGGGTGGTTCATCACAGCAATAGTAACCCAAACTAAGACTCTGGCTGTGCCTTTCTTAAAGACACAGTAGCTATTAATGCTCAGTTCTAAAACATATTAATTAATTAGGGAATAGAAGCTGGAGAGATGGTCCAGCGGTTAGGGGTGCTTGCTACCCTTGCAGAGGATCTGATTTTGGTTCCCAGCACCCCATGTTGGTTGGGCAGTTTACAACTGCCTGTAACTCCAGCTTGAGGGGGATCTGACGCCACCTTCTGGCCCCTGAGAGCACCCATGTGCACAAGAGCACATGCATAGACAAACAAACAAACAAAAAACCCAAAATAAATATTTACTTGATGAGGGCTTGTACAATGGCTGGCTCTAAAGCAATTGTCTGAATTTCTCAGTGACCCCGATAATTCATCCGGGACAGTCCCGTTCTTCCAGGGGCCTAGGCTTGAGTTCTATGCTTCCCCACCTGTGAGGTGAACTATGAACGTGTGGTCTGGGGGGCTGTCTGACCAGAGTGACAGTGGTGGGGTCGAGGAATGTCCATACCCTGAAAATCTCATCCCAAGATGGACAGGAGTAGAATTGCTCTCCCCCTCTGCCCCAGGCTTGAGTGTTCCATTTTCTGGTGCATGTAGCCCTGTGCCCCCACTTTTGCCCCCTCCCCCCAGATGATGTCACTTAGCCCTATAGCAGGGTTAAACTTGCTCTTCCCTTATGAGGTTATGTCCGGCAGCACTTAGAATTCCTCCTCATACAAATGAAGCCGCCGCAGCACCCCGGCCCATACCAATGATGTGCATTTACCCCCAAAGCCCCTACCTGCACGCAAAAGTTTAATGAAGGAGAGATAAACCTCTTTTTTAGGATCCCAAGTGCGGGATTGGAACGGTCTTGTGAGAGAACAGGTGAGGTTAATTCACTAGAAGAGCAACTACCTCGTTCGGGAGCTTGATTGTTGCCAGCTGAAAAGATCCCGTGACCAGACTCTGGGAGGAGATATATAAATGAGCCCAGAACTAGAGGAGGGGCTTTTTTGAGACTTGGGATAGTTTTGGCTGCTCATAGCTGCACTTTGAGACGATCCTAGAGAGAACCGCTCGAGGGAAGACTTTGGGGCTCCGGCTCCTGCTGAGGTTCCAGGTTCTGGTTACTCCAGGTTCCAGCAGAAGAAATTCTGCAGATTGCGCCAGGAGAATCGTTCCTCGGAACTGATATCCTTATAGTTTTGTTATTGTGTCCATTAATCCTCATTTCCTATTATTTTGGTTAGTCAGGTTATAAGTGACGTAGTCTCAGTGACTAAGTTGTTAATAAAATATATTGGTTAAAAAAATTGAGCCTACAGTTTAAGTTGCCTCTGTTCCCACTCCCCCACCCCCATTAAATGAGCTGCCTCAGTGAAGCCTGTCTCCCCAGAGTCTGGTCTCGTAGAGCACTCCTGCCTGAGGTCTCTCCCATTCTCAGTGTTCCCCCACTTGAGTCCCCTCTCAGGATCTTCCAGTGGTGATGCGGGAAACTGCTGCCGAGGGTGGGGAATCGGAGCCTGTATTGTCAAGGACACTTCTCCTCGGCTACCATTTGGTTACCCAATGACAGCAACAGGCAGAGGAGACACTTGATGCTTTCCCAGAATGAGTTAGTTAGGGTCCTTCAACGGGGAGCATTAAAGACTTGGAAAAGCATAGAATTAACTCTGCTGTGTGTTCTGATCCATCACCCTTTCGTCTTTATGGAGGAACACCCTTGCTTTCTGCTCGGGGTTGGACCAATAGCAGAGGCTCCCATTCCATCCGGCTTTTCATACCATGAGATCTCTTACTTACAAACCAAGGAACCAATGTGTACGCAGACACACACACACACACACACTCACACACACACACACACACACACACACTAAATTATTGTAATTCAGAAACAGAGGAGACACCTACTGGACAGGTCTTGGGGTGCTCAAGATCTGTGACTCACACCTTTCATTGGGAAAGGGATCATGAAATGATTTGGGGGTCTTCAAAGGCTTACTGTCAATTCAGACCCTGTGTCAGTTTTCAGAAAGTGTGGCTTTTCTCCTCTCCGGAGTACAGATGGACAACAGTGTCTCTGAGGGGAGTTATCTGGGAAGAGAGAAGCTCAATTGAGGAAATGGCTCTACCAGACTGGCTTGTAGGCAACTTTGGGGGGAGGCATTTTCTTTCTTTTTCTTTCTTTCTTTTTTTAAACTATTTTTTTTCTTTTAAATATTTATTTTATTTTTTTATATCTTAATAATTAAACTATTTTTAAATTGCGTTTTCTTGATTAATGATTGACATGGGAGTGGGTCTAATTGACTGTGGGCAGTGCTACTTTTGGGCAGTAGTCTTAGAGTGCATTAAAAAAAAAAAAGCAAGTTGAGTAATCTAGGATGAGCTAGCCTGTAAGTAGCATGTTGCTACTTAAAAGTAAGTACTTTGCTACTAAAAGTAAGCTTTTGCTTCCAGGGTCCTGTCTTGACCTTCCTGTCCTGATTTCCCTCATTGAGGGATTAAAACAGTAACCCGGGATTAACTTTTCCTCCCCGAGTTGTCTTTGGTCATGGGACTCATCACAGTGACAGGAAGCAAACTAGGGCAATTCGTTTTAGCATGCTTGCTTTCCCCAGCCTCTTGATCTCTTTCGCCACCATCTTCCATAAAGCACTGGCATTCCCCAGATTGGGATGGGCCATCATTTCTCCAAGCTTCTAGGAGCTACCTTAGCAGTCCCTTAGCCCTTGTCTCGGTCCTTGTCAGAGTGTCAAATCCTATATCTAGAGGTAATATCCCATATCAATAAGTTTTCCCTTGCCCATTGGTATGTCCTAATTCTTTCTCCCCTTGGAGTTAGTGTCCCCAGAGTCCAGTTCCGTTTGGATTTTCTGAGCTAGTGCCAGCTCTGGTTGGTCAATTCCAGCGGCTCCTTCAAGGGGCTCCTTTCAATGTTTAACTGGGTGGCTTGTGTTAAGAATTGGGACTTAGAGCTGGGCGCAGTGGCGCACACCTCTAATCTCAGCACTCAGGGAGGCAGAGGCAGGCAGATCTCTGTGAGTTCGAGGCCAGTCTGGTCTACAAAGTGAGTCCAGGACAGCCTAGGCTACACAAAGAAACGCTGTCTAGAACCCAAGTGTTTGGGCTTATGAAGAATTAAGACCATTACTGAGTTTGTAGCTCAGTTGCTAGAGTGCCTGTCTAGCATGACCAAGGTCCTGAATGCTATCCCCAGCACTATTTAAACCATGTATGGTGGTACACACCAGTAAGTCTATCTTGGGAGGCAGTCCTAGGAAGATCAGAAGTTCAAGGTCATCCTCAGTTTACATAGTGGGTTTGGAGGCCAGCTTGGACTACATTCTTTTGCCTTTAAAAAGAATTCTGGCACTCAGGGATCTGAAGGTTCATGGTTAATCAAATAGATTGGCCCAAGGTCACATCCTGTATCTTGGGGTTTCATGCTTTCCCAATTTCCATCCTCAGCGTTCTGTAGCAGATTTGCTTAAGGTTGGAACTTTAACCCCTCTATTGCCACAGATGAGAGTCTTTCTATGTGGTACCCAAGACGCTCCTGTGCTCTCCAGCTCAGTTTGTAGCTGACTGTTCCTCATAGTCTTTGATAAGGTTTTAACCCCCCCCCCCAAAAAAGAGCACGTTGCTGTTTAGCATTCGTCCCTACTGCCCTCACTACAATAACTGCTCCCCACTGACTTTCAGGTTGCCCTCTTACTGCCTTTCTTCTCACGTATATCTCATGTTACCACTGGCAGAAGCTTAACCAGTTTCGCCGCCATCTTGTGTCGAGGGCTACGCTACCTCTGTATGCCGACAGGGATGATGGGTTTCCTCTTGACTGGCTGTTGGGTAGCAGCTCCAGGTCCCACCTTAGCCTTGCCCTTCTCAGAGTACTCACGCGACATCCACCGCTCCAAGGGAGCAAATGTGGAAAAAATGAGAGTGAAGGAAGGAGTCCTCTGGGGGCACGCTTAAGATGGCTGCCTGCAGGCCGGGCGTGGTGGCGCACGCCTTTAATCCCAGCACTCGGGAGGCAGAGGCAGGCGGATCGCTGTGAGTTCGAGGCGAGCCTGGTCTACAAAGTGAGTCCAGGACAGCTAAGGCTAACACAGAGAGACCCCGTCTCGAAAAACCAAAAAAAAAAAAAAAAAAAAAAAGGATGACTACCTGCAGGGCAGGGCAGGAAGTCCAACGAGAGAGAGAGAGAGAGAGAGAGAGAGAGAGAGAGAGAGAGAGAGAGAGAGGAATCAGACTGCTAAGTGGCTTCCACAAAAGCCTCACGTGATTCACTGGGGAGGCTCCGAATCTGGCAGGAGTCACCCTAAGTTTGGGTAAGAGACCAGCCATCTGTTGATAAGGGCTAAATGTTTGTCCATTCAAACCCACCCCCAATAATATGTAAAGATCATAACCTCAAACATGGTGTCAGGAGATGGAGTCTTCAGAAATTGAATATGCCCTGAGGGTGTGTCCTTGTAAATGAGGTTATAAAAAGAGAACCTACAAAAACATGGTCTCTTCCCTTTTGGGGGGCTAAAATAGAGAAGGTGGGCTAGGCATGCTAATGCAGACCTGTAGCCTCAGCCACTTGGGAGGCTGAGGCAGGAGGATTATTAGTTGGAGGGGTTTAGCCTGGGCAACATTTGGAGACCCTGTCTCAGAATAAGACAGGCAAACAGCAGCTGGGGAGATGGCTTAGTGGCTAGGTGCGTGCCATGCAAACGTGCACCTACACAAATGCCAGGCAGGTGTGGCAACCCCACTTTTAATCCTTGGCGACTGGAGATGGGGGGTGTCTCTCCAGAACAAGCTGGCTACCTAGTCTAGTCAGATCAGTGGGCTCTTGTTTCAAGTGGGAGACCCTGCCTCAGTGTACAAGGTAAAGATCAACTGAGGAAGACACTGTGATTTCAACCTCTGGCTGATGCTTCTACACACATACATTCATTCTCCCTTGCGTGCCCAAATACACCAGAACATGTGCACATACATAAATTTAGGCATGCATATTAACATTTACACAAAAAAATCCCCTCAAACAAACAAGACCAAATGCCAAGTAAACAACAACAACAACAACACATACGCATGGGTACATACACACTCACAGACAGACAGACAGACAGACAGACACACACACACACACACACACACACACACACACACACACACACGAGAAAACAGGCAATTTTGACCCAAAGGAGGGAGGGCCTTTGCCAGAACCCGACTTTGGACAACTAGACTCTCCAGAACTGTGAGTAAAAAAAATTCTGTTGTTCATCAGCTGAACATTATAGCACTTTATTATAGAAGCCAGCACAGGCAAGACAGACAGCGACCATTATATGCTGTGCCCTGGAAGAGGAAGTGCCCCCGAGAGAGGGGAGAGAAGAAGAAGAAGAAGAAGAAGAAGAAGAAGAAGAAGAAGAAGAAGAAGAAGAAGAAGAAGAAGAAATTTCTGGAGGGAGAGGTCTGAAAGTTGAAGGTATCTGTTGGCACAAATCTATGCAGGTGGAAGAAAACAGGCGCATTACGCTGGCAGACCTGACAGCAAAGATGGGGAGATGGTTCCACTGTTTGAACCAGGGATGCCTTTGTCATTTGATCTGGCTAAAAGGACAGCAGCCAATGTTGTGCAGAAAGTCTCTAAGCGTGTTTGTGCCTCGTTGCTTGCCCACCCTGGCTAGTGACACCCCTCTCATGGTGTGACAAGCTCACGTTAGCCCCTTGGAGGAGAGATGCCCCACTCACCCTAGCTGAGTCCTCAGACATGCATCTCTGGTACCCTGCACTGTCTAGGTTTTGAGGGGCATGTGGTTGAACCACCCAGCAGGCACACAGGATCATGGGAAATGTTGTGACAGTTTCCTACTAATTCCTGTTCAGCAGACACAGATGCTGAGGTCAGCACAAACCAGGCATGTGGTCTTGCCTATCTGGTCAGAATGTTTTGGCATTTGAGAATTTCATTTCATGCCTTCCTCCCCGGTTTTTAGATTTCTCATAAAACCAGTCAAATCCATGTTTTGTTTTGTTTGTTTTTTTCTTTCCCCAGAACTTTCCACAATGCACTCTTTCAATTTCCTTTTTTCAGCTCAGAGAATGGAATATAAAGGACCTTCGCTGTTCATATTTGCTGGAGAAAAGGCCTGCCCAGCTGCCAGGGTGACGGAAGAAAAACACAGTCACCACTGGAAAGAAGGCAGAGCTGTTGCACCACCATAAATGTTTTAAAGAGAGCAGGGTGCTGGTTAGGAGTTGAGCTGAGGCTTTGGGGGGACGCTGGAGGGAGGACCTGCTGCCGCGAATTAAGTGGAAATGTGCTAAAGTGAAAAAAAAGAAAAGGCAAACCTTAAGAAAACACAAACCCAGCACCTTTTAGTTGCTTATTGGAAAAATATTTTCATAGTACATTGTCCTTGGCAGCGAGTAGGAGCTTGATAAATGTTTGCTGAGTGAATAAATGAATATAGGGGTGGTTGGAATATGGGCTGCTGGTCTTGGAAAAATACGTGCTTTCCTGCTGTCTGGGATTGTAAGCCTCAAAGAGTAAAGTTGCTGGTATTAAAATAGAAGAGCTGAGTTCAGAAGCCTTTAAGATTTCTCCTTCCAGGCATCACTGGACTCAGATCAAAGTACAGGGCCACCTCTTCTGTAAGAGACATTTGTTCCAGTTCCATACCTGTTTTCTTTTCTGAAATTTAAAAAAAAAAAAAAAAAAAAAAAGGAACCATTTTGAAAGCCCCACGCGTTGGGATTTGTCATTGGGGGTCATGGAAGGGAAAAGGGTGATCTGGGTTCTGGCTTGACTTCCTTTCTTGGTTACTCAGCAGTGACTTTACGTCACGGACCATGGGCAAGTTACAGTAAGTGCTAGGTGCCTCAGTTTCCAAATCTGTACGATGGGGACTTGCAGAGTGGTTGGGAGGATTGGAGTTTGTGTGAAGTGGTGAGGATGACGGTGTTAAGTGGCTGGAGGCTGTTGAGAATGTATAGCACGTGCGCTGTAGGTTGGCACTATCCCAGCGGCTCTCATGATCCAACTAGAACTTCTGGCTTTATTCATAATGGTCAAATATTGGGGGGAAAGCCTGCTGGGCTCATTCATCCTCGCGCCTCCATTTAGAATTCCAGACTCCCCCCTCTCTTCCGAGTATTCCCTCCTCCTCTCCTTCCAAATATCCACAGGGATAAGGCACTGTCTCTCAATGGGCTAAACCCAATTCCAGCTGCCTCTGACCCTCATGCCTTTCTCATTCTAAATCGTGGTGTCAGACATTTTCAGCTCCTGAGCACAAACGCTGGCCTGTGTGTGTGTGTGTGCGCGCGCGCGTGCTCTCCCGTATGTGTGATTGTTATTTCTTTAACAGTTCAAATGCCTGCTCTTGGGTTTGCATTATTCTGTGGTTTCCAACCCCATTTGTCCCCCCCCCTCCCTTTTCATTGCTTGGCCTGAGCTTAGTCTACTCCTTGCCAAGGCTGCTTCCCCCTTTCCCTAATGCCTCTGAGTCTCCCCCTCCCCCAAAGGCCTTCCGTCCCTAATCTACTGGGCTCTCTGATGCTTTGCAAAATTGAATGGCCTCTGTTCCTCTGTTTGTCCTGCCCCTCCCCATCATGTCCAGGGCGGGTTATCTCGCTTGGGCTCCCATTTCCTGCTCTTATTCTTGGCTCCTGGCCAGGCATCACACATTCATGTGAAATCCTGCCTCTTCTAACAGAGGGGAAAGGCTGTTTCCATTCATGGAAAGACCATTGCCACAAAGATGCTACGCCCTCACCCTGGGCACCAGGGTGTTCTTTTTCTTTTTTTTTTTTTTTCCTTCTGACATGCCCAGGGCAAGGTTGGAAGGCTCTGGTCCCTATGGTTATTTGTGTTAAAGGCTTGTTAAGACAGCAACAGTGTGGTCTTTGTGGGGTGGGGGAGGGGGGAGGGGAAGAAGAGGAGGACCCAAATCTAACTGACCTGGAGCTGGGTCCGCGTTTCATTTCTCAGCCTCAAGTTGTTTATTTTGTGAACTGAGAAAACCGCTTCAGGGTATTGTGGGGAGGAGCGGGAGTGAAAAGGGCTTAGTACATTGCTCAGAAAGTGGTATCTCTTCCATAAATATTTGATCTTTCTGCCCGCTTATGGGTGGCTAGGACCTCCAGGCAGGTCTGGGTTTTGGGTTTTAGCGTGAAGGAAATGGTACCACCAAGCATTCAAGAGAAGAATGTGACAAAAGGGTAATTTGCTGAGGTGTACTCGGGGTGGGGTAGGGGTGGGGGGTGGGCGGTGAGAGGGATGGGATTCTGGTCCCTATGGCAGCCAGAAATTGTAAGTCGCTACTGCAGGGTAAAGCCAGGATCAGCCCGAGTCACGAACGCTTGCAGAGTGTTCTGAGGTTTTAATAAACCGAGAGCATTTGTTTCCATCTTTCTTGTAACTTATGCAAGCTCAAGGGGTTTGTTTGTTTGCTTCAATGCAAGTAGCTGGATGCAGGACTGCAGCTAAGGGAAAGGAATATAAAATCTATATCCCATTCAATGAGGAGCACAGCCCTAAGTACACCATCCCTTTCCTTTTCTGCCTAGGCCTCCTATGGGTTGAGCCCAAAAAATAGGCTGGAGGAGGTGGGGGAAGAGGCCCTGAATGGTGTCATTCAGAGGTGCCCCAAAGGGTAGAGAAAGCTGATGAATGGGTCTGGAGTGGAGAAGCATCTGTCTTGGGGTTTTATGAGGCAGTTGCTTTGCACAGGCTCTGAATCCCAGTTTCCTGCTAAATGAGCATCCTCTCTACCTACTGGTCTACCACAGGGCTGCTGTAAAGACCCAGGGGCAGTGCTGGGGCCGCTTGGCTTTGCAAGGAACCCCCACCCCCACCCCATTTATCAGCACCGTGTCACTCAATTCTCCAACATCCAGGCGAGTTATAAGGTAGGACTGACTCCCCAGGAGACAGAGCTAGCAGTCTGCGACCGGAAGTGGGTCTTCAACAGTGGCTCAGCCAAGGCGCCAGGTTTCTAACCCGTCTTACTTTGTGTTTGCCCAGAAAGCAAACCTGACAAGCTTTTGAATGCATGCAGCCTGTGAGGAATGCATGCAGCCTGTGTGGAAGATGCCGTAGAGGAGGAAGCAGAGCCAGGAGGATGGTTAGAACTTGATTCTACAGGGCCGCGGAGTCTGTGCACAATACATCCTGGGTTGTCTTCTTGAAGAGAAGGTCTGGAGATGAACACACACACACACACACACACACACACACACACACACACACACACA
>OU015756.1:50856619-50867251 GCA_907169655.1 Acomys percivali | reverse complement strand
TGTGTGTGTGTGTGTGTGTGTGTGTGTGTGTGTGTGTAGAGTGGTGCCCTAGGAAATCGTAAGATGAGCTACACTGGGCAGTAGGTTGGCTCGAAGAACGTTGAGTCATTGATGTATGGGGTGGCGAAGCCTAGATGCAGGCGGGGAGAGAGAGAGGGTTGGAAAATAGACCCATCGACATTTGTGGGGTTTTAAAGCGAAGCCCCAGTAAGCTCTCCAAATAACTCCGATGTAGCCCAGACCGCTGCATAGGTTTGCTTACTGCCTTAAAGTGAGTGATTTATTACCCGCCGAAGGGTATCAGAGAGGTCTGGGGATATAACTCATTGACAGCACTGGTCTAGCATTCAGGATGCCCTGGTTAGATTCACCATTATCAGCGAACAAACCATCCCTACAAGACAAACAAAAGCCAAGATGCTAAGGAGATCTAAAGGCCCAGAAAGTCAAGACTTTCCTTGCAGTTTGATAACAACGGTGCCAGTTTCCTCTCTCTTAACGTTCCTCTTCAGTGACTTGGAAAGACGATGGTGCTAAGCAGGGGGAAAGCTTATCTCTTGTCAGCTATGAAAGGATGGCTGGCGCCCTTTCTCCTTCCACTGGTCCTTGCCATACTTGTCTGACAGAGCCCAGGGTCCTCTTCTGGATCCGCCTATTTCTTGTCTCCATCCTCTCTTTTACTCTTCCAAGCGTGATCATCGAAGGCTGTACCCGAGCAGCACCGGAGGCATTTGAAGACCAAGGGCTAATTAGCGATGGTCTCACTTCTAGGGAAAGCCTCCTGGGAGTTAAAAAACATCCCCTGGTTTTAACTGCTTCGGTCTTCGGGGGAGGGGCGGGATAAGTCACTCTCTGAAGCCAGCCCTTTGTCTCAGGTCGTGGCCCCTGTAAGAACTGAGCACATTCTCTCTCTATGTTGTTCACTGAGCCAACTTCCAGCCGACCTGTCCCAGCCACGGCCTCCACTGGCCTGCCTCCGTTGCAAGTGGCTAAGTCTCTAAGCCTAAATTATGGAGGCAAATTGCCCTGGAACACAGCTTGCTGGATAAGCCTATGGCTCTGTGCTAAGTTTAGCCTGGCTGGGAAGTGAGTGGGAGGAAGCTGGAATGAGGTTGGGTGGCCTTGAGCCTAATGGTATGAACTTCATAATGGTCCTGGGTACCCAAGGGAGGCGATGCCAGATGTCTCCAAATCAACACAGGCAACAACTTTAGTGTTGCTCTTCTCTAATGGCCTCTAAATACTGACTATGGCTTCTGATCAGCCATTACCAGTTCTCTTAAAAAAAAAAAAATACAAGTCAATACTCAGGGTAACAAGTGTTCTCCTAACGGAGCTCTGGCTCTTCTCCCTTGTTTTCAAATGATGGCTCCTCCAGCCTACTGGAAACAGGAAGTATGCCTGTTGCCAAGGGTAACGACGCCACAGGGAAAGCTTAGGGATGACCTTCAACATGAGCCAAGGATGCTCTCTGGCCTTGTGTCCTCCTTTCCCCTCTTTCCCACTCTGTCTAGATGCATCTCTCCTGACCCATGGCCTAATTCCACCTTAATTATCCTGAAGTCCGATTTTATTTATTTATTTTTTTTGAGACAGTGTTTCACTGTGTGTCCCCCGGCTGGCCTGGAACCCACTAAGCAGTCCAGGCTGGCCTCTCACAGAGATCTCAGAGAGACCCGCCTGCCTCTGTGTCTCAAGTTCTGGGATTAAAGGTGTGCACTACCACCCCTCCACCTCTGAGAGCTGACTGTAAAGAATGATAATACTGGTTTTTTTAATTAAACATTTGGTTAGTTATTTTGGCCACACGACCTACCATTTTTAAAAAAAACTTGATATAAGTCCTAGAACCTATGAAACTATCACTCATGTGGCTTTAAGTTTAATTATTAAAATGGTTCTTTTTGTCACATACAACAGCAACTACACTGATCTTTTAGAGAAATGGGCCTGTAAGACCTTCAGCTAGAAGATGACTTTACACTAGAAATGACTGACTAAGCCCCCTTACATCTGCCCCAGCAGCCCGCTCTGGTTAGCTCCCTCAGAGAGCTCCCTTTCCTTTGCAGAGCAAGCGAGATTCAGCAACAGGGAAAGGGCATCTGTTGTGGGGAGTTGGTTTCTATTCTCTGCTCTTTGTGATCCCTCACTGTGTGAATTTGAAGTTCCCCCTCACTGCCTGGTGAGCTGTTGAATTCTTAGCCTCAAAAGGAAACCTGATCTTTGTCTAAATGGCCCTCACGTGTGGGCTGAGAGACGCTACTGTGCATTCAGCGGAGGGATGCTGTGAGCCTCTCGGAGCCCATGCTTGAGTGAACTTCTGAAATAAAAGCATAACCAGGAGAAGATAAGGCTTCATGCATTATCCGCAAGATGGTTTCTGGAGATCCTCAAGCTATCCTAAGATAAGGGCAGTCAGAGCCAGAAAAGCCAGGGACTGGGGGTGGGGGTAGGGGTGTGAGGACCACCCACAGTTCCAGGGACATTGAAGATGAACTCTTGGCGTTTTTTTTTTGAAACTCTTTGGTAACCTCTCTCCCGTCCCCTTCCTGGAACAAGCCTTTTCACTTTTCTGGAAAAGAACAAGCTTCTGTTTTTTGAAGCTACCACAATGGAGCAAACTGGGCTTATGAACGGCTGCTAGGAAGGTGGGCCAAGGGAGACCATAGGTGTTAGTTTTCCATGACCGAACCAAGAATCTGGCAGAAACCACGCAGCAGGGAAAGACTTTCTTTGGGTTTCCAGTTTCAGAGATTCTGGTCACAGTTGCTTGGCTTTGTGTTTCCAGGCAGACTGGGAGGAAGAGTCTCGTGGACTTGGGAGCGTGTGAGCCAGGAAAGCAGGTTCATTTCTGAACATGCAGGAAGCAGAGGGGATGCAGGTAGGGGCCAGGGCAACATCTAACCCCAAGGATATGCCTTCAGGGACCTACTCCCTCCAAGTAGGCCTCATCTCTTACTTTTTACATTATGGTCTACTGATGCCATTGTATTATAAATTCCTCAAGGGGATCAAGACATTCATCCTGTTAGAAGACTCAGGATATAATTGTCTCTGGAACGTATGTGATCTAGTTATTGCAAGTGTGGTGGGCACCTCCACTTAGGTCCACCTGCGGAAATTCCATCTGTCAGTATCTACCACTAAAGAGTTCCATAAAGGATACAATTATGACTCTAATGCAGATATAAAACACATGAACAAAAACGTCATCTAACTTGTTAAATAAGATGGAACCCAACAAGAAAGAATAAGCTAAGGACCCTGTGTCCCTAGACTCTGATCCGTATGTCTCCTGGAAAGCTGTGAGCATAGCCCAACACAAGATCACAAACTCACAAACTTAATTAAAACATTGCAAGAGTTTTTTTTTTTTTTCTTTTGCTTTGTTTTGTTTTGGTGGTGGTAAGGCAGTCATGTGGTTCTCAAGCATGACTGTTATGATTGACAGCATTGTGTTGAATGTCAGGAGGTTGGTCGTGCCTGGTCCCTGAACCTGACTGTGTTATCCCTCCGTCTTCGTGTGCATGACTTCTAACTTCTCAAGCAAATGGCTTGATTGTTTATTTTGAGAGTGTGCAGGGAAACCGCACACTCATATTCCCTTGCTTTTAAGTGTCCATTTTGCTGCGTCCCAGTCCTGCGGTGTTGCATCATGACTTCAACACGGTCCTCATCAAGCCTCTGAAAGACCCTGCCTAAAATCAAACTTTCGTAGCCCGGTAAATTCTTGTCTTACCTTTCATTTTCTGCGACTTGGTGGAAGCAAGCTTTGTAAAGTATTGCTTACACTCGATCCAGTGGCCTTTGGCTCAGCTTGAGCCAGCCAGACTTTGCCTTGGTGATGTTGGGAAGCTAGCGTTCAACAGCCCAGGAGCTCTACCAAGACCCACTTGAGGCAATGGTCATACTACATGAGCCAAGATCCTCCAGGGGGACAGTGCTTCTTGGAAGCCCCTGATTGGGAGCTTTCTGACCAAATGGGGTGTGAGTAGGAAAACCAATTCTCTCCTTTACTCTTCAGGAGTTCTTAGCAAGAGCGAAACAAATAGGAGTTTAATCCTTCTGCACACAGGGGAGATAGCCACGGACAAAGCTCCTCTCTAGATCTCAACTCAGACTTAACAGCTTCTATGAAGCCAAGTGTGAAGAGTGTGAGGAAGAAAGACTGAGCGGAGACATGCTAAGTGTGGCAGGTACAGCACTGGCGCACAGAGATGAGGTTTGCTACGCAGGTACATCTTTTGAGATGGGGATCGGATGATGGGTAGGCTTGTCTTCAACCTCTGGTCTTCCTGCCTCAGGCTCCTGGTTGCTGGAGCTACAGGATGCACAAAGATGAACGGTCCAAGTTACAAAGAATGTTGCAGATGTTTCCTGCCTAATACAGTCTTGAGACCCGGAGGCTCTTTTGAAGAACCGCTTTATAAGCATCGGGGCTTTCTTATGCCAGAACAAGGCTTAGAGCTTTTGTCTGTGTGAGGTTTCTCAAAATAATCTCTGCGTCAAAAGAGCATATTTTGGGGGTAGCATAGTTTGTGCTCCACAGTCGTGTTGTGGGGTGATGGATCAAAACCCTATTAGAGGGGAAAGAGATCTCAAAATTTGGGGACTTCTGTTTCTTTCGTTGACCTCCTAGACCCTGAGCTGATTTCGTTTCTCAAGATTGAAAAATCCTCCTTACATGTCCAGACCTGAATAACAAACTAACCTCAAATCCTGGGTCAAAAAAAAAAAAATCTGTTTGGTTCCTGAGCTGTTGTTTGTCTCTGTGTTCTTGTCATATTTGAGGAAACTGGCCGGGAAGAGGATGGGAGTTGACGCTTCATAAGCCTGTTCCTTAAGCTGGCCCAGGGGACTGGGGAATTCAGTTCAAAAGAAGACCAAGCTTCAAACCGCTAATGGTTTTCTTAATTGCTATAAGGAATCCAAAAAATCCAGATTCCAAAAATCTCCCCAGATTCCCCGGCCAAAGCAAAAGAAACAACTCTAAATTGGCTCTCTTTTAGGCCCTCCTAAATCACAGTCTGAACTTAATCACAGTCTTTATTGCACTCCTGTCCTTCATTCCTCCCTCCTCCGTGTCTTTCTGCCTCTATCTCACCCTCTGGTTTCCTCCTCAGCCCCCTCAGCCCTCCCGAATCCCTGTGAGCTCAGCTATCTCATAAAATTAAGCTTCCTGAAGAGCTAGACCAAATGCCTTTCTGTGGACTGCAGACCCTGGCCTCTGAGCTCAAAGCCATTGTCAAAAAAAACTCCCCAAAGCCCAGACTTTGCCTTGGGAGAAATTTGCAGAGGGACCTAGGTAGTGTTATCAGTGTGTGATGCTGGAGTTACTGATCTGCATTCACATGTTTGTGTGTCCGTGGGACCCTCAGAGTAGCCTCTGGTACTCTTGAGGATGATTTGAAGGACCCGAAGCATCATGGGAAATCAGGAGAGGCTTTAGCAAGGCAGTAAATACTGGAAAAAGTCTTTTGCATCTTCATCCCCAAAAATTAGCCTGTAAATATAGGTCAGACTCTAATTCAGGTACAAAGAAGAGTCCCTGGCAGATTTCAGACAGGCTGGGTCCGCTCTCAGACAGCGTTCAAGCAACCCTGAAGCAGACCAGCCCAGCCCTCTTTCTACACCTCTGGCCAGAAGCTGGCATTAGCCATGGTGACATAGAGCTGTTACAGGAAATGACCTAGGGACAGCAGTACGGGAAATGAAATGACACACAGACAGACTGAACACCTTGCTGAGCACTTTGAGAACAGCTTAGGACAAAACCAAAGCAAAAGACTGGGGGAAAAAAGTCATAAGGTTTTATGGTAAAAAAACCAACAGTGATAATGACAAACCACTGAACCTATCGGACACTCATACTCCAGTCTGCTTTAAAGAAGAGACTCTTTTGCTGAAGGGAATGGAAAGGAACGGCTCTGACTTGCCTAAGCAGAAAAGAAGAGAAACCATGAAGTGATGGATCATTGTCATCTCAGAGAGAAATCTAAAGATGAAGGAAGTTTTTCCTGGTTGGTTTTCTTCAAATAAGTTCTTACACCAGTTCAGTTAAAAAAAAAAGTTTGACATGTGCCACTCAGAATATGCCACTTTGGCATATGGAATATTTTGAGCTGAGGTAACTGAAAAACAGGACATAGAGGAAGAACTCTCTGCCCTCCCAAATTTTACCTAAAAACAAGTACAGATGTCCTTCTGTAAAAGTGACATGTGTTAATGTGTTTCCTTCCCCCTATACCTTGAAGAGAATGGGTTTCTTTTTTCCTTTTTTTTTTTTTTTTAAAGGTTTATTGTATACAGTGCTCTGCCTGCATGTACACCTGCAGGCCAGAAGAAGGCATCAGATCACATCCCATTATGATGGTTGTGAGCCATCATGTGGTTGCTGGGAATTGAACTCAGGACCTCAGAAGGAGCAGTCAGTGCACTTAACCTCTGAGCCATCTCTCCAGCCTTTGCCTCCTTTTTGTTTTGTTTTGGTTTGGTTTTGGTTTTCCAAGACAAGGTTTCTCTACGTAGCCTTGGCTGTCCTGGATTCACTTTGTAGATCAGGCTGGCCTGGAACTCACATTGATCTGCCTGCCTTTGCCTCCTGAGTGCTGGGATTAAAGGCGTGTGCCACCATGCCCAGCGTATCAAACCTTACTCAACAAACAGTTCAACCTATCATATACAAATCTCTGTTCCACAATTTAGTGCCCTCACATTCTCACTTCAGTTTATATTGTTGCTCTTTTAAAGAAGGCTATGCAGGGCTGGGAAGAGGGTTCAGTGAGCAAACTGCTAGCTACTCAGACACAAGAACCTGAGTTCAAATCCTCAGCCTTTATATGAAAGCCAGGAGTGGCAGCTTGTACCTGTACTTCCAGAGCTGGGAGACAGACAGGAGGCATGTGAGGCATTACCCAGCTAGATGATCTAGCCAAATCAGCAAGCTCAGCTTTGGTGAGAGATCCTGCTGCAAAAAATAAAGCGGAGGAGAGCAAAGAAGAACACACCTTACGTTGATCTTTGGTCTGTACGAGTTGCCATCATGGGCATGTGCACCTATATACATGTATACATGTGCATATAACATGCATACACATGAGCATGCACACACGAGCACACACACACACACACACACACACACACACGTGAGTGCACATGCACATACAACGCACAGAGAGATCATGAGTTTGGGATCAGCCTTGGATATAGCAAGTTCCAGGCTAGCCTAAATTACAGGGCAAGATCCTATCTCAACAAAATAAAACACAAAGAGTTTTATAACCTCCCTCACTTATACACTTCTTGGGGTCTAAATTTCATTTCTGTAAATGCCTTCCCACACACATACAAATTAAAGTATTTACACCAAATAAAATGACATACCTGTTTTTTTTTTTTTATTTTGAACTTTCCTTTGCCTGATTAATTCACAAACTTGAGTTACTGAGCATCAGAGAGTCAAGAGAAAGCCCCCTTTCCTTCTCCACACCACTGTACTTCTTACCCAGGAGGATCATGAATTTGGAAGTGTGGCGATGAAGAAGAGAGCTTATTAGTTGCATGGCCTCTTGAGGAGGACTTTGTACTGTCTTATGGGACTGTCATACTTAAATCCACGAAAAGTTTTTTTAAAAACTTATTTATTTATTGTATTTGCATTGGTGTTTTGCCTGCATATATATCTGTGAGAGGGTGTTGGATCCTCAGGAAATAGAGTTACAGACAGTTGTGAGCTTCCATGTGGGTGCTGGGAATTGAACTCAGGACCTCTGGAAGAGCAGCCAGTGCTCTTAACCACTGAGCCATCTCTCCAGCCCCATGAAAAGTTTTAAAGCCTGAGAAGAAAACAAAGAAATCACAGAACTAGGTAGCTACTGTCTACCCAGACCCATGGATTCTTCAGACATGGTGTGATCTGTTTACTTAATATGACCTGTGTGCACGTGGACCTTGGTTGAGAAACAAAGAGTTAAGTAACCATAGTCCTTTATTTAGTATCTGTCTGTGTGACAGTGGTCACAAGCGTGACCTCCAGAGTTACCAAAGCTAGATAAAACATCCTAGCAGAGAGTGAGCAGAAAGAATGGGAGCACCTAACACGATCAGAACCCTATTGTGGTCTTGGATGGAAATAGTGATGCAATTTCGATATGCAACTATGATAGTCTAAGCGTCAGTAAAGATCCACATTGGCAGTCCCCTCTCAGGCTAAAGAATAGCCCAAGGGGGTTGAATGGAAACCCTCTATGCTTATACTTGGGCATATGTTAGCCTAATTGTCTGGTGCTAGGGGAAAAATGCCTCAAACCACCACCCCCCCCCCCACTACTACTACCACCATCATCACTACCAAAAAAATAAAACAAAAAACCAAAACAAAACTCCAAACCCTTAAAAGTAGAAGAGTTTTATTTTGATTCATGTTTTGAGTCCATGGTTACTTAGCTCCACTGGCCTATGGTGAGGCAGGACATCATAGCCGAAGAACATGGCTGAGGAAGGCTGCTTACCTTGTGGTGAGCAGGAAGCAGCAGAAGAGAAAGGCTCCAAAACTCTATGGGCATGTTTTCAGTGAGCCACGCCCCCCACAACCAGGTCCCACCTACTAGTTCCCGCCATCTTCCAAAAGCACTGTCCATTGAGTAGGTCAGAACCCTCATAATTCAATCCCATCTAGGAAGATCCATCTCCAAACATTTTAATGGGGGAGGGGGGATCAAGGCATTTGGTCCATGAGTTTTGGGAGAATACTTCACATACAAGCCTAGACCCTGAGAACCAGCCACACCATATTATCTACAGCCACATGACTTGGTGCTAGTCTTCTTCTGTCTTCGCTAACAAGGTTATATCGACAACTCTCTATGGAGGCTTTTATCTAGTTCCACAGCTTCCTGAGGTTACTCTGAGTCTCTTGCCTTGAATTTGTTACCGGGAATCCACCAGAGATGAACACTAGACACAGTTTATAGCTAACTAAAAGTCTTTATTCCAGCTGACTGGGACTACACTCAGGTATTTGGGATACAAATGTAACCCTGAGAATTTGGAACAGGGCCTTTTAATGGCAAAAATACATCCTGGTATCTCACTCCACAGTGGCAGGGGGAGCTTTGCTCAAGCAAGCAGTTTAACAGAATCCAAGATAAGCAGTTAGATGGAAGGGCAAGTTTGCACAAACAGCTTGACCGAAGCTAAGTTAGCTGGGCCATCTTGATTTCCAGTTCCTAGAAGAGAGCTGGGTAATTTTCCATGGGATATGTTCCATCAAGAAGATCAAATTCTATTTAAACTTGAAACGCCTCCCAACAAGAATATAGGATAGAGGAACCTCTGCACTGCCTTGCCCTGTTACAAATTTCTCACCTTGTTGCTTCAATTGCTTCTTGGTTGTTGACCTATGTATGGGCCTTTCCCAAATTCTAATCAAGACCTTGTTTTAACCCCCCTCAATTAACTTTATATTTACCCTACAGCTTCTTACTCTAATGTATACACTATACTTTACTATACTTACTGTAATATACCTCATTCCTCCAAGAGTTAGCCTGAGCTTTGCAGATGTATTTTTTCTTTTTTTTTTTTTTTTTTTTTTTTTTTTTTTTTTTTTTTTTTTTTTTGGTTTTTCAAGACAGGGTCTCTCTGTGTTAGCCTTTGCTGTCCTGGACTCACTTTGTAGACCAGGCTGGCCTCGAACTCACAGCGATCCGCCTGCCTCTGCCTCCCGAGTGCTGGGATTAAAGGCGTGCGCCACCACGCCCGGCTATGTATTTTTTCTTAATCCATGATATTTGGATTTTGCTACATTTTGTCATGTCCTACTACTGTCTTGTAAGAGATGTCACACTTCAGGGACACATGTAGATCAGACATAATGAAGTGCATTTGCTATTGACTATAATGGCTTTTTTTTTGGAGGAAAGACAGCAGGAAGTCAGAATTTATTTACATCTAGAGATAAAAATTTCCAGCATTGTATGGGTAGCTTTCACTTACTGTAATACATGCTGAGACAGTCAACTAAAAAAGACAAAAGAATTACAGTAGGTTTTCCCTAAGGCAGGGTTCAAGAGATCAGCACTGGACATGGGTATGATAAAGATTTTTATAATTCAGTAGTAGAAGGTTTCCAAATGGGAGAATTGGGCAGGCAAATAGGCAGGGTCACTAAAACAGAGCATAGCATAACAAGGTGGCTGCAACAACCTCCTGAAACAATGACATAGTCGTAAGATGCCATAACAATATGGTCATAACAACAGGTGCTCATAATAATCCTTTGAAACAAGAGTATGGTTGTCATTTCCTGGAACAGGCAGTACAGAACCATTTGTAGTTAAGGTTTCACTTGGGGCATAGCCCAATCAATGAGAAACATTCAATCATAAACAGGAATGAGCCTGATTTGTCTTTACTACAAGATGGCTTTCAAGTCTAAGATGGAGGCAGGCTGGTTTATCACTTACTATGCAAGGTTTGGAATTTAAAGTGGTGGTACTAAAATTTCTGCCTTTTGTAGCTGAAATATTGTACTACTAAAGTTCAAATAAATTCTTTTTAAGAGAGGAAGATTGAGTGATAAGGAGATAGGGTAGGAGGAAGAGATGGATGGAGGGAGGGATGGGAGGGGGG
>OU015756.1:50836734-50855277 GCA_907169655.1 Acomys percivali | reverse complement strand
TTCCTCCAGCACTGTTAAAGCCTCCTATTGTTTTTGTTCTGGGGCTCTCTGCTAACAGGGCTGTCAGTTAAGTGCTGGCCGAGCAATCAGCTCACTAACTTCTTCCTGACTAAAATGCCAGTACAAATATTTAACAGCTAGAAGGGACTGACGAGAAATAGGGGCTAATTAATGGGAGATAATTTGATGTTACAATGGACCGAGGGTGACTTCTCACCGGAAGATGTTTGGGTTCAGAGGCAATTAACCCTTGGGGCCCTTGGGAGGTTCACAATCACATCGTCACTTGTCACCTCAGGGGCTTTTGTGGCCTTGAGACTCCGAAATCCTAAGCATAGTGCAGTGTTCCTGGGATGTTCGGGTCCTCAGCACAAACCAAGCCTAGGTAAACAAAGGGAAAAGCTCAATTCTATTTAGAAGATTATTAGCCCGGGGGGCCTCCACAGCCAATTCAAAGTAGTTTAAGTGAAACAAGACTTTGCTGGGTCACATGGCAAAAGCACAGGGCCAATGTGAGTTCAGGTGTGGCTGAGCGACTAGGAGTTAGACAGACGCCCTGGTGGGCGGACAGATAGGGAGAGGGGCCTTAGCTAGGTAATAACTGTGGTGAGTGTCCAAGATGGCCTCTTCTTCCTTACCCTCCTGACTTGAGACAAAAGCCTGGCAACTTAAAGCAAAGGTTCTGAGGGCGGTTGTCTCCCACCAACAGGACCCCTGCTGGCTCAACAAGCCCAAGGCCGGATCAGGACAAGGTACACAGCAGTCATGGGCCAACCATCCTATCTTTCTTCAAATTGACCAACCCTAAATTGGGGGAGGAAAAAAAGTCTTCAGAGAGTTTACAAGTCCCTGCCTTTGAGAACAGACTGGATGTCTTGGCTCCCTCTCATTTGCAAAGGGTCTTTAAATAAATGCCTTTCTTCACTTGCTCATTCTGCCTGCTCCTGTTTCTGGTGTTCAAGGTTCTTCTGCGAGGACCTGTCCCACTTGAGATTTTTCCTGCTTTTTAGTTCTTTAATTGGTAGAGAAAATGAAGCCAGTCAGGACCCCTAAACTGCATTATGGCTGCATCCAGGAGCCTTAAAGATGCTTAGCTGATGCGCTTCATGTGGCTCCCCTGGTAAGGGGAGAGGGGACTGGTTCTGACATGGACTCTGTGGTCTGCTGTTTGATCACTTCCTGCTGGCAGGGCTGCTTCTCCAGGCCACAGGGGAAGAGGATGTGCTTAGTCTTGATGTGACTTGATGCACTATGGCTGGCTGCTGGTGGTGGTGGCAGCTGTCCTTTCCTGAGGAGTAGGGGAGGGGGGAGGGGGGAAGAGGGAGGGAGGGTGAGACTGAGAGGAGAGGAAGGAGGGGGCCATGATCGGGATGTAAAGTCTTTGTTGTGCTGCCTTTGGGTCTTAGTTTTTAGACACTGTCCCTTTGAGGGTCTCAGGCCGTTCCTATCTTGTCATCTCCTTCCCCAAGTCCAGGGGGAAAGAGTCCTCTTCTAACCAGCTCTTCCTGGTTGACTTCAGTTGGACTGATTTGCCGTGGCTTGACTCACTGCCCAATCATGATGTCCAGGAAGATGTAATGTTTTGAATGGGCAGGTGACAGTCACACGTCCAGTATCCCATGTCCTACCCAACACACAGAGAGTGGGGCTAGGAGAGGGAATAATAGAAGAAAAACAGGGCAGGGAACTTGACTCTTCAGAGGACCAAAACAGCACGCAGAAATAATAAACATGTTAATTGAAGCTTTCAGCTTGAAATTTTTGTCAAGGGACTCCTCCACTCTCCCCAAATGGCATAATTTTATTTTAAAATTAATTAATTAACTAAGTAGTTAATTATAAGTGGTGCTACTTCTTAGGAGTCACTGTCACTTTTAAAGGGCAGTTGTCTGGTTAACTGGTATCTAAAACTCCATCCATCCATCTATTGATCAGTACTTACGAAGCAGTTCCTATAGGTGGGACCCTATATTGAATATTGGGGAATTCAGAAGTGAAAATCACATCACCACTGCCAAGGAGAGAGAATGTTACTGCTTTTTTTTATTCCTGGTTATTAGATAATCTGCTGAGAATAGAATTTTTCCCAGAAATTCGCCAATGAGGTGGTACAGAACTTGATGATGTCAAAGATGTTGGGTACCATCTGTTCACGTCACATACTTGTGTTTGCTTTGTCATTTCAGATTATATTTCACTCTCTACATGTATAGCATCTCTCATTCATCTGAGAATACCAAGGTTCTCCAGCATCTTATGAGACTGTCATGGTGACTAGCCCTGGTAGAGTCATATTAGATCTAACCACCACTATACATTTCTGAAACTCGGTTGATGGACTATCTTCAGTCAGGGGCTGACTGCTTAATGAAAATTGCAAATTGTTCTCAGTGTGCCCATGGCTGAAATTGGAGGTCTGTAGGAAGTCAGTTAGACACAATTTCATGGCTTGAACATAATCATTGTTGGCCAAGCAATTGCTTTGGTAATGTAATGAGGTAAGATTTAGTTTTTTTTTTTTTTTTTAATGCTCAGAGCAGCTATGGAAGAAAAAAAATGCATAGGACGTTCTGCTCTGTAGCAGGGGAGCTCAAGTTGGGCTCATAGTGAAAAAATCCTGTAAGACCCTGGAGGCAATGTTTGAAGGGTCAAAGAAGAATAAACTAGGTGATTATTAGGGAGACAGGATAGGTATAAGCAATGCTTGAGGTGGGAGGAGGCAAAATCCCTAATATTGAAGGACTGGCCTGGGTGCCATGTCAGCAGTTTTGTAAAGCATGACTTATTGTTATCACCACTTTTCAGATGAGGAAATGGCCCGTCCCGGTGTCCCATACCCACATGCACACAGAGACTAAATTACTCAAAGTCACACAGGGGAAGCCAAGCCCGGATTTGAATGTATAGTGTTTGGTTCCAGAAGCCCTGCTCTCAATTGCTCTATTACAATGACTTCCGAGGTAGAGGTGGGGGCTGGGGTGGGGAAGGCAGTGTGTCAGGAACTTGGAGAAGTAGAGGGAAAAGGAGGAGGGGGTAAGGTAGCTGGAAAAGGAGGGGAGACAGTGGAGGACTCTAGAGGTCAAATAAGAAATGGCTTTATACGGATATTAAAGAGCTCTAGCAAGGCTTTGATGTGGTTTATTTATTAATTAGTTAGTTTTTGGAGACAAGGTTTCTCTGTGTAGCCTTGGCTGTCCTGGACTCGCTTTGTAGACCAGGCTGGCCTCAAACTCACAGAGGTCCGCCTGCTTCTGCCTTCCTGAGCGCTGGGATTAAAGGTGTGTGCCACCATGTCTGGCTGTGATTTATGTTTTAAGAAGGTACCTTTATCTGGTAGGCTGAGTATAGACTGTAGAGGGCATGACTTAAATCAGAGAGATTGGTTAGAGGAATGTTAATTCAACTGTCCAGGTGAGAGGGACCAGTGAGTCAATGTAGTCATAGTTAAAAATTCATATAGATGGGTGAATGCAAGAGATAAGGTATAAAATTCCCTGTATGCAGTAACAGGTTATGGAGAGAAAGTGAAAGGGTAGTGTCATGAATTACAAACATCCATGGTCCATGGGAGTTTATGAGTCCATGGCTTATGAAAGTGGATGTATAACTCATAGTTTATGAAAGGAGGCAGAGCCATGGCTTATGAAAGTGGGATGTGTAACTCATGGTCTGTGAAAGTGGATGAACCCATGGCTTATAAAAATGGACGTATAACTCATGGTCTATGAGAGAGGATGGACCCATGGTTCATGGAAGTGGTCTATGGTCCATGGTCTATGGAAGCAGAGGTATCCAGAGTTCATGGGAGTGGATGGATTCATGGTCTATGAAGGTGGATGGACCTATGATCTATGGGCCCTGGTCCCATCCTATGAGCCATGGGCACAGAAGACTTAGCAGAACAGTTCTTTTGATATATCACATAGAGCAAAAATACATAGACACAAAGTTCCCCTGTCAGAAGCTTGTATTTTGTAAAATTCCTGATTTGTCTGGTGGGTTGAAGACTGATTCTTGCTTGGTGAAGGTCCTTCCTCTTTAAGGCCTGGTGATGCTTCTTGCTTGTCTCCAAAGTGTTTTCTTGGGGGTGGGAGTGGGGGAAGAGGAAGGTGTGGTACATTCTAGATGGGGCAGTGATGGGAGTCAGAATATCTATGGCCTGAAGAGAGACAACTCTGACAGTATTTGCATCAAAGGCAACATTGGAAAAGGCGAGAAGCTTGATTCATAGTCTAAAGAACACTGAACTCTCTCAGGCCTCACACTGATTCCAGGGTTTGAAGACAAGTTTGTACTCAAAGGCCCCTGAGCAGCTCCATGCCACCTCCATCTGCTGGGGCTGACTCAGCACTTCTCTTCCTGATCTTGCCTTCGTGCACTTCCCAACACACCTGGCACCTCCAAGCCCTGGTACTCATAGTGTTCCTGCGTGCCTCACTCCTCCGCTCGGCCTCCCTTCTCATGAGCCTGTGGTATCAGCAATGTGGGTGCACACCCCATCTTCTGCATCCCCTCATTGTTCTCAGGAAAATTCCCATCCTGAGCAAACCTGGTACTCGAGGATATCTGCTCATAGATTTTCACTTTTCAAAGAGCCTGCTCTCATTCGTCAGGGCTACAGTTAGCTCCTAGCTGGCTAGAAGCTTCCTCCCACAGTGACTAAACTGGCTTTCTGGTTTACTAGACTTTGGTGGTATTCTATCCTCATTGGTTGCATGACCCATAGACCCAACAAACTTTTGGTGCCAGCCATTCTTCTTGAAGAAATGACTCCTCTGGCTTCACATTTTCTACCTCAATATCCCTGCTCTCAACCATAGTCAGAGAATAATTTTATTTGTATACATAAATATATAAGATATACATGCACTCACACACACATACAGAAATGTATAGTTGCATATGTGTAACATTATAAGATTTAAGACATATATGTAAACAGTAGTAAACTCAAGGAAGACCTACATGGTGATCCACTTTGAAACCAGTGTCAGCTTTCACATCTTTGAGACTCTTTTGCCTTTGGTCATGCAAGGTCATCTTTAGATTTGTTCCACACTCTAAGTTATTGCTGGGAGAAAGTGAGCACAAAGATAGGGAGCATGTCCAGAAGCAGCAGTATCTTTTAAAAACTGCTCACCAAGGCTAGAGGTTCTTGTGTTGTTCTTGGTGGTGCTCTAGCCTTGGCTGGTATGAAGAGGAAGGGATGAGTGACAGTGGGTTAGCTCCTATATCAACACATTTTCTACCAGCGGCCAAAGTCTGTGCAGAAGGCAGGTCTGGCTGTGGAGTCTAATTGTGGCAGCTTTTTCTGAAAAAATGGCCACAGAGTAAACATCTTCCACTATAGAGCATTTAGTCTGTATTACAGAGGCTCAACACTGCCCACAGTGTGAAAGGAACCCTGTGAAATACATACATGAACGGATGAGACTCTGATACTGACAGAGGCCAAGGGCTAGATCTGGCAAAAGGACTGTGGATTGGATTGCCAACCTCTTGCTTAAAATGCTTTAGTGCTGCGCCTGTGCCCTTTCAACTGAAGGCCAACATCCTTGCCAGAGGGTAACGACAGCCTGACTGGCCTCTACCACATGTAGTGCATTTTCTTCTCACATTGGTCCAGCAGGGCCACAGACTGATGCTGTTCCTTAGACCTTCTTCTCTCATCCCATTTTGGGGCATCTTCTTCTTCTTTAACTGTCTTCCAATGCCCTGCCTTTTCTTGATTATTTATATCCAGCATATTCTCTGGATGTTGGTTGCATCTTGTTCTCAGGACGTCTCCATCCATTTCTGAAAAGGTTAGGGCTCTTGATAACAAATACAGAAATAAACAGAGGACATTAAAGACAAGGGGGGACATATTTTGGCTGAAACCAAGAACAGCAGGTGTGATGGTATATACTGTTAGTTCCAGCAAGGTTGCACCCCCCCTCCCCAAACAGTGACACCAACTGGTAATAAGTGTTCAGATGTCTGAGCCTATGTGGGACATTTACATCCAATCCACTACAAAGCCCGAGCCATTGGCTTTTGCTTGTTTGTTTTCAGGGCAAGGGGGAACAGCCAGAGCAGAGATAACAGGGTACCAACCGGGAGTGGTGGCTGAATGGCAAGGAACGCAGAGAAGAAAGCTTTGAGAGAGCAGAGGTGGCTAGGGCCATTTATGAGTAAAGGGCTCATCATTTTCAGAAGACAAAATGGGCCACTACTGCTTTCTAGCAACATCAGATAGTAAAATGTATATGATATTTCTGGGCCAGGTCCTGTTTTAAACACTTTGGATGGTTTGAAAAAAAAAATTTTATTTATTTATTTATTTATTTTTTTTTTTTGGGAGACAGAGTCAATTTAAAATTGCAGTAATTGTATGCAAGAAATGCTTCCCTTGGGTGGTATTATTTAACTACAAACATTCAGGCAAAAGTTAGTGTCCCAAAATAATATTTGATTTGCCATCTTTTTTTTTTTTTTTTTTTTTTTAACGGACCAGCATCCAGGCGTGGTTTAGCTAGTCCCCAGGCCCGGAGCCATTTGTAAAATTGCAATCCCAGTGTCAGCCAGGTGGAGCTGAGAGAGGAGTTCGGGTCCCTGTGGCTGCTGTGCTTCCTCATGGCTGTTGACTGAAGCTCCCTGGGTGAGGCTATCTCCCTTTGGCAGCAAACAACATGGCAGTCAGTCGGTTCCATCAAAGTCAGCAAGCGAGGAGAACCAAAGACTGAACGAGTGTGACAGGTCTCGGAGACGACATCTGTTATTATTTTGTGTGTCATAGCACTAGCGGCAGAAGCCAAGCCCTTGGCACGTGCTGGGCAAGCTCTCTGCTCTAGTTTAACAATGGTGGCCCCTCCCAAATTCATGCTGAAATTAAACCCCTGCCTTTACTAGGAAGAGGTGTGGCCACTGGGAGTGTCTAAACCAAGAGGACTCCACCCTCATGAATGGGATTAGCACTTTATAAAAAGGTCCAAGGATGAAGGCATCACCCCCCCCCCCCCCCACCCCCCCCCCCCCCCTGCGTACTTTTCGGCATGAAAACATAAGGAGTACCTCCCTTTTGCAGGAGGCAACACCCACCCACCATTCTGGGAGCAGAAACAGCTCTCAAGGATGCTAGACCCGCTAGAGCCTCGATCTGGGATTTCACGGCTGGCTTTTGAGACAAGAGAGAAGAAAAGTTCTGTCACTTGTAAAGGACCCCAGCTGAGGTGTATTGCCAAAGCAGCACAAACTGATGAGGATCACTCCAGCTGCCCTTCTGTGTTAAGAATGAAGTCACTTGGCTCTCTTCTCCACACCAAGAGCGGTTGATGCAAGGAATGCATCCCGGGTGGCAGGAAACACTGGAACCCTGCGAGAAGCTACCTATAACATAGTTTAAGGAAATGAGGCACCAAAATGCCATGGGTTTGACCTGAAACCTCACCCGTAGTAACAAAGCAGGGTGTAATGCTATCGAGGTGTAATTTAATCTCCAAATCCGAATTGGGCGACCATATTTGCTCAGGTTCCAGAGGCTTCTAACTGTAGCCCAAATTGTGAGAATGTAGACAGAGATTGAAAGAGCGCATGGATCGGCTGTGCTAAGATACGGATGCTGAGCTTGGGGGAATCTAGAGTGGGGCCTGAGAGCCACGTCTCCTATTTTTTGGAGAGTGGGGACACCACCACACTTCCACAGTAGCAAAGGCCAAAAGAACAACTCAGGCCTTAGATGTTAGCAATCAGGCACCTCCACAGCCAGCCCCTGGGGGGAGTTGGCAACAGCAGGACATCAGGCACCTCCACAGCCTGGCGACAGTGGGACTGTCATCACCAGCTACCAAGACGTGACACATTTCCAACACAACAAGCCACATGCCCTCCCCCTGCGCATGCGCTGGGTCACCTTTATAAAAGGACTCAGTGCCTCCTCCCCATCACCCAGAGACAGTCTCTCTAACCCCTTCCTTAAAAAAAAAAGTCAACATGGGCCCTTTTCGCTTGGTGGGACTCTGAATCTGTTGCGTAGCTCTACCATGTAAACGCCAACATTAGACAACTGCTTTCTACTTACGACCCATTCCTGAATTGGTAAAATGTGTGGGATTGGAACGGTCTCTTGAGAGAACAGGTGAGATTAATTCACTAGAAGAACAACCACCTCGTGCAGGAGCTTAATTGCTGCCAGCTGAAAAGATCCCGTGAACAGACTCTGGGAGGAGATATATAAATGAGCCCAGAACTGGAGGTGGGGTAGATAGGAGACTTGGGATAGTTTTGGCTGTTCATAGCTGCCCTTCAAGACACTCCTAGAGAGAACCGCTCAAGTGAAGGCTTCAGAGCTCCGGCTCCTGCTGAGGCTCTGGGGTCTAGTTACCCCAGGTTCCAGTGGAAGAAATCCTGTGGCTCCCGACTGGAGAATCGTTCCTCGGAACTGATATCCTTAAGGTTTTGTTATTGTGTCCATTAATCCTCATTTCCTATTGTTTTGGTTAATTGGGTTCTAATTGACGTAGGCTCGGTCACTAAGTTGTTAATAAGATATTCTGGTTAAAATTGAGTCTACAAACCTGTGGTGTTCAGAAGTGTTGGATATGCCTGAAGCTGGAGTTATGGGTAATTTTGAACCACCCAATGTGGGTGCTGGGAACTGACCTTGAGGCCTCTGGCGGAACAGTAAATACTCTTACCTGCTGAACCATCGCGCCACCCCACCCTCAGCTTCCTGGTTTTCAGATGTACATTCATCCCCATCCAGTCGTTAGTAGTTGGTCACCCCATACCAGGCGATACTAATTTTTGAGCCCTTTGTTTTATTTTATGATAGCTATTATTTATAACAGCTGTTCTTGTAGGTTTGACTTGAATGCGACTTCCAGTGGACTTACCCCCAAAACAAAAACAAGACCCACAACCATCCTAGAACCAAGAGCCTGAGATGCTCTGGTCCCCTTGTCGGTGTGCTTGTAAACTGTTCTATAGTCGCTCGTGGTCACTGCCGCCTCATTTGCCAGTCATCTGTGAATATATGGAAAGATGTCCTTTCCCCAAAGCACGATGCTTTCATCTGCAGGAAGACTGCTGCACTGGCTGCTACAGCTAGCTGCCTTTGAAGTTACCCAGCATGCCTTGCTCTCCTACTTGTTTCTCACATGAGATGATGGCTCTGAGGGCCGGGACTTGTCTGCTTCATCTTTGGATCCCTGGGAACCAGTACCAGTTAGGTTACACAGGCCAAAGAACATTGAATGAATAACTGTTCATTATAGATCACATTGAAAGGCAAAGACAGGCTGGGCGTGGTGGCGCATGCCTTTAATCCTAACACTCAGGAGGCAGAGGCAGGGGCGATGTGAGTTGAGGCCAACCTGGTCTACAAACTGAGTCTAGGACAGCCAAGGCTATGCAGAGAAACCCTGCCTGGGGAGGGGGAGGGGGAGGGGGCAGGAAGGCAAAGACAACAACAAAAACAAAATGAAGAGATCACCTTTAATTTCTTTAGCTCCCCACCGCAGTGTTGCCCACATCTACATATTCACTCCTATATGTAATCTGTCCCTTCCCTTTGGATGACGGCGGCATTTATTGTACCATGCTAAGAGTTAGAAAAGATCCATTATAGAAAACCTCACTTCTTGCTACTGTAACCCATGCTAAGAGTTAGGAAAGATCCATTATAGTAAACCTCACTTCTTGCTACTGTAACCTCCTGCAACCTTAGAGGCTGGGGACAGAGTCATAGTTGTGGCTAACGAGGCACAGCTGCCACACAGCTCAAGGCTTTGAGATTGAACTTGGTCTCTTCAATATGAATCAAGGGGAATGCTGGTCACAAACTTGCTTTACAGGTGGAGATGACCCTTAGGGACCTACCTGGTTCTGGAACTGCCTTTTCTGAGAACCATTGACAGCCAAGATAGCTCTCTCTCTCCCCCCTTCCCCTGCATCCCACACTCTCTGTATGTTTATGTGTGTCTCTGTGTGTTTTCATATGTGTACAGGTGAGCATGCTTGTGTGTGCATTTGGAAGACAGAGATCAACTTTTAGTGTTCCTTGGGAGCCATGCATCATTTAAAATATTTTAAAAAGTAAACTGTTATTAAAAACTTGCAAATAAACACCATACACACCAAAATTAACCAGACCTAAAGTCTACACATTTCGGAAAATGTCTATACAGTTATAATAGCCATTTGGAATGGCAGCTATGTAGCTTTACGATGAACTTTACACTTTCACTATTCAATATATTTCTATATACTTATCTACCACTCCTCCAGAAAATCCACTGCCTTCTCTGGATGATGAATATATCACTAGGAAAAAGGTACACAACTATATATTTTTTTTATTAAGAGGCATACTTCCAGGACCTCACCATGTGGAGGAGGTGAAATACATACCAAGGGCACAAGTGCAGAACTGCACCAAGGGGACACACACTTGCTGCACTTAGCTGTGGTGTGCAAAAGACAAACAGGTCTTTTAGAATGCAAAGGTTTTAACAGTTGGTGGAGGACTACTACATAAAATGGAGTTGGGGAGATATGCTAATGCACTCCCTGAGTCATTCTGTCCACGTTGTTCCAAGGGCTTCCAACCGTAACAGGAACCAGCCGATTGTCCAATCTCAACACTGGATTTTCTGCCTCCTGCATCCCCAGTCAAGGGTACCTCCCTGCACCCAGCTACTTAGTATCATCTTGATCCTGCTTTCCTTGTTACTCTTGTAGAGGAATGCTGAGTGAATGTATCAACCATCAATAAAGCTCTCTTTAGCCAATCAGCTGGGCAGAAGGACAGGAAGTGGAAGGCGGGACTTCCTGAAGGGGAGGAGAGAGTTTGACGTTTGGGAGAGGACAGGATGGTTGATGGAGGAGGTGGACGAAGGGTAGTTAGTGGCCTGTTGATCATTACAGTGATAAGTGCTTGGGGTATAAGTATTATATATCAGTTTAGAGTAGTTTAGGAATAGATATATATTAATTTAAACTCTGCTGGGCAAAGTGCTGGAAGCTTTAAAGTATGTTTCAGTCTACCTGTGTCAGGGATACAAATTACTGTAACATACTCCTATACAATTTATTGACAATTTTGGTAAATCTATCAGCCTCCTGTTGTGTCTTGTGTCCACCCGCTTCTGTTTACCTGCATTGCTCTTTGCCTTGACTGCATCCTGCCCCCCGCCGCCCCCCTCAGCTTTCTGGACACTCTGGACTCATCAGGCAACAGGGTCTCCACTGATCCCCTTGTTTCTACTTAATCCCTCTCAGACCCAGTCTCCATATTGGGAGACTCTTTGTGGAAGTGTGAATTATTCATACGGCCCTCAGCTTCCATTCTACGCTAAGTTTCTACCCAAAGATGGAGAAAGGAGGTTGCTAGAATCCAGCGTCTCCTTTATTGCTCATTCCTGGGCAATAAATGGTAGAACTCAAAGACGGCTGCCCACAGCCAGAAGCCTTTCATTCTGAGCCCAGAAGAAGAAGGTTTCTACTGGGACTTTGAAGGCAGCAAAGGTCCTGGTAGCCTTTTGTCAGAAAGCAGTCCAATGAGGTGGGAGTCGGTCATGTGTGCTTTGCTCAGTAAGGTGGTGGTAGATGGTGGAGATGTGAGTGTGCGTGTGCGTGTGCGTGTGCGTGTGCGTGTGTGTGTGTGTGTGTGTGTGTGTGTGTGTATGTGTGTGTCCAAGTTATTCAGCCTTTCCTGCCACTTATCTCTACATGATTCTGTCTGGGGACACCTAGCCAGGCAGAAAAATATGAGGACATTTGCATGGAATGTTATCCTTGTACTGTGCCAAGTGATCGGTGAACTCCAGGGGGCTGGCTCACTTCACTTTGGTCTAGGACATTTTTTTTTTTTTTTGAGGCCTCATCTATCTAGTTTGGGAGTAAAGGGCAAAACTCCAGTGTGTCTGTGCTGGACGCAGGGGCCAGGGTCAGGGCTGCCCAGTGGCAAGTTTGAGTTTGAAAAGGAACTATTGGGATGTGCTTGTTTAGCCAGGAATCACATGGCTTCCTTTAAAAGGTCCCCTGAGACAGTCTTATCTCTGTGTGTGGTATGAAAATATAGGTTTCAGAAGGTTAAAGAGTTGGCTTGAAAAACAAGCAAAAAGCCAAGAGACTCATGGGTCAAAGAGTTTATTTAATTCACTGATTAAAGAACTAGTAACTGGAAACCTGATCACAGAGTATTTGAGAAACCAGGGATATATGTATATATATCTCTCTCTTTATATATCTATATATCGTGTATGTATGCATGCATGCATGTATTTGTCACCTATTTTTCATCCTATCTATCTACCTACTATCTAGCCATCTTTTGATAGATCTAGAATAAGTTCCATAGGACCTCACAGTGCCATATGTAGACTCAAGTTACCCGCACCTCTGGTGAACAAAGTTTGGCCATGGCTCAGAGGCAGCCAGGAGCTACTGATTGCATGCTATGGGGCACTAGGGCTCATCCTCCCTGATTTTAGGGTTATTCACCACTCAGAGTCCCCCATGAAAACCAGCTCATGCTGAGCCATCAGGAACACTTGGATTTTGTTTTGTTTTGTTTTCTGTCATCTGTCCCAGCTTTCTTCAATCAGGTCTCTTCCAAGATGACTTCATTGTCACTTACACAAGACCCATGCCTCAGAATTTCCTTCTAGGAATCTGCTGTGTTAGACCATTTCCCACTAAGGTCTAGGTCTGGTAGTGTCTTCCTCCAAGGGTGGAGCCTGGGACCTCGCTCGGAGCTGCCATAGCTCCTCACACATGCATCTATCATGCCATTTATATGCCCTGGAATGACTCATCCGTGTGCCTGTTTCCTGCCACCAGATTGCAAGTGGCTCAAGGTCACAACTGCCTCTTTCCACCTTCTGTACTGGTGGCCCCGTTGTAGGTAAATATAAACCAGCAAGGACTTAAAGGGGGAACTCAAAAGGAGGCTTTATATGATTTTAAGGATCATGTACAGATTCTGGGAGTGATTTTTATAGGTTAATATTTCTCTCTCTCTCTCTCTCTCTCTCTCTCTCTCTCTCTCTCTCTCTCTCTCTCTCTCTGTGTGTGTGTGTGTGTGTGTGTGTGTGCATGCTGTGTGTACTCCAGAGGTCAATCTCATGTACTATTCCTCAGGATACTGCCTATCTTGTTTGTTTGTTTTGTTTTGTTTTTGTTTTTGAGACAGGCCAATGAGCCCCAAGCATCTGCCTTTCTCAATACCACTAGCACCTATTATGGAGACAGGTGGCTGGCACACCCTGTCCCTACCCTAAACTCTCTAGCCCAGGGACTAGGCTGGGCCCCTTCGCCCAGCTTCTCTGATTTCTACATAGCCTAGGCATTTTGGCTATGCTGGTGTCTGGGTCTCTTGGATGTCTCATCTCCTGGCCTTTTGGCTTCTGGCTCTCCCTCCTCCCCTCCCTGCCTGCCTCCTTGCACGATCTGGTTTAGTCTACCAGTCATGTTCATTCTTGGCCCTTCCAGATGCCTTTGGCTATGCTCTCATGTCTACAATAAACCTTCTCCTCAGTCCATATCTGGGAGTAGTCCTGTTCTCATTTCACGTCTTTTTTTGTTTTTTGTTTTTTGTTTTTCTTTCAGTAACTACCATCTCCTGGGTCAGGGCTTAGTGACGTTAGGAGGATGGCTAAGGGAATAGTTGTCACTTTTGCTTCCTGCATCGGGGCGGGGAGAGTGGGCATTTGGAAGGCACCTGGCAGTCTCCCCATCCTTTCTTCACTAGGTGTTCTGCTCCGCACCTTCATGGTCCAATACAAAATCCCAACATGTTCTCTATTCAGTCCAAGTCATACCCCTTAGACTGTCTCCCGCCATAAACAACAACAACAACAACAACAACAACAACAGCAAAAAAAAAAAAAAAAACCAACCAAAATCCTTTGTTCAAAAACATCCTTGGGTTGTTTAAGTAATGTTAAAGCCAGCCTTTCAAACTTGACCCACATGATTCAGACAATACAGGCACAGTGGTTTCCGATAACTTTACAAAGGGCCTAGTTGGTGAACCAGGCAATCACTTGACAGTGAGTGGCCTGATGGCCATGGGGGAGATTTTGCTCTTTGGCCACTTCATTCACTTAAGAGTCCAGACCATAATACTTTTTTGGCAAATGTGAAGAAACAGCGGATGATGCTCCTGACACATCCCATGTGGGAGGAAGAAGGGCCATCTGCAGGGACCATAGACCTTTCTAAGATGGTGGAAGGAAACAATGCCATCTTGGAATAAAGCCTGTAGAAGCCAGACGTGGCCCAGTTTGGCTCTAACTTGACATGATGGATAAACATTTGTTCTGATCCTTCAGTCTGCCTTTTGCAGCCTCCAAGCTCCTTCGGTTCTCACAACTCTGCATTTGCTGTGTTCTCTTGTTTCCATGCCTGTACTCACATTGGTCAGAATATAGGCCCATCTGCAGAAGCCCAGGTACCACAATGCAGCTGGAGGTCAGTCTGTGTGGCCGCTGGGATTTGACCTCAGGCAACCCTCAGCTCGCCCAGGAGCCTCAGAGGACAAACATGGTTTAAATAATTTCCATATTTTGAGGCACATGCACAACCGTGTGTAGTATATACATCTTTATAGGTCTTCGCTGGATAGTGAGGTTCTGTGACTTTATGCACAAACCCACCTGGAAGCCATGTCAGAAATCTAAACCCAAGGCCTTTTGTGACCACGAGACTTGGGCTCCTGTTTGTCCCGTGAGATGTCCTTGGTTAGCTTTGATCTGGGTCCTGTGAGAGGCTCCTCCTGAGTGGACTCATTTAGCGGTGGTGATTTGGGCAGCTGCCAATCAAACGTCCGAGGCTCGAGCATCATGACCAGCCATTTCCCCTACTGTCCAATCAAGACTTCCCGCCCGGCTGTCCTGTATCCTTCCCATAAATTCTCATCTTTTAGAATCTAATTACAGAGTGGCAGTTCTTGAGAACGTCTTATGCCGGGAACTTCCCCAATCCATCACCTCGTTTAATCTTTTCACCTGTGCTCGAGAGTAGATGAGATTGACCCCGGGTCACACTGGAGGAAAAACAGACTTAGGATGTAAATAAATTAGTTCAAGGCTCCTCTTACACACTGGAACTCAGGGCTTCACGGGTCTTGGGTCCATGTTTGTTGGAGGCAAAACTAGTGCCCAGAGGTTGCTTCTGCATTCGAACTCCATCACTATCTTTTCCTTGACTACCTCAGCTGGAATTTCATTCTTTTCTTTATTCATAGCTCTACTTAACTACTTTCTCTTGAGCCTTCTTCCGCCCCCTCCCACGTCCTTCTGTTTCCTACTCTTCGCATAGATTTCTGCCAACAGGGCCCCTGTGGAACGCCCTTCTGTCCCTGCTCTGAGAAGCACAATGCCTTGATTATAGAAAAGACTCCATGTATTTATTTCTGTTGCACGAAGGGAATTTGCTCGTTGCCCATGGAGGGCAGAGCCTTCACGTCCTCCCTGTGTGCCTCCCTCAGCGTGGGGCAGAGAGAAAGTGAAGGCTAGCAAGCCCTGCTGGTTGGCTGATCAGAGAACCGAGCTACCTCCGAGAGTGCTTTCTTGGATTTTGTGCATCTGACATGTACAAACCTTTCTTTCCTTGTGGGTTGGGGGGAGCTGGTAGTGATGGTCGTTATTACATTTATGAATACAGAGGCTAAGAATTTTTTCCTTTCATAAGGTAGGAACCACCCTGTGGAAAGAAAATAAAATCCTGCCAGAGGCTCGACGTTCTCAGCAATAGTCCCACCAAAGCACTGTTCCTGGCTGGAACTCGCGTGACCCCAAGGTTTTTCTGTAGCATCTTGCTGTGCTGTGCCGAGTTCCCCAAGGGTATGTATATTATGTGTGTAGTTTTAGAATAGAAAAAGCAGTTATAATCTCCGTGAAGAAACAAGTTAAAAATCTTCGTAGCGGGGTCCCAAGGAGCGGCCTATGGAGGCCACAGGATGTGGCCTGGATCGGAAGAGGGTGAGCTGTGGGCTAGTTCTTGGTAACCCGAGACAGGATTTTCATCCACGATGCCCGCCCGCCCGCCCTGGTCTTTCCAGGTCTCTTGGCCACATTTGGCTTTTTCCTCACCTAGCCAACCACCCAGAATCCCCCAATTGGCCCCCTTATTTCTAGCACTCTGAGGTGTCTGACATTCTTTCCTCCCACGCAGGACCTTCCTCACCCTCATTTCTCTCCCTGAAATGTGTCTTTCCTTCCTCAGCTTCCTTGGGGCGGACTCCTGCAGGCCAGCGAATCTGCTAATGTGCAAATGTGGACGAGTGTGCTTTTTTCCCAACGCAGACTAACCCAGTTGTTAGATTCTCTTGACTCAGTCATAGACAGGCAGGGAGGCCGTAGAAACAGGGCCAAACCCAGCAGATAGCATCGGGCCCAGTGGTTCAGGTGTCTTGTTATTGTTTTTGTTTGCAAGAAGCACAGAGTCAGCCAACTGACAAAACACAACAGAAACTGCTTTGAAAGTTCAGGTCACAATTGAGATGTAATATGAATAAAGTAATAAAAAAATCATCATCATCATCATCAACAATAACAACGAAAGAAAGTTCAGGTCCAATTCACGGTCCATTGTGGGTTCTGAAAGGCTTTTCCGCTGGCTGTAGTGTTACAGAACAGGGCCTTTCCTACCTTGAGCTCTGTGTGCCGTGGTTTGGTAAATAAGAAAACCAAAAAAGTTAAAAAAAAAAAAAAAGAAAAAAAAGAAATACTGCTTTACCCCAGCCCCCAGCTGTGTAGACAAGATGCCAATTTCTTCCCACTGACAGTATATACTTGGGGACAAGGCTCCTAGCTCCTTCAAATTTCAAGCTGGAGCTTCTTTTCAAATGGGAGATGAGTCTGATGCTTTCTGGGCTCATTTTTCTAGAGTCACCTAAGTCCTTTTCCTTCCTCTCACCCTCTTCTGAGACATAGGATGCCTCTGACTGAGAGGGTTGTCTCTGTTTCCTTGGTGACTGGGGAGAAAGAGCGGAAGAGCCTAGTCCACAGAAGAGACCCATCTCTGCACAGCTCTACTTCCGGCAGCACGTTGGTATCGACTGTCGATCTCTGCATAAAATAGGAAAATTTCTTCTCTGCTTAATGGAAAGGCTTGACAAAAGAGGCGAACACTCTGTAAGACTCCTTTCTAGATCCACGGCAAACATCACTCACTGATTGTAATTTTCTCCTTAGCCCCAAGGAGGTCTGCATCGCCGCAGGCACGATCGAGCTTTTGTCTGTCTGTCCGTTTATTATTTATTGGTTTTTCGAGACAGGGTTTCTCTGTGTAGCCTTGGCTGTCCTGGCCTCGCTTTGTAGACCAGGCTGGTCTCGAATTCACAGAGATCCACCTGCCTCTGCCTCCCGAGTGCTGGGATTAAAGGTGTGCGCCGCCACCGCCCGGTTTACGATCTGGCTTTTGGAGTTTGCAGCAGAGAGCAAACCCCTCGGCCGTTCGGTCTCAGTGATGTCTCTTTCCCCATGTAGTGATGAGCGGGGAGTCCCACAGCTAATGAGCCACAGAACCGGGGACACAAAATTTTGTTTTCTTAGCCGTATCAGGCGCTCTGAGCTTTTAAGGGCAAAAACCTGGCTTGTCTCTTCTGGGCCTGAAACGTGCCGAGCAGGGCAAGGGTGTAAGAAAGCAGCTGCCCTTAAAGTAGCCATTGGCATGCTTCCGGTAGGTGGAGTAAAGTCATACATTCCGGTGACTCAGGCTGCCAGTGGGTCTCAGTGGAGGAGGTCTCAGAGCCAGAGGCAGGGGACTGGCTGATTGAGCTGGGCATATCCAGTTCCTTGGCAGCCTTGGCAGCCCGGGACTGATCCTCAGAACAGCGCTGATTCCCCGTCTGCCGCTGGTATTTAGACACTGCTGGAATGTCCTGGCAGAACTGTCTGTCCAAATCCATTCAAAAATTGATTTTTGTTGTTGTTATTGTTGTTTTTCTTCATCCCTCTTCCTAAGCAACCACAAAGTCAACGTCTCTGTAGTTTTCTCTCTTTTTTTTTTGTAGGTATTCCACTGAGTGGAATCAGGTAGTACTGGGTATCTGTTCAAGAGCTATTCATGTTGTAGCATGGTTTGGGAAAATAATGAGTATGTATGTGGGTATGAGCATGTGAGTGCAGGTACCTATGGAGGCCAGAAGAGGGCACCAGATCCCCTGAAGTAGGAGTTCCAGGCTGTTGTGAGCCTCGTGAGGTAGGTGCTAGGAACTGAATTTGGATTCTTTGCAAGAGCAGTGTGCACTCTTAACACACCACACACACACACACACACACACACACATACACACACACACACACACACACACACACACACACACACACACACACACACACACACACACACCCACCCTCCCTTCCAGCCATGGGCACGTGGTACTGGGTTGTATAAGAAAGGTAACTGAGCAAGCCATGAAGAGCAAATCAGTAAGCAGTGTTTTCCCATAGCCTCTGTCTCAGTTCCTGCTTCCAGGTTCCTGCCTGGATTTCTTTGGTTGATGAACTGTGAGGTGTAAGTCAAATCAATCCTCTCCTTTCCCAGTTGCTTCTG
>OU015756.1:50796612-50808019 GCA_907169655.1 Acomys percivali | reverse complement strand
GAGTCTAGGACAGCCAAGGATACACAGAGAAACCCTGTCTCCAAAACAAAACAAAAAACAAAAACAAAACAAAACAACAACAAAACCAAACAAACAGAAACAAAAACAACCCCCCAAGAAATGCCCCCCAAAAGACTATGAGATGGCAAGTAGAGACTAAGGCATTTTGCATGTAACATGCATGATATTCAGCACTGACTGGGCACACCCTGCTCTGTGTAAGGTCTCTGACTCTCACCGCTGAGCCATATTTGTCAATATCAGAAACTGGGGAGTGTGGCAGTCAAGTCCATACCAGCCACTCTAGCTATCAGGAGCTACACGGATGCAAAGCTGGGGTTCTGAGAAACATCAACCGCCCAATTTCCATAGCTAACGCGGGTGAAGTGGACTATTTCCCCTGGTCTTTCCCTACCACCCCCCACACTTTCTACTTTAAATAGTTTTGAGGTTGAGCTACATAGAGGCCAAGAATGAAGAAGCCCGTGTTTACAAACACTGCACCACGGAGTAGGAGTCAGGGACGACAGGAGATCGCATACTCTATTCCCGGAGTGTTTCTCAAGGGAGCCAAATTGACAACTTCGGCCTGCGCCATCCTTTTCCCTGTGAGAGTGTTTTGTGCACTGCAGGACACTTTGCGTTTCTTCTTGACCACCAAAACCCAGGACTGGCCTTTTTGGTTTGTGACCCAGTCAATGCTGTCAGATGTACTCCAGTGTCTCAGGGGAGTGGCATCCCCCTCCCCCCCCATCCTTGCCAAGACATCATGGTGCCCTCTTCAGACCGCCTAGGTCACCTTTAGCCTCCAGGGTTATGTTTAGAAACCCCGCGCAGACATAAAGGAGTGAAAGAATAAATGAGGGAATACCAGAAGTCATCTGCCTACACTATTCCTGTGCCCTTGGACGGCTTATACCCTTGGGACACTCCGGATGATGTTCAGATGGGACTGCGATGGATGACTCAGACGGGAGATGAAAGAGCCCAAACTCAATCCACTCTTCAGCTTACCTCTAGCCAGACTCCTTCCTGCTACTTTCAAGACCATAAGTGAAGACTCTGTGCCCAATGACAGTCTCAAGTGGGGGCAGAGGAGGAGAGGGAGGGAGGAGCCTTGGCTTCGCTGTAGTTAAGTAGGGTACTGGCGCTCTCCACGCTAATGCAAAGCAGCTGCTGGCTGGCCCCAGCTTGCGATAGAGCAGGCAGAATTCTTGGACACTGAGTTATTCTTAGAAGCCCGTGCACGGTCCCCTGGCAGGGCTTACTGTGAACTGGCTGTTGCCAGCCCCCTGTCACGACGCCGTGCCAGCAGACCGGGAGTGATTGTTCTTTCTTATGAAAAAATAACTGTGGGATTTTAATTTCAAATTACCCACAGAGATGGAGCCTGGATATGAGGGAGGGCGGGGAGGGCAGAGAAATTGGGATGGAGCAAGGAGACGGGGCAGAGGAACTGAGCTGATTCAGTCCAAGTGTCTCCCCCCACACGGGGGTGGGGTGGGGTGGGGTAGGGGCAGGGAGGTGTTTACTGCTGGATTCTCACCATGGCACACTTCTGAGGGATCTCGAAGGAGCCAGGTGAGCACATGATGATCTTAGTGTGGCCACTTCCCCGCGTTTCTTGCTTCCCTTTAGGGCACACTTTTGTGTCCTGTACTTCTTTCTATTGGAGACCTCTTTCAGTGTTCACAAGGAGCACTGTGTGGTGGTGGGTATTAAAGCGAGTCTTGGAAAAGGAATCTGCCAGGGCTCCACACCTATCAAACGGCACAGGGAAAATCTGAATCTGGGCCATGAAAGTCCTACTTCATATCTGGGTTGAGTACCAACTCTATCCCAAAGATGAAGTAGACGTTATAACTATGAAGCTAAATAAAACAACTGGATCCCAGTCCCTGCAGTGAGGTAACAAGCACAGCTTTTTTTTAAAAAAAGATTTATTTATTTACTATGTATACAATGTTCTGACTGCATGTGTGCCTGCAGGCCAGAAGAGGGCACTAGATCTCATTATAGATGGTTATGAGCTACTATGTGGTTTCTGGGAATTGAACTCAGGACCTCTGGAAGAGCAGACAGTGCTCTTAACCTCCGAGCCATCTCTCCAGCCCTTGACAAACACAGCTTGGATTGGGAGGAAATACTTGGGCTTACATGGGCACCTGTATGGAAGGGCATGGAAAAAGAGTGTGCAGTCAGAGGGGCCAGTGTGTGCAATGCTGTGTTCAGCAATTTCGAGGGGGCTTGAGATGCACTGAGGATGTAGAGGAGGAAACCACTGAAAGAGAAGCAGCTATGAGCAGAGAAGCTCTTATAGGACAAAATGAAGAAGCTTCGGCTTTGTTCCCGGGGACCAAAACCCTGACCACGCATTTATTGAGTTTATTAAGCACCTATTCTGCCAGGTAGTTATAATCTTAAGCAAAAATGAACAAACAACCGCACCTCCCCCTCTCCCCCTCCCCCGCATCTAAAGAAACCAAAAACCAAACAGCTCTGTCCTCAATAAGCAAACCAAAACAAAGCAGGCACTTATTTGTATTATAGTGGAACGAAGGTACCAATGTGAAAAAAAAAAATCATTCAAGGGCTAACAGTTGGGAGTTCAGGGGCATAGATAATCTCAAGAGAGACGTCTCCACTTGGCAAACGTGAAGATGAATTAATGGTCATTTCCTCTGCAAACTGTGTGGACGGCTACACAGTCGCATCAAGGGAGTTGCTTTTGTGCAGCTTGGCTTCCAAGACATCCAGGTAGTTGCTCCCATCAATGGAGTGCCTGTCTATTAAGGTCCATTTGCACATGGTTACAGATCTATTTATGCTGACGTCAGTTATTAGTTACTTAATAGAATATTAACTTGAAATAAAACAAGGTGCCTTTCAGAGAGAATGGGAGGGAGGGAGGGAGAGAAAGCAGGGTGTGGGGAGTGGGGGAGGGGTGGGGTGGGGCACAGTTTCTGTGAATGCCGGGTTGAAAAGACCAAAGAGAAATGAGACAGAGCTTGGCGTTGGAATTAGGTGCGGATGAGACAATGAAAGGACTGGAGGAAACCCATAAAATTCTAGCAAAATTCTGCACTCAGATGGCTTTATGGGGCTTCTTAAGGTCTGTCTCGACTTCCAAGGAAGTCCTGCTGGAAACTGGATGAGGTCTTCTAGGTGTGGTTTACATGAAACGATGACCAGGAGCCACAGTCAGCAGACCCACTCTCTGAGGAAGGCTCTGACTCCACATCAAACAAGTGCGGGGATGAATGCACGTTTATATGCTTTAGGTCAAAATTAAACAGGTTTGAAGTGTCTGTGTGTGTGTGTGTGTGTGTGTCTGTGTATGTGTGTGTGTGTCTGTATATGTGTGTGTGTCTGTATATGTGTGTGTCTGTATGTGTGTCTGTATATGTGTGTGTGTGTGTCTGTATATGTGTGTGTCTGTATGTGTGTGTGTGTCTGTGTGTGTGTGTGTGTTTGTGTATGTGTATGTGTGTGTGTCTGTATATGTGTGTGTGTGTCTGTATATGTGTGTGTCTGTATGTGTGTGTGTGTCTATATGTGTGTGTGTGTCTGTGTGTGTGTGTCTGTGTATGTGTGTGTGTGTCTGTATATGTGTGTGTGTGTGTGTGTGTGTGTGTGTGATTTCTTAGTTTCCAGAAACCATTTTGCTGATGTAGGACATATATTGAGGACTGAGATAGGGTATAGAATTGGTTGTGGTTTTTTATCACGGGAACACCCCGTGTAACCAGGGATCCGGTCAAGGAACAGGAGTGTTCGAGCACCCCAAACCTTTATCTCCGTGTCTCTTTCTAGCCTCCACACTTTCCCATCATGTGCAGCTCCCGCTTTGGCTTCTGTGGCATTGGCTGCTTTTGCCCTTTATATGAGTTAAATACAGTGAGTTTTTTTGTTTTTTGTTTTGCTTTTGTTTGGATTTGACTATTTTTTTTTTTTTTAGCTTACTTTTTTTGCTTGTCTTCATAGTTGTTGAATCCATCCACACTATTGTGAGCAGCAGTAATTTGATCAATCTCACTGTTGGTCAGAATTCTATGAGCTGTGAAGTGATACACTGTACACATTCAACAAATGGCAGGGGAGGAAAAGTGAGAAGAGTCCTGTGTGAGGTGAGGTTCTTCAGAGGAATAGAACCCAAAGCTCGAATGTATCTTCCCCTGGAAGTTGTATTTTATTTGAGCGATGGACAGATTGTATCTCATGAACACTGTGATTTTTATATTCCTGAGGGGTGGTGGGATGGTTCAGAGAGACTTGGCTCTTCTCCTGGTCATGAGATGGTCTTGCCAAGGGTGAAGACACTTGCTGCCAAGCCCGTATCAATTTAAGTTCGATCCCTGGGACCCACAAAGTGGAAGGAGAAAACAGACTCCCTCAAGTTGCCCTCTCTGACCTCCACATGTGCAATTGTGGCATGTATATGCATGCACATGCACACACACAGTATTTATTTTAAAAGTTTTTGAGATAAATATCCCAGCAGAAAACATGTTGAATGTATATTTTTCAATTTGTTTGGGTTTTCTTCTTCACCTCGGCTGACAGGAAGCTCAGTGTCACTCAATCAGAGTCATCCAATGTTAAAGACTCCCTGGGGGGGGGTCGTCTTGATTTTCTTGTATTATTTAATCTCTCCATATGATTTAAATTTTCAGTCTTGATTTCTCTAATTTACCCACAACTCAATTTATGGGCCCTTGCCTCACCTTAAGTCCTGTCTGAATAAGACTTGGAAAATTTTTTGGTTTAAATAACTTTATTTTATGTATATGGGTGCTTTACATACAAGTGTATTTGTGCACTGCATGCATGCCTGGTGCCTGTGAAGGCCAGGAAAGGGCATTGTGTTTCTTGAATGTGGAGTTGCAGACAGCTGTGAGTTGCTATGTAGGTGCTAGGAATCGAACCCAGGACCCCTGCAAGAGCAGACATTGCTCTTAATAGTGATCCATCTCCCAGCCCCAGAAAAATGTTTTTAAAAATATTAAAAGTGTTGCGGGTTTTTTTGGCACATGTGAGATAGTGGAATGTGAATAATCCCTATATGCTAATCAGAACAAATAATAATTTAGTAGGAAAACCTTCAAGTCCTCCTCTTATGATTTTCAACCCAAGGAAGATACTGAAAAGTTCAACCTTGAGGGACACTTCGGGTTTCTTCTTGTTAGTTCTGAGCTGGGTCAAAGGAGAGGCTTCCTGTGACCTCACGGCCACTGCACATTGCACTGGGCTGCACCTGGGTGAGGCTGTGCTGGGTCGGGACCGTGGCTCAGTCAGTGCCTCTGCACCCATGAGCTCACAGGCTGCGGCTCACAAGGGCACTATTGTGCCTAGTGCCTCTGCGGTGACTTCATTGCTGGGCTGTCTCTCTCCAAGCTTCTTTGCAGCCCAGGGAAGGCAGCTGTAGGATGGCTCTTTGGTGACATCACCCAACCTTGACACAGCTGTCAATCAGCCTTACTCCGAACACTCAGGTCCCTCATTTGGAGCAGCTGACGGCGATGCCTGCATGGCCAGTGGAGAGCCTTTATCAGCAGGGATGGTGGACCTTGGGTACCTGAGGCTTCACTAGAGAGACTTGGCTCTTCTCCTGGTCATGAGATGGTCTTGCCAAGGCCAGGTCTTTGGCTCCTCTTCTCCCCTGGATCACAGCATGGATGCCACGGAATGTTGAGATTTTCTTTGGGGTCTGTGTGAACTGTAGATGCATGAGGAACCAAATGGTGCCTGACGTGCCTCTCAGTGTTCAGCCTGCACCAAGAATGAGCTAATGAGGAACATTCATGTTACTCTATTGTTCTTAGAAAGCATTGATCGAGTTTGTCTTCAAACTGTTCGTACTATCTTAAATACGGAGGCAGGGCAACATGACGTCAATGCCAGTTTCTAGAGCTCAGTGCCTCTGAAACCTGTCACACCATGACTGACCTGACTTGTCTGTTTTCTTCCGTATAAAGCTAGGATTAGAAGAGACAGCAATTGTTTCTCAAGTCCCTGCTTCCTTTCTCAGTTTGCCTTCCCTTAGGAGAAGCTGGGTGCTATGACATGGGGGAACTGAAGCCTCAGCCGCATGGCCACGCCCTCTCTGAAGATGCCAGCTTTTTGGTCAGCTTTAGGCCACAGCCCTAGCTTGCCTCAGGGCTACCATCTCTTGAGAGACCCTGAGTTAGAATCACATGGTCACTTCTGATGGCTTGATTTGTAGAAACTACTTGCAAATGCTTTCTGCTCAAAGCTACCAAGTGCTGGGGCAACTTGTTACGCAGCAGTAGATAACTGATACAGGTGTCTGTGTGCAACATGAGTTTGGCTCCTCCCAGCAGGGAGCATAAATCCTGGCAGAGCTGGGAGATGAAACAGCTGACCACTTCTGTGTGTGTGTGTGTGTGTGTGTGTGTGTGTATGTGTGTGTTTTGACTCTGGTCAAAAGAGGCTTCCTGCAGTCAAGGGTACTTAAAGATGTGCAAAGTTAAAGCAGGCGGGGGGTGGGGGGGATGGAAGGGTATTTTAGAAGGATCAAGTAAGTGTATGTAGCATCTGGGATGGGGTGAGTGACCTTGGCAGTGGGAAAGGGACCAGTTGATACTGAGTTTTAGAGCTGGTAAAGGAGTTTGGACTTTACAGAGTTTTAGGCATAAATTTAGAACTATCAGCCCGATTATCACATGGAGAATAGACAGAGGAGGACCAGAAAAGCGAGAACTGAACCACTTATCATTTATTTGTTCTATGATGAGACCCTATTAGTACATTATTAAATATACGTTGCTTTACTTTTTAACATAGAAGTCACTCTGAATACGTGACAAACTAGCCTTATTGACAAGACTTTTAAGTTGTGATGATTTTCTCATGCTGTTTGTTACTAAATGGATCTGCATACCTTCCTGACGGATGGCAGGGTGCACAGCCATCCCCTCGTGCCTGACGGTTCTGGGCTGGTGAGTTCATAAATCAGAACGCATTGCACCTGTACAAACACACACCCACGCGTCCGTTGGTCACAACTCCCAAACAACGGAGCAGCATGGCCATTCGAACAGCAGTCACACTGCATTATTCTGCCTATGTCATCTTGTCATGAGGTGAGTTAAAGGATACGGGATGTTGTGCATAGGTTACATGCAAATATTAGATCATTTTGTACAAGGGACTTTAAGAGTCATCAGAGTCTTGTTTCCATGGGGCTTGGTCCTGAAACCATCCCCGCAATGGATACTGAAGGCAGACTGTTATAAGTTATAATTAATCTCCTAATGATTCATATTTAGGGTGGGGTTTTTTAAAAAACTTCTGTTATAAGTAGTTATAACAGAAGTTGATATGAGGAAAGTCTTGCAGGATCTTTTTAAAACAAAATTATTGACTTATTATGTATACAGTGTTTTGCCTGCTGGCCAGAAGAAGGCACCAGATCTTATTACAGACGGTTGGGAGCCACCATGTGGTGGCTGGGAATTGAACTCAGGACCTTTGGAAGAGCAGCCAATGCTCTTAACCTCTGAGCCATCTTTCCAGCCCCTCATCTTGCAGAATCTTGTTTGGTGAGTTTTACTATCTGGTGTATTTTAGCTGGGAGTTGAAGGGTAGACAGGGAAGAAAGTATGTGGAAGATGGGGTAGACAGCCCTAATTCCCCAGTATATTGTGACGTCACCTATGGCATTTTCTGAGAGATTCTTAGTTTGGGACATTGCACGTCATGTGGGCCATTATATCCCGAGTCCTTGTCTGGGAAACACTCTCAGCAGTCTTTGTTTTGAACGTGTTGCCACAGCATGCTCTGGCTTGCTTCGCAGCCTGCCCTTGCTCTGCCCGCTCCATTCTACCCGCTTTCTTGTGCTGACCCTTGGCCTGTGACCCATCTCCCTTCTCCTGTGTTTACCTGCTTGTTATTGTTTTCTTTAGGTTCATCTGAGAAACATCATCTATGCAGGTTCCTCTCAGTCTTTATAACTGTTATAACTTTATATGCAGTTGCCCCGACATACGGTCTCAATATAGGCCAGGCTGGCCCCGAACTCTATGCAGAAGAGGATGACCTTGAACTTCTGATCCTCCTGCTTTCACTTCCTGAGTGCTGGAATTACAGGGGTGTGCCGGGACACCCAGATTCTCTCAGAATTGTGGGCGGGATACTTCCCACACATGCAATGTCATGTGCTTGCTCACTTCTATCTCTGAATTTAGAATGATATATAAGAACAATAATTTTATGCTTCTTTCTACTCAGCTATGAATTTATCAGGGCAAGATAATCATAATCATAATCTCTCTCTCTCTTTCTCTCCCTCTCTCCTTCCCTCCCTCTCTCTCTCTCTCTCTCTCTCTCTCTCTCTCTCTCTCTCTCTCACACACACACACACACACACACACACACACACACACACACACAATCACACCCAGCTTGGGCATCAGGCAAAGTTTTACTGGCAGGGCAAACACGTCAATGAGCCCTTATGGTAAACACAAGCAGTGGGTTCCGCCCATGGCTGAGTCTCTGCTGGGTGAAGATGGGCCAGCGGTGGAAGGAAACCGCATTGCTAAGAGGACTGAAGTGGTGGAGCATGAGCCTCTATCCTGGACAGGAAGGAAGTGAAGACCCAAGGGACTGGTAGAGAGGGAGCAGAGGTTTCAAGGACCCCAGGGATTTGAAGGACAGGTGTGGTGAGAATAGCACCAAGGTTGGGCTCCTGGGTAGTAGCTCAGTCAAACAGAAATGTCACCTAGGGTAGTATTCAACAGGCAGTTAGAAAATGTACCTCTCTCAGAGTTCCTAATTCAGTAGCCTCAGGTGGAGGCCAGGACCTATACATTTGACTGACACCCTTAAGTGAGAAATTCCCACTTAAGGTACTTCTTGAAATGGGATAGCCTTTGGTAGAAAGTGTATTGTTTGAGTTTAAGATTTGCGAGGTGGGGAGGGGGCCGCTCTTCCTGAAGTCAAAGACTGGATGTGGCCCCAGCAATGGATGCTTGGGGTAGAAGAACATGAAGGAAGATGGAATGAAGATTCTCAGGGTACACTGGGTTATCCCTGTGCATACGACGGTCACTCATCGAGGTGGCTTATGCTTAGAGGTAGCCAGGCTCAATCTCATTAGCCAAAGTCTTCCAGAAGGAAGGGAGTGGCTTTTGGGGGCATATTAGGTTATCTTTATTCTCTGGTGGTGGAGACCTTGCAACTAATAACTCTGATCCTCCTAGGGTGTTAAGGTTTGGCTCTGAAAGTGACACACGAAGGCTCAAGTGTTTGCAAACTTAGTCTCAGGCTGTTTGGGGGCTGTTTGTTTGGTGAGAAGTTGTGGACCCTTTAGGAGGTGGGACTCAGCTGGAGGAAGCAGCTTGCTGGACCCACGTCTTGAGTGGTGCCAGAGTTCACTGCAGGGTTACAGAGTGCTAGAAATGGAAACCTTGAGTGAGAATCTACACTTCCACAGGGTTCTGGTGCACCCTGTGTATTGACACCGAAGAAGGAAACGGAAGCTCTGAGACATTCCTGTTCAAAAGTGAACACTGTTTCAATACCCGGAAGTAGCTAGTGCTTGTGACTGGTGTTAGAATCACCTACTTGCCATGGGGGCGTGGCCCTGCCAGGTCTGTGAAAGGACAGACTTACCTCACCTCTCTCTTACCTCTTATCCCCTTTCTCTCCCTCCCTCTCTCTCTCTCTCTGTACCTTTTTCTTTCTCTCCTCATGCTCATTGAAAAAAACTCATACAACCTGGCATCTGGTATCTTCCTATCTTATTTCTTATTATTAACCATAAAAACTAGCATGGCAAAAACCCTCCGTTCAGTGGGTGTCAGCCTGCTGCCACCAGCGTGCTGTTGCTGAAGAGCAAGACAGGTAGGGACATCAGCAAGGAAGGAAAGTATAACTGCCCCATGGGAGCTTGACCATCTAACAACTCTGGGAGTCTGAAAACAAAAACAAAACCAAAAACAAAAACAAACAAAACCCTATAGGCAACGGCTTACTTGCTCTTCAACCTAAAGGCATTAAAATCTATGCAAAGCGAGTGTGCCCATCAGTGTGCCCATCAGTCTCTCCGAAAGAATCTAGAATCTCTGGCTGTTTACAGAGGCGAATTCCTTGATGGGACTCACAGAAGCCCCAAATTGGACATCAGCATATTTATGACCCATTTGGCATCTTTCTTGGGACCTAGGCAGACCTGGGAGCCCCTCTAAGGCCCCCTCCCTGCCCCCGGCAGTTACTTAATCGAATTTACAATCAGCACACAAAGAAGACAGAGGCATCAGCTCTGCTAGCAAGCTCCCTGCCCTCCTGTCCCCAAGAAGAATGTGGGCTGACAGGGACACAATTAAAACGGGATTGATTTATTGAGCTGGAATGCTCTGACCCCCTCCCCCACCCCCTCCCCTCCAAATCTCAGCATCTCTCTGTTTCGTGCAATCACCATCTCCAAACAAGAGCCAGCCCTACACAGTCATCAGGGAGCCAGAGGCATTCTTCTTTACCAAAGGTAGCTTCACCCCAGGAGCCCATAAAAGCAAAAACCACATGAAAGAAGTCCCTTACTGCATGAGGGCCTGGATAAGGATCTGGAATTCAGCAGGGAGGGACATCTAAACCCAGAAAGCGGGGCAGCAGGAATGAAAACTGCTAACCTTGGCTTAGAGGAGGAGGAGGAGGAGGAGGCGGCGGCGGGGAGATTAAGGGGTTAAGACGCTGTGGGCAGGGAGCCCTCCTTCCGCCTTTTATATGATGAAACTGTACATTTCTGTTAGAAATCAAGGGCTCATCAAGGCTTTGGAATGTTGATGGGGAAGCTGGTGGGCTTCCAGGGGAGGACGAAGTCCCTGCATTTGAAATTAGTTCCCTCTTTGAACCGGTTCATCAAACCGGACGCCAAGGTGTGCCTGGGTCTGCATCTCCCATGTCTTTTGTTTTGTTTAGTGCCTCAGCCAGAGTTCAAAACTCCGATGGGGAGAAAAGTGGCTATTTATTAGGTGTCCCCCTCCCCCAAGAAAACTACAATAATTAGAAACAATTCTCTCTGTGTGTGCACACCTTGGCCTCCGATGACTGGGATGAAGTGATGCTGGGAATCACGGCCACTACTTGTGGCTGCTGGATTTCTTGGGTCATAGATATCTAGCCTACAGAGATGATGGACCCCTCTCTGAGCAGGCCAGGAAAAGGCTGGGGAGATGTGCTGTGAGGAAAGGCAGCGAGATAAAAGTCCTTGTAGGCAAACTGGCTGCACCCAAGAAAAAGAGAAAGACACTTGGACATCGGTTTGATTTTCTCTCTGAACTTATCAGAGTTAAGTGATCACTTTCTGTCCTGGAGCACACTGGAGTGAGTGAGGGGACAGAGAGAGAGAGAGAGAGAGAGAGAGAGAGAGAGAGAGAGAGAGAGA
>OU015756.1:50781750-50792005 GCA_907169655.1 Acomys percivali | reverse complement strand
AGAAGAAGAAGAAGAAGAAGAAGAAGAAGAAGAAGAAGAAGAAGAAGGGGAAGAAGGGCTTTGTCTGAATGGAGCTGGGATTCAAGGTGCCAGAAAGACGCAATAGCTGAGAGGTAAAGTGGATGTGCCATGGGTCTCATAAGTAAAGAAGCAAAAGGCGTGTAGAGGAGACCTCCACGGCACCTCCCTAATCTGCTGTGGTCTGGCTGTGAAATGTCCCCCACAGGCTCTTATGTTTGAATACCTGGGCCCCAGCTGCTGGTGCTGTTTTGGTGGCTGGGGGTGGGGTGTGGTGGGGTGTGGTGTGGTGGGGGGCATTATAGAACCATTGTGACATGAAGGCTATCGCCTGGCTTTGCTTCCGGTCTTGTTCTCTCTGCTTCCTGATTCTTCCACGCGACTCTGCAAACCCCAGCTACCACGGAGCCCTGCCAGCCACTTTGTGTTTCCTGCGATGACATCCCGACTCCTCTGAGCTGTGGACCAATCTATGTTTTTCTCCCCTTAAGTATCTTCTGTCAGATATTTGGTCATTGTGATTAAAAAAAAAAAAGTCCATATACTGAGTGGACAACAGCTGCCACCTGTCATGCATATCTCTCCTGCTTGGAGCTGGAGCCAGGTGGTTGAGAATGGCTTCGACGCAGGTGAACTATGGAGTGGGAAGGAAACACGGAAGAGAATGAGTCCAGTCTTCCCAGAGGCCTATGCTTTCCCTATCTATCTCTACCTCATCTCACTTTTGGGGCGTCAAATCCATCAGTCTCTTCTTCACCAGGAAGTCTTAACTTTTGTTTCTCTCAGCTTCTCTCCCACCCTCCCTACAGGACCCAGCTTCTTGGCAGTCACTTAACCAATATTTAAAGGCCAAGCGCCTGCCTAGACATTTCAAAATAGCTCTCTTCGTTGGCTATTAGGGCAAGACACACAGTAAGTTGTGGTCACACTAAGTGGGACAGACTCAGCATGTACTTATTAAGCTAGTGTTATTTGTTTGTTTCACTGTGAGTCCACTCACCCTGCCAAGGTGCAAGGCTTCAGAAGGCAGAGACCCTACCCTGTATGCTACCCAGTAGCTCACCCATCACAGGTGTCAGCGTACACGTATTGATTCCTGGACAGAGTGACTGTGCTTGGGCCTGTTGGCTTGGCGTCAAACACAGGCTTCAAGTCTTTTGCCTTTGGGCTTTGCCCATTGCATCATTCCACGCGCGGTGGACCAGATGGGTTGCTCCTTGGTGTGTGACCCAGCGAAGCTTGACTTTATAGCTTTGCTTCCATTCTGTGCAGCAGGGAAAGTTATAAGGTCTACATAACAGGCCTGCTCTGTCCTCCACAGTAGGAGAGGGATGTGTTGAAAATTCATTTAAGTGTGAATCTGAGAGCCTGATGGAAACCAATGATCGATCACAAGGCCCCCAAATTGGGCAATCTGTTTTTCCTACATATCCTTGACTTAAATTTTAGTTTAGTTTTGAGACTGCATTGTAATTACAACATTTCTCTTTTCCCTTTCCTCCCCCCAAATGTGCCATATTCCGCCTCCTTACTCTCCTTCAAATCCATGGCCTCTTCGCCAATTGTTATTGATTGCTTGTATGTACTTGTATGTACATATATATATTCCCCAATATAACCTGTTGAATCCACATACTGTTAACTTGTATGTGTGTTTTCACGGCTGACCATTTGGCACTGGACAACCAGTTGGTTTGCTCTTCCCTGGAGAGGGTCACCTCTGCTGCTCCCAGCTTTTCTCGGTTGCCTGCAGTTCTTTGTGTCGGCTTGGAGCCTCATGAGCTTTTCCCCATTCAGTTTCACAGGCTCATTGGCGTCCTCCTTACCCATTACTTCTGAGTTTGATTGAAGTCTTGTGTGTAAATCTTTAGGCACCACCAAAGGCAAATGACAGTCTTCTTGCTATCTGTGCTCTGGAGTCACGTTTTCCTTCTTAGACTGATGACATCCTCCTTTTCCTTACACCTTGCCATAGTTGAGCTTGAAAACTTCACTTTTCCCTTCCTCTTTCCCTGGCCCTCTACTCAGAAGCCAAGAGGATGGTTAGTTTGAGCTGTCAACTTGATGTAATCTCTAATCACCTGGGAGAAGAGCCTCTGAGTGTCTGTGGGCCATTATCTCAATTGTCTTCATTGTTGTGGGAGGACCTACCCACTGTGGGTGAGGCTAGTCCCTTGGCTCAGAGTATTGGACTGTATACAAATGGAGAAAGCCAACTAGTCAGAAGCATGCATGTATTTTATTGATTTATTGCTCTCTGGTCTTGACTGTACATATGATGTGACCAGTTGCTTCAAGCTCCCGCTGCCTTGACTTCCCTGAAATTGTAATCCAAGTAAACCCTTTCTTCTACAATTTGCTTATATCAGAGGTTTTGGGGCCTTTTGTTTTTGTTTGTTTGTTTGCTTTTTGGTTTTTCGAGACAGGGTTTCTCTGTGTAGCCTTGCCTGTCCTGGACTCCCTTTGTATACCACGCTGGCCTCGAACTCATAGTGATCCACCTGCCTCTGCCTCCCGAGTGCTGGGATTAAAGGTGTGTGCCACCATGCCCAGCTATATCAGAGTATTTTAAGTTGAAATTAATTTAACGGTAGGGTCTAATGAATGTTTACTATTAGCCTTAGTAATTATTATTACGGCAGTATTTTCTAACTCACCAGCAATCAATGGAAACACAGACATCTGGGTATTTTATAATTATAAGAAGCCTTTACCTGAGGCAAGGCAGATATTACCTCCTAAGCTATCCTCCAATAACTCCCAGTCTCCATTCCATTCCATTCCATCTGCTTCTAATAATTTCTATTTGGGCTACCTCCCATCCATAATCCCAAAATACCTGCTAAGGTTCTGTATCTCTTCCATGAGGAACTTCAGAGTTCCTTCTCTGGGCCCATGCGGCTCTATTCATATCCCATGGTGATTCTCCTCCTCCTCCTTCCTCCATCCCATCTCTTTTTTCTCCTTCCCAAGATCCTCTCTGTCTCCCAAAGCTTGGGAACCTTAGCCACGCCTATCCCCTTTGCCTGCCCAGGGGTGTCAGCTTTTTATTGGTCAAATAGGAATAAGTTTTTAAGGCAAGGTTACATAGCAATACTTGGGGGGCACAGAGACAGCAAGCAGTAATTAGAGTTAAAATACATCAGACTGACCTCCAACAATTTCATCACAGCAAAAGGAAATGAAACTAAAGCCACCAGGCCTCCCTTGTTCTGGGTTTAATTTTCTCCAGTCCCTGTTGTTTCCATCTTGGCCTTTGTCCTGCTTCCAGTACCAGATCCTCCTCGCTGTGGTCGTGGCGGTGGGTGTAACATGTACGCTGTTATCTCTGGCAGACCATCAGACACACTCAGATCCGATTCCTGAAGGAGACGGGGCTGCAGCCAGGTGTGCCCCTCACACCCTCCATCTGCACACACTCCATCTCTCCTACCCTCCAAGCTCTGTTCACACTGTCTTACTTGCCCTGAGCAGGCTACATTTGCCCTGTCCTTACAAGCCTGGTTCACACACAAATCCTGACAGCATGACAAACCAGGAGCTTGTTGCCAGCTTTGCAGTCGGAATTCTAATTTTAGACCTCCAGTGTCTGCCCTGCTCTTTAGGGACCCTGGTTAGTTTGTTTTTGTGGACACTGATGTGAGGATTCTTAGGGGATGGAGCTATTGGTCTAGAATGTTCTTTCCTGAGTTCAGTGCTAGAGCCAGGAGGGCAGATTGGATAAAAAAACTTGATATTACGTGTGTGTGTGTGTGTGTGTGTGTGTGTGTGTGTGTGTGTGACTGTGGTTTACTAGAGACATGTGGAGGGGCACTTGATAAGAAGAGTGAATGGCATGTGTCCTGCACAATACTGTCTCTTTCTGGAAGTCTCCAAACATTTAGTAGTGATGACATTCTGGAGGCAAGGACCAGTTCTCTGCAACCAAGGATGGTCTGCCCTGTGGATCTGGGTGCCGCAGGTGACTCAGGGGTAGATAGGCCACAGGATTATGAAAACAGGAGTGGGTGGATTCCCGTGAAAGATGATACCTTGGCTTTGGGCTAATTAAATACCATCCCCCACCTTTTTCCCTCAATGGCTTGGTGGTTCTCAGGTGGCACTGGGATACCTTTCTTATCCTATTTGGGTGCAAGGACTAAAATTCTTCCTTTTGTTACTTTTAGTTCAATATCTGGCACAATCAATTGCTGGTGTGTGTGTGTGTGTGTGTGTGTGTGTGTGTATGTTGAGTGTGTACATGCCTGCACACGTGCATATGTGTGTAATGTATAAAGGCTAGAGGATATTTTCCTTGGGTACACCCATCCATCTTCTTTTTTCTTTTTTTCTTTTTCTTTTTGAGACAGAGGTGTTCCCTCCGCTCCCCACCCCCACCCCTCTCTCTCTCTTTTTCTTCCAGACTCAGGGCTTGCCAAGTAGACTAGACTGGTTATCCACTGAACCCCAGAGATTTGCCTGTGTCCATCTCTTCAGTGCTGGGATTAGAACCGTCCACCAGCAGGCCAAGGTTTTTAAATGTGAGCTCTGGGAGGTGTGGAATTCAAATCCATATTGTTTCTTAATTTCAACATCACAATCGTAACCACTATGGTACCATGCCTCCAAGTAAGGAATTTGGTGGTAGAATAACAGTGTGATAGCAACTGGCCAGCGGTCAAATGTCTGGGACAGATAGGAGATCTTTTGGCATCACAAAGACTGTGGCTTATCCCTGAGGAAGTATGATGACTGCCCAGAGTGGTCAGGTGACCTTGCCACGGCGCCCCAAGATGGATAAGAAATCATAGGAAAACTGACTTCTGATGAACTGCCCCCAAAGCGGCCACTCTGTCACCAGTCCCGTCTTAGGTCATATTTTACATGCTGGCTGGGACACAGGGCTGTGGGATCATAGCTGAGCCATCTGACTTTAAAATATGTAAGGGCCAACTTGGGAATTTTATCACATTTCTGCTGCCCAAGCATGAAGTCAGCTGGCCTGGCCCTGACGAGGAGCGTTTCGCTTGTAATTAGCTGAGTGTTTTGATTTTATTTTTACTTTATTATTACGTTAATAATCATTCTGCTAGACTTTAGTATGAGGCAAACTCAGAGCCACTCGGCAGCAGCAGAGAGGTGAGTCATAGCCATACAATCTGGAGGCTCGAGGTGGGGGGGGATGGCGGGTGCTGGGGAAACATAAATTATTGTGACCGTCTTATAGGCACTGAGTTAATTATTGTGTGCTTGCCAGCTGCCCTGCACCTTCATCAACACTGAGATGCAAGGGTTGGTTCTTTAGAGGGAAGAGACCAGAAAGCCCTATGGCCTTCTGAGGGAGTCTGGGACAGAATTCCCAGCACCAGCTGGAACCCGTGTGCATCCACCCTGGGGCACCTGGGTTTGAGCGGTATCACAGCTTCTCCGTTTTCCCAAGGCAAATAAATCAGGCTTCGTTTTCCACCTGCCGCTCATGACAGGAAACTCATGTGTAGTGGGTGACGTCCTCTTAGGGGATGAAGAAGGGGACATCTCTTTCTTCCCTGGGAAGGTGAGGAATCCTTGGGTTTAAGGTAATTCAGCGAAATCTAAGAGCAAGTATATGGGCTTGAGGCCACAGTGGGAAATTCTCACTCCTGGTCAACGTGCGCTGACTTGAAGTGGGTGATTGATTAAAATGGAATGAGCTAATGGTGATGAAGCCTGCTGGGGAGTGGGGGTGGGGTTGGGAGGGACAGCGGGAAGCGGGCAAAAGTGCAGGAAAGGGAAGAAGGTGCACCACAACCAAAATGTCTGGATTATATAGTGGGGGGAAGGGGCGTCTCTGGGAGAGAGGAAGCCCCGCCCTGCTGCAGGACTTGATCTCACTGTCCTCCTGCCTGGTCCTACCAGGGCCTCAGCAAAGGCAACCACTGCCTGTTGCCTGCCTGTTCACGTTCCAAGCTGCTTTCAGCCTGTGTTGAAGGTCTCCAGACTTGGAGACTTTCACACTACAGTCCCCAGTCTCAGGGAATCCATATGAATTGATTTTAGTTTTGCCAGTCTTAGAGTGAGGCTCCTCTCAGGCCATGTAGCTAGCTCCACTCTTTAAGCAATGGGAGGCAGGCAGGGAGGGAAGGGAAGGAGAGAGGAAGGAAGGGAGGAAGGAAGGAAGGAAGGAAGGAAGGAAGGAAGGAAGGAAGGAAAATAAACCTAACCAAAATTAAAAACCGAACCAAACCAACCAACCACTATCACCATCAGTGACACCCCCAGAAAACAAACAAATAAATACCACCACCTCCCCATTCCCCCAAACCCCAGATGTCCAATGGTTTTCCAGAAAAAGAGCGAATGGCTCGCCTCAATTTACTGAGCCTCTTCTAGCTTCTTCTAGAACAAGACAGAAGTTTCTTTCCCAGGACTCCCAGCCTCTCGGCTCTGTGGCCTTGAGTAAGCTACCTCAGCACTCTGGCGATCAGAGTCCCAATTGGCCTACGATGACTTTTCCATAGAGAGGGAATATCAGAAAGATTTGATGCTATGACACATGTCTGTCATTTAGCACAAAGCCAGGCCTGGACTCTGCTTCCAGAACGTAAGTGCAGGTAGAAGATTGGGCTTTGAGAAAGCGTCTGTAGCTTCCCCAGATATATTTTGTTTATCCTAGCATTCTCAGCATCAAGGACCCTCGTACGTACCTAAAAGCTTGTGGTTACTCGAACAGGTATGAAAGGCGATGTTTAGCGATGGCCTGAGAGGGCTCAACTTCCCTTCTCAGCCCACAGTGAGAGACGACTGTCGGAGTGAAATGTCCACGGTGCTCGAGTGGGCATCTGGGCATGCGCAGAGCCCGGGACAATGACGTCAAATGGGATGTTGAGGCAGATGTATTGCAAGTCCCAGGGTAGCCTGGGCTATGCAGTGAGCTCAGGGCTAGCCTGGGATATGTAAGTAGACTTCATAGCAACTCTCCCTTCCAAAGAAACCCACTGTAGCTGGACGATAGCAATGTCCAGTGTGTCGTTGGCCTGTTTACTGGTGCTACAACAGGACGCTACAGAATAGATCATTTACAAAGAGAATAAAGTTATTTCTCAGAGACCGGTAGGCTGGAGAGCCAAGATTAAGGTACCAGCATCTAGGGAGGTCCTTCAGCTTGCTGTGACATTGAATAGGGGTCTTGTGGTAAGAGAGATTCCATGGAAGGGAGCATTCAGAAAAGGGTCCAGAGAAAACTGAAGGAGTCAAAATGCCTTCTGAAAACCCATTCCCGCGTGCTAGAGACTCACCCCTGCTGGAGCACCTTTAGCCCATCTTGAGGTTAAAGTCACATCTCCCGACATCACTGCAATGGGAATTCACTTTCAACATAAGTCTTCAAACCATAGCAATTGTCTTATTGTCTTGGAATAGCCCTGCACAAAATGGTACTAGAAAGGAAAATTGTGTGTGTGTGTGTGTGTGTGTGTGTGTGTGTGTGTGTGTAGATGTTTACTTGTGTGGGTGCTAATAAATCGCATGAATAAAAAGAAACGTGCGAGGAAACGATTTATTTCATCTTACACTTCCAAGTCACAGTCTATTAGTGAGAGAAGTCAGGAACTCAAGGTAGAAACTTGAGGTGGAAAACACTTGGAGGAACCGGCTCTGGACTGGTCAGCTAAATTTCTCATACAACCCAGACTCGCCCACCTAGGGATGATGGCACCACCACCATCAGGATGGGCCCTTCTCCATCAATTGACAAGTAAAACAAAACAAAACAAAACAAAACAAAACAAAACAAAACACAAAAACCAAAACTGCCCCTGCAGACACCTTCGCCGGCCAGTATGATGGAGGCAGCTCCTCGGCTGTAGTTTCCTCTTCTCAGGTATGTCAAGGTGACCTCCGAAGCTCCGACGTCACTCCACGGTGAAGGTTTTTCCCTGCCTCTTCACCTTACTTCTCTGAAGCCCTTCTTTCTTCCCTGTCTCCTGTCCTCTCTTCTTTTCACTGCTCTAGGGCCTATATACTTCCTCATCTCTTGCCCAAGTGATTCATGCTCCGCCCCCCCACCCCGCCCCTTTGTATGCTAGATCAACATTTGTGTCCCATTTCTTGCCTTCTTCAAAAACTTCAAAAATAGTTTCTTATAAGATTGTCAGCCCCACAGCTGGATTGTTTGGGGGAGGGGGCGTAGCATCCATTTGTCAAGTTGTATAATGATCACATGACATAACGGCAATAAAAGTGTTTTTGAAGTGCAAGATGTCGCACCAGTCCATCCATCTGTCCTTCCATTGACACAAGAACCATTTGTGAAGATTTGTCTAGGTGCTGGAGACTGAGGGAGTCAAGATGTTTGAAAGGAAGCCAGGCCATAATATGACTTATTGTAACAGGTTATAATAAATACCACAGTGGCTACATCTCACAGGTGACGGCGGGATAAAGAAGTCATAAGTCCACATTACTATAGATATAGCTATTTGGGCCGGCAGAGTGGCCCAATGAGTCAAGGCACTGACCTCCAAGACTGATGATCTGAATTCGATCTCCAAGGCCCACCTGGTGAGAGGGGAGAAATAACTATTATAAGTTGCCCTTTGACCTCTACATACCCGCTAACTGCGAACAAACGTCATAAATTATATACAATAGATATCTGAGGTAGAAGTACAGTAGAAGCAATGTATTTTGAGTGCCCTGGAGAAAATAAACTTTCTTTCTGGAATAGACTCTTTCTGGAATAGACCTCCCTTTCTGACTCCCCACTCTCCATACCACTAGAGTCCTTAATGACAAGCCCAAACATTCTGGGTCCCTGATTATAGCTGGCATCTTTCTTGTATCTCCAAAATCAGTCCTGTGCTCAGGGGCTGTAACCTTCTACATGGGGTGTGTCATTTGACTTCACGAGGCATCATTTTTCTCATTTGTCAAATCTATATGCGAAGCCAGGGTTACCATAGAAATATAAACATTCCTTATAAAAACAAATAGTTATTGGACACTGACTTGCTATGGTGTCCTGATGTCCTCTGGTACCCAGCCTTGGTAGCTGGCACCTGAAAGCTGTATAAAATCTTCACTTCAGGCCTCGTCATGATTAAATTCCTTGATGACTTGCTTCAAAATTCCCTTGTCTTAGGGTCTTTCAGAAAAAAACTACATGAGGGAGTTCCTGGGAGTGTGGGCAATGGAGACAGAGTTTAGGCCCAGGGACATCGGGCTAGATCAGGAGAGCCTTCCTCTTTTTGGGCACAAGATGGTGGCTGAAAGCACCAACATTTGTTCCTCATAGTTCTGGAGCTGCAAGGTCCAGTTTCAAGAACGGCAATAGATGTGGAAACCCCCCCCCCCCCCCCATTAGCTCTTGGGCTAGTTTTCTCTGGCTCCTTTGTCAAGCCTGGGCTCCTTAGTTTTGACATTTATTTATTTTTTTCCTTTTACTTCTTCTTTGGTTTGTAGATATTAGTTCCTCTCACTGTAAAAGGGGGCTCATCGCATTTGTGAGCCTCCACCGTCATGAGCTACTTGTCTCTCAAAGGCCATACTCCCAAACATCATAGGTAGGGATTCAACCAATGGATTTCACTGATGTTCATGAGATACAGTTCAGCCCATAGAACAAAGAAGCGGCCAGGGCTAATTAAAGATGCTGAAACCAATGCATAAATATCTCTTTCCTCTTTTCTGCCAAGGCCACTGGAAAGAAACCCAACTTTTTAACGATGGCTCTCTTTTGGTTTGAGATTTATTGCAAATACACTTCCTTTGTTTCTTCTATAATCATGTCATCGAGTGGCCCAGAGATACATGTCAACAGGGCAGCCTTCCGGCTGGAAAGGGACCCAGAATGTTTGGGCTTGTCATTAAGGACTCTAGTGGTGTGGAGAGTGGGGAGTCGGAAAGGGAGGCGCTGGCAGGCTTGCCAGAGGACCTTCATTAAACTCCAGGAGGGGTGGGTGGGGTGAGCCATCCAAGCCTTGGGTTTGGCAGAGTTTATGGCCGAGTGGTAGGAAGCAGAACAGTTTTGTGTCTCTGGAACCCCCCTTAGCTCTTGGGCTAGTTTTCTCTGGCTCCTTTGTCAAGCCTGGGCTCCTTAGTTTTGACATTTATTTATTTTTTTCCTTTTGGGTTTTTTTCCCCCTCTCATTACAAATATATATGAAGTCAGTCCCTGGAAAACACTGTAGGCCTGAGACAAACCTAGTGTACTGGAACCAAAAATGCAAGGATCTTCTCTCTCTCTCTCTTTCTCTCTCTCTCTCTCTCTCTCTCTCTCTCT
>OU015756.1:50737557-50773265 GCA_907169655.1 Acomys percivali | reverse complement strand
CAGGGTTTCTCTGCATAACCCTGGCTGTCCAGGACTTGCTTTGTAGACCAGGCTGGCCTCGAACTCACAGAGATCCTCCTGCCTCTGCCTCTCTGAGTGCTGGGAATTACAGGCATGTGCCACTGCACCTGGCAGAAGTCACTTTGAAAAAAATTCCCATTTGATTATATTGCTCCCTATCGGAAATTAACTAAGACATGGAAAATGGTAAAGAAGAAATCACACGCCCCACCGTGTATAACTTCATGGTACATTTCCTTTTCCACCTTTGTATTTTCTGACTTCCAGTTGGTGCCTGGAACTTACAAATTTCTCTTCAGAGTGGATGTTGCTCTTTGTTTACTCAGCATTTATTCTTTTCCTTGTGCTTCTAAATACCAGGTTTTGTTCTGGAAATCTGTGGGTTTAGTTGAAAGTTAGCTCACTAGCTTCCTGGTAGGGTTGGCCCAACATGCAACAGGAAGTTGTCTAGTGGGCTTTGCAGCCCTAAACATGGAGCCTTCAGCATGGCGCTTTTGTAGCTTGTCTTTCTTTGTGTCTAGAACTTTGGCAGCCTTGGCTGGAGTTGTGTGGCAGCCACCTTGGGCTATGTACCAATGCTGAGGCTGAAATGATTGACAAGATTCAGGGAGGAAAGATGACAGAAACCCAGACCCTTGATGACCGAACCAGCCCTGTACCATCTACCTCCAAATCCTTGTACGACACAAACATTAACTTACCTTCTTTAGCCCCCTTTTTGATGTGGGTTCTCTCACCTGTAACTCCTGGAAATTATTTCCCAATAGGTAACTTATGCTAATGTATGTACTCAAGTGTAGCATTTGCATAACTCCTCTGCCTGTCTAATTTTCATCGCATTTGTCTGATTTACCCATACTCTGGGTAAATGTGCATGCACGCCTATGCACACATGTGTCTGTGTGGGAAATATAGTGAATGCACACTGCTGGAAAAACAAAACAAAACAAAACAAAACAACAACAACAACAACAACAGGTACCAAAATGGCAGAGCAAGGTAATCTCAGCCCTCTGATTTCAGAGAAAATGACAAGTCAGTCTCCCAATAGTCCCAACACTCTGGCTCATCCATCGCTGTTTCACAGTAATGGCTGCAAACTTTCCTTTGTCCTGTCACTCAAAAGTGGAGACACCGCATACCCCCTGCCGTAGCTCCACCTTCTTCCAGGCTCCTCACCCCTAGCCTTCCTCTATCCTTGGTAGCTATGCCTTTGGTCACTTGTGGGCTCAGAATCTCCCTCTCTGCAGGAGCCTCCTTACTGCCACTGAAGTCTGAGTCACTCTCGGTTCAGTAGTTACCATGGAAACAAGCCCTAGCCAAGCAAAAGTGGTTGTCTTTGACCCTGTGGCCCTTTCAAGTGTTTGTTGCTATAATTGGCTATGTCATCATCTTTATACATATTCGCAGGAAAGAGAAAAAGAATAAAATATGACTCTGACTTCATCCCAAGCATAAAATTTACCATGAGATGATATTAGTCTTAACAGGCAAACTAGAAAACTATTATGTTTCAAGTCTAGAAGAAAGCAGGGGTATCCCTGGGGACACAAACAACTCCAAAGGAAAATAGAACAAAGAAACAAACACTGGTGAAATGAATGTTATTAAACTTCAAAAGTATGTAGTAAAAGATATCAATAAGAAAGCTGAAGTCTTGGGGTATAGCTCAGTGGTAAGGCGCTTGCCTAGTGTGAGCAAGTTGAGTTGAGTTGAGTTCTGTTCCCAGCACAGGAGAGGCGTGCTGGGGCTGAGTGAGTAAGAAAATAACCAGAACACAGAGTACTAGCAAAGATTGTGTCTTCATATTACTTAATATGCCACGGGACGGGTAACGGAATCAAAAGACTTTACAGTTGCTTTATGAGGAAGACACGCACACAGCCACACATACACAAGAACATTTAATGCTGTTAGTTGCTATTAGGCCTTGAATCTGAAAACTCTACCCTAGGCTGTGGTGCTTCAGGTATTTATTTCCCAGCTTGTGGTGGTGTTTTGGGAGGCTGTGGAATGTCTGGAGATGGAGCCTCGCTGGTGCAAGTAAGTCACTGAGGGCCAGAGGTTCAGATTTATTTTATTCTGAAGTACGTGTGTCCCTGTGTGCATGTGTGTATGTGAGTGCAGGCTGCCTGCCAGGCAGTATCAGATCCTCATGAAGCTGCACTGCAGGTGTTTGTGAGCTGCTTGGTGTGGGTGCTGACAACCAAGTTTGGGCCCTCTGCAGGAGCAAAATTTGCTAAGCCATCTCTCTAGCCCCAGGACCAGACTTTAGAGCTTACCTTTGATCCCCGGTTTCTCGGCGTCTTCTCTGCTTCCTGTGCCCTGTGATGTGAACGGTGTTCTCCCTGTACATGCTCCTGACACTGCACTATCCTATCCACAGAGCCTAGGTTCCTGCCTTGAGTTCCTACCTCAACTCCCTCAATGACGGGCTGTATGTATCCTGTAAAATGAGACAATCCCGGTAGTCAAGTTGGTTTGGGGCAGTGGTTTAACTACAATAATAGAAATAAAACAAGAACAGCCTGCAAGTTATATTCTGGCAAAGAATCTGAGTGCACTTGCTCTGTGTTCTGAAAAATTGAGTAAAATGAATGAAAAAAAAAAACCCCAAATAATATACTAATTAATGTTTTAAAAGATTTATTTATTATTATGGATACAGTGCTCTGCCTGCATGTACACATACAGGCCAGGAGAGGGCATGAGATCACATTACAGATGATTGTGAGCCACCATATGGTTGCTGGGAATTGAACTATACTAATTATTTTGACGAAGTAAATTTCAACACATCACTGCGGTTGGGCTGTGGCGTGGTTACTGCTGGCTGCTTTTGGTAAGGCTTACAGTAAAACGTAAAAAAGACTTAAGGTAAGCACGGAGTTTGATTGTAGGAACCAGGCCCGACTGGGCTGCCTGCCTGTCTTGCTGTTTCATGTCCTGTTTCTAGCAGCTTCCATGTCTGTGTTTATCTTAGTTAGCTAGTTATGTTTACTGCTCTGAGAACACACCCCCTCCCTTCCTCGAGACTTTTCCTCCTGTGTGCAATCACCTCTTGAGGGATTTCACCTGGGAGGAGGATGCCTGTTTTGCTGCCTATAAGAAGGCTCTTTGGAACTCTGGGGGAATGAGAATAATAAACCGCTGCCGCGGCTGCTGCTGCGGCTGCTGCTCTCTTAGCACTAAGGACCCGCTGTGTAATTGTGTGTGTGTGTGCGTGCGCGCGTGTGTGCATGAGTTAAATCCGCAGTCCCTCGCCCTCGACTCGGTACCGTGGTGGTGCAGGCAGCACACTTGATGTCAAAGACGCCATAGAAGTTGAAGCGTGTCTTTATTGAGAGGCTGCACGCTTTGCACTGGAAATAGGAGGGTGCCTTGAGGCAACTTCAGGATGTTGTGACACCTTCTTTGTCTGCAACTTTAAACATGAGCCACTCTCTGGCCAAACTGTGTTGTTGACATCTTCCCAGCCTCACCTGGAGTGTCAGATCCTCATTCAAGTCGTGGACAGGATCCATTTGTTGGTGACTGGGTGGTAGAGGTCCTGAAAGCCGGCTGCTCACCAGGGTTTATCCTCAGGGCCGGGGAGGGGTTACCTTCAAGACCCCTCCCAAGCAGCTCATCCTGTGGTTCTCCTTCTCAGAGGAAAACCTCCCACCTGACCAGGCAAATCCTGCCCGAATAGCTCCCTGACCATTAAGTCAACAGCGGCTGATGGGTGATCCTAATTGTATCTGCGAGACCATTGTATTTGTTGCACTGCGGCCCTGGAAGTGACACTCACGTTTGTGGTCCTGAAGCTCAAGGGGGAGACTGAAGAATGCGGGGGGCCTTGTGTATCTTTTTCAAATTCTGCCAAGCTCAAATCTGTTTAGCGTTCTTCCTGGGTAGCCTCTGCTTTCTCATCTTGGCTCCTCTTCTTCCACTCTCTGCTTGTGTTTTTCTCTGTTCCAGCTGGTACTACTTAGTGCCCCTTCACTTTCTAGAATGTTCCCATTCTCTTCTGTGAGGGCTTGCATATTCTCTCTGTCTCTGTCTCTGTCTCTGTCTGTGTCTCTGTCACTCTGTCTCTGTCTCTCTGTCTCTGTCTGTCTGTCTGTCTGTCTGTCTCTCTCTCTCCACCCCCTGGTGTGACTCTCCCTCATCTAGCCAAGTCCTGTCCTAGCAAAGGCCTTCATGTAGGGCTATGCTGACTAGCTCAGGCCAGCTGGAGGTGTAGTCTCATTACACTGTACTCCCAGTTTGCATGAAATAATCATACCCAACCACTGGCTCTGTATGTGTCCACTGCCATCTTCTTAAGCCGAGGGGACTGGATCTAATGTCGTTCGCCATTTTAGCTTTTGCACTAAGGTCTGGTACCTAGTGGGGTCCAATGAACACATGTTGAATATATGGATTGGTGTTCTGCCTGCTTAGCTGTACAAGGACTGGGACTGCGCCCCCTTAGTCCCCTATCCCCCAATAATCTATGATTACACAGTCCAGTCTAAGCACCTCAACTGAAGGTGACTTCTAAACATTTGGAAGCATAGGGGAGCTCCTACAGCAAGTAGCTCCATGCTGTGACTAGCCACTCTGCAGCCAGCCAGCCATGGCACAGTCCTCTTTTCAGGCTGTGTGCATCCCAGTAACACTCCTGCCCCCCCATGCCCCCGCGAAGGCAGATGGGTTGGCTATGGACACTCAGGTTCAAAGACTTGCCCAAGTACGGCCTCTGCCTTCAGGTAGTTTCTGTCAGCCAAATTGAATTGGTGAAGACAGACACTTTTCCATCCCTCTTCTTTGGCAGGGAAGACAGACAGTTCCTCCTTTGTGGCCGGCAGCATTGGGGAGCCAGAAGGCAGCTATGCTGGCTACCATGTGGGGTGTCTGTGCTGCCACCATTTGCCCTGGGGAACCTACTGGCCTATCTTGGACAGTTGCATGGTTAGTGGTTGTGTCCCTCTGGCCAGCAGTGGGCAGCAAGCAGCAGACCACCCGGGTATAGGCCTGTTTCCTATTTGCCTGTCGCCATGTGGCCTGTCCACCTCAGCTGCCTGAGGAAGGCCAGCTGCTTGGCAGGAGTCCGGAGATGCAGCGAGGCCTGTCTAGCCTGGCTTACTCCCCTTGGCACTAACTTTATGGGAGAGCCTGGGAGAAGCAAAGGCCAGGCTAATGTCCAGTATCATGTGACCTAGGAGAGGCCAGATGCTTCAGAGCAACTGCCAAACTCTTAGCAGAGAGAGGGACACAAGCTTGGAAGGAAACGAAAGAGCCATGTCTCTCTTGGAACAAGTTGGCGCCACAAGAAAGCTGTGTGGAAGGTTCTTCTAGGATAAGCGTGTCGAGAGTCCGATCTTCAAGAGGTTCTAAATCTTTAGAGCTAGAAGCAAGGACAAATCGATATTTTTAAGCCGCCAACAGATAGTTAGTTCTTCTGTCAGAGTAGAATCAGAACCTATACCAGGGGTAATTTACTTGGTGAAAAGCACATGTGAGGGCCGAGTTAAAATCCTGTTTCAGAGTGGTTAAATCTAACTGAGGGCCACTCATCCAAGTCACGATGCTATTCCATATAGCAATGTAAAATAGTGGTGGCTCTCTGTCTAAGGGAGATGGGTTTCAGGATGCTGCTGGCCCTCCACACAGTAGGGGCTGAGGAGCGGACCGCTGGAGAGGGGTGCAGTTGATGGGCCCAGATGCAATGGTATATAATATGCTTTTACCAAGTGTTAACTAGGGAAATTTCTTTTCCAGCAAAAATGTGCTCTTACCTGCAGGAAAGCATCCAGAAAAATAGAGAGAGGGTCCACAGGACCAGAGGACTAAGAGACACTTGAGAATCAGAAAGGCAGAAATGAATATGAGTCCTGAGAAACACAAAGCAGAGGGCACTACTGTTCTGGGGGCAGGCTCACATCACCAGGGGTATAGTCTGCCATGGCAGGGATGGCATGGTGGACTAGCTTGCTTCATGGTGATGGAGGAATGTGGTGGTGACTGGTCATATCACAGTGGCATACAGGAACAGAGAGCTTGGGACAGAAGTAGGCATAGGCTATTTCACCCTCGGGGCCCACCTGTGTCTACAAGATAGACTCTGTGCCTAAAAGGTTGCACAGCCTCTCCAAATAGTGCAACTGGCTTGGGACCAAGTATTCTAACACATGAGCCAATCCAAATCCCAAGTGTAAGCAAAGAGCGATGGTAGGGTGACATAGGCCAGTTTCAGGGGCAGCTGTCCCAGTTTGGCTTTCCTATGGAAAAGCAGTCAAAATTTGTTAAAAACTGCCTTCCTTTTGTACTTTGTAGAAATAACAAAAATGGCAGGTGCCTACACTGCCAAAGGCTTGCTCTTACAGTCTACGATGGAATAAATGTTTTGAAATATATCTATTTTCATAAACAATGTTATAAGTACACAATCTAGATTTTATGTCAAATATCAAGATAGGTGCTCATGTGGTATGCATGAGTATATGCACATATGTGCACTGGTACACATGAGGGCCATAGGTCCATGTTGAGTGCCATACCTCAGGTTCCACCCACCTTTTTCTTTTGAGGCAAAGTCTCTCCCTTGGTCCTCGATCTCTCTGATTAGATGAGGTTGGTTCGACAGCAAGTCCATGGATTCAGATTCTTCTGCCTGTCTTACCAGCATTGTGGTTACAAGCACATGCCGCTGTGCCCAACAGTGACTGAGCTATCTTCCTAGCCCCAGTTACACATTTTATCTACTGTTATCACAGAGTCATCAGTTGATTGTGTGCCCACTACAAGCACAGCAGTGTGTGCCTTTGGTATACCTTATCTGAAGCCCACAAAGTCTACTATTTCCCACTCGTCTGGGCCTTTCGGATTTGGATGCCAGAGGTCTAAGATTTGGTCTAAGTTCCCATCGGTTCGTACACACATTCCACGTGGAAGCCCATCAGCAGTTGGCTTCAGCCACAGCTCAATCTAGAGTCTTGTAAAATGCTGTTGAACATTTTTTTCCTTTCTCCTTTGTCTTCTGACTTTGACTTCCTTTGGGCATTAGGCTGATATTTATCTCATAGACATTCCCTTTCCATAATGGGTAGGTTGCCACTGAGGGTCCCATAAACACATCATTCCAGCATGAGATATAGATGAGAGTGGAATAAAGCACCATCTATTTTTCAGAATACACACATACACACACACACTATACATATATATATATATTTACATATTATGTATTTATTTGTAATTTTTTTCCAGGAAAAAGTTTGGATTGGGTCTTGTGTCTGTCCCTTGCTGATCACTATGTCGAAGGGTGGAACCCTGTGGCTCCTTCTGGAATATTGTCACCACTTCTGTGGTGGTGAAAGGTGGGGGCTTGATGACACGAGTCATGGTGGTTTTATGTCCGTCAGAACCATGTGGAGTGGATGAGGGCATTCCCCAATGCATAGGGCTTCTGGGGAAGCTAAAACAGGCATCTGCGTCAACCATATTTATGCACCTCGGAATTCAAGATTTGGACAAAAGTCTTGTAAATAATCTCGTCAGTCCTCTCAAATCAGAAGACAAAGAAGCCGATCCAAAAAGCTGAAGAAATGCCTGTGCACTCATTCCGTGTTGCGACGCATCATGGGCAGAACTCAGCCAAGAGGAAGTCAGTCTCGACCCCAGAAAAATTCATCCAGCAGAAGAAAGACAGAAAAGGACAAAGAGCTGATGACAATACCGCATGGTGGGTGTTATGAATCAGAGTGGGAGTGTCTGGGAGCAATAGGAGGGGCTTCTAACACAGTTTGGGGGGGGGACCCTCTGTGAGGAGAGGATATCAAAGTTAAGATCTGAAGACTAGGTATAGTAAGTAAGAAAGTGCTAGATGCTGTAACAAACAAGCTCCCGCCATTCTGTCATTTCATCGTCTTTACATCTTATTCTCACAGCTGCCACTGTGTTCGGGCTGGAGGGGGCGGGGGCTGTCCAGCGATTCAGGGACTCTGACTCCATTTATCTCCAAGGACGTGGTGTCCTTCAGTTGGTAATAAGGATACAAGAAGGAGAAAACACTCCGGCTTCTTGACTGCTCTGGCCGCTCCCACACATATTCACTAATGAATTTTAGTCTTGGGGCTAACCAGGGACGAGAGAGAGACTTGGTGCCAGGTCCAGGCTTGGGAGATCTGGAATCTCATTCTGAACACTTGGGTGCCTCCTCGACCTCTCTCAACTCACTGTCCCCACCTCTGAGACCTCATACTGTATCTATTCTGCCATGGCCTCTCTTCCATCTGTGTGCCTGGACACTCTTTTCTTCCATACTCCCAAACATTGAAAGTCTGCCTGCTGCTCAGTCCCAAGTCCGGGCCCCGCCTGGCTTTGGCACTTATTTAACGGTCAGATTCTTCCCTGTGTTTTCCTTCCGTCAACAGTTTCGCGCTATCAGCTCCAGCTGCCACTGGCGAGCCCATCACATTAGAGCCCTAAGAAGCCACACCTGCTGCGCCCAGGCTGTTTATCTCCATAATCCCCCTATGGTCTGAAGTACAAACAGGGGATTATTTATTTTCCCTCCTGACATCCACAAAGCTGTTAAAAGTCTGGGCGTGCTGGTAGTTTACATGAAGTTTACTCTAATTACATACTAGAGTGCCATAAAAGGAAGGCCGGGGCCTCATCATTGATGGACCTATTTTACATTTTTCTCCTCTGACCGAAACTGTTTAAAAATGAGGGGTGCTATCTCACTCCAGCCAGACATAAATTTCAGGGCTGTCAAAATGCCCTTGCTGAATTCCAGCATATCTCGTGCCTCAGAATGTTTTGCTTGTCCACCTTGGCTACAGAGAGAGGAAACATCACAGCCCCCTGACTATCCCCCCCCCCCCCCCCGTTCCCGACGGGCACGGAAAGCCATGCCCCTCACACACAGCACAAGCCTGTGACACTGCTCAGGGCTCCTGATTTTTATGTCTTAAGATCCATCCAGAATACTTATATTGCTCTTGAGGAAGTTTTCCTGGCTTTCTAAGCACTCGGGACACCTGGGCTGTGTCCTTTGATGGGCAGTACCTCACTATCCACCAATAGAACCCAAACGCCAACCGTCCATCACCTTCGATGACTTCCCTCTGCCTGACCCCAGGACAGAGTGCAAGGCAATTTTCTCATCTTTGCCAACACTGACATTATTTAGGACAGATCCATTTCTGGCTGCTCCCAGAAGAGAGCTAGTTTACAGGTGCAGAGATCGGGGGTAGGGGGGGGTGCGGTGGGAATCTACCTCAACTTTAAACTGTTTGCCACCAGGTCCTGTAGCAGCATCCCCTCCCCCAGCCACCACTGGCTTTCAGCTCACTTCTTCCCCTCAACAAGGAACTGAAGAGTGAAGGAAGCCTCTCCGCCTGCCTGCCATCTTCTTTCCTCTTTCCTACCCTGGGTGTAGACACAACTGCAGCTCTGTCTCTCTATCTTGCATGCTAGTGCTCTGACTGTGTGAACCGAGCATGTCTGACAGCTGACACATGAGCGGCACACACCAGTCACCCGGCTGAGTGCTTTTCACGTCATAATTCACCCAGGCTTCACGCTAACACCAGCGGGTAGATTTAGTTGTTATCTTTATCCAGAGACAAGGAAAGCTTTGGAGGAAAGATGGAAGTCATTTCTTCTGGAAGTGATCCTGTCTGTCTGGGCTGATAAACACCAGGTCACAGGACCACAGACACCAGGCTTTATCCTGACTCTCAGATAATGGGGCGTGTATGGGCATTAGTTAAATGGGTCAATTGCAGCCAGAGAGTGCCAGCTCATGCTGCAGTTCTCTGACAGCGCCAGTCCCAGCCTTCATTTTGTCAGGGAAATAATTGCAAAAGGGAAGGTTGAAAAATACCAGGCCAACCTGCCCGATTCAAGGCACCCAAACAAGCCTGTCTTCCCGGAGCTCTCGAGAGTTGTACCATTGCTACCATTTCTAAAGATTACTCTGTTTTCCTTCGTTTGCAACCTCAGGCTGTGTCACTAAACTGAGTTCCTTGATGGTAGTAGGGTAAGATTTTTGTAGGACTGGAGAGACAGAAGAGGCGGGTCAGCTCTGGTACTTCAGAACAAACTAGGGGTGGGTCACTGTGAGACCTTGGGCAAGTGTTTTCAGCTCTCTGGTCTTCATCTGTCCTCAGGACATTTGCTTATTTATCCCAGTGAAAGAGAGGGATGGAGGGAGGGAGGGAAGGAGGGAAGGAGGGAGGGAAGGAAGGAAGGGGCAGGAATCATAAGGTAGTAATAAGAAACTCATGAATCTGACTTGGAGAACTTGTCCCTCGGAACTATACATTGGTGATTAAGCCAGTCATGCAGGTGATCACCTCACGTCCTTACCAACATTTATAATGCATCTCTAAGGTGCGTACTTAAAGCACGTTAACATCTCTGCAACTGGACACGGCTGACCATTGGCATTGGCAGCATCTTGTAACTGCCTCGACTCTCCCTAGACCAAGGGCGACCGCCGTTACCTGTGCTTGAGCAAGCGTCAGAATGCCAGTGTGAGGGGTGGCAGGGTGAAGAACAGGTGTTGGACTGAAGACTGGCCTGCCGGAAGTTTAAGACCACCGTTTTAACATGGAGCAACCAGACAGAAGGGCGAGCTGGAAGAGAGGGAAACGGGGTGCTTCAAGTCTATCTAGTTGCATAACTGCCTCAGCAAGTTGCTGACTGGGCTCCCTTAGTCACTTAAAAGTGATTTTAGCCAGGCATAGTGAGGCATGCCTTTAATCCCAGCACTTTGGGAAGTAGAGGTAAGCGACTCTCTGTGAGTTTGAGGATGGCCTGGTCTATACAGCCAGTTTCAGGACAGCCAGGGCTACATAGAAAGACCATGTCACACAGAAAGTGACTCTAAGGGTTGTAGATGTTGCTCAGTGGCAGAGTGAATGCTGAGCATGTGTGGGCCGTTCAGGCTTTTCTCCCTAGAACACACACGAATGTCGAGAAATTTAAAGCGAAGTGTACTATCATGGTTTAATAAGAAACATTTGCTATTTCTTGGTGATACACCAAAACGAAGGGATGTCTCGGCACTGATGACGGTTCAGAAACATCCAAGTGTCATGGCAAGAGATGCGGTTCACAGAACAGTGGATCGGGGCCCATATCTGAAGGCATGTAAGTGTGTGTATACACAGTCAGCCCTGTGTTCTACATTTGTGGACTCAACCAAATTCAGACTCAAAATAACTGGGCCTGTAAACTGACCATGTGCCAGTTTTCCTTTGTTCCGCCCTAAAGAATACAGCGTAGCAACAATCTGTCCTGCATTTCCTTTGTGTTAGGCACTGGAACTCCTAGAGGTGATGTAAGTATGCAGGAGGGTGTGTATAGCTTATGTGAAAACCGTGTTTTCTGTATAGGTGACTTGAGCATCCTTAGACTTCAGCCAATCCAGCACTTCCTAAAAATCAATACTCCCGAGACTGCCAAGGGTCCACTCTATATTTCTACATGTCTATTAGGACTTTCGTAAGGCACAGTGCAGAAGGAGTGTCATTCACCTCTCTATTCACTAACAGCTTTCTGTAATCTTCCAGGATTTTCTTCCTATGCAGGATTCTCATTGGGTCTTCTGGTGAAGGCTCAGCGTTGAGAACAGTGTTAGTCACAATGCAGTGAGGGGATGGCTGTTTTAAACGCAACCAAACTGGATGGTTCTGGAAGGGTCAATGTGGGGGTGTGGGACACAAGGAGCAAGAACAAGAGAGTATGGGAGGATAAAATGGCCAAAGGGGCTTTAATCCAGAAACTGTGGACAAAATTATGCTTAGGAACCAAAGAGTGCAAAGGAAGAGTGCTTGCTGCGACTTTTCTGGGATCTGGCATGATGCTGCTGGTTTCCATGGTACCACACTCAATGTTTGCAGCCTACAAGGAGCTTGGCTGCACCAGACAGATGAAGACACTGGGCTGCTTACGAGGTTAAGAAGCTTCCTCATCTTCCTTATTCAGATTTTATCTTTGCAGTGAGTAACACACTCTTCTCTTCTTGTGTGTGTGTGTGTGTGTGTGTGTGTTTTGTTTTTTGAGACAGGGTTTCTTTGTGTAACTTTGGCTGTCCTGGACTTGCTTTGTAGATGAGGCTGGCCTTGAACTCACAGTGATCTGCCTGCCTCTGCCTCCTGAGTGCTGGAATTAAAGGCGTGAGGCACCATGCACAGCAGTATTCTATCCTATCCTATCCCATCCCATCCCATCCCATCCTATTCTATAAACCATAACAGTAGCCTACTTTCCACTGCCAGCATCCCCAGAGCACTTTAACTGACTTCACCTCTTTTTGAGCCAGAGCATGCATTACAGGTGATGTCCTGTATGTTTCAATTCTGTGTGGCCACAGGGGATCCCCAAAAGCCTGTCAGAGAGAAGAAAACAAGAGCGCAGAGTTAAACACCAGCAGTAAGGAGATCATGGTATAAGGACTCTTGTAAGATCCACCCTATGTGACTATAATAAAAATAGGATATTAAAATGACCCACGAACCCACCAATCTAACATTGTTTAATACTTTCTTGTCTATCTTTCAGATATTTTTGTGTAGAGTTATAGTTTTTAAAGAAAAAAAAATAGAAGCTTATTATGACCAAGTTTTTTAAAACTTCCCCCCATTTATCACAATTCACACATCGCTTGTGCCAACTAAGGATTTCCTTGTTATTTATATGACTGTTCTCCAACATTATGATTTCCTTTTCATCCAGAAGCATTTCCTAACGAGAAGATGGAGACTTACGCAGGTAAGAAAAAGGTCAGCGTTAAGAAAACAAATGCAAACAGGACATAAGAGCATGCAGCAAAAAAAGTCTCCAAAAACATTCCCAACATCTGTTTTCTGTACAGTGGAAGGGTTCTTCGTAAACTTTGTTGGGGGGCTGTCAGGAGTAGGGGTGTCAGCAACAGATATAATGAGATACAGAGTTTGGGAGGCAAGTTGAGACCTCAGGAGCTGCCCCGGGCATAATTCTCCATGAGATGCCAGAGCCAACTGCAGGGTTTGATTTGTCATCACAGACAGCCTCTTTAGGTTAGCCCGTCCGGAGCCCCAAAGACGGAGCTGGCTTTCTCATAAGATGACTGTGAAAATATGCGAGCCAAAGCATTCTTGTGTAACCTGGGGGCTGACTGGGTGGGTCTTTATCAAAATGTTATTCTTCCCCAAAGGCATTCATCATTTTCAACCAAGGCTTTATTCGGGTGTCACGAAGTGCCGTCTTGCCTCGGGCAGGTTCAAGTAGCAGCATTCAGGAAAGAAAGGGTACTCTGACTGCGTCCAGGGAGCTGTCACCATGATTAATTAGCACTATGAATCCCAGGTGGGTAACAGGGAGCAGCGCAGTCTGGCCTACTGTTTGTGCTTACCCATGACACAGGCTCGGCTCAGGTCCCACGCCCCGTCATCGCATCCCCCCCCCCTCCTCCCCCCCCCTTTTCCCCCCCCCCCCCCCCCCCGTGGCTATCCTTAATTCTAGCTTCCAGAAGTCAATGGCTGCCACGGATGGTAATGGTTCTGGCCTTCAAACCTGAAAGAGATAAGAGACCCAGGCTGGCTTTGGGTTTAACCTCATCCTGTAACCCTGGGCCCCGAGATTTGGTTTTTTCCCAATCCACCCCGCTTCCACTAGTCCCTTCACTACTGGGCTGCCATTTGTCTCTCTGTTGTCATCTTCTACCTCCACGCCAGCAGGACACCACTGCTAGGCGCTTGGTTCTTTCCTTTCCTTTCACCTCCAGCCATTCCCCCCTGTACCCCAGGATGTACCTGCCTTTTCTCTTTGCCGATGTAATCCATGGCCTCCTTCTAGACTGAGTTTTAGTACCATTCTCTTTGGAAAATCTTGCTGCGTCCTTGTGTGATGAGGTAAGTCCCTCCATTCATACGTCTCTGAAGGGTGCTGGACTTACGCTTTCTAGATAAGTCCTTGACTTGCCCAGTTGGACCAAGAGCTTCTTGGGAAAATGCCATCTTTGTCCTCGCTTGAGTTGCAGCCCCTAAGAGTAGTGCCTGGCACAAAGAGAGAGAGCCCTGAATAAGTAGAAGTAAGATGAAATAATTGCAACTACATGAAAGGAAACAATGTTTGAGCTCAAATATTCTACATAGTATCTGCTATGATTGAACACAAAAACAGTCCCCTTAGGCGATAAACATCCGGTCCCCAGCCATTGGCGTATTGCAGGAGATTCTTTAATCTTTAGGACTAGGCAGAGGAAGTAGATTGCTGGGAGGTCCTTGCAGGTATCTGGCTCCGCCTCTTCCTGTCTCTCTGCTTCCTGGCCAACTGAAATGAAGTGCTCTGCTCAGCCACGCCCCCCAAGATGGATTGACACCTTTGAAGCTGTCAATCAAAATACAACTCCTCCTCTGTCATGTCATTTCTTCTAGTACGTTGTCACAACAATGAGAAAAAGTAATAAACACAGTATCCTAAAATCCGCACTGCTTCCTTCTATCCCATCCTCATCCCATTCGTGAATTCGTGATGAACGCTGGGTTTGTGATATCAGTTGACTGAGACGGGAAATGACAGGAACCTACCACGACTCAGCGACATCCTCAATTTGACTTGTGTATTATTAGTCAACATAATAGACAGCCATTAGAAAACAGCCATGCACATGAGCAGTGAAATAACCCACCAGATATAATCTGTGTGCCTATAATACATGTTTATTCATTTTTTATTATCTTTTCTATTGAAAATACATTGCCTTTGCCTATGTGTTTGTATGTGAATCAATTTTAGATTGGCTCATGGATCCTGAGCTGGGCTGGGGAGGCTTTGGATTGGACTATATTCTGTTTAAAAGGCGATTTTATTTATTTTCCCCTCTGGACACTGAAGTTGGCTGCACTTGAAGGATAAGTGCCCCCCCCTTTCTATTTTATTTTTATTTTTATTTTTATTATTTTTTTTTGCTTTGCTCTCTGTCAATACTCTGGGAGCCCTTTGCTCTAAATCACTCTGTAGCACAGGCACATGTTTATGTAAATTTCCCCCAGCAGTTTTAGCCACATTCTGTGTGGACAGTGGACTCATGAAAACATTTAAAAAAGATGTATTTATGTATTCATGAGTGTTCTACCTGCATGTACAAAGAGGGCACCATATCACATTATAGATGGTTGTGAGCCACCATGTGGTTGCTGGGAATTGAACTCAGGACCCCTGGAAGAGCAGACAGTGCTCTTAACCTCTGAGCCACCTCTCCAGCCCCCTATGAGAACTATTTGGCTGTCCAGTTAACTGGATCAGAATTTGATTCTTGTTTTTTTGGTTTTGTTTTTTGAGACAGGGTTTCTCTGTGTAGCCTTGGCTGTCCTAGACTTGCTTTGTAGACGAGGCTGGCCTCGAATTCACAGGCCTCTGCCTCCCGAGTGCTGGGATTAAAGGTGTGCACCAACCTTATTGGCCAGACTTTGACCCTTACAGCAGTGAGTGCTTGCTGACCTGGACTTTGGATGGATTCCTGCTATCTGGGACTGTCAGCATCCTCATCTAGAAAGCGGAAATGGTAATCCTAACGCATGCGTGGACGAAGAGACTGTGGCTATTGGATGAGAGTTAAATTAGACAGTGTGGGGATGGGGATGTGGCTTCAGTCAAGAGCTTAACCAGATTTTGCAGAAGACTTGAGTTCTGTCTCCAGCATCCATGTTGGGTGGCTTACAATCACCATAATTCCAGCTCCAGAGGAAGATGCCTCTAACATCCATGCACACCTGCATTTACAAACACATTCTCTCTCCCTCCCTCCCTCCCTTCCTCCCTCCCTCCCTCCCTCTCTCTCTCTCATACACACACACACACACACACACACACACACACACGCGCGCGCGCGCGCGCAGGTACATATAATTAAAATTATTTTAAAAACCCAAATCTTTCAATTAGACAATGTAAACCAATTTAAAAATTGCCAAGTTGAAAAAGGTTCAGTTAATGATCATTAGTGCTCTTGTTGTCATGTGTACATGTCTGTGTGTGTGTGTGTGTGTGTGTGTGTGTGTGTGTGTTTATGTGCATAGATGCCCTTGTGGTGGCAAGAGGTAGGTGCAGGTGTCTTTTTCTGTTGCTCTCCACTTTATTTTTTTTAAAGACAGTCTCTAGCTGAGCCCGGGGCTCCCTGATCTGGGTGAGCTGGGCCATCCTCCCGTTCTTCCTCCCTAGCGCTGGGTTATAGGGCTGCAGTTGTCCCCAGATTAATTTTACACGAGTTCTGGAGACCTGAATTTAGATCATCACACTTCGGCAGCAAAGCACTCCACCAGTTGAGCCATCTCTCCAGCCCTCGTTGCTGATTTTTGAGAGAGGCTCTCACACTACTGCCTGCTGTCCTAGAATGCACTGTGTTGACCAGGCTGGACTTGAACTCACAAGAGCCCCACTTCTTCAGCCTCCTGAACTGGGATTATGGGAGTGAACCATCACACCTGGCTGGGTGGTCATTCTTTGAGTTTGCTTTTTAAATTTTTATATGTAGGAGTGTTTTTGCTGGCTGGTATGTTTCAGTACCATGAGCATGAAGTACCTGAAGAGGCCAGAAGAGGGCATCAGATCCACTGGAACTGGAATTATAGATGGTTTTTAAGTTGTGAGTCACCATGTGGGTGCTGAGAATTGAACCGAGGTCCTCCAGAAGTGCAGCTAGTGCCCTTAACCACTGGACCATCTCTCCACCCCCTGATGGTCATTCTTAATAATTATTATTACAGATGTATAAAACACTAGGGGACAGAAAGGTGAGTGGGATGTGGGGATAAGAGATTTGCATTTTACTTGCAATGTGTAGCTGATGGGTGATCTCCTCCTCCTCCCCCCTTTTCCCCTGCTCCTCCCTGCTCCTCCCTCCTCCTCCTCCTCCTCTTCCTCCTCGTCCTCTTCTTCCTCCTCCTTCCTCCCCTCCCTCTTCCTCCTCCTCCTCCCCTCCTCCCCCTCCTTTTTTGGCTTCATGCTATGTAATTAACTCCCCAGGGCAGAAACTCCTTCTCAGCTTTGTATGTGATCTTATCTTCTGAGGCTTTGGTGAAGAAGGAGCTTCTCCGTCTCTGACTTGATAGGCAATGCCATCTGTGCTCGTTAGATGTGCCTCTGCTTTGTGCCCAGCTGCTTCTCCCAGTACTCAAGGAAGCATCACATGTTGGAGCCCTTGCTGTGCTTTTATGGCCTCAGGTTGGATGGGTGAGATTGGATGGGCGAGAGAGATCTAGTAAGAGATGCAAAATGTGGTACCATGGGACTTGTGCCTGGATGCCCAGCTGGCTCCTATGTCCCAGGCTTAATGCTATGCAAATAAGGAGGGCTAGGGAAATGGCCTCAGTGGGGAAGAAGAGCACTTCCTGTGCAAGCAGGAGGACCTGAGCTCAAATCTCCAAGCATGGGTTTAGAAAGCCAAGAGTGGCCGCACATCTGTCTGTAACTCCAGTGCTGTGTGGGACAGAGATGGAAGGATCGCAGGGACTCACTGGCTACCAGCCTGGCCAAGGTTCAGTGACAGACCCTGTGTCAAGGGAATAAGGCAGAAGAAGGTTCTTCAAGAGACCTCGTGTCAAGCGGCTTAGTGCTCCTCTGACCTGTGTGCCCCAGTGGACTTGCACACCTCCCCAACTCCCAGCAGAAGAGCCCCTAGATATTGTATGCAGCTCAGGATCGAGTACCCCTGCTTCCCCTGGAGAGATACAGGCCATGTGAGTGAGAGAATGGGTTTTTTGTTTTTTTTTTTACATACAAGCAAGTCATTTTCTCTCATTCCATATGTTACCCGTGCAATTACTTCATCAAGGTGAATTAGTCCTGGGTTGTGGTTTCATCAGACACTTTTGTCACCAGCTCTGCCCTCTGAACATTTGACCCAGACTTCGAGTTCAGATTAAGTCATCGCAGGTCTTGATTTGATCAGGGAGGCGAAAGGAATGAAAACGGACAAAGAGAAATGAGGCAAGCCAACCCTGCCAAGCAATTTTCTCTTTTCATTTGGCCCAACAACATATTGTGGGGACAGTGGTGTTTGTTCGAGACCCCTGAGAGACCCCTGCCCGCACCCCAGGCCTGTTTCTCTCCCCTGGTGTCATTCTCAGGAATCTAATTGCATCAGCTTTTGTCCTGAGCACCCATACACATTTAGTGAGATTTATGTGTCTGCGCACTGAGAGTTCTAGATCCTCTCTACATTTCATTTGGAATTAGGCCGACTCTGGCTGTTTTCCAGGCTTAATGGCTGAAAAGTCCCCTTCCAAGGGAGGGGGGAAAAGAATACACTGATAGACTTTAATAAAGTTCCGTACGAAAGCTAATTCTTCATAAAAGCCTGAAAAAAATGCACCCCTCCACTGCGCCCCCACAGTCCAGACACCAACATGATTGCAAGCTTTGGGGTCTCCTCTCTGCCAGTCTTCCTCGAGGCCTGTAGACTGTCAGCAATGGAAATGCATTTGGAGATAGAGAAGAACTTCATGACAGTTTAATGGGGTTGAGGAAAAGAATTGCCTTTTTTTTTTTCTTCTTTCTTCTAGTGCTGATGAACCACAGTGGGGGATTTGCAAGAGATACGATCCTGAATGTGAGCCTACAACAAACATAGATAATCTTATTGCATTTCTGGCCGTAGACTCTCGTCTACCAGACACCAGCAAGTTCACTGGGAGAAGGAGTAGATTGCTGGCCAGACGGTCTAAAGGGAGGAGAGCTGGGAGGTGGCAAGAGGGCACAGACACAGCAGCTGGTGGCCGTTCCTGGGGTGCCCACTCTGTCTCAGTAGCCCCCTGACCGCTTTTTGAGCCCCATGCCTAGGAGAACTCCTGCTCGTTAGCCTTTTTCAGGTATGGTTTGTGTCCAAAGTCATTTGAAATTTGCCTCTGAACATGACAGTTCTTTCTCATGTCTCTGCCTTTTCTGTAATACAGCAGCTGGATTAAGCAGCCTAGCAAATGCTAAAGGAAGTGGACTCAAGACTCAACAGGCCTGGATCTCACTCACCCGGTGTGGCCGTCCATACCTATAATCTTGGTACTCTGAAAGCCTAGCTAGGCAGGAGGATTTCTGCAAGTTTGAGGCCAGCCTAGGCTATGTACAACCCCTCCCCCCACTTTAAATTGTAATTTTATCTTGCCTATGAATTGATAATTCCCTCCATCTTTAATTGTACAAATAGAATTAATAATAATACCGTGCCTTGGATACCTTAACACCATACCCAAATGCCCAGTGATCAGATGGATGATGCACATGGACCCGTTTGAAATACTCCAGGCATGTGAGAAATCTGGTAGTTAATAAGTGCACTCAGTTTCTCCTGATACCTGAAGAGATTCATTTTAAGGTGGCTCTCACGCTTTTTTTTCGATACAGGGTCTCTCTGTGTAGCCATGGCTGTCCTGGACTCACTTTGTAGACCAGGCTGGCCTCGAACTCACAGCGATCCACCTGCCTCTGCCTCCCGACTGCTGGGATTAAAGGCATGTGCCACCACGCCTGGCTTGCTCTATGAGTTCTTGTGTAAAGGGTCACCGGCTAGGTTTTATCTCTCCTTCACAGAACCCAGTTCTTCCACACTAGGAAGCGACTGCACCGATTGCTTTGGGGCCACTGTTAATTTAGGTGCATTTTGTTTCCTTACCCAGGCAATCGGATAAAGGACAAAAGACCCAAATTAGGTTGCCTCGACTGAGAGAAATCATTCGGTCAATCTGAGAGCCACTAGTGGCTGAGCCACCTCAGTCCAGGGGAAACTGCAGGGATGCTAGAGTCCAGAGAGTTCACACTCGAGCTGCATCAGTCCACAAGCTAAGCTGTGTGATTGTGAGAATGTTACACAACCTCTCTGAGGCTCTTAGCACATAGCCAGGCTCCTGGGGGAGAGATCAGTGATGCAGTATGAATAACCGTCCGATGGTCCTTATATTCTGGGCAGAAAATGGTGGAAGAAGTCTCTGTGGATGGAAACAGAAAACGTTAAAGCATAAATTCAAATTAATATATGCTATAGGGAGAAAGGGCGTGTGATGTGGGTTCTGGATTGTAGAAGGCAGTCAGGAGTATGCTTGTATGTCTATATCCTCTGGTCAGGCACTTCTTTTTGTATATGCGTGGGGGGAGGAGTGAGGTGAGTATGATCATATATGTATGTGTATGTGTGTGAGGAGGGGAGCACATGCAAGTGTGTATGTGTGTGACAGCCAAGAGGTCAGCTTTGGGTGTTTGTTTTTTCTAGACAGGGTTTCTCTGTGTAGTCCTAGCTGTCTTGGAACTCACCCTGTAGACTAGGCTGGCCTTGAACTCATGAAGATCTGCCTGTCTTTGCCTCCCAAGTACTGGAATTAAAGGCATATGCCACTATTACCCAGCCTCACTTTAACTTAAAAAAAAAAACCACCGTTTTATTGATTCTTTGTGAGTTTCACATCATGCACCCTAATCCCATTTATCTTCCCGTCCTCACATACTCACCTTTATCTTTGCAACCTTCCCACCAAAATAACACACACACACACACACACACACACACACACACACACACACACCAGCAACAAAAGCAAAGCATAGAAAACATCTCAATGTGGAAGCTGTAGTCTGTCATAGTGTGTCCTACGGTATATCCCCCGTCCCTCTGTCCATATATCTTCACTTGCAAATGTTCATTGTAATGAGTCATTGGTCTGATTAAAGATCTCTGGCTTCTGTGACACCATCAATATTGGGCCCTTATCAGAACTCCTCCTGGTTATCCTGTTGTTGCCCTGTGTCATGGAGACCCTGCAGCTTTGGAGCATCAGGACTGGCCCTTTCATGCATCCCAACAAATAGCAGATTATATACATTTTGGGATGGGCCGATTCAGAGCCCTGGATCTGGAGCTGGGTGGTAGCAGAGCTGGTCAGCACACCATCTCTCCCTTATCCACACCACCACGGTGAGCTCTCCAGCACTGTTCTGGTTAGGCCACCCAATGCCATCACCAGCAAGAGGCAGAGGCCGGGTCAGCTCTCCTGCTCTCCTGCTCTGGGTCTGTCTCATCCACACCCAGGACTCCAGTTGCTGTATGGGGTGGGGGAGCACTCTCCCAAGTTCTGCAGCTGGCAAGGGGCTGAGCTAGCTCTTTTGCTCTCATGACCCTGTGGATAGCTTTTCCAACTGCTAGAGGTGGCAAGGGGTGGCTGGGGGTGGGGAAAGGCATCACCGTGGCAGATGAGTTGCAGGGTCAGCTCTCCCATACTCATGCCCTTGGGTCTGGCTCACCCACATCTTGGTCATCAGGGGCAGCTTCACTGTGCTACCTGGGTGAAGAGCCTGACCCACTCTCTGGAGTGCTGCCACTGCTCAGAGATGGGGGTCAGCTCTCCAGATCAGCCAATTCCAGTGAAGGGGCAGGGCCAGTTCTGCACAACCCCTGGGCATCCATGTGATCCTCAGCAGCTGCCCCAACCAGGGACGCCACTGCCATCTTCCCTCAGAGTAATATAAGCCACGGACACTGACACCGACCCCTGCCACTGTGTAGCCTCTGACTCAGACATGACCCTCAGTGACAGATTGGCCTGGAACCTCATCATGGCCCCAGGAGGTAGGGCTGGACATTTACAACAGGCCCCTCCTCTCTTCTTTGGAGTCTCCAGTCCCATCTTTCTTCATTACTCTCAGGCTCCCTGCACTTCTGCTTCTCTCCCATCTGACCACCACATACTCACACACTGTGGTGGCTCCCTCTGCAGGCTGGCCACATATCTGGCAGGCCCCTGGGTGACACCCTCCATCTGTGGTGTTTCAGCAAGTAGGTGTCTATGGCCCTCCTGTGCCATGCATGGGAGGGCAGGTCTGTGGGTGGTATGGCGGTTGGCAGGTCTCTGTCTGTCTTCCTCCTCTCTTGCTGTGTTGCCTGGATTTGATTTGATTTTTATATGTCCTTGGCATAGAACAGCTTTGCTCACCAAGCGAGGCATCAAGCTAGGGTGAACCATGCCATCTGCTCTGCCTCTGACTGATAAAAGAACAGCACCACCACCAAAATGTCTCTTCACGCATTGCCAGGAGTTCTCACCTTAACTTTTGAGACAGTCTCTTTGAACTCTGAACTCAACAATTGGACGAGACTGGTGGTTCAGTGAGCTCCAGGGATCTGCCTTTCTCTGCTTTCCCCTGCTGTGCTGCTATCACCGCTATGTGCTGTTGTGCCCTACTTTTATGCAGGGGCCTAGACTCAGACCTTCATGTTTGCCACAGGTAAGTGTTTTATCAAGAGTCATTTTCCCCGCCCTCTTTCTTGCTGTACAGCTGCTGGGACTCCATGCGGAGTACTCTGTCTGATGGTCTTATGGCTTCCAGAGGCAGCGTCCTCTCTTCTTCCCCCTCCTCTTCTTTTAAAAATATTTATCCTCTGTCTCTGTCATCTCTCTCTCTCTCTCTCTCTCTCTCTCTCTCTCTCTCTCTCTCTGTCCCTGTGTGTGTGTGTGTGTGTGTGTGTGTGTGTGTGTGTGTGTGCGCGCGTGCGCACGGGTGCATACATGCTCATGTACATGTATGCTTGCTCACAAGTGCACATGTGAGTGCAGGTGTTTATAGAGGCCAGAGGCATCAGAGGCCCTGGAGCTGGAGTTACAGGTGGTTGTGAGCCTTGCACACTTTAGAGTGCTTATGCACTCCTAACAGTGGCTAGCCAATGCCCAGATTCTAACCACCCAAGTTGCTTACGTCTCTACTCTTTAATGCCTTACAATAAAGACTAGATTTTAATGTGTGAATACACTGGAAGACACATTACCATGTCCAAGCCATAGCTTAGTGGAGTGAAAGCTACATTTTTCCCCATGAGTTGTTTGTGTAGTGGTTCCAGGATTGACAACAAAGACTGCAGAGAGATGAGGAGCTCTGCCTAACATATTCTGCCATACATGTGGGTTGCTGGGGGTGCTTCCATCTTCGTCAGGTGGCCCCTCTGGGCATTAACACCTGCTGGTGAAGGGGAAAGAGCATGAAGGGTAGTCCACGGGAGCATTTCTCTGGAGCATCACATGCCATTTCCATTCACAGCCTGTCCACCTTAACTAGTCACGTGGCCACACTCACTGCAATGGAGGCTGAGCAAAGACTCCTAGCTTGGTCCTAGAACCTTCCACTTCAAACTCTAAGGTCTCAAACTGACCTTGCTTCATCTCCCCTTAGCCTGTTTGTTCTCTAACATTTTCCCCTTCCTGTGAGAGCGGCTCAGTTATGAGAAAAGAAGCCTCTCTCTTGACTCCCTGTGTGAACTCATTTCCAACGGACAGAGTCTACCATCCCAACCACCTGTTGAATTCCTGCTCTTCTTACCCTCATAGTCACTGGTGTGATTAAAGTCTTTGTGTTTGTTGCCCACGTTGCTACACTGTTATTGTCTAGTTCTGTTGTGGTCCACATGTTATTTTGGTAAAATCTTATTTGGTATAGAAGACATTGCTTTAAATGGCAAGCTGGATGGTTCTAATTTTTCTGCCTAACATCTTGCTTTTCAGTTTATTTATTCTACTTTTATTATATTGGTAAGCTCAATGGTATATGCTAAGATGTCATGCAAAGGTGCCGAAACAGGGACTTCGGTTGAGCTGTTGAACTACGTCCCTAAGCTCAGCAAAGCGCCCACCCAGATACACTCAGGATAAATGTGAAAAAATAACTAATGGAGGATCATGGAGCATGAGCAACACCAGGTATTGTGGGTGGGTGGGGATTGAAGCTCAGAGAAAATGACTGGTACAAGGCAAGTTATCCATTTTTATTATGTTTTTGTTTTTGTTGTTGTTTTGTGTCTGAGTGTAGCCATGGAACAAGGAAGCTAAATGCCAACAAAAGCTTGACATCTTTTTGGCCAGATGAGCAAAAAGACTTCTAGGGAACGTGGGGTGTGTGCCAGGGAGAAAGAGCAAGAAAATAAGAACCCTAAGCTCTGTGTATAGTCTCTGCCCACATCTCTGACTGGACCTTGTGTGCATAGAGTGGACTGAAAATGGGCTGAGGTGGTATGTGAGAAGGTTTGCTCTCAGACTGTAACTGATTTAACTGCTTACTAAGAAAAAAACCTGTAAGATATCTTTTTTAAAAAACCTCACTAAATCTAGAATCTTCACCACATAAAAGAGCACAATAAACAGGATACAAGGAAAACAATTTTAACATTCAGAGAGCTAAACAAAATATGACCCAATTTTAAGGAATCTAGAGATGAGCATACGCCAATTACAGGGTAATCTTTTTTATGATTATATGACAAGGATCCTAAAGTGGACTTTACCCAGGAATGGTACCCTGCTCAAAGGGACCATACTCCAGAAGAAAAGGAAAATGCAGTTGATATAAATGGAAAGATAGGAAATCTCATGAAATCGGGGATATAAAAAATTAAGAGGAAAGCTTAAAATTTGAAGAATTTGTTGTCTGCAGTAAACCTGTTTGCTGGGTGGACTTAAGAATGGAACGGAGATAGTAGAAAGAAAGTATGTAAACCTAAAGATAGATCAATAAACATTACCCACTTTGAAGAAGAGGAAGAAACTTAAGAACAACACCAATAAACACATAATCTAAGAGACAATATAAAAGTCCTAACATATGGATGTTTGCACTTTAGGGAGAAGAGAGAAAGAAAAAGAGGAATAAAGATATATTCAAAGAACTCATCACTAGATGAGTCTTAAATATGTGAATACCATCATATGTGGATCCAAGAAGCTCAGAAAGTACAGACAAGATAAATAAAATAAACTACATACACACACATGCATATGCATACACACATACACATATACACATATGCACAAGCATGCTTCACTTGACTGCATACTTCTCATCAGAAACCACAAGAAACAGAAAATAATGGAAAACAAGTGTGGAGGAGGAGGGGTTAATGCAGAGGGTTTAATACTTGGTGCTTTGGCCAAGCTAGAATTATATACCCAGCAAAACTATCTTTCAGGAGTATAGGCAAAGTATTTTCAGATGAAGATATGCTAAGCAAAATGGTTTTTATCATAACCCTTCAGAGCAGTAATTGCTGGTCTGTAATATGAGGGGAAAAGAATTTTAGGAGTAAACGAAAATCACCAGGAAAGACAGATATTTGAGCAAACATGTTCTTTGAAAGTTGCAGTGGCTCAGTAAAGTCAACGTAAACACTAAAATGCTACACACACTGGGGACTGGAGAGATGGCTCAGCATTTAGGAACACTTGCTGTTTCTCCAGAGGACCTGAATTTGGTTCCTTGTACTCACCCGGGGATATCCACAACTACGCAAACTCCAGGCCCGGGGGATCCAGCACCCTGTCCTGGCCTTCCCAGACAAGCCTCCTAAACAAAACCAAGTCTTTTTAAAAAGTTACCCCCAAGGAAGACATAGCAGAGAGTTTGAGGACTTATCCAAGACAATACGTGGAGGGGAGGGGAGCAGAGCTTGCATTTGAATTAGTATTTCTTTATTCCCTTGAATCTCAAGAGAGGTTTTCTAAAGGGAAAACAGAAGATTTAGACAAGAAGTCATGCCTGGACTTTTCTCTTCTCTTTCGGATTAAAATATCAGAGGGCTAGCTCAGGAGGATTGGGAAGGGAGCCTCAGGAAGAGGGTAGGGACAGTGGTAAGTGCTGAGGTGGCTTTGCCTCCCACATTTCCAAGAGGCCATTTGTCATAGAAAGTGCTTGAGGCAAGTGCTGGCCAGGCATTTACTGCCTTCAGCACTGGGCGTAGAGCCGAATCAGAGATTAACGAAGCAGGGCCCTTGTTAGTGACGAGCAAGCGCACAACGTCAGTGTAAAGTATCTCATCTGAGAAGGTAGGAGGGCTGGTGGGACCTGTGTCCCCAACACTGGAGAAACTGCTTGCTTTGAATCTTGATTATAACTTGTGACTCAGTTTCAAACAAAGAAGGCTAGATCCTTTAGCCTTCTCTCTTTCCTGCCAAAGTGTCCAGCTGTCTCTAGGGCATCCCACCACTCACTGGGCTGGTCTCAACTAATTCTTTGCATACCATGACTGTTTCCACAAGGCTTAGGGCCACCTGTCAGGCTGAACTTCCATTTCTGGTTACCCCTTGTCCTTAGCCCCCTTTCAAGTCTCTTTCCGACCCTCCAGGCTTCTCCTAACCATCGCACCAATCTTGTCCTTTTCATTCTCCAAAGGGATAACCCTGCTTCACGTACTCCAAGCAGCCTTTCTTTTGATTTCCCCAGCCTGGGAGCACTTGACATTCACAAAGTGTAGGACCTTCTTGTAAAGTGCGCTCTATCGATGTCTTCTTTTCTCCTTCGGGTTGTTTAACGTGTACTGATGACCTACTGTGTGCTGGGAACCGTGCTAAAACATTTACACATTTTAAAGATTTATTTAATTTAATTTTAGTATGTGTGTGCGTGTGTGTGTCCGTATGTGGGTATGTGCATGTGCCAGCATGGGTCCTTGTGGAGTTTAAAAGAGGGGTTTGGATCCACTGGAGCTGTAGTTAAGGGTACCTGTGACCTGACTTTGCTGTGGGGGAACTGAACTTGGGTCTTTTGCAAGAGCATCAAGGACACTTACCTACTGGCTCATCATTCCAGTTCGGTCACACATTTAAAGATGGAATGTTCATATCAAGTCCACACTGCCACCCATTTTCACAAAGCAACGACGAAGCTGAGGCCCGATGGCAGTGGGTCCCTCACTGAAGGGGTCCAGCCACCTACCTCCAGAACCTTCCCAGCATGCGGATGCATCCCAGATTCCTCTGTGTATCTGGTGCAAGCAAAAAGTATCATTTCCAGACGGCTTTCCTCATGCGCTTACATATAAAGTTGCACCCCAGTTCAGAGGTTCATAAAAGCGTCTCCTTATCCCAACTGTCTTCGGCAGTCCTGCACAGCTTCCCTGCCCTGTACTAAGAGGCTATTATTCTATGAGCATCCTGCACAAGGTCACATTGTTGCCTTAGTCATGTCTTGTATCTGCCTGGAACAAGTGGATGGGTTTCAGTGACTATATTGTTTAAACTAAGCCATGTGATGCTCCCCCTATAGGCCTGATTAAAGACGGGAGGGGGGGAGCATAAGTTTTCAATACAGCTGATCAACAGTTTGAAGTTACTCGTAAAACCAACATAAACTGGATCAAGCTCAACTTCCGTGACCAAAGCTTTTAATCAAGAACACAAGCCGTCATGGGATTTCCTACTCCTTGCTCATTTGGCGAAGTTCCCGCGTGTGGGCGTGTGTATGGGTGCACACATCTGCCCACTCAGGAGCCAGCACAACAAACAAAGGCGGATGGATCCCTAATTACCCTCCGCACCTGAGGGGAGAAATGCGAACTGTTTCTTTTTATTCCATAGACGAGCTCTGGACAACTGAAGCTGAGATGAGAAATTTGCAAACATGGAAAAGTGTCTTAGTCCGGGGCAGGAAGTCAAACACTCTAAATTTTCCTGCAGATAATGTTTTGAGCCTCCTTCTTGAAGGCTCAGGCTCTGGCTCACCCTGTAGTGGGCGAGAGACTCGTTAATTTAATTTTATGAGATGGATATAATAGCTTGCACTCGGCTAGATACAGATTTTCCACACCAGGCATGTTTCGGGGGTGTTGTGGCCTTGTAGCCTCCGACATGCACCCACTGTCCTTTTCTTGCCCTTTTCTACCATGAAATGTGCACAGATGGCCGAGGAGCCCTGGCATCGGACACATCACCAATGAAGACTGTCAAGTATCTTCTGTTTGCGAGGAGAGGAGACGTGACGTGACATGATGTGTGTAGACACTGGAGAGTGGGACTTGGTGTAGAGGATGGATGCTGTGTCAGACCCGACAAAGGCTGACAGTGCTTTCTTTTACCATCCCTCAGCTTCCTGCTCTCTTGTTCTCTCTCCATCTCCTACAGCCCTCCTTTTCCTGCTAGGGTATTTTCTTTCATTCCACTGCCGCCTGCAGGCATGCTCTGGAGGAAGATCTGACTCTCCTTCCTTCCTTCTCTTTTCTTTCTTCCTTCCTTCCTTCCTTCCTTCCTTCCTTCCTTCCTTCCTTCCTTTTTTTCTTTCTTTCTTCTGGCAGGAACATGTGTAGCTCAGGATGACTTTCTACTTTTGAACTTTCTATGTATTTGAAGATGACCTTGAGCTTCTGAAAATCCTGCCTTCACTTTCCAAGCCCTGGGATTACACACGAATGGCTCTGCACATTCTAGGCAGCCATCCTACTTACTGACTGAGCTATGTGCCCGACCCTGCCCTCCATCTTTCTTTCTAGTTTGGTGCAAGACCGTGGTATAAAAGGCAGATCAAAATCCACAGAGGCCGCTTGTTTCCCAGAACAGGAAGCAAAGAAGATTCCTTTCTGTCCTTCTGAGTGGAAGAAATGTCTGGTTTAGGTGTTAAAGCCCATGCCTTCCATCATCAGGGCTCTAGTTTGATGAAATGGCCTGAAGTGGACATATGAAGACCCAGGGAGCATTAAGAGCCACACACACATACAATGTCCCCTGCCATTCTTTTGTTTTGTTTTCGAGACAGGGTTTCTCTGTGGAGCCTTGGCTGTCCTGGACTCACTTTGTAGTCCAGGCTGGCCTCGAACTCACAGAAATCCACTTGCCTCTGCCTCCCTGAGTGCTGGGATTACAGGTGTGCACCACCTTGCCCTGCACCCCTGCCATTCTTAAGAACCAAATGAATTATCTTATTCCACCTCTTCTCAAGACATGGTTGACTTAGCTTGTAGCAAGGTTTAACATTGCATGAAAGACGACAGGAATTTCATGGCTGTGGACCACATCTCTTAGATTGGCTACCTGGGTTGGAAACACGGACATAAGGAATGTGGACTCAGCTGCCAGCTGCATCTTCCCTGGTCACGTCAGGACATGTCATTTCCTGTCTGTTTTCATACATAAGGCAGAGGATAGAGCTGCAGTTAAGAGTGATGCTGCAAACAGACTTAAGCCCTGGCTCAGCTCTCTTTTCGCTAAGTCAAGATCGCGTTTGGTCACCAGCATCAGAAAAGCTGACTGCTGAGGACTCAACCAGAGCCTACAGGGAGGCAGGCCAGGGCCAGCTTAGTGGCTCAGGGAGCCCCTGAAGATCAGCTCCTTCTAGCTTCCTGCCTTGAATCCTTAGAAGTTTGTTGTGGGACAGACATGTAACCCTGAAAGATCTCGGTGGAGAAATGTCACTTATTTTCAACAAAAGATGCTGTGATGACGGACTAAGCAAGGCAGAGCACTCAGGGGACCTTAGTGTTCCCAGGAGGGAGGCTTGCTCTTGTTTCAGCTGATACTTTCCCCCAATTGTGTTCCAAAGCAGAGGCTCTGTAGGGGGAAAATGCCGAAATCCCCTCGGGGGTCGGCCAAGGAGGGAACACACAAAGACCCACATCAAGAATGACTTTAGGAGCAGAGAAATGCCAGGAGGGTTGAAAGTGCTCGTTGCTAAGACCAGAGTTCTATTCCTGGGGATCCATGTGGTATAAAGAGAGAACCAACTCCCCAAAGTTGTCTTCTGACCTCTACATGTGGGCCATGACATGGCATGTGCCCCACCCCGTACACACCAAAAAGAAACTTCAAAAAGAATGCCTTTAAAGGGGGAGAAGGGGCAGTGTACTTACTTAAGACCATCTTAGCTATGGCCAGGCTCTCTAGGCTTATTTGCAGTATTGTTTCTATGGCACAGCCGTACTCCTGTATCATCACGGTGATGGGGTGATGGGGGGGGGTGTACAAAATTGATAGCCTTGGCGTGGGTTAGGGGAGGAAGGCGATGCAGAGAGAAGCTGTCTGAGAGGAGAGTGACTGGAGGCAGAGAGGCCTGAGGTGAGCAGGTTCCTGACTTCAAGGGGTTGAGAGGACAGTGAAGCCATCACCCAGAATGAAGACGTGAGGGAGGAGAACTTGATCCACGTGGGAGCAAAAAGGAAATGTTCAGCTGAGGAAATGCAGAGATTCTTAGGGTGAGCAGGAACATTTTCCGGGTGGAATGTGAGAGGGAGGTCTGCAGAGAGAAATGCAGAGTGGCTTCTGGCACCCTGAGGGAATAAGGTTTTCTTCTTCGTGAACCCTGAGACGGTGCTGCGACTTCCCATCAGCTGTGGGCATTCATTCGCTGATCGTATCCACAGTTGGGCGAAACGAAGCCTGCAATTATTCAGAGAACAGGAGCTCTGTGCAGAGTCTACGGAGGGAAAAGCAAAAACAAAACCTATTCCCTGTAACCGCACGGGAACTACTGGGAATAAATAATTCCTCTGTTTATATAACTTTTTAATGTTTTGCACGTCATTTTTGTTGCTTCTTAAAATCCCATGAAAAAGGCTAAGAGTTTTTCTCCCCCATATTGACAGATGAGAGAAAAGACACAGGTGAGCCTTCTGGTCTACCATGTGAGCTCACAATAGAAATTGGGGCTCCAACCAGTCAGCCCAGCACTGTGCCCACCCTCACCATGAGAGTGGCAGCCAGGTCCTCTAGGCCCTCTTCTGTGCTAATCTCACATCTAAATCTAGGTCCTTAAATGTGAATTACACTACTCCCTCCATTTCATCAAATTGATGGAGAATTAGAGAAATGGTCTTCAGGGTTTAGCTCACTGAGGAAAACAGACTATGCAGATTCTGTTTCAGTATGTTTGTGGGGGAGTCTGGGAATTGGCTTAGCCACTCATTTCATCAATCAGTAAAAAAAGGGGGGGGGCGGAGGATGGAACAAATGTCTAAATCTCTCCTGTTTCCTTCCCTGGTCCTTCACACATCTCGTAGATGAAAAGTTATTGGACTGGTGAGGCTATGGGACATGACAAAGCCATAGCCACTAACAGATATTGTCACCGCCCTTTAAAGCGTCAAATGGTTGCACCCTGCCACCGCTCCCCCAACTCATATGCAGCTGTTTCTTGCTGCTGCAGCAACAGGATTCAGTTAAGCTGAACCAAGGTCCCCTAACATCAGTCCTCTTAGCCCTGTCTTTTGTTTCTCTTACATACTTTCCTAAATGTGGTCATGACAACCCTGGTCATATGGAACAGCTAGAAGAGGAGGTACAGATGTTCAATTGGAAGGTAGAAGGCTCTGCCAACACTCAGACATGACTGTATGCTGCCCTTCGTCTCACGGGTGTTCCACATTGGATGTGCCACACAGTGGGGTTTGTAAAAACTAAGTTGTACATTGTTTAGCATTGTTCAGTCTTGATTCCTTGATGGTCGGGAGACTCAAGATGAATGACTAAAATTTATTGAGTGTCTACTGTGTGCTGAACAATGACTATTCTGGGTCAATTTAACGTGCCTGATCCTTGGAACCCAGCAAAAATCTAGCGTGATTGTCACTTATTTTTCCTGATTGCCTGAAGTTTTCTCACAAGTGAGTGATGATGGAAAGAGGCTTTGAAACTAGACCTGCAGGCTCCACTCTAAAGCCCATCATCCTCCTGTTCACTTCTTTTGTTTTATTCTGGAATGCCCAGCTGAGAGAAAGGTGGTGTGCTGGCTAGAGTCGTTTTTTGTTTGTTTGTTTTTGTCAAGTTGACACAAGCTAGGGGCATCTGAGAAGAGAGAACCTCAATTGAGAAAATGTCTGCATAAGTGGAGCCCATGAAACATTAAAAAAAAATGATTCATAATTGATGTGAGAGAGCCTAGACCATTGTGAGTGATGCCTGCCCTGGTTGGTTGGTCTTGGGTGCGTGTAAGGAAGCAGGCCAAACAAGCCCTTTAAGTAGCAGTGTTCCTTCATGGATTCTGCTCCAGTTCTTGCTTCTGGGTTCATGGCCCGGCTTCCCTCAGTGATGGAGTGTGACCCGAGAGTTGGAAGAGGAAATGAATATGTTCCTCTTCAAGTTGCTCTTGGTCTCGTTGTTTCATCACAGCAATAGAAACCAACTAAGATAGCTGGATACTTGTGGGATGCTGGTGGCTTGGGGTACCCTGGACATACGTTCTCTCAGTATTGTCAAAACTATGCACAGGAAGGAAACTGCCCACTTTATAAAGTACACAAGGGTGGGGGGCCTGGGTTTGGATCTCTAGCAACTGTGTCAAAACTGGGCACGATAGCGGGTCTCTGCATTCCTAGCTCTAGGGAGGCAGAGACAGGAAGATTTCCAAGAGCTTGCTGGGTAGCACATTTAGCAAGACTGGTGAGCTTTGGGTTCACTGAGAGACCTTGTCTTAAAAAAATATAGCCAGCAATTGAGGAAAGATATCCAACATGTGCACATGTATTTACACACACACACACACACACACACACACACACACACACACACACACACCCCTCAGCATAGAACCCAGTTCTTAGGAAAACAGATACAAGAAGGAAATGCCACTATTTGCCTATTAGAACCCAACCCCTGCTTTGAACTATGGAGAACATCTTCATCAGCTTGTCCACTCTCCTGGAGGAGAACATGCCTCAATGACGCCCACAGGCAACACCGCAACATCCACATCCTCAGTGGTTCCAAGACTCGCACAGGGCAAACCCTCTTTAGCAGTTCGACTTCCTCTGAGCCAGGTGCCGGAAGGTTAGTTCCTGTCTTAGAAAAATCTATTCACCAGAAAGAAAGGTCGCACCACGAGTTAACAGGAATTGAGCGTGATGGTCCCCCAATGGTTTTGCCCTGCCAAAAGTATGCTGAGTGTTATAACATTGGTGGACACTGGCCTCAGCCCAGCTGTTCCCAGATTTTCTTTATGGAGGAAAATAGACTCAACTCAGCATTTTTTCCTGCCTCTTAAGTTAGTACATTGACATCATTTGGAAGTTGTAAGATTCCACATATTAGGCCAAATTCCACTCTGGGTTCAACATCCGTCACCCCCTTCTCAAGTCAACCCCCCCCTAGAGCATGGTTAAGTGAGGGTAAAACTTGGCCTGAAGCTTGTTAGTTTTTTTGCAGGTTTAATTATGTGTACCTCATCCATTTGCCCAAATTAGGAGAGATGGTTTGGAGGAAACTTTGCTGATTGGCCTGTCTCAAAGTTTGGTTCCTCTGCTATTTAACTCAGGAATTCCAAGATAACAAGAGTCAAGCAGTGAAGAACTGACATTCCACATGTTGAGGATTGGAAAAAACTTTGAATACAGAGTGTCTAGTCCAAACCCCATGGTTTTATATTTAAAAAAAAAAAGAAAGAAAGAAAAAAAGAAAAAAAATCAGAAACAAAAATAAACAAAACCTCGGAATTTGGAAGGAAAAGTGTTCAAAGTCATACTAAGCCAATTGATGAGCAAGGCAAAGGAAAAAAAAAGCCAGAATCTGTTCCCTTTGGTTAGTAGACTTTCTGTCCGCCCATCTGGAAAGAGTGACTGTGCCCAGGGATTGGCTCTCATGGTGCACAGCACTGCAGAGGGCCAAGGTTTTAGAGCCAGGAAGACACAGACTGACTCCAAGTCTGACTACTTCCTAGTTCCGGCTGCTTTTGTGAGGATATTTTTTTTCACAGTGAAAGGAAAAGTCACTAATATAATCATCTACAGGATTCTGGGCTGAATTTGGTCCAAGAGAAGCTGTTTCAACAGTGTCCTGAGAAACCATATTTTTCTTAGGCATCAGTGACATTTTTTAGGTAAGCTTTGTCTTGGCATGACAAGATGGCTGCCAGCAGTGCCAGAGTTTCCTCCTAGAGAGTGGGAAAAAGAAAGAAATAAAAACTTCCATTCTTAGTATTTCTAATAATTAAGACCTCAAGATTAAGCCCCATTGAACCAGGTTTAAAAACAATGGACAGATGATTCCATGCTAACACACACAGGAAAGGACAACTAGATACAAAAGAAATGATCACACGGTTGAGCGACTGGAGGATCGGGTTAAGTGTACTCCTGTTTCTTCGGGGTACTGGTGAGGGGAGATGGGGTCACTTACCAGGAATGTATAAACTAATGATGGAGGCACTTAGTTCTACATAACGCCAGTTGTGGTGGCACACACCTTTAATCCCAGCACTTGGGAGGCAGAGGCAGGCAGATCTCTGTGAATTCAAGACCAGCCTGGTCTACAAAGTGAGACCAGGGCTACAAGAGAAACCCTGTCTTGAAAAAACAAACAAACAAACAAACAAACAAACAAAAAAACCAAAAGAAGAAGAAGAAAAAGAAGAAGAAGAAGAAGAAGAAGAAGAAGAAGAAGAAGAAGAAGAAGAAGAAGAAGAAGAAGAAGAAAAATAAAGTGTTACAGCTCTTTTTGAATTTGTCTAGCAGGTTTTCTGACTTTGTCGGAAACCCCCTCCCCCCAAAAGAAAAGAAAAGAAAACTCCAAGTGCCATGGGCAGGATAAAGATGGATGGATTCAGGCAAGGTCCACTCTTTCTTTCCTTGCCTAAGGTGTGTCAACCATTGGGGAATTTGTTCTCTCAAAATTGCTTCATGCTTAATCTGAACAAAGAGCACAGGTAACACTAAGTTATCACTTCTGGGGTAAATAGAACCTTCCTGACTTAGAACAAAGAAACAGAATAGACTTCTCATCAGATAGGCTTTACCTAATACACACACACACACACACACACACACACACACACACACACACACACACTGCACATACCACTTGCCATCAAACTTGAGCTGGCATATTCTGCAGGTGTGTTTGGCTTAGATAGAATGTTGCATATTACAACAAAAACATTCACAAAATAATTATGGGTTAAGACTGTAGGTAAGTACTGAGAATGCAAGTACTTTAAACATTCTTTTACCAGGACTGTATCACAAGCATTCAGGAAATAGAGGAAACCCAGGGTCAGTTTTCAAGAGCTGGTCATGTGTTTCCTGTCTACTGTGGTGTTCTTCAGTGCTCATGTGTTGGAAACTTAATCTCCTGTGCAACAGTGTTAGGAGGTGGGGCCTAACACAAGAGGTAGGTCACCGGATGTCTGCCCTCATGACTAGATCAGAGTTATCACAAGAGTGAGTTAGAAGTTGGACACCATGTTATATTCTTGTGACCTCCAACACTTGGGCAGCAGAGGCAGGAGGATTATGTCTTGGCTATACAGTGACATGCTGTCCAAAAACAAAAGGGGGTTAGTTCTTACGAGAGTGGGTTTATCATTGACAAAAGCGTTTTGACATCTCCCCATGTCCCTTTCTCTCTCCTGCCCTCCTGACATGTCTTGTCATGGATGATGCATTGTGAAGGTTCTCCTCAGTCACCAAGAGAGTAAGAAAGATGTCTTTGTTCTTCATAGAGTACTCATTCTTGAGTATTCTATTTTAGCATTACAAAACTGTTAAAGGTGTTGTCCTTCAGACAAGATAGGAAGCTAAAGTTTAAAACCCACAAAGCATAGTAAATAGGTGCATAAAATGAGAAAGAAAATGAGAAAGAGAGAGAGAGAGGGGGGGGGGGGGAGAGAGAGGAGAGAGAGGAGAGAGAGGAGAGAGAGGAGAGAAGAGATGTGTTCAAACTCAACTTCCTCCTAGGTCCACTATGTGACCTTGAGGGACTTGTTCTTGAACTCACTGTCTGTTAAGCCAGCACAAGAATCACATTAGATTTTCCAGTCATGAGCATTAAAAGTTGTGATATATTTTAAGTCATTTGACTCATGCTGCATGTCACAAAGTAGATTGTGAAAGGGCAGAGGACATGGTTAGGCTCCTTTTTTATTTCCTACCAGCCATTTCTTAGCTCCAGCGTTCACATCACATCTCACACACACACACACACACACACACACACACACACACACACACACAC
>OU015756.1:50711544-50724700 GCA_907169655.1 Acomys percivali | reverse complement strand
CCCCCGCCCGTATTGATTTATGAGGTGCATGCTCAATGCAAATTGGGGGATAAATCATCAATGACACTGATTTGCTTACCAGTCCTCCAATAAATGTGTATAATTAATTGTGGGCATGGGACCTTCCCTCAGTTCTTGGCCTTTCCTCCCAGCTATGCTGTCTCCCCGCTGGGCTTAATGGAGAAAGATGGGGAACCAAACTGAAGGTGGAGGGTGGCTGAGAGTGAGGCCCTGGCTGCATCTGATACCCTGAGCCTCAGCAGAGGAGATGGTCGGAGAGGAAGTTTCCGCTTGAGCGAGGTAGCTGGTTATTGAAGTCTGCGTGACTCTCTGGAACACCCCAGGAACTGATTACTTCCACACCCTGAGGTCTGTAGCCTCAAGTGGTCATGCTGGGAAAGAGCCACCACTGCCTGTAGGTGTCACAGGGACTATGTGTTGTTTGGCTAGCGGAGTCTGCTCCTTTCTTCTTTTGAAATAGTTTTAATTTAATTTTAGTTAGGATATGAAGTCACAGATTTCATTATGGCACTTTCATACATGTAATATATATATATATATATATATTGCCCCTTTCTTTTTTAAATTTTATTTTATTAATTTATTCTTATTACATCTCAATGGTTATCCCATCCCTTGTATCCTCCCATTCCTCCCTCCCTCCCATTTCCCCCTTACTCCCCTCCCCTATGACTGTGACTGAGGGAGACCTCCTCCCCCTTAGGCTCATAGGGTATCAAGTCTCTTCTTGGTAGCCTGCTATCCTTCCTCTGAGTGCCACCAGGCCTCCTCATCCAGGGGACATGGTCAAATATGAGGCACCAGAGTACGTGTGAAAGTCAGACCCCACTCTCCACTCAACTGTGGAGAATGTCTTGTCCATTGGCAGATCTGGGTAGGGGTTTGAAGTATATGGCTTGTATTGTCCTTGGCTGGAGCCATAGTTTGAGCGGGACCCCTGGGCCCAAATCTGCCTATCATAATGTTCTACTTGTAGGTTTCTAGGACCCTCTGGATCCTTCTACTTTGCTATTCTCCCATGCTTCTCTCATCTAGAGTCCCAATAGGATGTCCTCCCCTCTGTCCCAGTTTCCTGGTAAGGGAAGGCTTTCGTGGGACATGCCCCTTGGGCTAGTATGCAGATATAAGTGAGTATATACCATTTGAGTCTTTCTGCTTCTGGGTTTTTATTGCCCGTTTCAACCCTCCTTTTCCTCCTTCCCTGCTCTCCGCGGTTCCTCCCCCCCTCCCCGAAACAGGACCTCGTTCAGCTGCTGTGTCACATAGGCTCCATTTGCATTTCCTTTTTATCCCTTCTTGCTGCCTTTAGGCTTCTTCTTCTTCTTCCCCTCTTTTTGGCCCCTTTCTACTTTCATGCCTTTCTACTTTAAAATAGGCAGATAGACAGATAGATACACATAGACAGACTGATAGAGTGAGTGAGTAAGCGAGCCTATGGCAGAAAACGCGTGCTATTTGTTTTTTTTGTTTTTTTGTTTTTTTCTGAGTCTGGTTCACTTTAGTCAACATGATCTCTGGTTTCATCCATTTTCTGAGTACTCATTAATTAATTAATTAATTCAATACACCAGACTGGCCTCAAACTTGCTATAAAGCTGAGGATGACCTTGATTTATAATTTTCCTGCTTCCGCCTACCAAGGGCTGCGATTACAAGTGTGTACAACCATGCCCCAGTTATTGTAGTTCTGGGAACCAAACCCAGGGCTCTGTGCATTCTGGGCAATACTAGCCACTGAGCTACATCTTCCATCCCGAGCGTACTACTTATTCTTCTTTATGGCCGAACACAATTCCACTGTGTATAGTTCCTACTGTTAACCTTATCTAGCCAACAAATAGTTTGTCTTGAGTCTCAGAAGATGCATTTGAGTTTTAAACAGTATTGAGACGATTGAAAGATATGACTTTGGAATGAGTTTTGCGTTGTGAGATGGCCATGGGCCTCTGGGGACTAGTTACAGAATTTTATAGTTTGAATCTAAACTTTCCCCATGGGGCTCTGTCCTAGAAGTTTAGCTTCTAGCTTGGGGCGCTGCTTTGAAAGCTGGAGAGACTTTATGATGTGGGGTGTGGGTGATGGATAAGAAGAAGAAAGGGGGGCAAAAACCTCAGAGTCAGGATGAGGGCTGATAAATGAGTCAGGATAGACCCTAGTCTCTAGGATGGTGGTCTCAAACAATAGAAATCCACTCATCTAGAATAATAGTTTCCAATTCTTCTAAAAGATTCAGGCACAACTTGGATACTTGATGCTCTTTTGTATCTAGAGTCATGATCCGATACTGCATTCTGAGAACTGAACATAAGCAAAACGGAACAAAGCAAGACTGTCTTGCCTTCCTGCCCTGTGTGGGTTGCCCCTGGTATGAGGCTTGCCGCTCCTGGCCTGACAGCTCTCAGTAGTAAAGAATAGTGGAGTTCAAGTCCTGGCTGTGTGGCTCCTCAGATGAAGACTGAGAACAATTAAAAACAGATGCCCGCGACAACCACCCAGCAGCGTCCTCTCTGTTTCTGACCTTCCAAGCCACACCGAGTTGTTTCTCCGAGTGCAGGACAGTCTCCGGCTGGTGACATAGCAGGGTGAGGGACCGTCGAATTGTTGGAATTCTTTTGTTCTGAGGAGAATAAACTAGTTTCAGTTAAAATAAGATCCAGATTGCCCAAGAATGTCCAAGTCTAAGGACCCGCCAGTGCAAAACAACTTCTAGAGTGTTTGAATGAGAACTTTTCCCAAGGATGGCTTTGGCGATGGAGACACTGCCAGACACTGCATCATTAACTAAATATCATGGAAAATGGCTCTGTGTTTTATTGCCATGTGTGTTAAGCAGCGGAGAGCAAGAAATTGGAAGGCTCCGAACCCAGCTATGTTCGGGGGGGAATGGAAAACAAAATGCTTGAGCTATTGAGTTCTGGGAAGGCTATTCAGAAAGAGAGAAGCAACACATATTTGGACCAGACTCAGCAAAAGCTGGATGTCATCGAACTGTAGCAAAACCCCTTTGGCCACCAAATGCCACTCTGTACGCTGTCCCTCAGATATGTCTGGTGCTCTAACCTTGGAAGAAGTCAGGTGGGACACATGGGAGTGTTAGCCTGGGTCCTTTGATTGGCTTGTTTCTTGCCAGTGTGAACCTTACAAAGAGTGAATCTCAGAACCCAAGACCATGCCAGGGAGGCTGCTGTAGCTCTGAAGTTTCAATTTAAAAAGAAAGGTGAGTGAGTGTGTGTGTGTCCATGCGCGCGCGCGCGCGCGCGTGTGTGTGTGTGTGTGTGTGTGGTGTGTGTGTGTATGTGTGGTGTGTGTGTGTATGTGTGGTGTGTGTGTGTGCATGTGAGTGTGTGTGCATGCATGTGTGTGTGTGGTGTGTGTGTGTGTAGTGAGTGTGTGTGGTGTGTGTACACGTGTGTGTGTGTGTGTGTGTGTGTGTGTGTGTGTGTATGTGTGAATAATGAGCTGTCTCCTTTTAAGAATCCTAGTAGAGCTCCTGTTCATGTCTGGAAAAATTCATTTGATGACATTTGCCTGACCTCTTGGGAAATGGAAGAGGGGTGGGACTTGCCAACAAGCTGACTTCCTTCTTCCTCCACTTCCTGCAGCCTCTTGCTCCAGCAGAGCCTATGGCTGTCTTCCAGCTGGGCCTGGATCCTTGCTATCATGGACTCCACCCTGCACGTTTGTGTCTGTGTCTGGAGGCCCTGCGGCCTTTGGATGTTGGCCTAGTAGAGCAAGACAGACTGTCTCAATCCAACAAAGGCTTTGTTTGGCGTGGAGAATTTAGAGAGAACTCCAGAAGCCAAGGGAGAAGGAATCCCCAGGTCTTTATGGAATTTCTAGTGAAAACATGGGTCAATGTTGATTGTGTGTATGTGTGTGTGTGTGTATGTGTGTGTGTGTGTGTGTGTGTGTGTGTGTGTGTGTGTTCTGAAGGAGTTCTTCCTTCAGGAATGTTAGATTCGATTATTCCCTTTGGAAAAAAAATATGGAATAGTATTGGCCCATCCTGTTCAAACTTCTTTCAATACTCATTTTTGTAAAACCATCACTCTCCCATGGTTCGCACTACTGTATTATTTGAACACTGTCCTGGGCACCGAGAAAAGGAAGAACAGTTGAGAAAGGCCCTGGGGTGGGAGAGATGGTCAGGGCTTAAGAGTACTTGTTTCTCTTACAGAGGACCTGGGTGTAGAACCCATGACCCACGTTTGGCGGAGCTTGCAACTTCATGTAACTTCAGTCCCTGGGGACTCCAGTGCCCTCTTCTGGACTTCTGCTGATACTGCATGGACATGATGCACACACAGACAAGCAGGCACACCCACACATCCATAAAATAATTTTTTTTAAGGTCCTGAGAGAACACAGCACCTAAAAGGGAGGTGAGCAGGTGAGTGAATGGTGACAAACCACTGTGATTGTGTTACTGTAGGATTGTTTAAGGGGCCAGAAGAAAGCATGCTAAATCCTGCCTTAAAAGAATGGGAAAGAGTCTAAGAATTCATGTTTAATCATTGCTTATGCGTGTTTTCTCTTTTTTTCTTTTGTAGGTACACTGAACTTTATTGAAGCTATTTGAGAGAGTAGGGCTCCTTGGTCCCTTCCCATTATTCTGGGGTCTACCTCAGTGTCAAGGGCAGAGTTGGAACAGGGACTTCCTCAGCAGCCGAGGGCCTCCCTCTTGCTCTTGTGTCCTTGCTGGGTGATCCAGGTCTTCCTCCTCCTTGGAGGCCATGTAGGCCATGAGGTCCACCATCCTGTTGCTGTAGCTGTATTCATTGTCATACCAGGAAGTGAGCTTTACAAAGTAGATAGACTGCACAACCTCCTTGGCACCAGCATCAGCCCATTTGATGTTAGCAGGATCTTGCTCCTGGAAGATGGTGATGAGGCTTCTCATTGATGACAATCTTCCTGTTCCCAGCCTTGTCTGTGCTGCTGAACATACCATGGGTAGAGTCATATTGGAATATGTAGACCATGTAGTGGAGGTCAATGAAGGGGTCATTGATGGCAGAGAAGAAGCAAGCCCTGGTAACCAGGCGCCCAATACGGCCAAATCTGTTTACTCCAACCTTCACCATTGTGTCAAGGGATGAGGCTGGCACTGCAGGAGAAGATGCAGCTGTCTCTGGAACAGGGGAGGAGCAGAGAGCCACCTGTCTTCTTTTTGTTATTATTGCATTTCTTTGTGTGTGTGCGGGCACACACGTGTGTGCTCATGTGTGTGTCGTCATGAGAACAGCTTTGAGGAGTTGGTTCTCTTCTTCCACTATGTAGATCCCAGAGATCAAACTCAGGCCATCAAGCTTGGTGACAAGTGTCTTTGTCTCCTTGCCTTGAAATTAGATGGGCTTTGGCACTGTTTTGACTAACAGGGGACAACAGAAGCCTGCCTTGTAGCTTCCGAGTCTAGGTCATAACTGGCGACTCGGGATCTGTTGTCTTATCTGGACAGTTTCCTTCGGACTCTAAGTTTCACGCAAGCCACACAGCCGAACCGAGGCCCTTGTACCGAGCCCAGACTTGGAGTGTCTGGTCTCCATGGAAGCCACACAGCTGAACTGAGGCCACACTCCCATAAGGGAGGGAACTGAAACTAGATCAGACCTAGGCACCTCCCAGAAGGCCTGAGACCCTCGTGTGCTGTCCTGCCACCCTCTCCAGCAGCTGTCCCTGGCCCATGCTCTTCCTGCTCCACCTGGCAGACAGCATCTCAGTGCAAGCCCCAGAGCCAGAGCTGGCCAAGCTGCTCCCAAGTTGCTAACTCACAGACACTGGCAGAGGTAATAAAACAATTATTGTCATTTCAAACTATGGTATCACATAGCAGTAGAAAACAACAACAACAACAACAACAACAACAACAACAACAACAACAACAAAACCAATGTGATGGCTCAGCCAGCAGGTCTATATGAAATATAAAGCTCGCTCATGCAGTAGTCTTGAAGGCAATGCCCTATTTCATTTTACAACCATTGAGCACCTACTGTATGCCAGGCCCCATGGAAAGCTCATGGAGAGGAAGGGAATATAACAGTTTCTAACCTCAAAGAGGTCATAATTAAGAATAGACACACATGACCACAATATGGTATGTGTTCTAGTTTCATTCTGCCTTTTTAAAAAAACTCTTTTGAGACAGGGTTTCTCTGTGTTATCTTGGCTGTCCTAGACTCACTTTGTACACCAGGCTGGCCTTGAACTCACAGTGATCCGCCAGTCTCTGCCTCCCAAGTGCTGGGATTTAAGGCGTGCCCCTGGCTTCTAGTTTGATTCTGTCACTATCACAAATACCATGGCCAAAGACAAGTTAAGGGAGGAAAGGCCTTGTTTTAGCTTCCGGGTCATAGTTCATCCTGGAGGAAAGTCAAGACAGGAATTCAATCAGGAACTTGAAGGCAGGCCTCCTTACCATTTGACACAGCATTAGCCTTGATGAAGGAAGCATGTCAGAAACTGAAAAAGAAACGCCGCTTTCTAGCTGCCTTGGAGGCTGCCTTATGGTCAGCTGCTTTCTTATACAGTTCAAGGCCACCTTCCTAGGGAATGATGCTGCCCACAATGGGCTGGGCCTTTTTACACCAATTGACAATCGAGGCATCAATGTAAGCATACCCATAGGCCTATGTAATCTAGGCAGATTTTTTTCAGCCGAGGCTCTCCTCTGAGATAATATTAGGCTGTGTCAAACTGACAGTTCAAGTGAACCAGGACAGCATATTTTTGCTAAACTATCATGGGGATAGACAAGACATAGAGAATGGCTCAGAGTTTCCCCCTGGATGGGGTGAATATTGACTTGGGGAACTGGGGGACGCAAGTAGCTGGAAGCACGGGGCTTGTTTACAAGGATGTCCCTTAGGGTGGGAGTGAGTCAAGGCTGAATGACAAGGCAGGGGCCAACTTTCCGCAATGCGGCCAGGTGTCCCAAGTGGAATGTCCTATCTCTTAACCTAGGTCTGATTGCCCTCCCAGAGACTTCCCAAGAAGCTGGTATTTTAAGTGTTTGCTCACTGGAAAGGGAATTGGAATTCAAACTATATAAACACAGTGTGTAGCCCAAGTGGCTGGAGGAACAAACACTGGAAATGATCAGATAAAGGGCGAGGCTTTGAAAACTCTAAGCAAGTCTGTCAAAGCCCTGACCAAAAAGGATGGATGGGGTTTCTATTTCCAGGGTTTGTCTTTCCACGGACCAAGCTGATAGGGGAGGTGGGGGTGGGGCGTGGAAAGAAAACAGTGCAGGTTTTCAGAAGCAAACAGGGATGTAGGTGAGACGGAGTGGAATAAACTGTGTGGGCAACGGCTGAGGCTGGAACGGGAAAGAGGAAGTGAACCGAAGGTGGTAGGGAGAAGGAAGTTAAGCGTAGAGAGGGCAGGGATGGGAGCCTGTGACTTGGGAGCCGAGCCACGTGTAGCTGCTGTTTGGCCTGATACCATCTCTGCTTTTGTTTAACCTGGTTTCCCAGTTTATTTCTGTCCAGGGCAAACAGAAGAATTCTGACTAACTCCCCCCAGGCGTATAGCTCTTTCCTCATTTGATTCTCTACAAAAACAACTATTGTGCAGCGTAAACAACGGTCTCAAAGTTCGACAGCTGGCAAATAGAAGATCTGTTCAAAGCAGATGTTCCAACTCCATTTCCAGTGCCCTGTGCAGAAATAGGGGACAAGACTATGCTACTGCCCTTGTCCTCCATCCCTCAGACACTCTGGCCCTTTCTTTCCTCATCCATTCTTTCTTGGGAGTGGTGGCTAGTGCCCGAGGGGCTTCCCAGCTCCCCCAAATTTTGTGTAATAGGCAGAAATATCCCAGAAGGCCCTGTCACCTTTCCTCTACTTTTATTTCTTCATCACAGCATGCTAGCATCCTTCTCAGTGCTTTTGATGCGGTGTCATGATAAAAACAAGGCAATTAGCTAACACTGCTCAGAGCTTGATAAGAGGCACAGGCTGTTCTAGTAGGATGATCTCGTATTCTAGCATGTTCTAGTGTCCAGTGATGTAATCTTTACCACAATCCCATCTTCTACTTTGAAGGTGGAAGATGAAAAATTAATTGGCAGTGAGACTTCAGGCTGGGTAACCTCTCACCTTAGAGGCCTCCTCCCACCCTCCTCACCCTACCCACCCCACCCCCGCTCCTCCCAAGATTCCCTGTTTTGTGCGTGTAACTTGGACTTGCTCCCCTGGCTAAGAACAGGGGGTATTGAAGAGTCTGGGTCCTCAAGTGAAGATATGATTGCCCTTTTTTCCCCTCTGTTATTGATTCTCTCGCTTCACACCCTTGCCGCTTCTTCAAGTTCCTGGCCAGGGGCCCTTTTCCATTTGGGTCTCATTTCCTTACCTTCCTTCCCGCCTCACAGCCAAGACTTATCTGTCTCTTTGACAGCTGGATACCTGTGCCAAGAGAAATAATCCCCCTGTGCACCTCGTGTCACCTAAGGGAATAGGGTGGGAAGGGAAGAGCTTCCTGCCAGGTGCCTTGGGTCAGGCAGGGGGTGGGGTGGCAAGGAAGAGGGCACAAGGAATCTTCCAGAGACCCAGAGGATATGTGCAGGGAAGTGTGAGGGATCCTGGGACAGCTGAGAAGTGAGAGGTGGAAAAGGCAGGATGCATAGGGAAATGGGGAGAGAGGTGGGTGGCTTTCTTGCCACTTTAAGGTCACTTTAAGGTGGTGGTGAATCAGAGGCAGATATAATTAACTGGCAGAGGTGAGGAGTGGAGTTAAATTACAGTTGTGCACCATTTATCGTTCACACAATTTTCTTACCCAGAATACAATACCAGGGAGGTCTCACCGGGCTACCCATTTAATGGACGTATAAGTGGAGGCTCAAATCATATTTGGATGATGAAAGCTATGAGACACCATTTTGAGTGACTGGCTTTAAATCCTATGTCTCTTTCACTAAGCCAGATGGCCTTGAGGGCTTTCCATATTACTATAGTCATAGTGAACACTTCAAATCTAGTCACAAGGGGTTGATCGTGGACGTTTGATATTCTAAATTGAACAGGTGGTCCCTGTCCCTAAGTGTCAGAGTATAACAGACAACAGAACCCACACCAAGATCTTAGTGAACACCCATACCAAGGAAGGAAGGGCTCTGTGTGGCCTTAGGTTTCTTACAAACTAACTTGGTCCCAAGACCTTGAGTGACATTCTTCCTTAAGGATGATCTGTGCATGTGAGAGAATCAGCATAATGAAAAGGCTTAAAAGTCAGACTCAGGTGACAAGCCTGCCTTCCAACCTCAGTGTCACCACTTACGGCTTCTAGTCTGGCCTCCCTGGGTCTTGGTGCTCCTATACCTTAGAATTGCTCACAGGGTGAAATGTGATTGGTACTGAGCAGGGCTGCACTCCACAACCTCAACCTGGTGCTTGCTTTAAGTGAGGAAGATGTGGGGTTGGGAGGTGGCAGGATGGGGGGGGGGCGGCATAAGTGCTTGAGCAATGGCCCCCAGAGTGAGAGGGGAATTCTCTTTAAGTACCGCTCAGCACCACTGCCCTGCAGGAACTTAAGGGAGCACCCTGGGTAGCTTCTCCTACTGTCTACCAGTCAGCACCTTGGCCTTTGCCCTGCATAGTTCAGGTCAAAGCCCCCATCAGCATCCAAGCTCAGTTCCTCGTGGAGTCGGAGAGAGCTTCACCAGAGCAGGGGGTGGCAAGGCTTCTGTTGAATGCTCCTGCGTTGGGGGCCCCAGAGATCACAGCTTTCAAGGTAAGAACCCTGTCCTCTGCTTTGCCCCTGGCAGTTGTGTTTTGGATTCTGCACTTGGATGCCTGCCTTCCCTGTTGGTACAGTAGAGGATACTGTATGCGTGCCACATACAACTGGGCTAAACGAAAGAGCCCAGGACACACGCAGCACAGAGTGAGTATAAATGAATCAATCGGTGATTGTTAAGTCTTGACCGCAGAGGTGTAACTGTTGATTTCCTTTTTATGAGAAGACAATAATTAATGAATAGGGCTCAACTCTTTTGGTTAAGAAATATGTATGTAAACTCTTTATACATAATGACTGTCACATGATAGATAATGATCACTGTTTTTAGTGAAGGAGGTGGAATAGATTAATCTATGGAGTGTATGCATGGTGTGTGTGTGTGTGTGTGTGTGTGTGTGTGTGTACATGTGTGCATTTGCTCTAAGTGTGTGGAGGTTGGAGGAAAATGTCAGTATTCTACCACTCTCTGCCTTGTTCCCTTGAGACAAGGTTCTCTCACTAAAATTGAAACTCACTGGGTCTTTGCTGCACCTGTCACCTCCAGGCCTCAGCTATCCTCTTCTCTCTGCCTTCCACAGCTCTGCGGTTACTGGCGCTTATGTAGCCATGGCTGGACTTCCACATGGGTGCTTAGAATTTGAACTCAAGTCCTCAGGCTTGTACAGCAAGTGCACTCACTTATCCACGGAGCCATCTCTCTGGCCCTTATGTGGAGTTTTAATAGTCCCCGCCACAACCCGCACTCTCTTTTCTTTTTTTCTCTTTTCTTTCATCTTCCTTTTCTTTGGTTTGGTTTGGTTTTTCGAGACATAGTCTGTTGTCATCCTGTCAACATCGTCTTTCCTTTGTCTCCCTCTCCCAACTGTTTTCACATTCTGTTGGGTATCTGGTTGTTGGAGGCCCCACCCCCCTCCCCTTCCGGCACCTCCTACCCTGGCGTCTGAACTCAGCGTTTGAGGCCAGCGCTACACCACTGAGATGTCCCCTTAGCCGTAGCCTTGAACTCTTACTTTGTGTGAAGACGTAATCTGTTTAAATAGTTCCTCTGCAGCCTGTTGGCTTGAGGTCAGAACGCAATCGAGTAACAAACGTAGAAATATGGTGGCTGACGTGTGCAGAGACCCGGGAGAGTGAGTTAAAACAAGAAAGCTAAAGGTCAGCTGTGTTCGCTCCCCCCACAACCTTCTGAACTGCTTTTTTTTTTTTTAAACAAAGCCGAGCTCTGAAGGGTTTTTCTTGAAATGATTCATCTAAGACACCCTCTGTGGGCCCTGCCGTTCCCAGGATCCTACATTCCAGGCAGAAATTTTGGGGGCAAGAGTGATCATGCATGTCTGAGCGTATGCTTCAGAAGCACAGTGGAATTTGGAGCCTCTTTTTTTTTTTTTTTTCCCTACCCTGAAAATGTACATTCACTTTGGCTTCCTGCAATGAGTTATATATGCATGGTGTGGTCCACAGTAATCCCTTTCCCATTTTCCTTCCTTCCTTTTCTTTCTGAATAGTACACTGCATGAAGGCATTGGGGTGTTTCTGTTCATGGAATCTGAGGAGCTGTATCTCGTCATTATTTCCACCTGATTAACTGTCGTCTTCTCATTGTCATTTGATGTGCATTGCTAGCCACGCCCCAGCACATCATTTTTACAAGCCTCCACTGTTACTAAGCACCTTCTGAAAGTGGTTAAAGCAAACGTTTTTAATTTTGATGAAATTTGAATGATCCATTTCTTCTTTTTGACCACAAATCATAAATCTAAGACTAAGAGCTACGTCCTAAGCCTGACGTATTTCTTCTAAAAGTATGATAGCTTTATGTTTTATATATACATACAACCTCTACTTTTAGTTCGTTTATAAATCAATTTTAATTTTTAAAAATGAAGCGTTTGGCTCAGGTTATAATTCTTTGTGGTTCTGTGTCTCCTGCCACCCCTGCTGCCAAGTGTCACCGGGGGTGTGAATTTCTTCTGTGAGAAGGTCCAAGCCTTGCGGCTTCCAGGCAGAAAAGGACGGAAATGAAGCGCAGAATCCCAAATTCCGCTTCCCTCAGGAATGGCTGGAGCTCTCAGAATGAGGTCCATGCAACAAGACTTCGGATCTCACCTGGGATGTGGAAAAGAGTTTTGGTTTTTTCCACGGTGTTTCGGTTAACTCTTTTAATGAGATTGCCAGTACCAGAATGCAGCGGAAACTCGGAGTTCTGAAGCCAAGGCAGTAGCGATACTGCAGTGTTTACAGCCCTTCCGTTAAACCACCATCTTAATGGCAGCAGGTGTGGGCAAACACCGGTGCCTGATCCAGTGACCACCTGAACGCAGGTTCCGAGGCTGATCCAATCTGCAGGAGCTCAGAGATATGAGAGGCCCCAACTGACTGGGATGAATTAAACAGCTAATCCATGGGAGCCAGCAGCTCTCCTGCAGAAGAGCACTGAACTCTCAATGGCCTGGTGAGCAGCGATGATGAGGCAGTTCCATTGTGGGCACCTGGCTGGTGGTCCAACCCCAAGGTATGGTACTAGGATGGATTCTTCAGGAAGATGAGGAGCCCTTCTTTCCCCAGAATAAATAAGGAGTCTCAGACGCTCTTTGATGAAATAGATAGTGTGTTTTATTTCGTGAATAGGTACAATTCTAAATCGTGGGCAGTGGGGAGTTTTTGAGGATGAATGCATTTGATTGGCTAGGGCTAGGTTGCTTGGGCCGCTCTGTTTACCTGGGGGCTATGTCACCTGCTTCTGAGGCAGGCACAGAAACAAGGACAGAGCTTTGTCCCACCCTTCCAGTCTCAGGATGAGATTCTTAAGTCTCAAATTTGATTTTTGGGGGTTTTGAACATGTTCCTTTTCCATCCCTCACCAATTCCTCTGAAGGCACGGTTCACGAGCCCGACAATTCTTATGGTTTTTTGTTTGTTTGTTTGTTTTGTTTTTTGCCTACCTATAGGCAATGGCTCTAGCGATACATCTGACAGAGGAGTAACATGGAGAATATATAAAGAACTCCCGAAACCCAAACAACCCAGTAAGCAAATGGGTAAATGAAATGAACAGACGTTGCGCAAAAGATGAAACATGAACGGCCAATTGTTTGGGACGGGCTACATGGCCAATGTTCAACCATCTTGTCAGAACCTAGGTTCCTATTTCTCCAGAAGTCTGCCATTCACCAGAAACTAGCTGACCTTGTCGTAGGCCAGCAGTTAGACACCTGTTGTGCTTTATTGTGGGGGCTGGTCTGTTCGGAGCCAGCCCGGGGTCATTCAAGGCTAAAAGAATCTACAGGCTATGGAAAAATACTGATGCCACGTTCCAAAGCTAAACTTCTTCCTTTCAGCCTCTGCATAACTTCCTCCTTTCAGCCTCTGCAGAACTTCCTCCTTTCAGCCTCTG
>OU015756.1:50664264-50711534 GCA_907169655.1 Acomys percivali | reverse complement strand
TCCTCCTTTCAGCCTCTGCAGAACTTCCTCCTTTCAGCCTCTGCAGATGCCATTTAGCAGGTTAGCTCGGGAATTTCCAAGAGATAGTTAGCTAAGATAAGATAGGAATTGTTCCAAGGTGAACCACAGGATGTTCCTCTGCTGGTATCTGGAGGCATTCTCGGGCCCTCCCCCTACTGCTTAGCTCCTGCCTCCACCCCAAACAAGCTTTCGCTTTTGATTCAATAAACAGACCTTGATAGGAACTCTACTTGGTCTTGGCTCTTTTCTTTCTTATCCCATCTTCCAGGTATGGCTCCCCTCGAGACCCTGTAATTACTGGTCCTGCTGGACGGTACAGCCAATAACCATGAAAAAAAAAGTTCAACATCCTCAGCCATCAGGGAGATGAAAATTAAAACTACATAGAGATCGTATCTTACTCTAGTCAGGTAATCATCTTTAGGAAAACAAATGATGACAAGTGCTAGTGAGGATTGTGGGGGAAACACTTACACACCGCTGGTGGCAGTGTAAACTAGTCCAGGTAAATAGAACCAATCACGCAGCTTACAAAGCTGAAAGGCCAACTATCATGTGACCCAGACATACCACTCCTGGTATATGGCCCAAAAGAGCCTTAAGCCAACATGTCACAGAGACACTTAGATGCTCATTTCCTGTAATGATAGCCAGGCTATGAGATCAGCGTAGGTATCAACTAAGGGACAGTATCAGCTCAGGACACCTAACACCAAATTCTGAGCACAAAGGAGATTTAGTTTCCATAGAGGGACACAGGGTAGGGATAAGAGACAAAGACAGGAGATAGAGGGTGAGAGAGAAAGGAGAAGGGAGCAAGGGAGAGGGGAAGAGATAGTTCTCCCAGAGGACGATGGAACGCCTCTGGATAGAGAGGAGACGGATGTGCCCTGTAGGAAAATGGCGGCTTTCAGCAAGGCAGAGGGAAGGTCTGCCAGAGTTGCTTGCCACGCTCCAAGCTGGCCAGAGTCCCTTCAACAGGTGAATGGATAAAGAAACCGTGACACACATGTAATGGAGTGTCACCTTTCAGCCAAAGAAGATGAAATAATGCCATTTGCTGTAAAATGGATGAAACCAGAGATGAACAAGTAAAATAAGCCAAATTCAGAGACACTGTCACTTAAAGATCATGGACGCTATATAAGTACCCGCATCATTTACATATAAATCTATAATATTTATCACATGACACAATATACACACACACAAATGTATATGACATGAAATCAGAAATGAGGCTGTCAAAGGTAAGGAAGGGGACTACTGTGACACCAAGGGGGAAGGCATAAAGAGGTACACCAAGGGGGAAGGTACAAAGAGGTACACCAAGGGGAAGGCATAAAGAGGTGAAAAGGCCACCTACAGCCACCACTGTGAATGACTAGAATGTGCTAATACTTTTTTTTTTAGGCAGATGTGGTGGCAGGAACCTTTAATCCCAGCCCTGGAGAGGCAGAAGCAAGTGTATATGTGAGCTGGAGGGCAGCCTGAACTACATAGTGAGGTCCAGACCAGATAGGGCTACATAGTGAGAAAGAAGGAAAGAAACAAAGGAAGAAAAGAAAGAAAGAAACAAAGGAAAGAAGGAAGGAAGAAAATAAAGAAATCCAGAAAATAATAATGTAATAATGTTTTTATTTAACATGTAACATCTCTGTCTGTCCCTGGTAATTTCCTTTGCTCTCAGGTCTGTTTATCTGGCAATAGACACCCTGCTTTTAAAAAATATTAATGTTTGCATGGCATATCAATCTCCTTCCCTTTATTTTAAACTATCCCTTTTATTATATTTGAAGCAAGCTACCTATAGACAATGTTTTCAGGCCTGTCCTGCCAATCTTTGCTTCTGATTGCAACATTTAAACCCTTTACATTTAGTGTATTTTTGCTACATTAAATCTCAAAACTGCTTTTTAAGTTCTCCTTTTATTTTTGGTTCTTCATGTTCTGGTTTGTTCTCTTTTCTTCTTCTTGAAGTTTACTTTAACAATTTTTTTTTTGGCATTTTTCAATAAATAATTTGTGTTTAGCTTTTTAGAAGGTGCTTTTTGCCTGCTGTTACATCCCTTTGAATCCTCCCATTTATAATATAACTGTCTTAAATATTTCCCTTGAAACAGGCAGGGGACATTTTTGTTTCAGGACCCCAAGCTGTTCACATTGTCCCCTCCATTTTGAAGCTGAGCATATCCATTCAGTTTTAAACTTAGTTACTATCTTTTTTAGTTTTCAATATAGTTTAGTTTCAGATAATCCTACTGTCTCTGCCATTTCATATGGCATCCATTGACTACCGGTCCTCACTTCTCCAGAGCTTCCCTTTTCTTTGCTTAATGAGTAGTGTTTTAATTGCAAGCCAGACATTAGCTATTACCACAGAGTCTGGATCTTAATCAAATGACTTATTTTTAGTGGGAGTCCTTGGACACTATGCTGTTGGGTAGAGAGATGTGGCCTCATTACTGACAGATTTGGCTGATGCTCAGACTAGTCTTTACACCGACAAGGAGTGGCTTCCTCGTTATTGCTGCATGGAGGCATATATAGAAATTAAAGTTCTCTGCCAGGCCTCTGAGGACTTTTGTAGTGAAGAGAAGGGACCTCATTATGGCTTCTCGCTGTCCACTATGGCACTGCCTGCTGAGGGAGAGTGAGCTCATTAGGCGAGAGCAGTGGCTTAACCTGATTATCTGCTAGACCTCTTTTTGATATTAGGCCTATGGGGATTGGATCCTTTTGACCTTGGTAAAAGCAGAAGTCTAGCTTTTTTTTTTTTTTTTTTTTTTTTTTTGGGACCCTTCAGAGCGGGGGGGGGGGGGTGAGGGACTTGTTCCTGGCTGCCAAGAAATGAAAGCCCTTATTTTCTATTTGTCCTTCCCTAAACCACTCTGCCCCTGGTCCTTAAGGTTTTCTATAGCCTCTAATGATAATCCACCATTTGTTGGGCGCGGATCACACCCAGTGGTGGTGCCAATCCTACTTCAGCTCCTGCGCATGCGCGGATAAGGGCACGACAACAATGTTTCTCTTTCCCCCTCCCGCACGGGGAATGTTAATGAGGCATTGGCCGGAGGGCCAATCCCCCCTCCCGCACGGGGAATGTTAATGAGGCATTGGCCGGTGGACCAATCAGCCAGAGACACACTATGCTAAGGCCTGCATATAAGCAGCGCGCTCCGAGGGCTTGGGGTCTTTCACTTCAGCTTCAAGGGCGCTCCCAATAAAGCGTGATTGAGAAGAATCCTGGTGTCGGCGTATTTCCTGCAGGCGGGGAGGTCGCGAAAACCATTGATCTATTTGTTCTGATCTCTGTTTTCTTTAGAGCAACAGGATGATGGAGAGATGATAGTGTAGTTTCTCAGAACCAGGATGTACCAGTATTACCAAGACCCACTGTCAGGGCTCTGAAAAGACCTCTTTTTTTTCCTTAGCCCTCCCAATGGCAAACTGTTTTTGCATCTGCCTATCTGCTAAGGACTTTGCCTATGACCAGATCATGTCAGGTCTTTGATTCTGTCTCCATTCTGAACGTTTCATACTTGTGTCTGGTATGTTCCGAAACAAGACCTGTTGGGCAATAGAACAAATTAGAAAACTCTGAATTGGCCACTTAACTTGCTGAGCCTCTTTCCTCATCACTCGAGACACTTCTGAGCATCACTTGAAGGGCTGTCATGACACCACAGAGTATCCAGGTTAGGTGTAGATAAAGTCACATGTAGATATTCTTTGTAGAACCCAGCATAGCCCTTTCTTTTGCAATAGGGAGGTTCTGTAGTCACTGCTATTTTTTTTATTTAATATCTGGTGTCTGCTTTTCTAAATAATACACTTGTCTGATTTGAGCTGGTCTACACAGAGTAAACACTGGAGTTTCCAATCCTCTTTCTAAGTAAGAACGGCCAATGGAAGGTAAGTGGAAGAGACGGGTGCAGCCTCCCAGGAGGATGTCTTAGGAGAAAAGAACATCACCTTCTCTTTCCTTTTATTTTTCTTCTGTTGAGTGGGTTGTGGCTGTGATGGTAAGTACACATGCAGTAATTTCAAATAATGGAGGTTATTGCCCTACTTTTGGAGTCTCAGCATGATTAGACAGTTTCACCAGATTACATACAGTATTCAACCCAGAATGTTTGCAAGAGAAAGTAAAGCCAGTGTGTTCAAATAACTACTGGATTTGATTTCCCCACCTTTTCTTATAGTTAAACCAAGTGCAGAACAATGCATATGTACAGTCCTGTAAGAATGGTACGTTTCAAAATTAGCTGTCTTTGATTGAAATGAATACCATTAGATGCTCGGCATACAGCACTGGCAAGGGCGGCATGACTAGGGCGTTTCATCTCTCAGAAATCTCCAACTCTTTTATCAGGACCTTTTCAAAACCTGACCTGAGAAACAACTGCCCCCCCCCAAAAGACAACCTGTGGGAACCCTGTTTCAATGGGTGTTTCTCAGCAACACCCCAACCCCTGATTGCAGGTGGTAGAATTTCTATAGAAATGGATCACTGATTGTACAATCAAATTCTTCATTATTACAAATCTCAGGAGCCGGTCTAGATATTGATCTCTATAAAAAACAAAAGGATAAGGACTGCAGCTTGAGGGTCCCTTGGGAATCAGATGGCTTTCATGCAGGGAAGGCTCATGGATGTGGAAGAACAAACACATATGACTCAGTTCCCTTAGGATTCATGTCATCCTGCCTTGCCACCGGGACACTCAGAGGCTGCTGTAGCCATGCCTTGAGGCTGTCCACCTACTTCTCAAGCTTGGAGCAGGCTACAGCGTCATCTATATGGTGCTGGTTTGGCAGACATGAATAATGCAAGAACTGCAAGCACAGTAGGTTTCCACCCAGGTATCAAAAGAAGGCCTGGGAGATTAGGTAACACGTGGCAGGCTTAGATTCCCTGCAGGACTCCTGTGGGAGGGCACCGCATGAAGTCATGAGTGTGAAGCCTAACTTTTACTATAGACCCCAAGACTTGAGTGATACCAGGGGCAGAAAACATGTATACGAGGGAAGTCCTAGACAATGAGTTCAGCCAGCCCAAGACACAGAGCTCGTGGGCTTCAAATGACAAAGCATTAGGAGAGGGGTTTCCTAAGGAGCTCACATCACAATACCACACTCTCTGATGACAGGCACAGATCTGCTGGGTTTAGTGTTTGCCCTGCTGGGTTTGGGGGCCATTTTACAACATGTTCTTTCCTTACCATCGTTTCATTCTCACCACCACCACCACCACCACCACCATCACCACCACCACCACCATCACCACCACCACCATCACCACCACCATCACCACCACCACCACCACCACCACCACCATCACCACCACCACCACCACCACCACCACCACCACCACCACCACCACTATCACCACCACCACTATCACCACCCACCACCACTATCACCACCACCACCATCACCACCACCACCACCATCACCACCACCACCACCACCATCACCACCACTACCACCATCACCACCACCACCACCATCACCACCACCACCACCACCATCACCACCACCACCACCACCACCACCACCACCACCCCACATTAGAAAAGGCATCATTGGCTTCTGTGTCCTTGTACTTTGTAAATTTGGGAGTTTTCCTCTTTTTCCATTTTGTTGGGGGCCCACAGTAAACAGTTTGCCATGTGTTTCCTTGTTGAAGTTTTTTTTTTTTTTAATAAAACAGTGTTTGTTTCTCTTCGCTTATTTCTTAACCCGGCTATCACACAAATAATCAAGGCTCATTATATTTGTTTAGAATTTAAGCTTCACCCCACAGTCCTGAGCAGTTTATGTCTATTATAACCTTCTGTGTTATTTTGTCTTACTATCAGCAAACATCCCAGTGATATTTGCACTTTGGAGCTTTCCTCAGTCCCAGCTCCTTTCTTCTGATCTTTCTTGGACCTCTACCTGTGGCTGAACCCCCTGCCTGAATCCCTCATTTCTTCCTCTCCTGACTGACAGGAAGTCCAGCCCTATTATCTCCCCTGCTCATTGATTGGCTGTAAGCTGCTTTATTGACATATCAGGGGGCGGGGGAAATTGGGGAGCAGAGTTTACATAACATTGAGACAGAAATCAGCATTCAAACTACACAGTAACCTTATGCCTACATCTCCCTCTCCCAGGGGATTTGAATGTTTGAATTGCTGAGCAATGATGGAACTGTTAAGATTATGGGGATTCTTGGAGATGGACTCAAAGCAGTGTTCATTATGAGATGGCCAAGAGACAGAATAGTGTTGCTTGAATATGAGGTGGATCCCCACAGGCTTGCATGTTCAATGTTTAGTTGCTATTTATGATGCTAAATTGGGAGGGTCTGGATACCTGAGAGAGGGAAGCATAGTTGGATGAAACGGGTCACTGAGGACATGACTCTGAGAGCTGTGCTTGCTGTAGAAGAGCCTCCACACACGTCTGTGGTGCTCTGTCAAACACACGGGACAACCAACCATGCGCTGAATGAACCCTGTGAAGCTGAGCACCCAATTAGCCCCCCATCCCTTTACGTTGTCATGGAGACAATTAGCTAGCACAGGCCCCTGGACCATCTATACTATAGAAGCTAGCCCTCACTAAGACACAACTTAATTTCAGTGCCAAATAGGAGTGAGGTGACCTACCCGTAGCCGGTTGTAAAGCAAACCCTATCTTGAGGGATGATTATTCCAACGAGAGCTCTGAGCCACATCTAAAATCTGTTTGTTCGCAATCTGGCATTGAGGAAAACAGTTAGTAGGTACTCGGGGAAATTAAATAGGCCAACTGACATATCAAAGAGAGGACTAAAAGCATCCTGGAACTGGCAAGTGCGAAATGTGGACTGGAAAAAAAAAATCACTGTACTCAGTAAGCTCAAGGACATAGGTCACAGAGAAGGCAGTTCCAGCGCACGAAGGCAGTTTATTAAAAGATTAAAGTGGTGACTGTACATCTTGAAATAATAGTGAATGGAACCTGGAGAGATGGCTCAGCGGTTAAAAGGACTTGTTCTTCAGGAGGCCCTGAGTTGGGTTCCCAGCACCCATGTCAGGCTGCTCCCAATCTCATATAACTCCATCTCCAGGTGATTCAATCTGTTCTGGTCTTCACAGGAACCTGAACACATGTAGTGCTTGTGGCATGTGCACGCGCACATGTGCACGCACGCACAATTATAATATGATAAAAATTTAAAAAACTAAACACACAGGAATAAATTCAACTCACTAAGTTGACCACACTGGCCTTGAACTTGCTCTGCAGTACAGGCTGGCTGTGAATGTCTGTCCTTTTTTTTTTTTTAAGTCTCTGAATAGCTGAGATTTCAGGCCTCTGTTAGCTCACCCAGTTCGGGCATTCTTTTTTTTAAATTTAAATAATTTATTCAGATTACATCTCAGTTGTTGTCCCCTCACTTGTATCTTCCCATTCACCTCTCTCTCCCTCTTTCAACCTACTCCCCTCTTGTAGGCCTGTGACAGAAGTGGACCTCTACCCCAACCGTATGATCATAGCCTATCAGGTCTCATCCGGGTAGCCTGCTTCCCCTTCCTCCGAGTGCCACCAGGCCTCCCCACCAAGGGGAAGTGGCCAAATAGGGGGCACCAGAGTTCATGTCAGAGTCAGTCCCCGCTCTCCACTCAGCTGTGGAGAATGTGTTGTCCATTGACTAGATCTGAACAGGGGGTCTAGGTTTACTGCATGCACTGACCTTGGTTGCTACAGTAGCTTGTGTAGGCCCCCCTGGGTCCAGATCCACCAGCCTTGATAGTTTTCTTGTAGGGTTCCAGGACCCTCTAGGTCCTTCTATCTCACCATTCTCCCATACCACTCTCACCTGGAGTCCCAATAGCAGATCCCAGCATCTGTTCCAATCCCCTGCTGAATGAAGACTCTCAGAGGACATCCATGTGATCCAATTATAAGTGAGTATATACCATGCATATCTTTCTGGATCTGGGTTAACTCACTCAGATGATCATTTCTAGTTCCATCCATTTGCCTACAAATTTCAAGATTTCCTTGCTGTTAATAGCTGAGTAGTATTCCATAGTGTAAATGTACCACAGTTTCTTTATCCATCCTTTGACTGAGGGACATTTAGGTTGTTTCCAGATTCTGGCTATCATAAATAAGGCTGCTATGAGCATGATTGAGCATATATCCTTGTAGTGTGCTGGAGCATCTTCTGGGTATATGCCAAGGAGTGGAATAGCTGGGTCTTGAGGAAGCCCTAATCCCAGTTTTCTGAGAAAGCACCAGATTGATTTCCAAAGTGGTTGTACAAGTTTGCGCTCCCACCAGCAATGAAGGAGTGTTCCCCTTTCTCCACATCCTTGCAGTTCAGGCGTTCTTAAAGTGGGAGATGAAATACAAAAACCCAGGCTTGAATAAAGAGTAATGGAAATGGTCAATACAAAGCAACAGAAGAAATTTAAATAATTATTCTATTTTTAACATAATGTTTTATAGAACTTAAAACATATTAAAATGAAATACATGACAGTAGTAGCCCCAAATAAGGGGTGTGTGAATTAATACTCTCAGGCTTGTGCTACGAACCAGTTAAGATGTGACTTTGATAAGTTAAACATTCTTTTTAATAAGTCATATATAATAGCCGAAAGAATAATAGATTGATAGATTATTAACACCAATAAGGGAAGATGCAGTAATTATCATGCAAATGATGGTGGAAGTAGATAAAGGGGACAAAAGGGATATTTTTGTTGTAAGAAGAAATCAAGGAGCATGAGAAATGTTAAGTAGACACTCCAAATAAACCACATGCATGATCATACTGAAAAGAGAAATGCCGAAGGATGGTAAAGCGTGTTGCATAACAATTAGCAAGCATGCTAATATAATTTATAATTTGTAACTTATTTTATAATTTAATTATTTAAATATTCCATGTATTGTCCTTAGAATCAAAGAAAACATATTTTTCTTTTTTTTTCCAGGTGTACTTATATAGTATTCACCATTTGCTGAAGTATAAGACATGAGTCACAAATTAGGGATTAAGCTAGGAATTTAACAATACTGGGAAAGTTCAGTGTATGCTGCTAATTAATCTATAGACAAGTCAAAGTCATGCAGGACATGTGATACCTGGAATCCAATGACGGCGCGTGCTGTGTCTACTGCCTGGCTTTGGTCCACAGGCTCTGCTTCTCTCGCTGGAGAGAGCATGGTGGGAGGAGGGAGAAAAAGAGAGGGAGGCTGTAGACGTACTTATACTGTGAGGGGGAAAAGGCCAGAGGCAAGGGCTCAAAAGCTGTCTAAAAATTAGCAGGACAATAGCAAATTGGACAAGAAGAAAGCAAAAAAAAGAGGACATAATAAAGACAGGGCAGAAATAAATGAGATGGAAAAGAAACCCCATCAAAGGAAAATAATTAGCAAATGTAAATTTACTCCCTTAAATAGACCAATAAAATGAATAACCCCGTAGGAAAAAAAGTAATAAGAAACAGAAAGACAAGGCACGCTTTACCATTATAAACAAAGAGGGGAGCATCAAAGACAATAGTAGTTTTAAATGAATGTTTTAAGTGAATGAACTTATCAAGTGGGGGCAAAATGGATAAATTCCTGGAAACACATAAGAGGACACAGACACCTAAATAGTTCTCCTAGGCGAAGCAATGAAACAGCAAACTCATCATACAAACTTGCCCACAAAAATGTCCAGGCTGAGGTGATTTCACTGATCCTCTCCCAAACAGTTAGGAAAAATTGACGCTAATCAAATAAAAATTTCCAGAGTAGATGCAGAAGACAGTCCTCAACTTCATAGAACAGCGGGGCTTTGGTACCCAGAAAGTGTATTCACACATGATATCATCTAAGGTCAAGTGTATATTACATTTTATATGTATGTAGGCATTCCTCTATCACATCGCAATTGACTTAGCATCAGAAAACTACCAATACAATTCAACGCATTGATTAAGAAACATCAAGCAATCATAATGAAAGATGTGGGGAAATCCATCATAACGTTCAGCGTCAAACTGCTGCTTAATAAATTAATAGAAAACTACCAATAAAGATGGGAAGACAACTCTGTGGTTAAAGTGCTGGCCATTAGCATGGGAACTTGAGTTCAGACTCGGGAGCCCATGCGGCAGCCTGATATGGCAGAGCTGCCCTGCCATGCCAGCCCTGGGAGCAGAGGCAGGGGGTTCTCTTGGGCCAGCTAGCCTGGCCAAGCTAGAGGAGGAGAAAGGGTTTGGTCCTCCTACACTGCTGTGTACCAAGAATTGTGGAACCCTTGCAATTGAACAGCCTGACGTAAGCACATGCAAATGAGATTCTGGCACAGCTCAGTTGGCTGGTTGCTAGCTGCAAGAGCATGGTGACCTGTATCTGGATTCCAAGAAGCCACATAAAAAAGCCAACTACTATGGCAGCTCGCTTCTGTGATTCCCCAGGTTGGGAGAGTGGGGAGACAGAGGGATGGATACCTGGTGTCCGCTGACCAACAGACACCAGGCAAATTAGTGAGGTTCAGGTACAATGAAAGAAAGCATCTCAAAAAGTAAGGTGGAGAGTAATAGGGGAAGATGCTATGTTGGCTCTGTTTCTTAACAAACTTTATTATACAACCCAACTAGCTTACACAAGAAGGAAAAAAGGCTAAAGGGACAAAAGAGTGAACCTTCAGGTATCCGTTCCTCTGGACAGGTCCTTAGGTGTCTCTCTGGCCCACGTGCTGGTCCAGCCTGTCCGCTGCTCCACACGCGCTCAAGCCCTGGCTGAAACTGTTGTTCTCTCCTTCCCACCTGCCTGAGTCACATGGGAAGGGCGGTCTCCTTCTCCTCGAGGGACAATTAGGAAAACAAAAGCCCAGTTGGGGTTCCCATGTCTGCTTCCTGAATTCCAGACCCAGGATGGCTCCACTTAGTCTGTCACAAGGTAGTCATGGGGTGCCCCAAGGGTAAAGCCCGCCAAGACTGCTTCCACCTGTGACAAAGCTTAATCTTTCCCACACGCTAGATGTTGACCTCTGACACACACACACACACACACACACACACACACACACACGTACACACACATGTTTATACACACACATGCACAGGAATTCAAGTATGTGCATACATCATACATGCAAACATGTGCATATACTTGCAATAATTCATACATATGCAACACACACACATGCACAGGAACTCAAACACTTACACACATCATACATAAAACACACATGTATGCATGCAAGAACTCATATACTTGCAACACACATGCACACACACACAAGCTAATGGAACAAAATAGAATACAAATAGAGGCTCCTCCGGTCCTACACACACGGAACTTGACCTTTAACTCAGGGAAAACACAGCAAAAAATATGCGCAAAGTCTTTTGATGAGACTCTGCTCTTTTCAAGTGGAAAAAAAGGATATTGAACTTCTGTCTTGTACCATATTAAAAAATAATAATTAAAATGCATAATGAATTTCAATGTGAAAGAAAAACAACTTTCTGGATTAACTAATTTTATGATATTAAGTCAAGCAAACATTTCTGAAACCAAATATAAAACTCTAAGCATAATTAACTTGTTAACCTTGGGCATATATGTATATCAGGAAATGTTCATCAGGGCACTGTTCAGTCCATGAAAATGCACCACAGACAGAGATATAGAGGCATTTAAATATGTGCAACCAACAGAGACTTGTGTCCAGGCTTATAAATCAGGCTTTTTTTTGGAGGGTTTATTCTTCATACCTAAAAATATTTTTATTTATATTTACAGTCCAGTAGTAATATTTAATTTGTAGATTAATGTATATACATTGTGCTGGGAGATAAATTGAATTAATGCTGGCAAGTTTAACTAAAGCTATAAAACATTTTCAGTAGAAAAAAAATTAAAACTTTTTATTGATTCTTTGTGAGTTTCACATCATGCACCTTAGTTGCACTCATGCTCCCATCCTCTCGTATCCCTCTTCTTTACCATTGCAATCTCCCCCCCCCAATTAAACACACAAACAATCAAACAACAACAACAACAACAATAAAAAGCATAGAAAACATCTCACTGTGGAAGCTGTAGTGTGTCCCACAGTACATCCCTCTGTCCACACATCTCCACTTGCAAATGTTCATTGCAACTGAATCATTGGTCTGGTTCAAGATCTCTGGCTTCTGTGACACCATCAATACTGGATCCTCATCGAGACTCCTCCCAGTTATCCTGTAGTTGCCCTGTGTCATGGGGATCCTGCAGCTTTGGAACAGCAGGACTGGCCTTTTCATGCATCGCAACTGTTGGCAGATGACGAAGACTTTGGTGTGGTCCAATTCAGAGCCCCGGATCTAGGCCTGGGTGGTAGCTGAGCTGCTCAGCCTGCGAGCTCTCCCTTATCTGCACCATAGAGTGCGCTGCTCTGTCTAGGCGTGGTACACACTCATAAGAGGATATTAGCTATAAAGAACAGAATAACTGTGCTACAATCCACAGCCCCAAAGAAATCAAGGAGGACCCAAGGGGAGATGCTTGAATCTCACTCAGAATAGGAAATAAAATAGACATCTGAAGCCGATGGATGGAAGGAACTGGGTGGAAGAGGGCATGGGGAGGTGCAGGGGTGGAGATCAAAAGCTGGTGGGGAGGGTGGACTGAGAGAGAGAACAGAAATTGGTTGGGAGCACCTTGGGGACAGGGCACTCTTCTGGGAGTCTATGGGGGTGATCTTAGCTGAGATTCCTAGCAGCAGGGCTTAAGAAGCCTGAAGTCAACACCTCTTGTAGCCAAGTGGGACTCCCAGTGGAAGGAAGGGGACACCAACCCACCCATAAAACCTTCAACCCAAACTCTGTCTTGCCTACAAGCAGCATAGAAGTAAAGATGGAGCAGAAATTGAGGGAATGGCAAACCAATGCCTGGCCCAACTTGAGACCCACCCTGTGGGAGAGAGCCGACCCCTGACACTATTAATGATACTCTGCTATGCTTGCAGACAGGAGCCTGGCATAACTGTCTTCTGAGAGGCTTCATCCAGCAGCTGAGACCCACAGCCAGACAACAGGCCAACCTCTGGGAGTTACGTAGAAGAATGGGAGGAAGGATAGGGGGAGCCAAAGTAGCCAAGGACAGAGCAATAAGACCCATAGTCAACTGACTTGGATCCATGGGGGCTCACAGAGACTGAACCACCAGCCAGAAAGCATGCATGGGCTGTACCTAGGCCCCTTACACATAGGTAGCAGATGTGTAGCAGTGTGGTCAACATCTGGGTCCCCTAAGATTGGGAGTAGGGCCTGTCCCTGAGTCTGCTGCCTATCACCGGATCCCTTTCCCCTAGCTGGGCTGCCTTTGTCAGGCCCCAGTGGGAGAGGATGCACTTAGTCCTGCTGTGACTTGAGGTGCCAGGGTGAGTTGATACCCCTTGGGGGGGGGCGCTCCCCTTCTCTGAGAAGAAGGAGGGGGAATGAAAAGAGGGGGGCATAGGGGTAGGACTGGGAAGAGAGGAGGGACTGGGCTGGGATCAGGCTCTAAAGTGATAAAAGAAGAAAAAGAAGAAAGTAGAAAGGAGGAGGAGGAGGCAGAGATGCTGCATCATCATCATCATCATCATCATCAGCAGCAGCAGCAGCAGCAGCATCATTTCCCAGCTAGGAAGCCATGAGATGGTTAAACAAGCACATGCTCCTTTCACAGCCCGAGTTGGCGCCCTCTGGAGGAGAATTTGTTCCCACTGCTTCTCTGCGTTTCCGATTGCAGGCTTGAGTTTCCAGGTAGAGTTCTTCATTTCAGAAGCCTCCCTGACCCGCATCAATGTGTGCTATTTCAGGGATGCACAAATATAGGCAGAAGAGATGAAGTTAACCCAGGCTGGCTCTTTGTATTGGTCGTATGTGGCGCTCCTTCTGTGGGAAAAAACAGAAGGCACCAGGAGCCTCTTGTCCTTAAACCGCTCCCTCACCCCAGGGCTTGAAGTCGCCCTACCGGCTCATTGAGTGAAAGGGCATGGAAAAATAATGATGGTTGCTCACACTTTATCGTGCACAAAACTCAACCTAAGAATCTAAAATGTAGGTTTTTGAGTTCCGTTAACAATAGGTAGAGAGGGACGGGTCTCTAACATCCGATCAGACACTTTGGGGGAGATTACTCGAATGCTTCTGTTTCCTGGACCCCATTGGGGGGGACCCTGTATCAAAGAAAGCCTTGGGGCTGGAGAGATGGCTCAGCGGTTAAGAGCACTGATTGTTCTTCCAGAGGTCATGAGTTCAATTCCCAGCAACCACAGGGTGGCTCACAACCACATATAATGTGATCGGATGCTCTGGCCTGCAGGTGTACATGCAGGCAGAGCACTGTATACATAACAAATAAATATGTCTTTAAAAAAATAAAGAAAGCCTCAGTTTTAGTAGGCGAGACCAGGAGGTCCACCTGCAGACTCACCTCGCGAGTGGCAAAGGCCTTGCTCTCACACTGTATTCTCCAGCCTTATGGGCTCACTCAAGATCGAGTGGAAAGAGAAAAGCCGTATCTGACAGCACTGCATTTTAAACCACTCTTAGAGCCTTCGGCTCCGAGTCTTGAATACAAATACATCATAGCATCACATGAGGGCGCTGCAACGAGGCAACAGGAACCAACTGCACAGCGGAGGCAGAAAAAGTTGACCAAAAGCTCTTGTTTTCAGTTTCGCTGGGTTCCTTTACCCTGCAAGGATCTCCAGAGCTTGCAGTTGTGCACGCATGCCAGTTCATGTCCAGCACGAGTGTGTGCGCATGCCTGGAACTTATGTACATGTATACTTCACATATGGGTCGGGGCGGAGGAGGCAGACGGGAGGAGGCAGGAATGAAAGCTGATGTGAGACAGAAAGGTGAGAAGATTACAATAGCCAGCCTACAGAGGTCATTTTTCTTGCTGATTTTGAAAGACAATTTCCTGCACTGTCTTTAAAATGCCTCTTGCTAGTGTTCACAGTCTCCAATACAGGAGCGCCCTGGAGAACATTCCTTGGGTCCGTGCCAATGGAGAATGCCTTGGCAGTGTAACACATGTCTCCTGGTTTGCTTTGGGGAGTTCATTGGATTTAGGGACTGCTACCTAACCATCTTCCTTCTCATGCTGATGAGGGAGGGTCCAGGCACCCGTCTCCACAGCTGCCCTGTGAGGCCCAGACATCAGAAAAAAAAAGGAACCACAGGTACAAGCGAGTCACAAAAACAGCGATTAAAAAATAAAATTCCAGAGGTGCAAGGAGGACTTTATTTCCCAAGGATTTGATGGGAGCTGCAAGGAGCCTAATTGTAGCTTCTGCTAAGCGGTGGGGAGTAGCTTTGTTTTCTGCTTTCCCAGTTTTTTGTCTCCTCACCTCTCTGTGGGCCCATGAGAGGAAATACGCATTTGCCCCCTTTCACATAGGAAAGTTCAGTTAGGGTGTGGAAGTCCCCACTGGATTGTTCTGAGCGTCCATGACAGCAGGGGCGATGAGGGGTTTCTCCCCACTACAAGGGCAGTGCTCTCATCTGAAAGGCATTCAGCCCTCTGAGCCTAGGGGCCACGCTGTTGGATCAGATGACGATGACGTCCTCGGAAACGCTTCAATTTACAGTGCTTGGGTGTTCGGGCACGGCAGACCCTGTGCTGTTTCCCTGGGCAGTGCAAATGCAGACCAAAGCTGCCCAGGTGTTTCTCTGATCCCACCCTTTCACACATACATGCACGCAGATGCAGGCACACGCATGCACACATCCATGCATTGGCCCTCTTGAGCCAAGGCCCTGGGTCATACCAATGGAAAAAAATGACAAAAAAGGACATGTGCTGTCATCTTAGAGCTGGCTCTGAGAGCTACTTAATGACAGTGGGATATAAAAAGTTCTCTCCGCTATGATAAGGCTGGCTGGGTTTGCTGGGGTAGGGGTGACAATCAGAGAGTCTTCTCAGGCATGTGGAAGATTTGGTTGGGGCAATATAGCAGGCATAATAGTTTAAAGCTTGGATGCATAGCTCAGAGGCAGGAAGTAACTAGAACGTTCCATTGGGATGTGATGACACTTGTGTGCTCTGTGGGCAGAAAGGACCAGGTCCCCCTCTGAGCGTCATGCCGTTCCTCTAAGCTATGATGATTTCTGTCTTTGGAGCTCAAGCATGTACAAGCGGAGGTCCTCTGGGGCTCCGGTAACCAACTGTTCACAGCCCTTTTATGAGACCTCTACGCTTTCCTTGTGCCCAGCCTTAGGTCTCATTTTGGAATTTTTACAGGCCCTTGAGGTCTGACTTTAACACAGTGAGTCCTTTTCCAGCCTTCCAAGAATTAACCCATATACATGCTACTGGGAGGAGACAGAGCAGGTATGTGTGTGTGTGTGTGTGTGTGTGTGTGTGTGTGTGTGTGTACTTGTGTGACAATGAGCCAGGACAACTTCAAATCTCAGGCTTTGCTTTTCTTCTTGTTTGAGTCTGAGTCCCTAGATACTTGTGCTGTGGGTGCTAAGGTAGCTGGCTTCTGATCTTCTAGAAGATTCTCCTGTCTCCACCTCCTATGGATGTTCTAGGATTATAGACCAGCAGTTCTCAACCGGTGGGTCATGACCCCTTTGGAGGTCAAATGACCCTTTCACAGGGGTCATCTAAGACCATCAGAAAACATAGATATCTACATTATGACTCATAACAGTGGCAAAATTACTAGCATCATAAAAATCATAACAGTAGCACAAGTTATGTAGCAAAAATAGGTTTATGGTTGGGAGCAGGAAGTCACCACAACATGAGGAGCTGTATTAAAGGGTCACAGCATCAGGAAGTTTGAGAACCACTGATTATGGACTTTCAGATTGTCTATCTGCCTTTTAGATACATAAAAGTTATAGAGATTTGAACTCGGGTCCTCATGTTTGTGTGCCAAGCACTTTTATCCACTGAGCCATCTCTCCAGCCCTAAGGCAGAGTGTTAACTTGCTTCTTTCTCCTCCCCTTCCCTCTCTTTTCCTTCTTTCCCCTTCCACGCCCATCCTCTCCTCTTCTCGTCCTGTTTGGTCCTCTTTGTCCACCCATCATTTTAAAGTCTGACTCTGGCTTTCATCCTCTGCAGCCCACATGCAGGGAAAGGCAACATGGATTCTCCCAGCAACCTTGAGTTTGGTCTTTCCTTACAGTCAGGAGCCCGTCCTTATGGAGTAGAGGTTTCTTTGGTATTTCCCTTTTGAAGCGTTGTTTCGTTTTGTTAAAAACTCTGGTTAGGGGCCGGGCGTGGTGGCGCATGCCTTTAATCCCAGCACTCGGGAGGCAGAGGTGGGCGGATCGCTGTGAGTTCGAGGCCAGCCTGGTCTAGAAAGTGAGTCCAGGACAGCCAAGGCTAACACAGAGAGACCCTGTCTCAAAAAACAAACAAACAAACAAACAAAAAAACCAAAAACCAAAAAACAAACAAACAAACAAACAAAAAACCCAAAAAACTCTGGTTAGTTTGGAAAAACAGTAAGGAGAGACCCCACATAAAGTGAAATGACATCGCTACCTGCTCTTAACTGAGGGTGACAAATTCTGATTGCACAGACGCCACTAAAAGTACTGTGTTGATTTCACACAGAGGTGGAAAACATGCATGCTCAAAACTAACAGGCAGCCTCACACGAGTAATTTATGTCCTCTATTTTGTCTGATGCACTCAACAGTATAAATAATCACACATGAAGGCCTCTACTAGGCGCTGGCAGACAAGAACACTGGTTATTTATGTACAGGGTTAGGGAGGGAGGAAAGAATTCTAACCTTGAAGCTCTCTACCATTTGGGAACTTTTCTCAAAGCTGAAAACACGCCTTAGTCAGGTTTAATATTTATTTATTTTTCCTCCAGAGGTCAAGAGAGTAAACAGAGAGTTGAATTTTCTAACATCCAGCGTCAATCCTGACTCCATACAGTGAGAATTGTAGAGTGCATTAGATTCTCTGGGGGAGCCGACTTAAGATGTGAGTTCTCAGGGTCTGTTCCATAGAGTGTTTGATTCTGCATGATGCATTGGTCACGAAACTGGCACTCTGCAGTGGTCCAGATGCCTCTAGTCTGGGGTGCACATACTTTATGTAACTCTGATGTTTTCCATATTCAATTTTGTACAGTCAGTTTTCATTTGTAATTTTGACAGTGCTAGTGATCACGGGGCTTGCGAGTACTGTTATCTCAGGTGAGCTTAGCTCTGTAGTGTCTTATGTATTTCAAGGTACATTGAGTAGAGGGCACGTCTCACTCATTTCTCCAGTTGCAGAACTCAATTCAGTGTCTGCAGAGCCCCCCTCCCCACCCACAATACTCGCTCAAAGGCGCAGCTGTGATTTCAAGAACCGCAACCCTAGACATCACAGCTTAAGACTCTGAAAGAGTATAGGTGCTATGAGAGCTGTGGGACTGCCAAGAGCTCAGTGGTACATCTGCCCTACTGTGCACCCTCACCTGCCCTACTATGCACCCTCATCTGCCCTACTGTGTATCCTCATCTGCCCTACTGTGCACCCTCATCTGCCCTATTGTGCACCCTCATCAGCCCTACAGTGCACCCTCATCTGCCCTACTATGCACCCTTAGCCAATTTCTCTTAACATTGCTTGCCATATTCCCCAGTTTAAAGGAAACTAGGGTAAGAAGAGGCACTTGGAATTTGTCATCTCCCGCATTCTGGTTCCCCTGCTCAGGAGCTTTTCTCCATGTCTACACCTGTCTGACTTTTACCCATCATGCAGAGCTTGGCTCTGATCTCACCAGGAAGCTCTTCCTAGCTATTCTAATCTTTGATTTGTCTTTGGGGACTCTCTCCTTCCCAAAAGCATATCTGAACGTCAAGTGACCCTTTGACTGACTTGGAAATGTAAAAACAGAGGTATAATTTTGGGGGGCCCTCTTTACTCACCCGCTCTAGCCCCCAGATAATGAGACAGAGACCTATTAGATGTATTCAACAAGTTTTAAAGCACTAGAGCTGGGCAGATAGTCAACTATTTAACGCTCTATGCTAGTCTGTTTTTTTCCCAGCCACAGGCCTCAAATTACTGCCCTATTGGTCCAGCCTGATCCAACTTGCTCCATGAGGTCAGTCTTCATGGCTCTTTACTCCTTCTTCCTTCTCCTGGTCCCTTGTGGTTCCTCCTTGAGATCCCAAGATTCGGAACAGAAGTCCAGCCTCCCTGTCTTCTCTACCCTGTCATTGGCTCTCAGCTTCTTTATTAACTAACCAGAGATAATTGGGGAGCAATGTTTACACAACATTGATGCAGGAGATTCTTCACAGAAATGGCGATGCTCAGCTAGGTGTGGTGGCCCATCCCTGTAATCCCAGTACTCCATAAGCAAAGGCAGGCAGATCTCTGCATTCTAGGCCAGCCTGATCTACAAAGTGAGTCCAGGACAGCCAGGGCTACACAGAGAAACCCTGTCTCAAAAACAAACAAACAAACAAACAAACCAAAAAGCCAAAACAAACAAACAAACCATCACTACCACCACCACCAACAACAACAATAACAACAAACAAACCAAAAACAAAAGAAAAAGAAAAAAAGAAAAAAGAAATGATAATACACATGTCCAGACTGTAACCAGAAATCGGCATCTGAAAACACAGCTTTTACACCAGACCAACCCCCAACATAGAAGCTCATTATTGCTTTGGCTGGCCTCTTCCATGCTTCACTCCTCCTACTTCAGAGATTCTGGGTAGAGACAGACTCCTAACCTCCTCTTCCTATTTCCTTTCCCCTCATCTGGGAGCTGAGGCAGTGCGTTACTTACTGGTCTCATTGTGCCTACAAACAGACTATCTGAAAAAGTCATGGTAAGCAAAGAAGGGCTTATTTTGGCTCAAAGTTCTCAGAGATATGATCTGTCATGATGCCTAAGGTAACAGCCTTAGGAGCAAGAGGTGATGCTCACAGGGCATCCATACCCTGGGAGCAGAGACTGGTGAATGCTTACGCTTGGCTCAGTTTCTCCTTTTTATTCAGTCCGGGACTTCAGCCCATGGGATGGTACCATTCACACATAGAATGGTATTCCCACTTCAGCTAATCTACTCCAAGTAATCCCCCTACCCACCTCCTGATGCAACTGGTGAACCTCACCCAGATGGCAGCCAAGACTAACCAGAACAAGCAGAGACAGTGTAGACAGATGAGTTCTCAGGCTAGGCCAGAGGCAAAGGCACGTAACTCAAACTGATGCTGTCCATGTCTTTCTTGTCTTTTCACTTACATCTGTGCCTGCACAGTCTGTGTAAAGATGGGTATTAATTTTCTAAACCGTAAGTTTACTGCTTTTACTATCTTTGGTTAGTACAATAGTTTGAGCAGACCACCCACCCCCCCAGCCCCGATCTACCTGTCATGATGTTCTTCTTGTAGGTTTCTAGGACCCTCTGGGTTCTTCTATTTCCCCATCTCCTATATTTGTCTTACCTAGAGTCCCAGTGGGATGTCCTCACATCTATCCCAATCTCCTGATAAGTGAAGACTTTCGTGGGACATGCATTTTGCGCTAGTGCCCAATTATAACTGAGTATATACCATGTGAGTCTTTCTCTTTCTGGGCTAACTCACTCGGTCTGACCACTTCTAGTTCCATGCATTTGTCCACAAATTTCGGGATTTCCTTGTTTTTAATAGCTGAGTAGTATTCCATGGTGTAAATGTACCACAGTTTCTTTATCCATTCTTCAACTGAGGGACATTTAGGCTGTTTCCAAGTTTTGGCTATTATGATAAGGCTCTGTAGCCAGTTTCTAAAAACATCAGACTTGAAGGTAGAAAGAAAGGGTAGTTGAAGGTCATCACTCTCACACTTTGTGCTACTTAGCCCATTGTTCCTGAGGACTCCAAACTGGTTCACATCCAGGCTGAAGGATACTCAATGGAAAGAAATTCATAATTGAGGCTAATCACATTCGATGGCAAAGCTAGCACCAAGCTGTTTTTTAAACACAGATCCCGGGACTCAGGTCACACAACTGTCTTCAGTGGCAAGGGCATGTGTAGATAGTTATCTGAAAGCCTCTCACAGCTGTCATGGTTCATTCCAGCCCCTCCTGGAAAATTCTAAACAAAGCACATGTGTCCCAGATACTGGATGCCCTACACGCCCTGATGCTCACTCCTAGGGGACAAACTGACATCATTCAGTTGGGCCAGCTAGAGTCAAACTGTTTTAAAATTAGACTTTCCTTGTTAAGGGTGAGAGCTTGTCTATTGCCCGTGACATCTGAATTTAGAAGCATTTACAAGGCCTATTACAAGAGCCTCATTCATCTTTTGCTTGTTTCGTTGTTGTTTTTAATTGTAAGGATAGTTAGCACCAAAACCAGGAAACCAGGAAGCAGAGTGAGTCTATCCTCCTTCCTCTTTGAGACTTTTCTCAGCCTAATTTTTTAATGTGTGTGTGTGTGTGTGTGTGTGTGTGTGTGTGTGTGTGTGTGTGTGTGCGCACTAGTGTATGCATAAATGTGTCTCTATCTGTGTGGAGGCCACAGCTCAACTCTGAATGTTTGTTTCAATTGTTCTCCGCCATGTGCTTTGAGACAGGGTTTTACACTGCACGGATTTGGCTAGATTGACTGGCCAACAAGTTCCAGAGATCTGTTGGCTCTTATTTCCCAGTATGGGCATCCCAGGTACATGCCACCATCCTCAGTTTGCTAGCAGGTGTTGAGAATCCAGACTCAGGTCCTTCGAAGCATTTTATTCCCTGAGCTATACACCCCATTTCTAACTTCTTTCAGCTTTTAATGTACTAATGTCTAATGGAGCAGATCTTTGGCTATTGATGGTTGAGCAACTTACTGACTGAGCTGGAAAAATAAAGAAGTGTTACTTTCCATTCAAAGGCTATAGTTATGAGATCAATAACACGGAGTTGAACCTGCTGGTCCAGCATTAATTAACCTGTCAGACTCTTTGCAACAACCCCTTGCCCGGGGGGCACACAGATCTTGATGTAGCTACTTTCTAAATTGTATGCCCAAGGCATCACTCATCTATTGAGTCCCTCTTTTGGAGCCCATACTTAGCCCCAGTGTAAGGAGCCAATAAAGGAGTCATATACAAGAGTACCTCTACTTTTCATCCCTGCTCAACTACTACTGTGACCCTGTCTTATCCACAAAACGATACCTGTTCTATGTTAAAGTAGCCATTCCTCTTTCTGTCATAGGGAGCTAAGACTTGTGGATAGACAATGCTCCGAGCTTGGACTATCTGTATGATTAGTACTCAAAAGATGGTTTTATCTGTGCTTTTGGAATAAAGATATTTTAACTGAAGAAAAGACACCATATTTTGACTTGGAGAATTGCCACACTGTCTCCTTGAGTTCTCCGAAGTCCAGAATTCAAGAACCTTTCTGTGCCTTGTACTGTCTTGGGGAAGGTGGATTATCCTGAGGAACGAAGCCAGGAGAAGCATATCAGGAAACCCTCCTGTTAATACTGTGCCCTTGTCTATCATTTCTATCTGATGTTGTGACGGGTATGAGGTAAGATAACCATGGAAACACTTGAAGAGGAGGAGGAGGAGGCTGGGCAGAAATGAGACAGGTGTCATACAGCGTAAAAAATGAAAAGAATCTTGGTTTGCAATATAAACAGAGTAGCAGACTTAGAGTATTTTAAGACTATAGTCAGGCTTACTATCTGAATAAGAAATCAGGAGGGAAAGAAAAAAATAAAATGAAAGAAAAAGAAATGAGCCCCAGAAAATTGGTCTTGAGCAAATGTGCTATTATATTTGGATGGTGAAATTCATTAAGCCCGTTTACAGGTGAAAGTGGCATTGTTAATAATTGCACTAGGATGACAGGAATGAGCCAGTCTTGAATCACTGTAGCCATAATCTTCTGCCATAGTTTTAATAACAACCATCTCCCATAGGGTCATGTGCTTGAACGTGGTCCCCATTTGGTGGTACTGTCCAGGGAGGTTATGGACCCTTCAGAAGTGGAGTCCTGCTGGAGGAAGTTAGACACTGTAGGCATCTTCTGGGGATTTGTAGCCTTGCGTCACTTTCTGTTCTCTCCCTGTTTCCTGTGTGGGAATGAAATATGATCACTCAGCTTCCTGCTCCTGCCGCCATGTCTTTCCACCTACTGCCGTGTCTTCCCCACACGACGGACTCCACTCCTCTGGAACTGTAAGCCAAAACAATATTTTGTTTTCACTAACTTGCTTCTGACAGGATATTGTATCACAGCAAGAGAGAAGTTACTAGCGCCTTCCACAGGAGAGCCCTTCTGAGCTGCGTGACTCAGAAGACAGAAGCCGGGGGTTAATGCACGTGGCGTCCTGTACAGGACTTTCAGTCCCAAGTAAGATGAAAGATCAGGGAAATAACGTGTCGTCTACAGCTGTGTGAAGCCTCGGAGGCCGAGCAGAGTCCATGGTGAAAGGATTTGATGGAAGATTAGATGCAGATGTTAAGGAGACTAAGAGGTACCAGGGACTTCTCTTGGTGGGAACATAAACGTCAGGTTGGGGGCAGGAGTGATAAAGCTGGGAAGACGTGTGACATCTCACTTGGAGAGTCTTCTGAAAGGGAAAGATTTGGGGGTGTTTAGCAAAACTGTGGGATTCTTTGGAACATTTTGAACAGAGATGAAAAATCACCCCTTTTTCCTTTGGGGAATATTATATTCTGGTGGCAGCGTTTGGAAGAGCCTGGGCGAAGGGAAAGGCATCGGAGGCAGTTGGAAAGGTAATTGCTGCACTGGGTAAAAGGTTTAGAAGACTTGAGCCAGGCAATGGCAGGAGGATTAAGAAGAGAGGATATGTTTGAAATAGTTATCGGAGAGGGAAGGTAATAAAAATGACTTATTGGACGTGAGAAAAAATGGGGATCAACAAGGCATTGCTTTTCTGAATATTCTGGCCTGGGAGGTACAAACCCCCCATATTCTATAAAAGACCGGCACATGAAAATTTATGAACAGTTAAAATTTAATCCATAAAAATAGAGCTTTTAAAATTCAGAGACAAAAGCAGTCCTTCTTTGTTTTAGCTTCTGTTATTAGTTTCGTTTTCCCCTTTATTGATTGAATTTGTTCCTTGACAGTTATATTCATGGAAAGAATGCATTCTGATCAGCCTCCCCTCCATCTCCCTCTTACCCGGCGTCCTCCCTTCTTCCTTATGAGTCACTTCCTCAATCTTAACTTTTCGTTTAGCTTTGTGACCCGCTGGTTTTAACTCGGACTGGGTGTGGGACTATCCATTGGAGCCTGGTGGGCTCACTTGTGGGCACACAGCCGAAGGCAATGACTGGCCTTTCCTCAGAATCCATGAGTAACTAGTAGCTCCATGCTAAGTTTAGGGCCCCACAATCCCCTCTGTAATCCATAATTGACTGTTGACAGCCCGCTCTTGCGCAGTCCCATTGCTGCTCCATGCTCGAAAGATAGCATTTGTCAACCCTTCCCCCTACCTTCCAGCTTTCACATGATCTCGGTTCCCTCTTACCCAGCGTTCCCTAAGGCTCAGAGGAGTTGGTGTAAATGCTCAACTTAGAACTGAGTCCTCAACAATTTACTTCTCAACACAATGACCAGGCATGAGTCTCTGCATCCTCCGCTGTTCAACACATAGAGAAGCATCTCTGATTAAGTCTGACAGTAGCATTTGCTTATTGGGTATGAACATAATATTTGCAAGGCAGTTTGATTTGTGTCATTTTACCTAAATGGTAGTAGGTTTCCCCTAAGGCTGATGACCTCCACAGCCATGGGTATTTGACTAGGTTCACACACTGGGCATGAATATCCTCCTGGGGCATGGATCTTGAATCCAACCAGGAAACAGTTGGTTGTTCCCATAACAGCAGTGCCACTTTTGTACCAATGGGCCCACTTTGCCTTGTAAGTTGGCATTGTACTTCATAAGGCTTACAGCTGGGTAAGACTTGCCACCTTTTCTCTCCCAGCAGCCCATGTTGCACCTTCTGATATTATTTCTCAGTGAGGGGAATTCTGGGACCTCCACCAACTCATAAGGAGGTATCCCACACCTGAAATTAGAATTTTCATTGACTATGCCATGGCTGTAGGAACAGCACAAAGTAGCCACGCAGGAATGTGCTTTTACCTTGGGTCCAGGATTCAAATGTAAATATCAGTGATTTTAATTGTACTAATACTTTTAGCATCTCTGTGCAACATAAATAATATGCCATCTGTGCCCGTTACTAGTTGCATTGCTGAAACAAAATGCTTGACACAAATAACTTGAGGAAAGGAGGGTTTGTTTTTGGCTTTCAGTTCCAAGAGATAACAGTCAGTCATGGCAGGGACGGTATGACGTTGGGACCACTAGGCAGCCAGTCACGTTTTGTCCACAGTCAGGAGGCAGAGAAAGCAATGGATGCTGATATTCAACTTGCTGTCTCCCCACCCCCATGGAATGATGCTCCTTCATTTAGGATAGGTTTTCCCCACACAGTGTAGAAAATTCCACACAAACACACCCAGAGAGCTATTTCATGGTGATTCCAAGTCTCACCAAGTTGGCAATGAGGGTTCTCCATCACACCATCACGTACTGTGACACTTAGACAATGTCTACTCATGCACTGTCCCTCTCTGGGGGACAGCTTGGAGTTTGTTTGCATTCTTACTGTGGCGTTGCTGCCCTATGTTGTTATAGGCTTTTCTCTCCTTTGAAGGAAGATGATTTCTTCTTTAAATAATGCTCGGCGTGGTGGCGCATAGCTTTAACTCTAGCACTAGGAAGGCAGAAACAGGTGGATCTCTGTTTGTTCTAGGTCTTCCTGGTCTATAAAGAAAGTTCCAGGGCAGCCAGGACCACACAGAAAAACATTCATGGAAAACAAAAACAAAAACAGTGCCATGACTTTGGTTCTTGAGCTAATTTTTGCTTTAAATTTGAAACGCCCACCCCAGTTGTTCCTTTGTTCTCATGACTTAGCCTGAAATGATGTTGACCACTTCAGAAAGTCAGGCCAGTGTATAGAGGGTGGCATTTCCTCTATGTCACAGAGACTCAGACTTCTGCGGTGTTATTGGACAGCTTTGTCTAAGACACTGTGGTTTTCTCCTGGGCCTGGGCCTTTCAACTCCAGGCTGTTCCTCACCTCCACCTGTGTTTTCAGAATCAAATCTACTCTTAGAATTCATCCTCCTGAGGTTGTTAACCCTTCATGTGCTTTAGACTCCTAAAGCTTGTATGCAGCCACACTATATGTGACCTTCTCTTGGCTGCTTCTACCACCTCCCTATGACCTGTTGAAGACTGAAACTTCCCTACATTGAGTATGGAGTCTAGATACTAGGTAAATAATTGTTTAATAGTTGAATGATGGCTAGCTGGATGGGTTGAGAGAATTTTTTTTTAAGAAGCAGCATCAAAACAATTAATCTCAACTCTCTCCGCACAGTTTTAGTTGGGTGGCACTCATGTGGGACATGCAAGCACTGACATGTGAGTGTCTGAAATTAGCATACTATTTTATTGATCATGTAGAAGAACATTAAGGTTTTTTTTATTTTTAAAATTGTGTGTGTGTGTGTGTGTGTGTGTCTGTGTGTGTGTGTCCCTATCCTGGAGTTAGGGTTACAAGTGGTTGTAAGCTATCCAATGTGGGTGCTGGAAACTGAACTTGTGTCCTTGCAGTGTGTCTTTTTAACCACCTGCCCATTTCCCCAGCCCCCGGAGTACATTTTAAAGACTCACATTTATTGAGTACCAGCAACTAATCTGAATGGTCCACTGGTCTTTCACTAAATACTATAATAGAGGCTGCCAGTTGTCTACCAACACCCAAGTTTTCTTTTTCTTTACGAGCAGAGCTCATGTGATTGACAATAACTATATATGTGTCTATCATACTCTTTGGGATAGGTATGGCCTGTAGCTAGAGATGCTAGTAGGACGTTCAAAAAGCTTTTTAAAAAGTTTCCAGAGATTCTGGAAAGCTTATTATCCATTCCTTAATTGTCTTAGTCTATTGAGGTTGCTATAACAAGCTGTCATAACCGTCATAGTTTTTTTTTTTAAAGATTTGTTTATTATGTATACAGTGTTTCGACTGCACGTATGCTTGCAAGCCAGAAGAGGGCACTAGATCTCATTATTGATGGTTGTAAGCCACCCTGTGGTTGCTGGGAGCTGAACTCAGGACCTTTGAAAGAACAGACAGTGCTCTTAATCTCTGAGGCATCTCTCCAGCCCAACCTTCATGTTTTATAAACAATAAAAAGTTATTTTTCACAGTGTGCTGGTTGTAAAATTCAAACTCAAGTTGCTGTCAGACTTATTGTACAGTAAGGGCCACATCCCAGCTCGTAGCCAGCTGTTTCCCTTGTGTCTTTATGTAATAGGAGTTTGGTTTTTAAAAAAAGCCATCTGGGATCTCTTTTGTAAGAACACTGTACTGGCTAGTTTTAAATCAACTCAACACAAGATAGACTCATCAGAGAGGAGGGAGCTTCAGTAGAGAAATGCCTCCATTAGATCCAGCTGTAGGCAAGCCTGTAGGGCATTTTCTCTTTTTAAAGACTTATTTATTTATTATTATGTACACATTGCTCTGCCCACATATGCACCTGTACACCAGAAGAGGGCATCAGATCCCATTATAGATGGTTTTGAGCCACCATGTGGTTACTGGGAATTGAACTCAAGATCTCTGGAAGAACAGTCAGTGCTCTTAACCACTGAGCCATCTCTCCAGCCCAGGGCATTTTCTTAATTAGTGATTGGACGGGGAGGGCACAGCCCATGGTGGGTGGTGCCATCCCTGGGCTGGTGGCCCTGGGGTCTATAAGAAAGCAGCCTGAGCAAGCTATGAGGAGCAAGCCAGGAAGCAGCATGCGTCCACGGCCTCCTCATTAGCTCCTGCTCTGGATTCCTGCCCTAAGAGTTCCTGCCTTGACTTCTTTCTGTGGTGGATTGTCACCTGCAAGTATAAGCTAAAATAAACCCGTTTTCTCCCCAAGTTGCTTTGATCATGGCATTTCATTGCAGCAATAGAGGCCCTAAGACAAGCACTAACTCCCTTTATAGGGACTTCAGTCTCACGGCCTAGTCACCTCCCAAAGGCTTGTCTCCTAATAGCACTCACTTCCAGCGGAAAGAGTTAGGGTGTCAGGACATGCCTTTGAGGGGCCCCATGGCAGTTAGTTGATTGTACTGACCCTTTTAGCAGGACCATTTTGAGCTATTAAAGCAGACTAAAGAGCCAGATGAATGTCCCGGCTCTCCTATGATCTTATAGAATCAGTATATTAGCAAGGGCCTGTCTTCAAAGTTCTTTACACGTAGCTAAGCTGTTATTGTCTCGCATTTTCTAATATGGGCCTCTAAACCTAATCCTAACAAGGGTAGGTGTTTGAAAGAGAAGACATTGACCCACGCATCTCATCACTTGAAGAAAGCGAGGTGGCAGAGTCTTAGTACATCTTGTGTTGCTATGACAACAGTGCCTGATGTTGACTACTTCGAAAAAGAATGTTTACTTAGGTTGCATATTTGGAGGCAGAGATTTCAAGAGTGAGTGTCTGCTCATCCACGAATATAGTTCTCCGGGCTTCATGGTAGAAGTGTGTATGGGTGGGGAGATGTGGGGGGGGGGTCTACGTGCAATGGCGGGCATACTGAAGGTTAAGAGGTAACTCTGCATAGCTGGTCCTTCTCCTTCTGCCTTTACTTGGATGCTAGGATTGAACTTGCGTCCTCAGGCTTGCATGAAAAACTCTTTGACCACTAAGCCATCTTGCTGGTCCCTCCAATGCTTCTCAGAGGCCATGTTTTCAGTGCTGTCATACTGGGAAATGAAGCCTGAGGCAAGGCAAGTCTTTCTGGGACAACGCTCATTAGATCCACAGCACAGAGTGAATTTAATCTGTGAATTGTGTGGCTTGAGCCCTGCTGTTAAATGGGTGTGATCTTCCACTTCAGCATTGATGGTTTTGTACATTTCTATTTATTTGTTTAGTTAAATTTTTTTGGAGCAGGATTTTTCTGTGGAGCCTTGGCTGTTATATTCACAGAGATCTACCTGCCTCTGCCTCCCCTGGGATGACAGGCGTGTACCACCGTGCCTAGCTTCTATGTATTTCTTCAGATAATTCCTCCTCTGCCATCTCACAAGCATTTGCTTGTGACCAGCGTCCACAGTTTTACCAGAAACCATCAGGATGTTGCCCTTCAGCATCAACTTCTAGAAGGCTCCATCAGAGGAAATGTCTATTCCTCTCCTGGCATCTGTTATTGGAGTTCTGTTTGGAGAGATGCTAGCACAGTCCTCTCATGAAGACCAGGGAGCAAGGCAGGATGCTTCTATGACATAATGAGCAGGGAGACTGAATCTCCCTGAGTTAGCTCCCTGAAGAGCCCTTTGAGGACACCTGCCACTTTTCTTCCTGTGATCATAATGTCATGTTGGATGTTACTCTATCTGGGGAATTTTGGGGACCAGTGTGGTCACTGATATCTTGTAAGAATGTTACCACCCAGAGAGACCTCTGAATGAAGGTCTTTCTTTCACAGTGTTCTTTCTCATTTAATTTTAACTTCCATAACATATAGCTTCAGAGAACTCTCAACAAACAGAAACAGAAAGAAGAATGTTACACGGCTTGTTTCTCATGAGATTTGGGGGACCGGACAGACCGTCCTTCAAGCGCGCTGTGTCTGAACTTCCACCTTCTGAGTCCTGAGCTCTTATACAAAGGATCACCTCACTTCTGAGAGATGTCCCTTGGATTCCATTCTAAGATGCTAAACTCCAGCGCACCCTAGCCTTTCATGTTCTAAAACTCACGCTAAGCCCCCAAGAGGGTCACTCTGCTTTGCACATCAGTGAACAAGCCTCCCGGCTCCCATTTCTGTTCACAGTAAAATGCCCTTAAGGCTAGAACTCTGCAGTGGAACATAAAAGGTCCCAATGTCCCGAGACTCCAAGCATGCCTGTGACATCACCAGGTGAACCCAGAGCCTGAAAACATGCAACCAAAGGAGGCTTCTCCCTGATGCTCCTCCACACTTTCATTCCCACTTTCGACAGTGCACCTGGCTGTAATCCTTTTTACTTCAGCTAATTGCTCTTTGTGGTAGCAAAAGGCCAGGGGACAGGGGAGAGGGGGGAGGCGGGTAGAGAGGGGTGGAGGGATGGAGACTCCCCCAGCTGATGATGAAGTATCAAACCACAGAACGATCATCGCATCCAGGCCATTGTTCCATTGCAGGGGGAGCCAACATCTTACATTAATTTTCAGTTGCAGGAAATATAGCTCTCAGACAAAGGCACGCATTCCCGGCAAGGAACAGCAATTAATTTTCCAAGTGTCCTTGATGCAAATGTGAGCAGAGGGTTTCAAGTTCTTTTCGAGTGACTTTTATAGATGTCTCAAAATTACTCAACTTCTGGAGTTCTCAAAAGCATTAATGTTCTTAAAAGAGGAAAGTCCCTGTTGTTGGAGTTTTTAAATTATCAATCAAGGTCTTAACTATGCTTTTGCGTTTCTGGTTGCTTGGGTCACATCTGGCTCCTGAATCTGACTGTCCCCAGTAAAGAGAGAGGAACCTGGCTCTGTTTGATCAGCACCCAGCATTGTCTCTTTGGTGCTTGGCAGGGTGTCTGACACACAGCAGGTGCTTAGTAAATCATTGTTTGCATGCATGGATGAGATCTCAAGGTTAATAGACAATTCTGCATGTACGTTTGGAATGCTGTCTTGGTGGCACATGATCAAAAGCAAAGAGAAGAATGAAGGGAATTGTAAAAAAAAAAAAAAGATCAGTGCAATGTGGTGCTGATAGAAGGGCTGATCTAAACAGATTTTTATATGCAGCAGTAATGGAGACGGTTAGTAGCCACGTGGCTAGTAAGAACAGTCAGAGACCTGACATGATCACTACAGGGAGTGTTAGGAAAAGTCTCTTTTACCTCATAGCTTCTCTGTTTGGTACCTATTCCCACTTCACAGCCACACAGCTAGAAAACAGCAGAGCTGGATGAAATTTCTGACATCTGTAGCCCATCTCTCCACCCTACACCCCCTGTTGGCCCTCTCTCCTCTCCTCCTTTCCTTTTCTTTTCCTGACTATTTCTCTCCTGCTTTGTCTCCTCCCTTTCCCTTCCATGGCACATTGATAGTAGATACTTGGCCCATTAGCTTAAACTGTCAACTTGGTATAGGCTAGAGTGCCTTGCAAGGAGCAACTGTGCAGATCAGATTAGCCTCTGGGTGTGTCTTTGGGGATTGTGTTGACTGGTACTTGTTGTAGGAGCAACCCAGTTCAACAGTAGGTAATACCATCCCTAGATGGATGGTCCTTAACTATATGGAAAAAAAAACAAAAACAGAAACAAAACCAACTTGCTGAGGATAAGCCACCTTGGTAGCAAGCAGTGTCCTCCACAGTCCCTGCTGTACTGTTTGCCTGTTGACTTAGGGTTCTATTGCCATGATAAAATACCACCACCAAAACTTGGGGACAAAAGGGTTTATTTTATCTTACAGCTTGTGGTCCATAACCCAGAGGCAGGAACTGATGCAATGGCCATGGAGGAGTGCTGCTTCCTGACTTGCTCAGTTTGTTTTTTTTCTATATCATCCAGGTCAACCCACTTAGGGGTTGCTACTACTTCCGGTAGGCTGAGACAACCCATACAAACCATTAATTAAGAAAATTTTACAGGTTTGTCTACAGGAAAATCTTATGGAAGCATTTTTTGCAATTATGACTAGCTTGCGTCAAGATGACATGAAGCTAACCTGCACAGCTATGGCTGAGTTCCTTGCTCAGAAGTAGCGCAGCGTGGAATAGCAAACAAGCCTGCCTCAAGTTCCTGCACTGACTTCCTCAAAGATGAGCTGTCACCTGGAATCATAAGCTCCTCCCTCCCCCTCCGACACCACATTGCTTTTGGATAAGGGTTTTATTTCAGGAGCACTATAATACTGTAAGTCCCTCTGTCTCCCCCAGGCACCTTCTCCTCGGCTTTCCTTTCACTCAAGATGAAAAAATTAACAATTTATTTCCCAGCATCCTTTGGCTCACAGGCGGTCATGTGACACAACCTGACATCCCTGGCTTGTAACTCTCTCCTTGGTTTGAGCGAATAGAACGTTCCCAGCCTTTAGGAGATTGTATTTCTTCATCCGGAGAGTGGTGTGAGCTAACACTGCTGGCCTGTTTCTTCACACTGGGCAGTCCAATGCGTTCATTCAGCGCAGTGGGTGCTATGTTTCCGGACCAGTGTTTCTCAGAGTGCTGTCTTGTTGGCAGCTGGAAGCAGAGTCATGATTTTCAGAGGTGAAAATAAAAATGATGACTCAAGTTAATTCATAGTCATTCACAAGTTTGAGATGTAAAATAATTAGGTGCCACAGTATTTTCAAACAGTGTTTTTGCTGTTCATTTAACTTAATAGTACACTTTTGCCTCATTTGAGCATTACCGTTTGCATTCACTGAACCCCGTAGTTCCTCTCCTTTTTTTGTGGTTTCTAGCTACAGTTTCTTCCCGCTGCTCACATCAATTTTTTAAAGATGATGTTTCATATAGCCCAGGCTGGTCTTGAACTTGCTAAGTAGCAAAGGAGAACCTTGAACACTCAGGCATCCTGTGTCCACTGCCCAAGTTCTGGGATCACAGGCAAACATCAGTATGTCTGGCTTTCTCTTTTTGCTTTCTTTTTTTTTTTTTTAAGAGAGTTTCTCAAGCCTAGAGCTCACTGTGCGGACTGGGTTGCCCTCAAATGCTGAGATTATGGGTGTTCACCACAAGGCCAGATTTACAGTTTTCATAAATAGATCGGTGCCTCAGAGATGATTTACTGAGCAAAATGTAGTGATGAAAATAGCTGTGTAATGACTGCATCTCAAAACGATGTTACAGACATAAATAAGGGATAGGACTCAAGTGTGAATGTGCGTATGTGTGTTCTGAGACCGCTGGATCTGTCCCTTAATGTGATCCATGTTTGGCAGTCCCTCCCCTACACAGCACAGTCACAGGAAGAATCAACATTAACTTCACCATGAGGAAAGCACAACTAAGTCATTATGACATTAGAAAGAAATGGATGAATAGGTGAACGAATGAACGAACAAACAAATGAATGAATAGATATTCAAGTTATGTTAGCTTAGACACCAGCAGCCAGACCACTATGGGGTTTGGCATTTTGCTGAGCAGAGCATAACCCAATTGCACCTTAACTCAGGTTTATTCTGTGTGTATGCATGTATGTATGCATGTATGTGTTTTGCCTGTATGTATGTCTGTGTACTCCATCATGCCTCGTACCAGAGAAGGCCAGAAGAGGGTATCCAATCCCTTGAGAATAGATGCACAGCCTGCCATAAGTTGCTTCCATCTGGGCCCTGGGAATCCAACTCAGGTCCCCTGAAAGAGCAACTGCTACACTTAGTAGTTGAACCTTCTCTCTAGCCCTCTCATGTAGCTTTTAACAAAGGCTAAAGATCAAACTGTTAAGCCTTTAATTTTTTTCCAAGACAAACTTATGCTTTCAGATACATAATCAGTGAACTAGTTATGCCACCAAAGATACAGAAGCTCTTGTAGCATTACACAAACTCATATTTCTAGAATCAAAAATACATCCTTATCTTATTATGGCTAAGGCAACCCAAAGAATGCCCTCAAGCTGATACAGAAATATTACGCCCTAAAAGAAAACACTATGAGGCAGTGGAAAGCAATCAGTAAATCTCGTTAGTGGCAGTAGGTAGAGGCAAGAAACTCTCTTGACTTACTGTTTCATGGATTTATTCTCAGCTACACACAGAACACTGAGTGGGATGTACCGTTTAAGTGCTCAGGGCTCCTGCCACCAAAGAGGATGGTTTCCACAAAGCTAATGATTACTTTGAGGTTCATGTGCAGGCTACATAAGGTGGCTAAAATCCAGAGTAAAGTATTACTAATGCTTTCAAATCAAAGGGCTTGCCTTGTCTGCCATTTCACATACAGCCTGATTCAATGAGAGCGCCCAGAAAGCCCCCTAAGGAGTGCTGCTGTCATTGGGGTACAGACAAAGACAAGCTTTTGGTGGTACCCCAAAAGCCATGCAACACAGCAGCCATGACACTGCTTCCTGTTACTGATTCAGGATTGAAATGGTGGACACTGAAGGACAGCTCCTGGATAAGTCGCAAGCCCGGGCAGCACATATCTGAAGACTACCTGTTCTTTCTGGCCCCGTATCAAAGAACCTTCTGGTTCAGGCTCAAGTGTGCACTAGCTCCTGAGGGAAAATGTGCATTTCAACAATTTTTTTTTACCAAAATAAAAAATACAAAAATTCTTTTTATCCCTTAACACCAAAATAAGCTTTGATAAAGCTTATCTTAAGTGGCTTGCTCACTCGAGCTCTCTCAACAGTTTGCACTTGAGTTTCAAAAGGCTGTGACTTTTACTACAGGAGGATTAGATGTTACGTTGATTTAAGAAAAGCTAACCATCACGGGATCACGCTTCATCTCAGTGACTGAAGGTTATCTTCATTTCTTGAGGAGAATCATCTTGCTTGTGCTCAAAGCCACATGGATACGCTGCGTGAGAAAAACCCTGAGAGCAGAAGACAGCAAAACAGACCAATTAGCAAGGAGCTCCCTCACCAATATCTCCTGAGGTGGAAAAAAAAAAAAAAAGAAGTAGGTTTTAGCTTTGGGGTAACATATGTGTCCTAACACAGCATCTAAAACTATTAAATATGGGACAATACTCAAACACCATCCTCTGCCGTGCCTGCAAATGCGGATTCTTTCTCATTCTTTTTACTGACCACAAGGTGGATTTAGAGCATACATTTTATTCTGAATCTCACTTTTGCTCACTCCAAAATAGAACCCAGGTTACTCTCCAATGGACGTTAAAACATATTTTTATGGGGGAGATGAAACAAACAAAACCATGGGCGTTATTCTAGGCAGAGATTACCAAGACAGATGGCTGCAGAGATGCGGGATCTTGAGAAGATAACTGGTTCATGGGTGAGGGGGTGGGCAGGGGTAACCATGTCTGCCAGAAGTCTCCACATCAGGGTGCCGGCAGGAAGGCCGCGACACTTCAGCTCCTTCTACATCGCTTGATATCACAAGACTACTTATCTCTTTCTGAACTCTCCCCCATTTTGAGGCCATTTCATATTTATTTCCATTTTCTGGAAAGAAACCCTACACCACACTGCGTTAGAAAGCCCCAGCTTCCTGGTGATCTTGTAGAGGTGGATATTCACATTTCCTGCTTCTTCCCACCTTCCAGGATGTGCCTGCTCCTCCCCGCTCCTTCACTCTCAACTGCTCTCTTTTGTCGGCAGCTCATACCTTCTTAGCACCCACATCTGTCTTGGGGCCTTGCCATCTTTCACTATTTAGCTTAACCTTCCTGGCATCTCTTCCAGGTAGAGCATCATTTATTTTACTGTGGATGAAACAAGAGCCCGTCTAGGAACCAGAATCTATAGAAGGAAATGATGTCCTTCTTTTTATTATATGTGTGATTAGTGAACCTATAAGTGGCTATATGTGAAGGGTAAAGAAGGCTTAAATGGAAAACAGTCATGGGTACTTTCTAGATTTTTTTTTGAAGGACTGATATCTATCACTGGTCATGAATTCTTTCTTATTCTCTCCACCAGCTATATCTGGAATGTCTGAGAAGCATAGAACACGAGAGGAAGGAACAATAGGGAAAAGCAAAGCATGGCCGAGGAAGGGAAGGAGCGGAGGTCCATGGTGGATTTGCAACCGTGTGTTAGCCAGCTCTGGAACGCTGATCAAACTGCATCGTAAAAGTACCAAAATGTCTGGCCTAAAACAATTGACCTTTATTTCCCTCACGTGTAGACTCCTGAGTCATCTGGGGTTTAGCTGAAGTCATCTGGTCGTGGCTGCCGTTAACTGGTTGCCTCTAGGTTGAAGAGGTGCTGTTCTGACATGGCCAACCACATATATAGTGATATATAGTGATAGCGTTAGGGACAGGGAACCAGGGCAGGTGTGAAAGCTCATTTATAAATGCTCCCTGTTGCATGGCTGTTAACATCCCATTGGCAGAAACAGGCTACACGCCAAAGCCACCAGGAGGTTGTAGGTACATGTATTCTGCCTATGTAGTAGGTAGTAAGTCCTGACATAATCACATGGCAAAGGCCATGGATGATACATTTCTATGGGAAAGGAGTGAAGAGTTGGGGCGAACAACCCAGTGTACCCCACATAAAAAATTGAAAATGTGCAATTGGAGTTTGAAAATAAGGAAGTCGCGCTAGACAGTAGAAGCTATGGGGTGCATTTGACAGTAAGCAGAAAGGGGAATTATTGAATATCATGGCTGACCCTGGAGCCTTAGATTATGCCACTTTGAAGAACCAGGGAAGGACACAGCGAATGAGGAGAAAAGCAGAAGCTGCAATCAGAGATATAAGTGACTTCAGATAACAAGAGGCGCCACCAAGAACGTTGACGTGCCTGAACAGTAAGCGTTTCCTGGGGTTCCCCCACCCATGTCACTTTTCTATCTTTCTTCTCCACCAAACAAGAGAATGCGGGCTGGGGGTGCAGCTCATAAGACAGAAGTTTGCTTCACATGCCCAGACCCTGGCCTTCATCCCCACAGCCGCAAAGATGGGGTGTGGTAGTGGTGTACCCCAGGAGTCCCAGCATTCCAAGAGGCAGAGTCAGGAGGGTCAGGAGTTCAAGGCTGGCTTCATCTCCATAGTGCATCTGAGGCCAGCCTGTACTGCATTAGACCCTATCTCCAAAGCAAAGCAAACAGATGAACAAACACAGTGGAAAAGACTGAAGATAGATGCCATTTTCTATTAGCTTGGTTCCTACTGTAATACTGCAAACAAGTATTGTACAGAGGCACAACGGAGTCCGTTGGTTTCTCTTAAGGAATTACATAATGAGGTGTCGTTCAACATTTCACAAACTCCCCTCTGTGCAGCACAGGCATCTGTCTGAATGCAGCAGATGCATACCATGAAGCACCTCAAATGTCTCAGAGGTACCGCATGACCAGTTGCCTTGAATGGTGCAGCTGCCTCCCCGTCTGACTCATCACTTCCTGGGAGGACCCTGACCACAGCTGTGCAGAAACTTCCATCACGAAAACCACAGTGGACACTGCACAAATGACCCCTTTTTTTTTTTTTTTTTTTTTTTTTTTTTAAAGTCTGGGGTTTCTTGCAACTAGGAACGTTGGATGGGTTTCCTCGAGGCTTGGCGTAAAGAAGGCCCAGCGTTCTTTGCACAATTCAGAGTTTGGCGAATGGCTTTAAGAAGAAAATATTCTCCTGGGGGGGGGGGGAATAAAGAGAGGGGTGCGTGAGGGTGGGGCTGGGAGGGGAGGAGGGAAGGGGCCTGGGATCAGGCTATGAAGTGATTAAATAAATAAATATGAATATTCTCTAAACTCATTTAGCACCTAAAAGCAGTGTGTGTGTGTGTGTGTGTATGTGTGTGTGTGTGTGTGTGTGTGTGTGTGTGTGTGTGTTTGAGTCTATGGAAGATCATTCACAGGGAGGGTGTGCTTTCCATCTTAGGCATGGCTTGAGAAGGAAGTGGGAGTTCAGTTCCGCTCCAATGATCATCTCTTTCTCCTTGGACCAGAATCCGCCATGGAGATAGTCTGCATCTTCTGGTGTGAAAGGTCAGTTATTGACATGTCACTTCTACTGTCTCTTCTTTAACGCACATGTGAGTTCTGCCTCCTGATTGGATCAAGCCTGCTGCCTTCAAGATTTAAGGACCAGTGCAGACCAAATGCCAGCGTCCTTTCTTATCGCTTTTCTCTCCAAGCTTGACTCCTTTTTGCTCCTTCTCATTTCTGGCCAGGCTCATCTTTTTGTACTTTCTGCTTTTACTTTCATAAACTCTTTGTCATTGAACGCATTTCATTCTTTACATGTCAGAAGGCAACCATTTCTTCTGAGAGGTTTTTGGTGACTCAGTACTGGGGTGAGTGTCTTTCCTGCCAACATTTGGTACCACTTTGTGCTCTTGTTACCCTTGAACTGTCCTATCTCCCAGGAAACGCGTTCCTGGACGGTGTAGCGCTTATAACCATCCTCACCGTAACTTTAGTTTATAACTTGGTCCAGACCTGTGGGCCCAGTGGTACCCCATACCTGTTTATTGGTTGGATGCCTAATGTAAGGTGCCCTTCTCAGGGGCATCATAACTTACCATGGAAGGACAATACGTAGTCCACTGTTGAACTGAAATGTTAATTCCAGGTTCAGAGATCAGATGAATCAAGATGTCTTTAAGCTGGCCTCCCATGACTTTCATCAGACAGATGAGGCAGCGAAGGCAGAGGGAGGGATGGTGGAAGCAACACTTCTGGAGTGTCCTGGAGATGTTAGAAAGCTTAGTTTTCTGAAGCAGTCAGAAGCACAACGAAAATACAAATGGTGACAGGGAAGTGAGCATAGGAGACTTGGGCAAGAACCCTGGAAAGCTTCAAAGTACACCAGGAACACAGACCATGAACCCGTGGTACATGGTGCCAGGACTTTGGGAACACAGACAATGAACCCTCAGCCCACTGTACCAGGACCTCAGGAACACAGGCTACAAACTCGCAGTCCCCTGTATCATTACCTCTGAAAATTTGTGGGAAATGCAGATTCTTAGGGTCTAACCCCGGCCAACTAATTTGGTTCTTATGTGGGCTAGAGTTTGAGGGTTGCTAACACAACTGAGGTTATTCTTTGTAAATCAAAGCCACGATTGCTGCTGGTATTCACTATGGAGCACCTTCCTCAACTCTCCATAGGGGTACACTGTATTTCATGGTTAATTTTCCCAGGTAAGTGACACATATTTGTATGTATGACATATACATCAGACGGCTTCAGAGAGCTATGACTTCAAAACTCAGCCTTGGCCCATGATTTCTACAGTGGGACATTGCATCTCCTCTCCAATTGCCAAGCTTATCAATGGGAAGAGCTGACCCCTCCCTGCAGAGGTTGTTTGTGCGGCTCCTCTGTCTTGGCTTTCCTAAAAGAAGAGACATTCTGACAGTCAGGAATGGTTTATGTTCCCAGACTTGGGTGTGAGGTCCCCTCAGTATGCAGAAGTGCTTGACCAGTTGATCGACTGATGACCCCACAGTCTTCAGTCTGCAGAAGGGACTCTGAGGTCAACCCACCTCCCCATCCTCATCAAGACTTTACAGGATTACCTTGATTGGACAAATGGTCCATTCAAGTCTATTTGTTACTCAACTTCTTTCCTCAAGGGCACAACTTGATTTCTTTTTACTGTGGACCTTGTAGATGTTTTTTTTGTTGTTGTTGTTTTGTTTTGTTGTTTTTTGTTTTTCTCCCAACATAATGTTTTTCTCTGTTCTTTGGGGATTTCACATCACAGGCCCTGATCAAACTCACTTCCCAGGCCTTTCATGCCCCCATCGCCCCTCCACCCTTGAGATCTCCCCCCAACAAAACAACAACAACAACAACAACAACAACCAAACAAACAAAGAGCAAGCCTGACTTGTGTTGTCTGTATACTCACTGGAGCCTGGTCCTTACATTATTCAAATCCATTCTCTTCAATAATGCTTGTATTCGTTTCTTCTCATCCTGACAACCTCTTAACTACTTAGTTGTACCCTCTCCTAATGCTTGGCACCTTGATTTGGAATTGCTCACCTTACCTATGTATTTATTTGGGCAGAATGTCACCATGTAGCCCCTGCTGGCCTGAAACTCTATATGTAGACCAAGCTATCCTTAAGCTCACAGAGATCCACCTGCTTCAACATGCCTTGTGCGCTGGGTTGTGACTTGCATGAGTTGAAGGACCAGTTATGACTTGCTCGCTGCTACATTGTGGTTTATGGCAGAGCCTGGAACATGACAGGGGCCTGATGTTTTGTTGTTGTTGTTTTTTAAACTCTCTAACTGAATGATATGATGGTATAATGAAGCTTAGGAGGGTCCTTCTCTTAGCAGCTCCATGTCCAAAGTCGTGTAAGAGTCTGATCTTTGGTATCTTTGCAGCATCTCCATGCACGGGACTGCCTGCCTTTTACCCCTGTGTCCACCAACTGGCAGTCCTTCAAGATTTTAGATGCAATCACTCTGGAAGACCAGAAGAGTCATGCGTATCCCAGTTCTAGACTTTGTGTCAATGGAGGCTCCCATGGGCCACGAGGTGTACGGGCCTCTCGATGCTCAGATGTCTCCTGCACCAGGAGGTTCTTCTGGAGGTGGACTTGTCTCCACGGGGCAGGGATTTGGTTTCATTCAGTACCTAAAACAGAGCTGGCTTTTAGCAAGCAACCAGTAACTATATGTTGGATGCAAAAAATGAGCGCCTCAGTCTTCAAGGGACATTCTCCCTCCACAGCTCGCACATGTCTCTGTTTCCTGTTGGGGGACTATTTGTGTAAGGCCATGTTAGTAAATTCTGTCCAAATCACTACTCAGTTCCCAGTGATTCTAGAACTTGGTTCTCCTCTCTCCTCCTTTCTTTCCCTTTCCTCCTCTCTCTCTCTTCTTCCCCCTCTTACCCCCCCTCACCCCCCCTCTCTGGAATGCGAGGGAAGGGCTTAAGTTAGCCTATAATTATAAGATTGAAGGCTTTCGGCTGCTTCTGTGCCCAGGTGGATCAACTCTCCATAAAAATATGTGGAAATATGTACACACCCATGTTTTAATGTGGCCTGAAAGCTTTCCTTTGGGGTGTGGCACATGCAGTTTAGGCCACAAAACACTGTTTCTGAGAAGTGCTGTTTTGAGAGCGAAGGCCCTGGAAACTTGGATAGGAAGCATGAGCACACTCCAGCGGGGGACAGTAATGCTCCAGAGGCTTGCCAGCCCCTCTGTGAGCATTAGTCACAGCCGGCCACCAGGCAGTGGGGGCTTGAATTGTATGGAGAAGTGGTTTCTTTTGTTCTGCATCAGGGCTTATGGTGAATAGACTGCTGTGCGTTTTCAGTGGAGCCATCTGCAGCAAACGGTTGCGTGGTCTGTCTATTTCAGGATCTTACTTCTATCCAGTTCTGCACATAAGCTGAGGAGTCCTGGGGTGTGGCCTGCAGACGTGGTCAAATCTGTTTCCAGTGTGATGTTCAGGGCAGATGGCTACCAACTCCAGCCCCTGGGTCAAATGCAGCGTGTATCTTATTTTTTATAAATAATGCTTGATTTAAATACAGCCAAACTCGTTATTTACCTGCCTGTCGAAGGCTGTTTTCATGCTACAGAGGCACAGGCGGGGTAGCTGAAAGTGTATATGGCCCACAAAACAGAATATTTCATCTCTGTCCCTTTAAGAGAGAGCTTGCCAATCCTTAATTTAGGAGAGGAGGTTCCCCTTTGACCATATCCTTAACTGCTTCCACAATGGTGGGGTTTTTCTAGCTCACTCATTGCTGGGTCCCCAGGAACGTCTATAAAATAAGTGCTTACTAACTACCAGTCAAATTAATTAAGATTTTAAGAGGGATGAAAAAGATGGGTGATTAAATGCACCCTTGATAGACTTCTGAATTACCAGACCTTTGAAATCTATGTTGATTTGTTTTGGCTCTTATATATTAAACTTTTGGTTTGCTTTTTTCGTAATAGAGTCTCATGTGACACAAGTTGAGCTCTATTCACTGTGTAGCCCAGGATGCCTGTGAACTCCTGGTCTCTGCATCCCTGGGGCTAAAACTGGAGGCAGGTGCCAACACTCATGGCTTATCAATTATATGCTTAAATAAATATTTCACCATTGAACCCTGATCCAGATCTAGCCAATGGACAGGACATTCTCCACGGTTGAGTGGAGAGTGGGGACTCACTTTCACACGAACTCTGGTGCCCCATATTTGACCACATCCCCTGGATGGGGAGGCCTAGTGGCACTCAGAGGAAGGATACCAAGAAGAGATTTGATACCCTATGAGCATATACAGGGGGAGGAGGTCCCCCTCAGTCACAGTCATAGGGGAGGGGAGTAGGGGGAAAGCAGGAGGGAGGGAGGAATGGGAAGATACAAGGGATGGGATAACTATTGAGATGTAATATGAATTAATTAATTTTAAAAAAGAGAAAAATAAACGTTTCACTCCCAATCCATATCTATGTAATGAATTCCATTTTTACTTTAGTGTGTCTCCATAGAAAATTTTAATCTCTCATATGTTCTAAAAATATTTTAGCAACCTCCAAGACATTTTGAAGAATATTTTAGCATCATCGTCCATTTAGCATTAGTATTAGTATCATTGTCTATACCTATTTTACTAATTTGCTAGGGATGCCATAGCAGACTACCACAGACTGGCTGGCTTAAACATCAGAAATGTATTTTTCCATAGTTCCAGAGGCTACAAGGTTTTTTCCTGGCGCCTCCTGCTGTTGTTTTCATATGACCATCTTTTCTCTCTCTCTTTCTGTCTTTCACTTTTGAACATCCCTGGTGTTTCTGTGAGTACAGAACTATGAGTATGGAATTTCCTCTTTTTAAAAGAAAGGTCAGCCAGTATAGGTTCCAGCCCATGGTGCGGTGAGTTGGAGGATTTGGCAGCGGCAGCGAGCTCCGTGGAGACCTCTAGGTTCGGTCCAGTGCAGCTTCTTCTGTCAGATAGATGATCTGTTAGACTCCTGAGAATTACACCAGGGGAGTTGCCCCACGGAACTGATACCCAGAAGGTTTCATTCTTGTTCTCCTTAATATCCTTTCCCTCCTACTGAGGGTAGTCGGGTTGTAAGGGAGGTACATGCCTTTAATACATCCCTAATAAAGTAGGATTGTTAAGGAATCGTAGCCGACAAAATACTGCTAAAAGTGTAGAAGAGTTGGCAGGTCTTTTCCCCGTCTGTAGGCTGTCAGTTTGTTCTGTTGACAGTGTCCTTTGCCTTACAGAAGCTTCTCAGTTTCATGAGGTCCCGCGTATTCATTGTTGATCTTAGAGCCTGAGATGTTCGTGTTCTGTTCAGGAAATTGTTTTCCTGTGCCAATGAGTTCAAGGCTGATCCCCACTTTATCTTCTAACAGATTGAGTGTGTGAGGTTTTGTGTTGAGGTCTTTGATCCACTTGGATTGGAGTTTTGTGCAGGTTGATAAGTATGGATCTATCTGCATTTTTCTAAATGTAGACGTCCAGTTAGACCAGCAGCATTTGTTGAATGGTTTTTCCTATTGTATGGTTTTGGCTCCTTTGTCAAAAATCAAGTGTGTGTAGGTATGTGGGTTTATTTCTGGGTCTTCAATTCAATTCCATTGATTGACCAGCCTGTTTCTATGCTAGTACCATTACTGTTGCTGTATAGTACAGCTTGAGATCAGGGATGGACATACTTCCAGAGGATCTTTTATTGTATAGAACTGTCTTAGCTATTCGAGGCTTTTTGTTTTTCCATAAAAAGTTTAGAATTGTTCTTTCAAGGTCTACGAGAAGCTGGAGACCTACAGCAGGGTAGGCTTCTGGGAGGATATGGGGATGACTCTAGCTGAGACTCCTAGCGACAGGAGTCATGGAGACTGAAGAGGTAGCCCTCTAAGTAGACAGGACTCCAAGTGGAGAGGGGAACACCAACGCACCCACAAAAACCTCGACCCAGAATTTACCCTGCCTATGAGATGTGCAGGGATAAAAAATAGAGCAGTTATTGAGGGAATGTCCAGCCAGTGCCTGGCCCAACCTGAGACGCACATCATGGGAGAGAGCCGACCCCTGACCCTATTAATGATACTCTGCTATGCTTACAGACAGGAGCCTAGCATAGCTGTCATCTGAGAGGCTCCACCCAGTAGCAGATTGAAACACTTGTTGAAACTCACAGCCAAACCCTGGGCCGGAGCGCAAAGAGTCTCATGGAAGAGTTGGGGTAAGGATAGAAGGACCCGGAGGGGACAGGAGCTCCACAAGAAGACCAGCAGAGCCAACTAACCAGGGTCCAGAGGGACTGTGGAAAATGAAGCACCAGCCAAGGACCACACATGGATTGGATCAGGCCACCTACACAGATGTGGCCGTTGGGCAGCTCAGGGTTCATGTGGGTCCCAACATAAGGGGTTGTCTTTGACATGGACTCTGTTGCCTGCTTTTTTGATCATTTCCTCCTGGTGGGGCTGCCTCGCCAGGTCACAGGGGAAGAAGATTCACTCATGCCTGATTCCTGTGCTAGGCTGCGTTGGTGGGGGAGGGGGCTCCCCTTTTCTGAGGAGCAGGGGAGGGGGGATAGGGATAGAGGGAGGGTGGGACTAGGAGGAGAGTAGGGGAGGGGGCTATGATCGGGATGTAAAGTGAATAAATAAATAAGTACATTTTTAAAAAGAAAAGAAGAAGGTGTAGAAGAAAGAAAAAAGGGGTGGGGCAAGGCAAAAAAGATGAACGGGGAGGTGGTAAAAGATCGCTCAGCACCCAGCAATGAGCACAGGGCGAAAGCAAATGACTATAAGGAGGGAATAAAAGATAAAAACATTCAAAGTTTTTAAAACACAATAAAGTAAAAATAATACTAAAAGTGCAATTTTTAAAAATTAGTGATGGTAACAGGGAAAAAAAAATCCAGATAAAGTCCTGAAACAGTTTATTTCTAGGCCTTTGAGTATTGGAAACTGTTGGCTGTGAGTGTGGGATGACGGGGTACGACCGCAGAGTGTGCGGGCTGTTGGTCTTGTGCTGGTCAAATGCCTGATGCCCACCTGAGTTCTCTTCCTTTTAGTAGCATCCTCCTTTGCATATCGGGGTCTCTGAGAGGCGTACTTTGCTTTCCAGTCTGTGAGACAGCTTCTCTGACCTGCTGGTCTCCCCAGATGATGCCTACCCCTTGGGTTAGCTAGGACTCTAGCTGAAGGGTGTTTTCCCATGCATACTGGGAGTTGAAGCAGCAGCCACAGCTCAGAGATCTATCCAGGTTGGGAGTGGGGGGCTGGACACCTGGTTTTGCATTTTCTGAACTCCCTGTTTTCATCGTGCAGAAGAAAGACATCTGGAGATGTTAAGTGTGTCATGAGCACTTCAGAGCCCTTGTGCTCTATGGCAGCAGACCACAGACCACAGGTGCTTCTAGCCTTGACCCACTTGGTGACCTCAGGTTCACATCGAGCAAACTCCAAAGTTAATTTTAGCAGAAGAGACTTATTCCTAGCCATTCAGGAAAAGATCTTCCCGTGTGTACTTAACTACTTGAGTCAAGAGCTCCCTGTGAGAGACTTTTTGGTGTGTCAGTACCCGGTCCTCGCCTCCCAGTTGCCTCTCAGCTGTAGGTTATAGTCAAGATCCCTGAAAATAGTCACTTTGCCTTCGCAGGTACCCAGGGCAGCTCAGCTGTAAACAGCAGGTTCCCTTTCAAGGTGGTGCCTCTGGCCTCTGAGTTCTACTGAGTGACAACGTGAGGTGTCTGCCTGCTATGGACCCATCTGTTTCGCCACAATGACTGGCAACAGGCTTTGAGGCTTACAAGGGTTGCGGGCTTACACAGAGGGTAGCACTGCTGGGCTCTTGTCAATGGGAGTGCTCCCTTAGGGAAAGCTCTGTTTCTCTCCCCCTTCCCCCCCCCCCCCCCCCCCCCCCCCCCCCCCCGCCGCCAGGAAGCTGCAGTTCCAGCTGAGTTTGCCTCAGCTGAGTTCTTTTCAGCACTTCACCTGTCTTTCTGTGCTTCTCAGCTCTTTCATTGCTGCCTTTGTGAATCTCTAGACTCTCTGTCTCTTTCACTCTTTGGGATACAGCCTGTTTTTTGTTTGTTTGTTTGTTGTTGTTGTTTTGTTTATCCCATTCTGACTAGTCCCCTTCACAGTCACATCACCGAGTCTTACCCAGAAGTCCCTATGGCATAATCTTTTTTTTTCACCAAGGTCTGCTGATGCATGTTACTTTTCTAGACCTGGTGACAGAAATAACTTAGGGGAGGAAGGATTTCTTTTAGCTCACAGTTTAAAGGAACACAGCCCAGCATGGTGAATCCAGTGGCTGGATTCACTTGGTTTGTGGTAGTGGTGACATGGTGTGGCTGGTCATGCCATCATGGCAGAGAGGAAGCAGAGAGCTACAGGCAGTAGCTGAGCTGCGTAAAACTCTCAGTGGCCCCCCAGAAGTCTCCTAGTGTTATCTAGACCCCTGCCCTAAAATATCCACAACACTCCCAAATGTCTCAAGTGGGGACCAATTGTTCAAATCCGTAGGTCTGTGGAGGGCATCTCACACTCAAAGCACAACAATGGAATAATATTTGATAATTCTGGAGGCTCTGTGCGATGCTTCTAATGGGGGAGGGGGGAAGAATGCAAGTTTCGTATATAAAATTACACGGATGTATTTAGTAAGTATTCATCCAGCACCAGACACAGCTTTAGGTTATGCAGATTTGGTAGTAGACACAGAAAGATGGCTGCCATCATGGGTTCTGAGCTGCACTGAGAATACTGATAACAAAGAAGAGACACCCAGGTAGTGTGGAGGACTGAAGAAAAGCAAAGCGAGCAAAGAACAGGATGGAAGAAGGAAGAGCAAGGGTTTTAGCTTCTGTCAGTTACCTTTTTGCTGCTATGACAGAAGCCACTTGAGGGAGAAAAGGTTGATTCCGACTGGTTGTTCAGGGGGCATAGGCTCTCCTGGCAGTGAAGTGACACAGCCGGAACCTGAGTTTGGGTGCACAGCTCATGGGCTCCTTTTTCTACAGTCCGAGCTCTTATTCCAAGGAATTGTGCCAGTTGAGGGGGAGCCAGTCTTCCCATGTCAATGAATCCAGTAAAGATACCCTCCCTCTGGTAGGCCCGGAGCCCCTTCTCCCAGGCCGTCTGGATCTCATGGAGTTGACAATTGAGATTAACCATGGCAACCCTTCTGTCAGCAGGGTCTCCACGGTCACAGCACTTGAACAATGCCTGGATTCCGGTAAGAATGGTAGTGGTTGGAGGACTCCTGGGGAGAAGATTGCGTGGGGAAAGAGAGCATCCGGTGCAGAGGACATGAGGTGGGATGTTGCCTGGGTGCATAGAGAATCTCAAGGGGCCAGAGTAGCTTGAGCAGTGTAGAGCTGGCAAGGGCTCCGACGCCAGGACAGTGCCGTCTCAAGTCTGTGAACATAAAACGCAAGTCAGAGCAAAGTGTCTCTGTAGACTGGCAGGATTGGGGCTGTATAATGCATCTTCATTCTCTTCTACCCTGTTATCCAAATAACAACTCTCTACCACATTCATTATCTTAGGAAGAAAACAACACACACACACACACACACACACACACACACACACACACACACACAC
>OU015756.1:50656897-50662346 GCA_907169655.1 Acomys percivali | reverse complement strand
CACACACACACACACACACACACACACACACACACACACACACACACTCCTTCCATACAACACACATACATCCTACATACACCACATCCCACATATAGCATACATCTCATCATATGATGTGCACACACATACATACAGACCATATGCATACTATGCACCCATTATGTGCACACACAACATGTACCACACACAGCATTCACATATGCCACAAAAAGACAACATATACACACCACGCACATATATACCACTCACGCATTGTGGGCGCACACCATCACACACCCATAGAAATTCTCTCTACACAGTGTCTGAGCATTCTGCCAGGGCAATAAAATGTCGAATCGCTCCAAGGAAAAAGAAAATAGTCTGAACACTAAGTGACTAACCAAGGCTTTCATTTTGGATTTTTTTGTTTTTGGGAGGCAAAGCAAAGAGGAAAGGAGAAAGGGCAATCACAGAAACATGCATCTTGGAGGCCTGAGCATCTTCATCCTCACGTGGTCCGCTGAGGGGGCTTTGCCTTCCTCCTTGCCTGAGGTCTCTCAGGACTCCAGGCTACTACACACGTATCTCGCCCTGCAAAGCAAACCCAGCGACTTGGAAGGTCCATTCACGGCCTGAAGTTTCTTTCTGCCTTCCCTCTTTTCCTCAAAGGACCATGATGTCCTCTGTCTGCTCCAGGTAGAAGGACTGGCATTTGTCTACTGTGCATGGTGGGAGTGGGGGTGGGGTAAGTCCAGAGAGGAGGGCAGGGAGGGCGTCCCCAAAGGTGGATGGCTACAACTGTGGCAGGCCACGCTGACTTTCCAGAGCCCATTTCAGGCACCTCTACAGTCATTGGAGGTAGGTGGTGTCGGCATCACTGCCCCACCCAGGAGGAAGCCAGTCAGGCAAGCTAAAAAAATCACACATTTAGAATGTTTGAGAGGCAGGGTTTAAATACAGACACGCCAGTATCTGAAACCACAATCTTAATATGCTTCATTTAACTTTTCAACCTTTGGTGTTCTTAGTCACAAATTAGAGATTAGCCGGTTTTTTTCCCCCTTTGCTATCCCTATATTTTATTCTCTAAATAGTAGCCAGGATGATTACACCAATTAGGATTCCACTTAACCACCAGAAACAGAGATGACTGCCTGGAGACAGCTTTAACGGGCTGGCACTACTCTGCTCCCAAGGACCTCTGGTCCAAGCTTCTTACCAGTGCATCCATGGAAGTGAGGCTTGCTTTCAGTGTCCAGCATAGCAGGTAAAGATCCAGCCAACACATCTGCATTCCAGGCTGTAGATGAGAAGCAAAAACAAAGAAGAAAGACACCAAAAGCTGCAATGAAGTTTTTGGAGCACATACCATTGACTAAACTTAGTTACATGGCTTATACCTGTCTGCACAATGAGCTGGGACATACAGGTTTTTTTTTTTCTTTAATGATGCCATGTGTCCAGCTAAAAGTGTGGGCTTTCTGTTATAAAGAAGAGGGAAGAAATGGATGTGAGGAAACAGCATGTCTTCTTGGCCAAAACAACCCTTTCACAATATAAATCAGTTCTAATCTACACAGCTTTAACTGTGTATTGCTCCCATGCACACACTAAAACCCCAAAGCATCCCCCCAAACCCTGATGGTCTGGTCCTTGCTCCCCCCCCCTTACCTCACTTCTTACCATCCTTCCTGGATTCCTCAGCTGGGTCTCTCGCCTTCCTCAGGCTGTGACTCCAGGAGTCTGTTCATCTCAGCCCTTAGCTAAAAAAACTGCACAAACATCACGTAAGCAGGGACAGCCCTGCAGAAACAGTAGTCCCCTCTCTCGGGACTCTGCATCCCTGACCCTGGATCCCCTCTTACTAGCGGCTGTCACACCTCTGCTCTGCCTGGGCCACTCTTCCTTAACACTTGCCTTTTACCATCAGACATTCAATGACATTAGGGATTTTCATCCTGTTTAAAGCTGTGGAAAAATTCGAGCACTGGCAGGGACATTGTGCGTGCCCTAGAGATTAAGGACAGGATGAATAAGTTCTTGCTCCGCTTCTATCCCAAATCAGGAGAGAGAACGCGCGCACCAGGTATCAAATCTAAAGGGGCTTCAGACAAAGGAAGAGGTGATGGGTTCGGCCAGCGGCTAGTCAGCGCCTGTCTGGTTAGCTGAAAATAAAGCAAGTGCCGCCAGCCATGACGGTGGGGAATGGTGGGAAACAATTTCCAGTCACTTCCCCGCAAAGCACCAAGATTATTTATTCTCAATTTTTTTCTCTTCTGCCTTTAGTTTTGAACAAGTGTGACTTGGGGCACATATCTCCCCCCCCCCCCGAATCCATCACTTTGATGGTTTATTGCACATTAAGTAGCATAGAATTGAAGTCTGGGACTAGAGCAGGCCCATTTCGGGTCCTCTTTTCTTCTTTTGTGCCCTCACAGTGGGAGGGGGGACTTGCCAAGCTGTGCTTGGCCAAGCTAAAATGAGGAGACCAGATGGTCAGAAAGAAAGGAATTTGGGTCCAGGTTTAGGATCTCTCTCTCTTTCTCTCTCTCTCTCTCTCTCTCTCTCTCTCTCTCTCTCTCTCTCTTTCTCTCTCTGTGTGTGTGTGTGTGTGTGTGTGTGTGTGTGTGGAGGAGGGCAAGACAAGACTCCTGCGTGGCTTTTGAGCAAATATCAGAACATGCAGTCCTGAGGTGCAGCATTCTTCTGCAGGAGTGCCTAGGGTGAGCGCACCCTTCTGCGTTGATCTCCCAGGACTTGGTGCCAAACCTCAAAATCATTTTTTTTCCTGTGCTGGAGTTTTAATTATCTATGGCTTTTAGTTTTGAGAAAGAGAGCACACTGATTTATGTTAAATGACAATGGGGGGGGAGGCTGGGGGAGGGAGTGGCAGGGAGGCGAAGCAGATGCTTTGGGTGTTTGCTTTCAGCCTGAAATGTTATGAAGAAAGAAAACAAATGGCAAGATCTGGGAGGCAAAGATGGAGGAAGCAAGGCTCAGTACAGAAGGCAAAAAAAAATTTTTAAGAGAGGACTCCCTCCCCTCTTCCCTCCACAGAAAGGCTGGGTATACAGAACATAGAAGCCATGTCCCTGCCTCTCTGGCGCTGTGGGGATCAACAGACAGGGGACAGGAAGTCAGACAACAACACAAAGTGGCGGGGATCCAGGCAGGAAGCAGGCTGGGTGTGAACAAGTGTCTTTATGGCAGGGACAGATGGAAAAAGAGACTTGAGAGCAAAGCTGCTGAGAAAGAAGAACCCGCCTCCTTTGTCCTCCGCTAAGCCTCGCATCACGTCTGGGGACGGGTCCCTGTATGCACGACTTCTGTTCATCAGACACATGGTTTCAATGTGACCTCGCTGGCACAAACACAAGACAGTGCAGGGAGAAGTAGAGTGACAGCCAGCCAGGCTGGCAGGACATTTCCGGCGGCTTCATTCCTATTCTCTCTGGCATGGAAGGGTCCCCCGGTCTCAGAGGTGTGTACATGTTGCTGAGACAATATACATTATCGCAGCAGCCGCCGCCGCCGCCGCCGCCGCCACCGCCGCCGCCGACGCCACCCTCAGGTGAGCTTGCTTAGGGCTAACCCTGTGGTGTAAGCGTGCTATGAGGTCTGCTCACTGCAGCAAGCAGGAGAGAGCTGGAATTTGGGCAGCTGCCTGGCTGGCTGCTCACGACCACTCAGCCAGTGATTTATGAAACCGAGACTGCAGTAGGCAAAGCACTTTGCAGCCCACGTGTGAAGACTGAAGATTCCGGCGCCTGCATAACAGGCAGGTGAGCATGGCAACCTGCCTATAATCTCAGCCCTTGGAGGAGGCCAGGACAGAGAAACTTCTGGGGAAAGGTCACTGAGCAGAATTGGTAGATCTTGCTTCAGTAAATAGTGGAGAAAGACAGAGGAAAACAGTGACTTCAACCTCTGGTTTCCACACACATGCACATCCAAGTGTACTTATGCACATCCATACACGTGGCCCAAATGCACACATAACATGTGCACAGCAAAATAATAATGTTGACGGTGATAACAACAATAAAACTGAACCTGGAGCCTGCCTCTCTCTTCCTTGTCACGGTACCTTTCCAGCATGTTCTTTATGCCAGCTCGTTATCTTTTTCTTAGTGAAGTGAGAGCTTTGTTAAGGGCCCTTGGGGGAGGGAGGGACTGGAGAATCTTCTGGACAGAATCCTCCTCCCTCACGTGTCTGAGCTAAAGTGAAGACAAACATATCTCCATGCAAGTCCCCTCCAGTGTATGCTTAGCTGGATATTTGGACACATCTACACATCCTAAGGGTGTTGTTGGAGGCTTCTGGAAGCACATCTCTTTGGATCGGACAAGACTTAAAAACTGACTCATTGCCTTGGCTGTGGAAGCATTGCCGCATCAGAGGAACGACGTATAGATTTGGGCCAGAAGATGCATTTGACTGGAGAGAAGGGATTTGGTACAAGGTTCGAACAGTTGTTGTCAGCAAGGAAATTAAACAGCCTAGGAAAACCTCCCGAGGGCGATTTTTTTTTTTTCTACTTAGATAATACTGCTTTCCAGGCGCCTTCTAACTGGGCTCTATAGCCAGAGAGCTGTCTGGGAAAATTTATCCCAAACGTCGTTTGGCTCCCTAAGCACGGCGCTCATGTCAGATTGTGAATAGCTGGGTCTTCGGGAAGTTAGGAGATGCCTCTTGAGTCTGGATGGCCCCACCCAAACTAAGGATGCTGGGGGTCCTTCATCTCATCGTCAACTGGTTGGAATTTAGAGTTGCCATGGAAACAAATCTCTGTGCATAGATGTAAGAGGTTTTTCTAGATTAGGTTAATTCAAGTTGGGAGACTACTGGAAATGTGGGTGGTACCATGCCATGCCGTGGGCTGAGTAAGGAGAGGGATGAGCTGAGTGTGAGCAGTCTTAGTTTCCTGACTGGACTCAAGGCCACCTGCCCCCTCCTGCTTGTGGTGCCTTACCTCCTGCTTTGCTGGACGGTGTCCCCCAGGAACTGTATCCCTGAATAAACCCCTCATATTGATGAGGCTGGTAACTGATACAGATGCTTACGTGGTGGAGGCGAGGTAGACCCAGTACTCTGAGATGAGGCCTTTGACCTTGGGCCACCTTATCTCTTGTTCTAGACAGGGACATATGATGTCTGGACAAAAAAATCCTAACAGGAGGCAGTGACAGAGACCTCAGGATCAGAAGAGAACACCCTGATTTCTTTTGGGGGGAAGCCATCTTCCCCAGCGCATGTAGACTTCAGCCTGAGCCGCTACTGGGTTCTCAACCATTTCTTCATGTAGATGGTACTTGTTGGACCACCCAGGCCAAGTCATGTGAGCCAACATACTAGGTTTGCTTTGTAACAAGTATTCATTCTATTCCATTAGGGAGTTGGGAGTGTATCTGCTTCTGTCTGTCTTCCAACCCACCACAGAAGGCAAAAGCCCATTTCTTGAGGTGT
>OU015756.1:50629397-50654397 GCA_907169655.1 Acomys percivali | reverse complement strand
TCCTAGGCCCTCTGGCAGCCCCCATTCATGTAGCGCATTGCGCTAAAGCTCTTTTCTGATTTCGTGTTATGTAAATAAAAAACAAAAACAAACAAACAAACAAACAAACAAAAAACAACCCGAGCAACCTACATGGAAGAGCAATGAGGTCCCGTGATTTCTGGGGCCTGGAGCTCTGTGATTTCAAAACTGAGAAATAAATTTGGAAACACAACAGAAAAAAACATTTTCCAACCTTGTACAGAACGTATTTTTAAAAAATGATCTTTATAAGACTTAAAAGTAATAAAAATATAGCTTGATGAAATATCGAGCACTCAGTTCATGACAGAAATTGGGAAGGGAGTTGGGGCAAGATTTGCATTGGCTGAGTTTCAACATGTACCGTCAAGAGACATTCGCAAGCCAGGCATGCTCTTCACGTAGCTTCCATTGGGCTTGCGTTACCAAGGTTAGAGTCCTGGTCGACTTCACCAGTGAGAAGAAAGACACAAAAGGGTTGGTGACCTCTGCCCTCTCATTCTGCTATGGATGATTCAGCGAAAGATGGGCTGTGGCATCTTGGTGGCTGAGCGGCGGGAAACATGAAGATCCTTTTGAAGTGGTTTCTTCTCGCTGCGGAGTAGATTACACAAACTGGGCGGTCAATGCGAGCGCTCGAGCCACCATCACCAGCACCATCTCACCTGTTGCAGGTATTTGGTAGAACGTTGCAGCAGTCGACACTGCTCGTACTTCTGGGGCCTCACCCCTGCTGTGGGAGCCCACCCATTCTGCAGCACCTGTGTGTCTTTACCTGCGGCATTTCTCCACAGCCGGCCTGCCCGGCCCGCTGCCAGATTGAGCGCTACGGAGTCACAGTTCCCCAGGAATAGTCCACTTCAGAACAGGGGCCGGTTCCCTTAAGGATGCTGTGATTGATAGAATCCAGGACCAACGTGGAGCAGAACCTTGGGGGCATATGTGTGAAGGGGTGTCTAGGCACACTTATCTAAGGTGGGAAGACCCACCCTAAACATGGATAATACCGTTTCACCAGGAAGCCAGGCACTAACCTCCTTGTCTGTCTGCTTCCTGACTGCTGCTGACACATTGTGACCAGCTGCCTCATGCTCCTAGCTGCCATGGCTGCTTTGCCATGAAGAACTGTACCCCAAACGTGGAGGCAAACCAGAATCCTCTCTTCCTTAAGCTGGCTTCGTCATGTATTTTGCCATGGTAACGAGGAATTACCTAATAAGAATGTCCAGTTCCCTCACTGTAGCGTAGGAAACCCTGAACTGTGTCTCTGTTGTTCGTTCACAGTGTCCCTGTGAGACTGAGCTCCACGGGCCCATAGCAGTAGCTGGTCTGATGACACACTGACAAGTCACCTTCTCTTCCCTTTCTACCTCCTGACTCCCCTGCTATTCCCTGTACTGCACTACTTCAGGGAAAGCCAGGTACCAACTGAGCCAGGCTCTGTCTGAGATTTCAGGCACCAGTGAAAAGCTGGTGGGAAGATACCAGATGCAAGTTTGCGAGTCTAGTGTAACAACTTACATCATAGAATTAGTGCGAGGCTCAAACTTGTAAAACTCTGAAATTAGTGTCTGGCATATAGTAGCAACTAAGTAATTATTAGCTATTATATCTATTATCGTGATGAGCTAAGGCATTGGATGTTTGGCGGTTCCTTGTTAAAAGATAGTTCCCAGGCAAAGGCAACCCATCCAGCCTCTGCTAGGAAGAGCTTTAGTCACAGTGCCAGGCCTTAAAGGCGCAGGACAAAGCAAAGTAAGGTGTGCAGTGGGTCTGGGAGGAGCAAGAGCTGATCGAGGTAAGGAGCAGGGGAGTTGGCGCTCTGGGATATTCCCAGGAGCCCTCATGGACGATAGGGTCTGTCCTATACGACTGTAGGCTATATGGTGTCAAGTCAAGCCTGGAACTGATGGGTCTAGACTTGTCTGAGCCCTAAGACCCCTAAAAAGAGAAGTGATACCATGGTCAGCGGATCATTTTGGTACGTTTGTTAAACACATTTCATGTTTACGGTTTCAAAGGTGAATGGAAGGTTCCAGTGGAAGAGAACATACTTATAAAACAATTGCACGCCATCAGATATTGCGAGTGCTTTGGTGGAACGTGTGTTCGGCACGACCGGTCCACCCCAAGAGGTAGCTGGTCCGCACCAGGAAGAGGGACTTCCGGTTGGCATTTTGACAATGGGCCCTATAGCCTGCAGTCCACCAACTCAACTCCATCTTACCCCCTGGAGGCAAGACATGGGAAAGTTATTTCATTTCTTCCAACTTGGGTTTTCATCTGAACGTGAGGAGGCTTCTGATTCTAACTGAAGAGTTAGGCCGGCCATGGCTCCTCCCCAAGCCGCTTCCCCCCTCATCTCCCTCATGAGGTCAACTTGAAATAAGCAAAAAGGCAGCTAGACAAACCACTTTCTCATCATAAGGACCGCTGGGATTGGTAACACACAGTGTTGACGGCAAAGCCACAGGCTATGTGGGGACACCAGTTGAAGGCATGGACTCTGGAGTCAGATAGCCTGAGCCTAAATATTGGCTTCATTGCTCATTCACTGTGTGAGTTTCAGCTGATGCATCCGTGCGACAAGAGCGATAATGTCCATCATTTCTACATCCTAGTGCTTTGAGAATGACGAGATAATTTTAGGCCTCTGCACACAGGAAGCACCCAACACATGCAGTAATTATTTTGAAGAGACCCTCAACAGGATGCATTCTCTGGCAAGGCTCCTGACTTGCATGCCTTGAAGGCTGTCAGTCTACAATCTAGGGTTGAGTGTGATGGTCAAGACAGAGACCTAGAGAGACATGGACAGTGCCTGGCCTATGTACCTTGGACTTTCCTCTCCACATCCAAAGACTCTACTGTATGTACCTGCTGTTCTCTGCCTGAAAGGATGTGAACTTGATCGGCATACCTGACTTCTGAATCAACCCTTCACTGATGAAAGGGGGGGGGAAGATAGATTAGGGTCCTAGCTTCCATTCTCTCATGTTAGATATGATTATGGGATGGTCATTGGCTCAGTTGCTTTCTTGTTACAAAACACACTGGACAGAAAGCAACTTGAAGGAAGAAATGGGGTGGGGGTGGGGCAGAGGATGGGATAGGGCTTGTGGCTCACAGTTCAAGGGGATGCCGTCCACCATGGCACACGGTGACAGTGGTGGGAGGATTCTGGTCGTATTCCATCCACAGTCAGAAATCAAAGGACAGGCATGAAAGTGGGTTCCAGCTACAAAACCTCAAGGCCCAGGCCACCATGACCTACTTCCTCCAGTGAGACCTTACCTAACTAAAGGCTCCACACCTTTCCCCAATAGGGCTACTGGCTAGGAATCAAGTTCCCAAGCCCACGAGCCTATAGGAAACATTCACATTTAAACCAGCACAGCCACACTTCAGGATCAAGGTCCAGTTGCCCGTGGTAGTTGCTGGCTGCACCTTTTATCTTTTCCCCTTCTCTCTCACATACCCCTCCCCCGACACCCCCGTTTCCCTGTCAGTAGACCCTAGGATCTCAAGAAAACTGGTTTCACAGAAGCCCTTCATTCTCTGTCTGTTTCTGGGGGAACCCAAACCGAGCCACTCATCGACACGTGCCTCTGAGCGAGTTTCACACAGACCAAATGAAGTGCAAGGTCACAGCTACCTGTGCAAAATCACAGCCGTCTAGACAGTCAGCTCAGGTCTAAGCACATTTTTTTTTCTGGCTTGAATTATTTGGGTTGGCTTGCCCAGACAGTTCTGGACTCCCTCCAAAATCCTTCCAACCCCCACTTTCCTTTAGTCTTCGAGATTTAACCTCCAAGGCTGGCAGGCTCAGAAGGGACCAGTTCTGAGCTTCAGGAGGAGAGATGAGCTAATAGTATAGGGAGTGAGGATGAGGACTGACTAAGGGCGTCACCTGCTCCGTGCACTGAGCTAGGCAGGCAGTAATCTGAACATAGCCACCCCGTCACTACCCACATTTGGAGATGAGGATAGCAGTAAGAGTTAGGGAGAGGAAATAAGGTGAGCATCGACTGAGGCGTATCTGAGCGCCGGGTTGAATTCTTGCCCACCACAGCTGGAGAGCGAGACTCCTGCTGTTTCTCATTACTGTCACCAGCATTCCTACTTAGGGTGACCCACTCTAAGTTGGGTACTACATGAACGGTACCAAGTTGAGTTAGTTGGGTACCTCCCTCCTGGAAAGCAATGTAGTTTTTACCCTGTTTTCCCATTTAGTCACTGTGTTCAATTACTCAGCAACTTCCATACTATCTTTTACACACTACGCCTCTTCCAGTTTCTCCAGTCAGTATGGGGAACAGGATTACACACTCCACTGTGTGACAGGCCTTCTTTGCCTCCTGCTGGTCTCCTGGCTTTCAGTTTGTTTCCATGGCCTTTGAGAAGGTGTCTTCGGCAATGGCATCTCAAGAACAAAGGCTGACGTCACTTCCTCTCAGCTGATGTCATTTCCTCTCCCTGTCAATGAAGCAGAGATGGGGAGAGGACAGGAGTAGTAAATGAGAGATCCCAAATCTCATCCTCCTCCCACCGCTGACCACCGGGTGACTCTGGCCAGATGACTCCTCTCTCTGGCCCTCAGATCTCTCAGCAGAACAACAAGGAAAATTGAATTTGGATTCCTTGGATGTCTTAAATGGGCTCTGTGTTAATTCACTATTATGGAGCCACCACGAGGTGCCAAGCAGTGCTTTGGGTACTAATGGTAGTCAGTGAGTGACTACCAAGAACCTTTTCTCGCTGCTTTTGCTTTCTCGTATATAATAAAATATATATAATAGAATGTATATAATAGAACAGTATGTGTAGGGATGAGAAATAAGCTGGGTAAGCAGATGTTCATACATGCCTACACATGCATTCATGTACACACACACACACACACACACACACACACACAGAGAGAGAGAGAGAGAGACAGACAGACAGACAGACAGACAGACAGACAGACAGAGACAGAGACAGAGATATGCTAAATTGGGTGGCCAGAAATAGTCTCAATGAGATGAGAAAATAAGTCTCAGAGGGACCAGAAGGGAGAAGAGAAAAGTGATATGATGATATGGGGCAGACAGATTCTGCAGGCACAAGAAGCAGCCTACACAGAGACCCTGGCATGAGAGTGGGTTTGGCATGTTGTGAAACAAACAAACAAACAAAATGTGGCTCATGGGGCTGGATGCCGTGAACGGCAGGAATTAAAGACGGTGAGATGAGAGGCATCACGGCATATATTCGTAGAAGGCTTGCCGGCTCTGTGGGACTTCTAGGGGGTGTGGGGGCAGGAATGACATGACTGAGCCTCTATCTAAAGTTAAGTAAGGAAGGGTGAACGTAGGATGGGAACTTGACTATCCTGAGGACGTTCAATGAGTTGGTAAGTTATTTCTAAATGTATCTGCTGATTGGCCATTCCTGAGAAGGTTGGCACAGGGGTCAGCCAACTGAGTGGAGAAGGCCTGCTCTCAGCGTGGGAGGTGCCTCCCAATCACATGAGGACCGCCATGGAAGAAGGGTAACTCCTGCTCTCTAGAACACGGTGCTTTTCTCCTGATTCAGGCTCTGGAGTCTTTGGCCTTTGGACTGTGAGACTTGCACCAGTGGTCCTTTAACGTTGGATGGAGAGATAAGCTAGTGGCCTCTTTGGGATGGAAGCTTCCAGTTTCTTGGTCTGAACTATGCTACTAGCTTCTAAGGTCCTGCAGCTTATGAAAGCCATCATGAATTTGAAGCTGCTGTAATCGTGTCAGCAAGTTCCTGACAAATTCTCATGTGTGTACGCTTGTGTGCGTGTATGTGTGCATGCACACACACATACACACCCACTCACGCATGCATGCACATGCTTGCATATTCTGTTGATTCTGCTTCTTCGATCAGAGATAGTGGCACCCTGGACCAGGTTGACCTGTAACAGATGAAAGGTCAGGGTTGGAGAAACACTGACAGGAGTTCACCTACCATCAATTTTTCTACTGTACTGTTGTTCTATTGTTCTCCTAAGTGAACAGCAAGTCCCCGGGGCTTTCCCCACTGCACATTCACACCTCACTGAGCAAACTGTATTTGTCTGGCTGTGTGCTCACGTTTTGCGTGCATGGGGTGCTCTGAATCACTCTTACAGGCAAGGCTCGTTTCCAGGTTCCCAGGTCTCTATTTACTCTCTATGAGAGCCTCCTGCCTCTCACATCCTGGGAATGAAGTGTTGCATGGCGCCCAGACCACATTCTGATGATGTGTGGCACTGAGGAAACTGGAAAACAGTAAGGCAGAGTGACTCTGTCCAGCCTCTTTCCATGACGAGCGCCCCTGGAGGCATGTGGCCCTTCCTCCGACCTCGAGAGCCACATGAGGCTCTTCGCCTCATTCAGGTCCGGTTTTATTTTCCTAGGTTGCGGCCTCGCTCTCAGTGTCTGGAAAGCAATTTGGATGCACAAAATGGTGAAAGTTGTCCCAGAGGGAAAAACAGAAAGTTGCCATCAAGTAATGAGACCCGTCTATGGGGCCCTTCCATATTCTGACTCTAAACACTAAAGATTTAGAGGGGAAAAAAATTAACAAAAACAGGATAGAAATAAGTGAAGTTGCTCATGTTATCATCCTTTATATCTTTGCCCCCTTCCAGACTCCTGCTGAAATTCAATCCCCAGTGTGGTATGTTAATGCATGTGACAGTAGAGCCATTGAGATGAGATGGAATCTTGAGGGTGGCCCCACATGACAGCATTAACGGCTTTCTAAGAAGAGAAAGAACCAAGGGAGGTTGCTCTGTCTTGCCATTTGGTGTTCTGGCTCTGCCATGCTCTGATGCAGCAGGAAGGTTCTTGGAGGCCACTGGCACCATGCCCACGGACCTTGCAGAATCAAGAGCCAAATAAGCCTGTATTGGGTTGTGTAACCAGGAAGTGGACTAAGAAGAGCCAGTCACTGTTTGTGAGACCTGGTAGATTAATGTCTATTTTATTCTTGGCTACCACACCTCAGATTGGCTTATTAATTTGCTTGAAATTGTACACACACATACCCCACATACACACCTTATATACATGCACACATACACACTGGCATACACACATATACACATGTGCACATACACATGCATACACACATGCAGATGTATGCACATACACCCAGAGAGATACACACAAATATACGTATATCCACAAATACCCACAAACACACACTCACAAGATATACATACATATATACTGTGTTTCAGTTTTTTCTCTCACACACAACACACCCACACAAACACAGATGCACACACACCCTCTCTGAACTGCAGTTTTTCCTTGGATACGACATGGTGTATCATCAGTGTTTTCTCTCGGCATATTTAAATGCCTGTCTCTGAGGAATATTTCTATTGCCCAGCAAACAGAATGCACCGAGCCCGAAGTCTCATGAGCAGGGTTATGCACTGTTGGGTGGCTTTTCCTGGTGAGACGTAAACAGACATCTACAGATAGGGTACGAATGACCAAGGAAACAGACCCACCCAAGTCCAGCTTTGTGCAGGAACTAATGAGTTTATTGGGCTTAGTCACAAGAGCGTGTGTAAGTGTGGATAACCTCAAAATAGCTGCGTTACAGAAAAGTCCCACTCTGCCTTGGGATGAAGATCTCCTGAAAGTTGCATAGACTGACACTCCCTGCCTCTCTAGTGGCACCTCCTGAAACCACACATAGCCTGGGAAGAATCACGTTATACAACTTAAAGGGTGGCACGAGAGGGAGCAGCGAGTGGATGAAATCCCAGGCTTTGATGATTTTCTCTCCACTTGCTCCTCCTACAAAAGCAGGTCATCACTAACAGGCCTCATCATGTGGAGGCTCTCCTGGGGCTAATCGCTGCTGTTGTTTTTAAAAATGGTGTGGTAGTTTGAAAGAACATGGTCCCCATAGGGAGTGGCGCTATTAGGAGGCGTGACCTTGGAGTGGTGTGGCTTTGCTGGAGGAAGTGTGTGACTAAGGGATGGGCTTTGAAGTCTCAGAGGTTCAAGCCAGTTCACCTCCTGCTGCCTGCAGATCCAGACGTAGAACTCTCAACTCTTTCATCAGTATTATGTCTGCCTGCATGCTGCCATGCTTTCTACCATGATGATATTGGACTAAACTTCTGAAACTATAAGTCAGTCCCTATGAAATGTTTTCCTTCAGAAGAGTTGCTGTGGTCATGGTGCTCTTCACAGCAATAGAAACCCTAAGACAGATGGAAACAGAGTTTCACAGTAGGCTGTAAGAGAAGATGTCAAAGAAAAATTACCCACAAAGAAGGTGTATTTGTTACTTTTCTTGTCACTGTAATAGAATATCTGGCGAAAGCAACTCAAGGGAGGGAGGCTTAATTTTGGCTCCTGGTTTTGGAGGTATCAGTCCATTATGGTGCATGGTAGCATGGGGGCTCTGCCTACAGTGGTGGGAGCCTGTGATGAGGCTTGTCAGCAAGGCCAAATTATAACCCTCAAAAGCCCAGCTCTAGCGGCTCACAGGCATCAGCCATGCACCCCATGCTAAAGGTTCCAACCCTCTCAAAACAGCACAGTCCCTCTGGGGACCCAATGTTCAAAAAAAAAAAAAAAAAAAAAATCCTGTGAGGGACATTTCACATTCCGATCATACCTTTAGGGGACAAACATTCCCATCGGTTCCATTTTTTCTCTATAGGTTCTGTTAGTTTGAATTACCACTCCTTAGCAGTGAAGCCCAGAGTCAGCCTCTCACTCCAATAGTGACTCTGGGCTTAGCCATGGGTGGATGCTGCACACTGAGTAGCAGAGTCCTGGAGTTCTGCGGTGCTCTGACTCTTACGCTTCTGCTGCTGCTGCCGCTGCTGCTGCCGCTGCCGCCGCCGCCGCTCCTGCTGCTGTTGCTGCTGCCGCCGCCGCCACTGCTCCTGCTGCTGCTGCCGCTGCCGCCTCCGCCACCCCGCTGCCGCTGCCACCGCCACTGCTGTGGTTTGTGGATGTTTCTGCTTCTTGGAGTGGAAGGAACTTTGGGCATAACTAGAGAACATTCGAGAATAGCAACTTCAAGCATTCATAAATCTCCAAAATAGACGAGACACCTTCTATTCTTCGGAGGATAGGGGTGGCGCCTTCTATTGTTCTGGAAAAGCCTTATTGATATGAAACCCACACATCGTTCAATCTCCTGCTTAACAATTAAATGTTTTTTTTTTAAAGTTATTTTAAATCTTGTACGTACAAACAAGTGTTTCCCCTGTATATATATGTGTGCACCACAGGCCAGCATTGCCAGCATTGGACCCCATGAGACCAGAGTTACAGGTTGCTGTGAGCTACTATATGGGTGCTGGAAATCAAACCTAAACCCTCTGGAAGGGCATCCAATGCTCTTACCTGCAGAGCCATCTCTCCAGCCCCCAGTTAAATGCTTTCTGCCTAGATGCAGAGTGCTCATGCATCACAGTCAAGCGCAGGCTATTTTTATCACTCAGAGAGAAGCCCCTTACCTCTTAGCTGTAGTCTCAAGTCTGTCTCCCTCATTCCTACAAAACCGCTAATCTACTTTACGTCTCTGTAGAGTTTCCAGTTCTAGACATTTTATGAAAGTGAAGTCATAGACTGTGACTGCGTTCGTCCAGGCTCTGCCTGTTTTCATGGTTCATTCATGCTGCAGCAGGCCCTGGCATTCCATGTCTTTTTGTGAATGACTTAGCCTTCCCTGTATGGACATATCAGGTTTTGTTTGTCTATTCATCATGCGGTTTCTACTTTTTGGCCTATGTCAGGTTTCTCTGAATATGAGCACAAATGATTGTGCTAACATACATTTATTTTTCATTCTCCCCTGGTAAACATCCAGAGGTTGAAATGTGATTGTCAAATGGTAATTTTGTGTTACGTCTGATTCCTAAAGTGGCTGCCCTTTCACATTTCCACCAGCAACATCAGCCCTTCTTTTTGCCTTTTCGTGAGTGAGGAAACGAAGAGGAAATCCAACGTCGATCCCACACGTGATGGATGGGCCACAAAACAACCGAAAACACCAAACACCAAACAAGCAAACAAACTTGACAGGGAAAATTGGAGAAGAGCAGCTTGGAGTATCTGGAGACCAAAAGTGGATCAAATAGCAGGCAGGAACAACACGTCAAACATCAGGGAAGGTAAACTACTCTAAGTATTGAAAGACTCTACTTTATGGCGGCCAATGCAATGTCCTTGACATTGACACGGAACAGGGAACATGGACCTTAAATCGGTGAAGGGTGCTGGCCAATCACATCTCTGGGGTTCAGCAGTGATGAAAAAGTAAAGAATCCTTGCTTTTCATCCTTAGGTCAGCTAGCGGGGGCGGCTTGCCAGGAAACTGGAGTGATGATGAAGTTGTCACACCGAGGAAGATGCTCAGTGTGTTTCCGGCTCCCTCTGTGCATATGCTGTTGCGTTCTCATATGCTGGACTCTCTGTTGAAGAGTAAATAGAAGCTCAAGCTATAATCATTATTCTTCGTGTTAGGTCCTTGCAATGTTCCTTATGTCGTGTACTGTGTTGTGTGCCACTCCCAAGTCTTCCCCATTGACAAGTCAGGAAATATCCTGTTCTCTCCTAAAAGTGGACGTGATCGCATGCACTTCCCATAAGTCTCTGCCATTCCTGTCCCTAGTGCTTTCCTTGGAGGAGAAGGAAAAACCCCATTGCTTGCACTAGCAGCCCACTTCCCACAGCCCCTGGCTGATAGTACAGGCATTTTAATCAGTTTCAGCCCAGAGAGGCAGGTTTCCTTACACTGACTCCAACTGATAATTAGCCACAAAAGTTTGACAAATGCGGAAAAAAATGTTCGGCATGACTACATGTGGTTTAGAATCTAGATTACAAATTCTGGGGGTCGGGGGGTGGAGGGGAGGGAGCCCTGCTTTCCAGTGAAATGAGAACCTGTGCTGCCGTGGAACACCAGGACATCTCTGGGTCCTGGGCAAGAGCCACTTCTGAACAGCTGCAAACACTTAGAATGGCTGTGTCTTCCCTTCCAGAGAAAGACCTGGTCTCCTGAAGTCTGCGCGGGGCCTCACACAAGCCAGCTGTAAGAAAATGTGTACCAGTAACTTCCTATTAGTCTATGGCCCCTTTGCATTGCCCAAGCGTGGAGCCTGGAAACCTTAGTGCTGTTTGGATTACAACCAAGGGATGAGACATAACAGGTTGTTTTGTTTTGGTTTGGTTTTTGGTGTGTGTGTGTGTGTGTGTGTGTGTGTGTGTGTGTATGTGTGTATGTATATGTGTGTATATGTGTGTGTATGTGTGTATGTGTATGTGTGTATATGTGTGTGTATGTGTGTATATGTGTATGTGTATATGTGTGTGTATACGTGTGTGTATGTGTGTGGTGTGTGTGAGTGTGTGATGTGTTCATGTGTACCCATGGACATGGACACCTGTGTAGAAACCAAAGGTCAGTGGTGGGATGTCTTCTTCAATCATTATTCATCCTGTTTCTAATTATTCCTTGTATTTACCCATATGTTCTTGACTGCATGTACAGTGTGTGTGTGAAGGTGGCCAGGATGGCCAGAAGAGGGGATCAGATCTCTTGAAACTGGAATTATAGGTGGTTCTAAGTTGTGCAGTGTGGGCACTTGCGGGGGGTGCCAGGAACTGAGCTCAGGCTCTTTGAAAGAGTGGGTTCTCTTAACCGATGAGCTGTCTCTCCATCCCCATGTTCACTTTATTTCTTTTTATTTAATTTTTAATATATTCACTTTTTATCCTGACTGTAGTCTCCTCCCTGTCCCACTCTCCTTCCCTCATCCTCCCTTCCTCACCTCTGGTCCTCAGAAAGAGGGAGCCCCTATCATCTGACCCCAGCCTTTCAAGTCTTGTCTGAACCGCCTGCATCCTCTTCCTCTGTAGCAAGACACTCCTGCCAGGGGGAAGTGATCAACAAGTGGGCACCAGAGTCCACATCAGGGCCAGCCCTACTCTCCTTATTATGGGAGCCACAAAGAGACTGGGCTGCCTGTGGACTACATCTGAGCAGGGTCTAGGTGTTAGGATTCTGCTCAGTCTGCCTACCTATGATGTCATTGCCTACGTGCCACGGGGGCGTGGCCCTGCCCAGAGCTGTATAAAAGAACAAAGGCTCCTTGTGGCTCTCTCTCTCCTCTCTCTCTACCCTCCCTCTCTTTTTCTTACTCTCTCATTCCCTCTCTACCTCTGCCTCTGTCTGTCTCTCTGAGGTACCCCTCCCCTCTTTCCTTCTTCCCCCGATGCTCATTTAATAAACTCCTCTACAACATAATATCTGGTATCTGGTATCTTATTATTTTATTGCCTTATATCTTATATATTATACATAAAACTAGGTCCTCACCATGCTTGGCCCTTGGTTGGTGCATCGGTCTCTGCTGTCACCCCTCCTCCCAGCCCACCCCAACCTCTGGCCCAGATGTGTTGGCTTCACTGTTCTCCTCGTGGAGACCAGGTCCCTTTATTTTTTGAAACAGGGTGTCTTCCTGAACTTAAAGCTCATTGATTTGGCCAATCTGGCTGGACAGCAAGCTGTAGGAGCCATCTGCCTTCCTTCACTCCCCCAGAGCTAGCACAACAGGCATGCACCTACAAGTTAGTGGGGGCTGGAGATCCAAACTCAGGCCCTTCTGTTACACGGCAACACTGACTGTGCTGTGTGGAAGGACTGTAGACATCATGCCAGGTGAAGGCAGTCCAGGCGGGTCTTGGGTCAGGTTCCACTGCTTAGAAACACCATCGATACCCCACTGAGATGGACATTGTTGAAGACTGGGAGAAACCATCCTGGGTCTAGAATTCAGGAGACCGGACTGGAGACTCCAGCCAGGCGATTGTGTTTTGAATCGAACATCTATGGGAGGAGAGATCTTGAGAGGAGACCGCCCTTTGCAGGTTAGAGAGAGACAGCAGGTGGAGAAAACAGGAGAAGGCTGCAGGTTCAGAGCAGGAGCGCATGTGGATGGGGAGACGACCAGCATTATAGGCCAGAGACACCTAGGCATCCGTCCCATTGAACAGATAGCGGAAGGCTTACTTTTGTTTCCCTTAACATTTTTTTCCCTCTTGTGTAGGATAGCTGGGTTGTGTAATAAAGTCTAATTATTAAGAAAAAGAACCAATAGTCCTGTCTCCCAGCCTTTAACATCCATCTTATGCATGGTCCCAAAGCTACTGCAGCTCAGTTCAAACGAGAGCCCTGTGTTTACTGGGATGCAAGCATGCCTTTCTCAAGCTTTTTTGTGTTCGTCTGCTGAGAAAGTGTTTTAGAAAAACCCCTGACGCTGGAAGCTGATGTTTCTCCCTGGGATTGTGCAAAATGCCACAACCTTATGTAAGTGGCAGCCATTTCCATCACTGAGGGCTTCTCACTGGCCGCATCTTTTTCTCGGGGCTCAGCCTCTTGCATCTTCATGCCACCGTCTCTCTGTTTCCCTATCCTTGCCCTCTGACAGTCTACTTGTCACATCCTACTTCTCTTTCCCAAGTGTCCCACCCCTGGTCCAGGAGGCATACTTAACTGAAACGTCCCACGCTTGTACACCGCTGTGATGTCCTGAGGATTTTGACTTCCGGAACTCTCAGGAACTGTTAAGAAAAAAAACATGGATGCTCAGTCTCCTTTGTTCACAGGCCCTCATCTATGGGATGGGTCATGCACCCACAGGATGACATTGTCTAGTGTAATAAAAAGGTTAAACTCTATAGCGTATTTGTCCCTTTTATGAATATATTGCACCCTAAAAAGAGTTTCAGGAGAGTCATTTCCAATATCTCCTCCCCCAGAACCCCATAAGTAGATAAGACCTACCCCTGACCTTCATCTTCAAGAGACTTAAACACTGAATTAGGCTCATGCATGGTGAAAATAACAGGCTAAAGACTGAGACATCCGTCTGCTTATGGCCAGTTGTCAGCATTTTCTGCTACGACTCAATGTCTCTGTTCAGAAAGTGTGCTGTAACCCAGAGTTCTCTCTCTAGTGTCGATACTTTAAAAATGTGTTCTTTGGGGGGGAAAATATATGACTCAGTACCAAAAGGAGTCTCCGCTCTAGAATCCAGACCATTAAGTGTGCAGCAGGGCAGACTTGGAAAGAGGCCTCATAAAAATGCAAGGTTGTATCTGTCTCCCAGGGTTTTAGCTAAATGGGTTGAACTAAGTGGGGAAATGGAATCTTTTCGCAGGGCTTTGCAGGAGTGGAAACGGATTGAGAGCTTGTGAGAAATAGCATATACTTTGTGTGTGTGTATGTGTCTTTGTGTGTGTGTGTGCATGTGTGTTGGAAATACAATATGAAAATACAAGAGTTTTTTAATTAATATATAATAAAAACGATATTGCCATTTTGGGAATATCTTTTTAGAATCATAAATTTTAGGACTAAAAGGGACCAGGAAAAACCCAAACCAAAGCAAATGAACAAAACAAACAAACAAACAAACAAACACCTCTCTAAATCTCTTGGAGTCACCACCAGAATCAGCTAAAAAAGTTCTTATGCTAGGTTACAACGAAATGTGTAGTTCCTTGTTTAAAAATCAGGATGGAAGAGCAGACCGCCGAACCAACCGTGACCCTGCTCTGGGTCTCAACACCTGTAGAGCCATCCCTGATCTCACTATGACTACTGTCAACATTTGACGTGGCTGTGGCATTTATAGTTTGCCTAGACCTTGCACAGATAATGGAATTTGAGTTCCAGAATAGTTTGGTGGGATAGAATAAAAGCTGTCTGCATTGTAAAACGTTTACATGTGTGAATGAAATTTATCAGCCATGACATTCTGACTGATGGAAAGAGACTCTGCCTTCTGCACCGCTCTTGTGTTAATATGCGGCTCACAGTTTCTCGTAGATTAAATAGGACCCATTTAATTTGCTCATGGATTTTCATTCAGCCAACTCATTGGCACTAGAAGCCAAGAGCTTTGATAAGCATTTCTGACACCTAGTTTGAGTTTCGCAGTAACTAGGCAAAGGATGTAAGTTAACCCTCCTCTGAGAGTCAGAAGCAAAATTGGGCAAGCGGAGGAGGTGATAGGTTAGCTAATGGGATAGTTAGCATAGGAATGCAGGGAGCCAACCACCTCTGTGATGCTCTTTGAGAAGGTCTTACTGAGGGGGAGCGGTGGTCTACATCTTAAATTTCAGTGCTTGGGAAGCAAAGGAAGTGGAACTCTGTGAGTTCTGGGCCAGCCTGGTCTACATACATTTCAAACCAGCCAGAGTCTCACATGGTGAGACCTTGTCTCAAACAAAAAAGCCAATGAACAACAGAAACTGCTTCTTACTGTCTATAAAATGGATACAAATATAAATTTCAGATAGACTGCCAATGAAGTTTAAACCAAACAAACCAGGATGCAGCTGCTCTCTCTCCTCCTTAGTGCTTTTCTGTGTCTCCTCTTGTTACAGTTTCTAAAAGGCCCAGGTTGACGGGACCACGTATAACTTTTACTTTCTCTGTAATGTGTCTGTGTATACATACATGTGTGCACAAGTGTGTGGAGGCCAGAAACCAATATCGAAAGTCTTTTTTTTTTTTTTCCAAGACAGGGTCTGTCTGTGTAACCTTGGCTGTCCTGGACTCACTTTGTAGACCAGGCTGGCCTCGAACTCACAGCGATCCGCCTGCCTCTGCCTCCCAAGTGCTGGGGTTAAAGGCGTGCACCACCATCTTATCTTTTGAGACAGGATGAACCTGGGCCTCACAGCTCAGCAAGATCAGCTAGCCAATAACTCTAGGAATCCCGGCCATCACTATAAATCAAACCTTTAAGCAGCAAAGTAAAACAGCAATTTGTGAACAGAAAATAGTATGACACATTGTATATGTCCCTCCAAAAGCAACTGTGACAGTCTTGCTGGCTAGGTCAAACTTAGTTCATGTTCCCAAGCACAGGGACCTACCCCTATCCTGATTGATGGAAACTTCCTTGCTCAACCCCTTATGTCAAAATATGATTGGACATTGCTCTAGCCCTCGATTTATGGCTTGATCCTTTAAATATGCTGTACAATGTCCCTTCATGGTCCCAGTTCAGCTCCTGAGTCTGTTCTGTGGCCCTGATCCATCAGTAGTGGCTTCATTACAATAAATTTTTGTCATTGACCTGGTGTTTGAGTTATGTTGGATTTAAGTGGACCCCACACCACCAGAATTGTGAGATGTTTTGTTTGTTCAGACATGAAGTATGTGGGAAAGATTAAGTTTTGTCACAAGTGGAAGCAGTCTTGGCCAGCTTTACCCCTGGGGCACCCCATGAATACTTTGTGACAGACTGAGTGGAGCCATCCTGGGCCTGGAATTCAGGAAACAGACCTAGGAACCCCACCTGGGCTATTGTTTTTCTAATTGACCCTCAACGGGAGAAGGAGACCGCCTTTCTCACATGACTCAGGCAGGTGGGGAGGAGAGAACAACAGATTGAGCCCGGGCTTGAGCGTGTGTGGAACAACGAACAGGGGCTTGAGCGTGTGTGGAACAACGAACAGGCCGGACCAGCACGTGGGCCAGAGAGACACCTAAAGACCCATCCCGTGGAACAGATACCAAAAGGTTCACTCTTTTGTCCGTTTAACCTTTTTTCCTTCTTGTGTAAGCTAGTTGGGTTGTATAATAAAGTTTAATTGTTAATAAACAGAGCCAGCAGAAGTATGTGCTGTTTGTTATGGTAGCTCAGAATGCTATTGATAATCTTGGTGAAGAGGAACAAAAAGCATATGTCCAGGCGGTCCCGTAAGCCCCAGGCCAAGCTGGGCAAGGAGTTTAGTTGGTACAGTGCATATGTGAGGTCTTGGGTTTGGTCCCTAGCATGGCCAAATGGCCTGGGCTGTGGGAGGTTGGGGGGGGGTGGGAAGGAGGAGGAAGGAAATAGTTCAGTTTAGCACAGTTGTAGAGATAGCTCATCGAGTAAAGTGCTTCCTTCACAAGCACCAAGACCCAGGTTCTATCACTATTACCCACTTAAAAACTTCAGGTGTGGTGCACAAACGTGTTTGTGATCCCAGCTCAGGGGAAGCAGAGACAGGAGGGTCCCTGGGCCTTGCTGGCCAGCCAGTCTAGCCATATCAGTGCCCAATAGGCTCAGAGAGGGACCCTGTGTCAAGAAATGAGACGGAAAGGAATTGAGGAAGGTGCTCAACCTCTGCCTTCCACATACACATGCACGCATGAGTACAAATACCTGCTTACACAAATATGCTTTCTCGGGCACATATAGTTAGCCAAATCAGACTCCCCACCCTGACCCAATCAAAGGTTTGTCTGTATAGGGATGTGACAATGAGTGCAGTACCTGAGGAGACCCAAAGAGGACATCGGCTTCCCCCTAGAGTTGGAGTTATAGGCAGTTACGAGTTGCCTGCCCTGGCGTCTAGGAACTGAGCTCGAGAGTCTCTGCACGAACAGTATCAGCTTTAACTGCTAAGCCACCTCTGCAGCTCTCCAGGTGTTGACCTTTTGGGAGGAGATCACCTCACTTGTAGAATGGATGACCCACCCTCACGTCAGTCTCCTGACAAAGGACACCTTGAAAAGGACAATGGTGGCCCTGCTTCTTCTTGTATACAGAAACACGCTTGCTAAACATATGAGGATACGTCCGGGGCAGGAACCCATCCTGAAGCTTGAAATCCCTGATTTCCCACCTCCAAGATGCCGGTAGGAGGCCTCAGTTATTGCGATTACAAAGAGTTCCAAGAGTAAAGTAAGGTAGAACCCATGTTGTGGTCATTGTTGACTCTTGTCTTTTCGTGGTAGAAGAAAACCATATTATGTAGAGGTAAAACTCAGTTTTCAGTCCATGCACTTGAGGACAGAGAAACAGGATTTGACACTGATGGCCCCAAACTGAGTCACAGAACACTAGAATGCCTCTCGGCGGAATTGGTACTGAGTTCTTGCAAGTACTGTTTTTATCAGGTGTGTGTGTGTGTGTGTGTGTGTGTGTGTGAGAGAGAGAGAGAGAGAGAGAGAGAGAGAGAGAGAGAGAGAGAGAGAGGGAGAGGGAGGGTTGTTACTGCTTTGGCCCTAACTTGATTACATTTTTCCTCTGTCTTAGCTCACGCTACAGTAACACGATGCCACAGACTGGGCGGCTCATGAATGACCAGATTCTGTTCTCCACCGTTCTGAGGGGCTTGAAAGCCAGACCATTCTGGCGAGAGCTCCACTCTGGCTTGCACACAGCTCGCTTATTGTGTCCTCATGGTGGGGGAAGGAGGCAAGAGGGTGCTCTGAGGTCCTAGGTTGGTTGGTTTTTATTATCAACCTGTCATGAACTAGAGTCATCTAGGGGGAGGGAATCACAATGAGACGTTTTAGAGGTCAGCTTGGCCTGTGAACACGTCTGTGGGGAGCATTGTCATGATTGTTAATTGGTCCACCCCACTGTGGGTGGCACCATTCCCTAGGCAGGGCCCCTGATGTATATAAAAATAGAAAAACCTAGCTGAAGAAAAGCAAGCAAGGATCCATTGTTTTTTCCTTCTGGTTTTAACTATGAATATGCATGACTGGCCGCTTTGAGTCCCTTCTTCCCTGGCCCCTTGACAATGGGCTGAAACATGGATTTTTGTTAGCAATAAGCCCTTCCTTCCCCTAAGTTGCTTTTGGTCCCGGCACTGTATCCTAGCAACAGAAACAAAGAATAGAACAGGTCCCTTTAATAAAGGCAATGATACCAGTCATGAGCATCCACGTCCTTGACCCATTTCCCTGCCCAAATGTCCCACTCCATTCATCAGGCGGGGGGACGGGCAATGCTGAAGGGAAACAGACCTCCAGCCTGTTGTAGCCCTCCCCAGCAAAAGTGACCTCGAAAATGCCTCTGTGGTATCTGCCTGTCCTCGCATTGGATTTGGTTGGGTGGAGGCAGGGGCACAGGATCAGTGAGTATAAAGAAGAGAAAAACAGAATTTGCAGAGATTTGGGCAGTGAAATGTTAAGTGGGGGAATTCAAGCTGCTGGAAAAAGACTTTAGCACAGTAGAGATGCAAGTACAGAATAGATAATCAGACTACCTGAAAACGCTGGAAGTTACCTGGAGTGGGGGCAGGGGAGCTCCAGCGTGGATACTATAACATGTTATTATTACCATTCATATTTATAGAGCAGCTTCTAAAAGCAGCATCTCCGGAGCTCAGCAGACCTACTTGAGACCGAGAACCACCGGAACTGAGCTGTAAGCATCACAAAGCCCAGTTGGCTTCCTCCTCCTCCTCCTTTGGAAGGTTGGCCCAGTTTTCAGAAGGATGAAAATGCACTTGCTTCCCTGGAGTGGCTGGGTACTCCAGATGGTCCATTACCTGCTCCCCACGTCTCAGCTGTAGCGTGGAGATTTCCCCTCATCTAAGTCCTTAAGCTAGTTTCAAGCCTTATCCCCAGAGGCAGAATTGAAAGCCATGAAAATATCTCTCTGTTCAGCTCCCCAAGGGAAGGCAGATGTTGTCCGCCTAAGTGATTTTCATAGGCAGAACGTCTTCTGCAGTGCAGCTGCCCTAGAATTTCCAGAAATGACTAGGGTGATTGGAGGCAATGCAGAGATCTGGTAGCAGCAGCGGTTGGCTTTATTTCTGTGAGATAGCAGCAGCATCTATCTTGGTGAGTTAGGGGATATTTATCAGTGGTACCAGGAAGCAGAAAACCCATCTCCCCATGTGCCCCTGCTGGTGTGTGGCTACCAAGCTCCTCTGAACATGGACAAGCCTCGGGCTGAGTGGAGAGGTGAGCTGGGAGCTGTCAGTCCTCTCTCCGCCACACTCTGCAAGCAGGCTCGCTCATGCAACTTAGGAAGGAAGTCCAGCACTGGTCTCATGTCCTTCTGGGTGACAAGTTCTTTTGCACTCTGTGCAGCTGTATCCAGCAAGTACGTCAAGAGGTGTGGACAGATAGCTCATTTTGTCTAAGGACGTTGTGTCCTGACTCTGGCTTAACTTCATTATTGTGCTAAAACTGTACAGACTGGGACCCCAAACACCAGCTGGTGGAGACTGCGTCATCTCCTATGGTCTAGGAAGCAAAGGTTAGAGAACAAGAGGTCAAAAGTCTCCTATAAACTTTCTAACAGAGCCAGCAAGAGAGCCAGGCCCTCTGCCTTAACTATGGCCTCTGATTGTTAAGTCAGAAAGAGAGTGTTGGCTGTTGCATGCAGAAATGGGTCATCTTCATGCAGAGCAGAGAAATGGCTAATTTTGTGTATCTGCTTGGCTGGCTTATAGCAAACAGGAGCCTCACCTTCTCCTCCTGCTATTTAGCTTGCAATCTCAAATGATGAGATGTCTTATCCTCTGGAGTCACACGAGCCAGTTCCTTACAGCAAGCATCTTTACAGATAGGTTGGTCTATCTGCTACACACACACACACACACACACATATGTACAAGTATATACACACACATATACGTATACACATGCACGTGTATACATACATACAAGCACACATATATACAAGTATACATATATATATATATATATAATTACACACACAGCGTTGGCTACCTTTTTCTGGAGAATCCTCATAGGAGCAGCTAGTTTCCAAAGCCTGACCCATGGGTCCTGCAGTGTATACATTAAGAGGCAGTATGGTACTGCATATCCATTAGTGATGGGGCTGGAGTGGGCTCTCCCATTTGGTAACTATTTGGTCTTTTGGCTCATTTAAAAAATGAAAGCGACCCACTCAGCTGCTTCCAAGAGTTCATAAGACACCATGAAGCCATGTTTTGGAGCTCTTTGTCTTGAGGTCCATGTGGCTTTTTTTTTTTTTTTTTTTTTTTTTGCTTTTAGGCACGATGCCATTAAGCCGACTTTCTGACCAGTGAGGGCATGGGCCCAACCCCAGGCTGTTTCTACTTAATCAAGACAAAACCTTAAGGATGGGGTTGCGGGTGGCAGGGACAGACAAGGGGACATCAACCCCTTGAGTGAAAAGCTACATCGATGGTCTCTATTGTCCCAATCCCAGGACTTGAGGACAGGACCGTGGCTGCTTAGCTCCCTCGAACCCTGTGACCCTCCTTGCCGAGTCTACTGAGAACTTTTCTGCCCAGAGGAAGCCATGATGTCCCGACTCACTTCTCTCAGCCCCTGAGCAGGTCCAAGCCCATGGGGCCGTCTTTGTCTTAAACATTCTCTCTGCTTCGGGCCTGTGTGTGCTTCATGGTTGGCTCTCCCAGACCACCTCAGTAGGGCACCTGCTGTCCTGGCGAGGCTGCTTGTTACCCCTGAAGATGGGATTCTGCTCACCCCAATGTCTGGAGAGTGCCTTTCTGTATGAGTTCATGCTGTGTCTCTGACTTGGTTTCTGACTCCAGAGTGGAGGTCAGGATTTACCCCAACTTCTTTGCACCCTTCTGTCGGACAATATCCACATCTGCACAAATAGGATGGAATTGTTTTTCGTAGCAACCACAAGGCCTCAGTGTCCTTCCGGCAAACTGTCCTTTTTGGAACAGAGTTAGCAGTGCAGATTTCTTCTACGGGCCTGAAGAATTGCCGGTATGGCTGATGGAAGGGTACTGAGGCAGACTGATTGCATTCTGAGCAGTATGTGCATTTTAGGCCTGGAGATATTGCCAACGACTACTCCCTGCCATCAAAATGCTTACGTAACACTCTGAGGATGCTTTTCTTTGTTGTTATCTATTCACCCAGTCCCTTCACAGGACCCAAGACTGAAAGCAATGGGAAAGATGCTACAGCCCAAATCCACAGAACCCTACAGGTGTCTCAGAAGGAAGTAACCTACAGAATAAGGCAGATATGTTGCTCCCTCTTGGGAGATTCTAAAGACTATCGCAGGCATCTGTTGTGGCCACCCCTTAGGCATGGTCTTATGGTTGCAAATCTATGTAGTTGGTTTTGGTAGGGTTTGAAGGATGGCTGGGATGCCTTGATTCGATAAGTCTGGCCGGACCCTCATCTCTCTCCTCATTGACTGAATTATGTAGAAGTCAGGTGACCTTGATCATTTAGACCATGACCCGGAACTAGGGAATACCATAAACAAATCATCCCTTTTGAATGTGTATCTTCCATTCCCCAGTGCACTGCCTAAAAAAATGTTTATTCTTATGCTTATAATTATTACGGTAGTGTTATCTAACCCGCTTTCACAATCAATAAAGACACAGACACCTGATATATTTTAGAATAGCCTTATTTCACCTGGGGCAGGGCAGATATTAACCCCCTAAACCGCCTTCCATTATCTCTTGGCCTCTCTCCCATGCCATCTATTCTAACAGGTTCTATCTGGGCTACCTCCCATCCATAATCCCAAAATACTTTCTAGTGTTGATCACCTGGGCCACTTCTTTCCATGTAGTGCTTCCGAGTTCCTCCTCTGGATCCACTTGGCTCTTTCCTATCCCATGGCGATGCTCTTTTTCTTTCTCCTCTGGTACCTGTCTGCTTCTCCCAAGAGCCTTCTCTCCCCAAGCCTGTGAACCTTCGCCATGCCTGCCCCCTTCCAGTCCTGCCCAGATGTTGCCTTTTTATTGGTCAAACAGGATTAATTTTTAGGCAATGTCTACACAAGGACAAGTATAGCACCGTGAGAATGTGCTCATCTGGGCAGCAACTAGACCTTAGGAGCCAGCAATTAGCATCAGAATACACATCCCCAGACCAACCCCCAACACCAGTGAGATTGTTTTTCCTTCCAGCATATTCATTCATTCATTCATTCATTCACTTATTTGTCTATGTGCATATGTGCGTGTTTTGTGTGTGTACGTACACATGCAATATGTTGAGGTCAGAGGTCACTCTCAGGTGTCATTCCTTGGTACTGTCCACATTGTTGTTTTGAGGCAGTCTCTCGATGTCCTGCAACTCACTGATTCGGCTACACTTGCCAGGCATCTACCTCTCTCTCTCTGCCTCCACAGTGTGTGGACTCCAAACACGCGTCCTCATGCCTGCTTTTAAGATGTGCATCCTAGGAGTCGGGTGCCGATCCTCACGTCTGCACAACAGGCATTTTACATGACTAAGCTCTCTCTGCAGAACCAAGCCATTTATTTTTGCTTCTTTCCTCTAGAGACACATTAACTGTGCCACCCGCTGAGCAGCTAGAAGGAAGAGGAATGAAAAATCTGTCTTCGGCCATATTCAAAATGGCCCCGACAATCCACTTAGTGTTAGCAGAAACCACACACTCTTAGCTCAAGAGTCATTTTTTTTTCTTTCCTTTCGTGTGTATAGCCCTCACAGTTGCTTTTGAAAAATACTTGAAGCAGCAGTCCTGAACACATTAAGCGGAGCCAGTCGGAGTGGATCCCAATTTTACCATGCTGAATCTAAGCTCGTGCAGCCTGCTAGCCTCCCTTTGGTGGTTGTTGAAGCTGGGATAAAAACTAGGAAGGCACAGAACCATCCAGAGCTTGGAGCACAGGTAAACCTGGCCCAAATAAGCCTCAGGGTCCATTCATCGAGTTTAGACAAACTGCACCAGATCTAAATCCCACTACATTTTAACTCCACCTTGGTTTGAAGTTCTTACCAAAGCCAATCAAACTGACGGAAGGTTCCCTTTGGTGAGACTTATTCTTCCAAATCTCCCGCACATCTGGGACCTATTACAAGGTGGTATATATTTCAGCCTATGTTTCTGCTAATGCTTCAGCAAACAGAAACCACATGAATGTTGACTGTTCAAATACAGTAGCTGCTGGTCGGCCCCGAGCGAGGTGCAATGTACCGCTCAAGGTTGCAGGAGTGGGGGAAAAAAAAAAAGTGAGCCCAACCTAAGAGGCCTTCTCACCCCCCCCCAACTGCATTTGAATCACTTCTCTTAGTGAATATAATGTGTTTAACCTTTGCCGACTACCTAGAACAATGGAAAAATTGAGCCTCCAGGGTTCTGATTTGTATGAAAGGCAAGTTTACCAGTCAGCAGCACAACTGGCTGTTGGTATCAATACACTTACCTCCCTGTGGATTCAATGACTCGGGGACTATTTGGTTGTTCTTCTCACGTAGAAACCCTAATTCAGGGCCAGGATCCCAATGAGTCTCTCAGTCTTTTTGTCACTTTTGTAGAAGGTAACTGGGCCCACAGGCATTAAGTCCGCACGGCAGGAGTAGGAAGCGGGAGCCGCTACATAATATATGCGCCCTCCCCTCCCCCTTTTGTTTTTAGTCAGAAAATTCTAGACAGGTTCCCAGGAAGGTTGAATCCCTGAGCAAACTCACATCTCGTGGCCATAGCTATAGTGTGGGTCATCTCTATCTGTAAAGGGAGCCTGCAGACAATGATGTCATTCATCACCCTTCCCGCCTCTGTAGTGGACGGACAGGGTAAGAAGTGGTGCAGATGGGTGTTGGTTCAGACAGTGACCTGTGTGTGTCTGCCATCCTGAATCTCAAAAAGCCTTCATCGGCCTGCAGCCACTCTCTGAACTGACCATTGACAGCAACAGGGGCAAGCAGCTTATGGAAGGTGGGAAGACTTCAAAGTTAGAGTCACAGTAGTTTAGATCCCAGCTCTGTCCTCTGCTCACTAAAACAGCCAAAGCGGTCACTTGTCTTTGATCCACTATTTCCTTGGCTACAATAGAGCTATTGCAAAGGCTGGTTACCATGGTGTCTTAGTCAGGGCTTCATCGCTGCGAAGAGACACCATGAGCAGCGCAACTCTTAGAAAGGTAAACATTTCATTGGGGCTGGCTTACGGTTTTAGAGGTGCGGTCCATTGTCTTCATGGTGGGAACATGGCTACCTGCAGACAGGTGGCATACAGACATGGTGCTGGAGAAGGAGCTGGGAGTTCTACATTTTGATCCGAAGGCAGCAGGAGACTGTGTGCCACACTAGCCATAGCTTGAGCATAGGAGACCTCAAAGCCCGCCCACACAGTGACACACTTCCTCCAACAAGGCCACGCCTCCTAACTGTGCCCTATGGGCCAAGCATTCGAGCACATGAGATAGTGGAGGCCATTCCTATTCAGAAGTGC
>OU015756.1:50612543-50629387 GCA_907169655.1 Acomys percivali | reverse complement strand
TTTTTTCTCTTCAAAATCCAAGGAACATTCCATCCTCCACATAATTAAAAAGAAGAATTAAACTTTTAACTCTCTGCCAGTTTTAGAGAGGGGTGGAATAAGATCAGATGGAATCTCTCTGTAAACAAACAATAAATGTATTTATGAAGGCAAAGTGTGTGCCTCAGTACTGAGAAGGCAAACTTCCTTGAAAAAACAGTGTCTTTTACAGCTAGAGTTACAGAAGATGCTTAAGCAAAGCATTACATACATTAAAGGTGTCATTTGTCATAAATTTTAAAACTAAGATTTGCACCCAAATGGGGGATTTTTTTTTTTTTTATCAGCAGTGGAACCTACTGGCTTCCGAAAGGAGAACCCTGGGCCTTCCTGCGTCTTTTGAAGTTCCCTTTCGCTTTAGCTTCAAATGGCCCAACACAATCAGCCCATTGACGCCCTTTGTCCCCGCTGTCTTGTGAACGGTGGCATTTGTTCACAGTCCCACGTCAGGGCTGGAGAATGGAGGCGGTTCGGCTCCCTGTGACATGGGAGCAGCTACTCAGGGAGCTCTTAGATGTGCAGCGGTTTGAACTTTGGGCTGAACTGTTGCCCAGTGGGATGCCGAGGCTTTCCGCTCTGGCCTTCAAAGGCTTGGGACATCTGTACTCAGTGACCTTCATGACTGGCCTGACACAGCTCTTTCCCGTGGGATGGTAGGGCTAGCGGGACCAGACTGATATGCCTCACTTACGTTCGTTTTTCAAACTTGAGAGCCTGAATGTGTCTGAAGCCCACCAAGTGTTGAAAAATATAGATACAGATATAGATAGAGATGCCCCGCAACAGATCTTAGGTGAAGAGATTTATTTGGGGCAAAGGAAGGCGAGAGGAATTAGGGCCTGAGTGGGGCATGAGGCGAGAGAGAGACAGAGACAGAGACAGAGACAGAGACAGAGACAGAGACAGAGAGACAGTGGCAGAACACATGGGAAAGACCTGGGAGAGACCAAGAGAGAGAGATGGGGGAGGTACCCCAGGGAGACAGAGAGAGGGAGAGAAGCCAAAAGAAAGATAGAGAGAGAGGGCCAGGGTGGCAGAAGGGTTATATATCCTGAGCACCAGGCACAGGTGGTGACACAGGATGCAGGTGGTGACATAAGATGTTGTCAGGACCCTAAAGGGCCCTGAGGACAGGTCAGTTGAATTGCCTGCACATCAGCATATATATGTGCTTTGTTCTCATCATTTCAGCCACCCCATAGGAAAACACGATCATCTTGCTTTTATGGACGAGAACAAGTCTCTGGAATTTGCACCTATAAGTAGCTGGCAGAGCTCAGGAGCTGAGGCTGTAGTGACCGCCCATCCCCCACTGTAGCAGTCTTCCTACACCCAGGTGCTGGTTTTTCCAGGATGAAGTCAGTCAATTTCTGTCTGTAACCTCCTCATGGAACCTGGGGCTCAAATCTCATTGGGCATTTCTATAATCCATTTCATGCAGAGAGGAAGTGACAGAAGGACAGCGGGATGACAGACAGAGGAAACTGTGTCAGCACTCCTAGGTCTAGATTAGGCTCCAGATAAACGCTTTGTCTCTTGATTTTCTTGGCTCCATGAACTAGCATGGTAACTGTTTCTAGGTCCCATTACAACAAAGTAGCAAAGGATTTTTTCAGATGTAGCTATTCCCAAGGCTCATACCAGTGTGTGTGTGTGTGTGTGTGTGTGTGTGTGTGTGTGTGTGTGACACATGTATGCACCTTTGGGTGTATGAAGGTACATGCAGAGGTCCAAGGTCAACCTCCAGTGCTATTTCTCAGTAGCAGCCCACCTTGTATTATTAAGACAAGTTCTTTGACTGGGCCCTGGGGTCACTGATCAGGTCAGATGGGTTGGCCAGTGAGTCCCAGGGATCCACCTGCTTTTGTGCCCTGCCCCCCATCTAGGATTGCAAGTATGTGAGTCCCTGGTGAGTGCCCAGCTTTGTATATGGGTTTTGGGGCTCAAACTCAAGTCCTTATTACTGCACACCATACTATCTACCAACCGAGGCGCCTCTCTAGTCCGTACACTTCCATCCCTGGATACTGGTCATCCTTGTTCCTTTGCAAACTTTTGAAAAGCACCGGAAGAGGTAAGCACACTGGCTATTTTTCTAGTGACTAAACCCCACAGATTTTCCTAGGCTCACAACCCTCCTTAAGTAGGATTCAAATGGCAATAAAGGAAAAGAGAGAAAGCATTCAAATACTTACAAATGAGAAACTGATTAGGAATAATTCTTATATCCTTAGGGAATTTGTAACTAACTGTCTTAATTTTACTTTTTCTATATCTATAGATATACACATCTATAGATATTTATGTATATCAATATATCTATAGCTATAGCTACAGATATAGATGTATATATAGATATAGATAGATATAGCTATAGATATAAAATGAGTGTTGAGTTTGTAGCTAGTTATAACCACAGGCAGATCTTCTTGCTATGAACCTCCCCAACGATCCCCCCCTGTCCCAGCCTCCTTCGTTCTGTGTGATATAAATTGACACTTCTTATTACTTAGAAATGACAGTAAATCAACTAGGATCATAGTTAAATTGAACACTTCATCTTATTGTTTACATTGATTGATGACAAAGTCAACGTACTCAGCAAGCACATGGTTATACAGCGCGGTGATTTCCCGTTCCCTGTGGTGTTTATCACGAAGTCAGGACTAAAGTCCCTGGGGGTGGGGGGATGGGGGGGGATGGGGGGATGGGGGGGGGGGGATGAGGGGATGGGGGGGAGGGGGGGAAGGTGACATGAGATAAAAGGTAACATGTTCTATTTGAATAAGTTCATGTGCACCAGGGCATTGAATTAGGGAAGCATTGGCATTTTCTGTGGCTTGTGGGAACTCACCAAGTATCTATTTGCAATAGGAGGAGAAAGACAGGGAAGGAATACGCAGGGAAGAAACAAACAAACAAAAAGAGCAAAAGAAAATGAGGAAAAGGACGTGCGGAAGTGCGGACGTGCAGAGAGGAGGGGGTGGTGGGTGAGGGGGACATGTAGGGTCCAGAGAATAAAGGATAAATTGTGTAAAATGTGAATGAGAGCTGAGGTTGCCTTATCAGCTGAGGATAAGGCTTGGACCTCATTCTCTTTTGAGGATGCTTGAGAGCCACGTGTGAGGTCATTTCCAGGAAGGGTTAGCTGACGAGGAAAGAGCCACCTTAAGCATCCTCTGGGGATGGGGACCAAGGGGAGCAAAAAGGTGAGCAGCCTTTATCTACCTGCTTCCTGCTTGAATTTGCACCTATAACTAGCTGGCAGCATCAGGATTTGAACTCAGGAGCTGAGGCTGTGGTTACCTACCATCCCCCACTGTTGCAGTCTTCTCACACACCAGGTGCTGATTTTTTTTCCAGGATAAAGTCTATTTCTGTTCATAAGCTGTTCATATCGGACACAGTATAAGTGGCTGCTTCACACTCCTGCTGACAGGATTTCCCCACTGTGTTGGACGATACCTCCACATTGCCAGCCAAACAAATTGTCCATTCTGTAAGTTACAATATATGTGTATGTCACAACAAATAATGGGAGGGAGGGAAGAAAGAGCCCAGGAATTTGAAAGAGAGCAAGGAGGTATATGTGGGAGGGTTTTAGGGATAGAAGGAGAGGGGAAAATAATGTAATATGTTATAACCTCCAAAAATAAAAGGAATAACTTTTTAAAGGTATAGAGAGGTTAATTCCTGGGGCTCACTGGTGAGTTCCAGGCCAATGAGAGGCTCTTTCTCAAGCGAGAAAAGAAGCAACACTAACAAAGTGGACTGGACCTGAAGAACAAGAGCTGAAGTTATCCTCTGGCCTACACACACACACACATACACACACACACACACACACACACACACAAAGAGAGAGACAGAGACACATACACAGACAGGCACACACACACAGAGATACAGAGAGACAGACACACACACAGACACACAGAGAGACAGACATACACAGACAGATGCACATACACACACACATACACACACATACACAGACACAAACAAACACACACAGACACACAGAGAGAGAGATACACGCATAAACACACATACACACACAGACAGACAGACACACACATACAGACATACATGCAGACACACAGACATGCATGCCGACACACACAATGACACAAATACAGACATACACACACACAGATAGACACACAGGCACACACAAAGACACATACACAGACAGACAGACAGACACACAGGTACACACAAAGACACAGAGACATACACAGACTGACCGACAGACACACAGGCACACATACACACACACAGAGTTAGGCAGACAGACACCCTGCACCAAACTTGTATTTTCAATTCGGCAGCCTCTTAAACAGAAAACAGAGAGGCAAATATAATCCACAAAACGTTGTCAAAACTGGGACACAGAAAAACAAACCAGAGAAAGGGTTTGAATCTCCTACATGGACTGAAGTTAGCATGTCAAGAACAGATGCAGACTCGCAGACTGCAGAGCCATGACATTGAAGCCCAGAAGCCCAGCAGCAGCAGCAGTGATTCTAGACATAATGGTTTCTTCCCTCACAGGCTCAGCAGACTGGAAACTGTTCAGCATAGAGCAGTGGTCCCCACACCTGAGCTCTCAATCACTTAAGACATCAGTTGGAAACTTGTTAGAAATGCAAACTTTAGGCACCGTTCCAGACCTACTGATAGAAACTGTTAGGCGAAGAGCCCAATGGTTTGTCTTTGAACACACCTTCCAGAAGGTTCTGAGGCATACACATGTCTGAATATCACTGAGTTGAAGATCTGGTTTCAACTGATCTAAGCGTTTGCCTCTGAACAGCTCCCTGCTGAAGTGACTGGAGACTAATCCTAGTCACAAGCGGGATTTTGGCTGGTGGGGAAGCTATTGCTGAAGTTGGACGGAAACTCAAATTTTCTCTGTCTTAGCCTCTCATATAAACTCTTGTCCAAAAGGAAAATCATCTTTTCATTTTTTAAAAAAAGGGGCTGTTGTTTTGTGGTGAAAGGAAGGCTCTGCTAATTTTTAAGATGACGGCTTCAGTTATGAGCAGGAAGTCTTGAGGGAGGAAATTTTGACTCCAGTCTTTAAAAACCATGCCCCCCTCTTTTTTTTTTTTTTTTGTTCTCTGGAAGAGAAAAGGCACCACTCTGAGGGGGCCCCAGCAGGCATCAGAGGTAGACATGTCCCCATCTGAGAAGGGAAACTCTATACATGGGGCCGCAGGCACTGTCCCCTCAGACACAGTTGCAGAGTCCCCTCAGAGTCCCCTCAGAATGGGTACAGACAACAATGGTGCTCAGGATTCTGCTTTTAGCCACAGGCCCTTTGCAGTGTCACCTAGGTACACCTGGCTCCTTGGCAAGACCTCAGGAGCACTCTCATCACTGAGGCTCATCGATGTGCCTCAGATAGATCCTCTCAGACTGTTGCCCTGGTGATCAAATATAATCTACAGCCTACAAAAGGCATTCCGAGGGCTCAGGAAATAAGTCATCGGGAATAAGTTTGGATTTCCAGCACTGAAGTTAAGCCTGGGCAAGGAGGCAGTTCCTGTAGTCCCAGCCACGGGGAGGAGAGGAGAGGCTTGTTGGCCTGGCAGTCTAGCTGAACTGATGAGGTCCTGGTTCAGTGACTCTGTCTCAAAGAATAAGGTAGAAAATGACAAGAAGACCTGTGACATTTGACCTCTGGCTCCTACACATGTATGTATAACCAAGTAAGTAGTCCTCACACCTGTGCACATATAAGCATACAAGCAATTCGTTGTCCTTATCTAGTTAACTCTGTGTCAATTAGAATTGTCATCATTTTCGTTTCACAAGTGGGAAAACTAAGAAGCACACCAGAGAAATGTGAGCCTTTCTGGTATTTTTTAAGATTTCTTTATTTATTATTATGTATACAGTGCTCTGCCTGCATATACACCTACAGGCCAGAAGAGGGCATCAGATCACATTATAGATGGCTGTGAGCCACCATACGGTTTCTGGGAATTGAACTCAGGACCTTTGGAAGAGCAGTGAGCGCTCTTAACCTCTGAGCCATCTCTCCAGCCCCCTTTCAGGTATTAAAAGGATGGGGATAGATGTGTCTATATCTTTCAGATAACAACAACAACAACAACACTTTCTACTTCACAGTTGAGACAGCTGACATCTACAGTGCAGAAGTAACATTCAAAATCATAAAGTTTGGAGATACTCAAAACCACAGCTCCCAAGGCTAAGCCCTGCTCCCCAGGTGAGCTATCAGTACTCTACGTTAGCCTAGCTAAGAGGCACCATAGCCTTCATATGCGTTCCCCAAACCACTTACAAATAAATGCTTAGCTAAAATTCATTTTATTTGCAACATATAAGCCAAGGTGCTCCGGAGAAATGGGCCCCACAGGACAACATAGACATAAAGGGCCGGGGTTTATTAAGGGAATGCCCTTGTGGCAAGACACCTCATGGTGTAACTCTGCAAGCTGGAGCCCACAGTTGCTGACAGTTGGTGTTGAGTCCTCGCCTGAAGTAGAAAGCCTAGGAACGTCAGGGGCCACTGATAAAAATCCCCATAGTCAAAGAGCCAGAGAACCCAGGATCCTAATGCCCAAGGGCAGAGGAAATTGGCATCCCAGCTGAGGCAGGTAATGGTGGGGGCAGGGGAGGGGGTGGGGGGGAGGGGAAGGGGGTGGGGGGAAGGGGAAGGGGAATGAGACTTCCTGCTCCATCAGGTCCTCAGTGCATGGGGTGGCGCCTTTCCACGTGAAGTTAGTTGGATCTTCTGCTGCTTTGTGAAGTTCACTGACTTAAATGGTAGCATCCTTCCTGGGTACAATTCCCATCCATCTCCGGTACTCAACCCCACCCCCCCCCCCCCCCCCCCCCCCGGCACAGTCCGGTACAAAGCGCGATAGAGAAGCTCTGTCCTTTTGCCATATGGTTGTGAGCCGGGGTTGCCATGGCCACTGTACTCCGAGTGCCCAGTGCGTGAACCAGAGGCAGAGGCTACGCCTGGGACAGGGTAGCTGCCCATAAGGGCCGTCAACAAGCTCACACATCCAGCAGGGCCGGCCCACTCAGAAGTCTCACGGGGACTTCAGTTGCTGCTCCAGGCAGTCATCAGTGCTGGTTCAGCCTCCAGCGGATTTGACTCGTAGTCGGTCACCCAACATAAGTGGGAGCCCATCGTTTTCTGCTTACACGTGGGTAAGGTGATCCCTCTGCCCCGGCAAGGAAGTTCTGAAGAGATGAAAACCAGAAAGCTTGAAATGTAAAAGCAGCAAGAGGCAGCAAGAAATCCAGCGCCTGGTGGTTAAATTCATCCATTCTCTCCTTTATGACAGTTTTAAATATCCACCTTCCTAATAACGACAATTATGGTAAAAACGGGAGGAAAATCGATTAAGAAAAGCCGCAATTCCCCGGTATGAAAATAGCTTTTACTAGGAATTTCTGGCTTTGGGGGTTGTAAGGAGAATGTCTGTCTTTAAAGAAAAATTTCACTTAAAGGAGTCAAGTCCGAATCAAACATCTTTGTCAACTCTCAGCCCTTGGTCTGGGATCAGAGTGGACCTGTGTCTCCCCAGTCAGGTCAATGAGAGTTTAGGGGATATGTTATTGAGGATTCTGGGAAGAAAAATGTGCTGCAGTTAAGGGAAGCTTCTAGAAGAGATGGCCTCTGGTCTCTAGGACTGTCAAGAAGGAGGACAGGTAACCATCTTAGTCCTAGCTGGGCCATAGGAGTCCACTAAGTTTCTTCTGTTTGTTTTTGAGACAGAGTTTCTCTGTGTAGCCTTGGCTGTCCTGGACTCACTTTGTAGACCAGGCTGGCCTCGAACTCACAGTGATCCACCTGTCTCTGCCTTAGCCTCCTGAGTGCTGGGATTAAAGGTGTGCGCCACCATGCCCGGCGTGTTTGTTTTTGAGACAGAGTTTCTCTGTGTAGCCTTGGCTGTCCTGGACTCACTTTGTAGACTAGCTGGCCTCCAATTCACAGAGATCCATCTGCCTCTGCCTCCAAGTGCTGGGGTTACATGCTTTTGCCACCACAGCTGGCTTCCAGGGAGTTTCAAAACAACAACAACAACAACAACAAAACAAAAATAAAATAAACAGAAGACTCAGGTCTATGGCAGGCCTTGCTGTGTGTGACCCCTTCCCTCACTGGAGGACCAGCGTCTTCAAGACAGGGTGGATGTCCCACGTGTACATCTGACACGGTATTTTGGTTACTTTTCTTGCCACTGTGACAGAATACCTGATAGAAGCCAGATAGGGGACAATGGGTCTCTTCTGGCTCACAGTTCTGCGCCATCAAATCAGGGAAGGCCTGGAGGGATCCACAGTAGTGAGAGTGTGCCATGGAGGCCCCTCATAGCTCGGTAGATCAGGAAGCAGAGAAATTGGGCCTGAGCCATGAGTAGATATCTTCTTCAAGTTTGGCCCCATCTCTGGTTCTACGTCCTCCTGGAACACCACCACCAGCTGGAGACAAGATGCTCACAGGCCTGTTCACATCAGGACCGCAATACAAAGCAAAGAAACCCAAAGAGAAAAGAAAGAGGAAAGAGATGGCAACAGAACCTGGGGTTTCTCTCCATGTTTCTGGCTGCAAGCTTAACATGGGAACAGGCCATCTATTTTCTAAGCTAAAAATATAGAGACACAGAGAGCAACACTCCAAATAAAGATTTGGGTAGCACGCGGAAAGACAGAAGAGGAGCGAGGGAACGCAGCAGCAGGCCTGAGTTTGGCACAGTGCCCCCAACCAGAGTCACATGTGTAAGATCGTCCAAGCCACGGACATAGCCTCTCTCCTGCGGGCTGGCGCACACTGAGACGGTGAGGTACTTCCAGGGTCTGTGGAGGAAGCTTTAGCCTTTTATTAGCTTAAGTATTTTACCAGAGTCTACATTACATCCAAAGCTAGATGCTTTCAACAGTGAACTTGCAGGGGCTTTCCAAAAGCTTGAGGCTTGCCCGAGCTTCAGTCAAGAGAGGCAGGCTGTGTCAGTTAAAGCAGAGAACCAGAAAACAACCGTGCAGATTTGGAAGCTTCTATTGGGTGAGGTTTTTTTTCATGCCTTTCTGCTCTGCAGACATCCAGCAAGGCTGTGGAGATAGATCACGTCCAGCCCATAGGAGGACAGGCTCTTGCTGAATTAGCTTATCTTGAAAGAGCTTCAAGGTCTGATGGGGGGCGGGGTGAGGGGACCCCCACTGGGTTGAATTTAACTTGAGCACAAATTTAACTTGGCCAAACCCTAAGATGCTTGGCCTTCTCTCTGAGCCTACATCCCTCTCCATCTATAAAGTAGGGGGGTGGGGACCCATCTAAACTAACACTGGGGCACTTTGTATTTGAAACATCATTCTGTGGGATGGAAATCCCAATGCTATGTGGGGGGAAAAAAAGACTGCGGGAACAGCCTTTGGTTTGAATCCCAGCTCTGCCACTCACTAAATGCATGGCTTTTGTTAATTCACTATTCAGTTCTGGCCATTGGTTCATTGTCAATAAAAAGAGAGCTCATAAGAACCAGTTTGGGGAGTTGTAGAAGGATTCCAGAAGTTGATGTGGGCAAAACAAACTGGCACCAAAGGATTGCTTAATGAATACAAAAGAGGAGATGGGGGATGGTTCAGTCTGTAGGGCGCTTGCCTCATGCTTATGAGGACCCTGAGTTTGACCCTCAAAACTCACATTTAAAATGCGAGGTGTGGAGGAGGTATGCTTCTAATCCTTGTGCTAGGAAAATGGGGAGAGGCAAATCCTTGGGGTTTAAAGGCCAGCCAGCCCAGCTGAAATGCATCTTTTCGGGCTGGTAAGAAAGCCCTACTCAACAAACAAGGTGGATAGAGCCTGAGGGATGGCAGACATGGTTGCCTTCTGGCCTCTGTGTGCTCTTGTACACACACAAACAAAAACAAGTCAACAAACACTTAATGATGTACTCCATGTTGTGTGCTGCATTAGCTTTGGGAGGTGCCCTGGGGGGTGGGGTGGGGTGGGAAGGGGAGCCTCTGACCTCTCAGAGCATGTAGTTAAAGCCTTAGAGTCTCATTCACGAATGCATCATTGTCAGATGAGCGAAGAGCCAAGGAGGACAGCAATAGGATGCTTGTATAACAGACATGACAAAGGCTAATGCTTGCTCTCTCACTTCTTCTTGCCTCCAAAGACACCATTCTCCAACTGTTTCTTGTACAGCATTTCTCCTAGCTCATTAGTGATATTTCAGCACTCCCAAACCATGCTTCTACCAAGCTGAGTTTCCAGTAACAAAGGCCTTGGGAAGCTTCGCTTTTATGTCAGTGGTAAATTTTATTTTTAAAGATTTATTTATTTATTTATTTATTTATTTATTTATTTATTTATTATGTATACAGTGTTCTGTCTGCATGTAAAGACTGCACACCAGAAGAGGATACCAGATCTCATTATAGATGGTTGTGAGCCATCATGTGGTTGCTGGGAATTGAACTCATGGCCTTTGAAAGATCTTGCATAGGCTAACTCAAGACTCCTGGAAGCGTGAAGCCAGCCTTCTAACGGATCCTGCCAAGCTCCTGATTGCTCATCCCTGCTGAAAGTGGACTTGATGAATCAACACATCCTGCTGTAGTTGGACGTCACCGCCCCCCCCCCCGCCCCGCCACCCAAAGCCAACTACAAAGAATGAAGGCTTTCTGCCCAATCTACACCCACCTGGCGCCAGGTAGATGCGGGGGCTCCAGAAGAGCATGCCAGCTGGTGTCAGACATGTCAAAGAGCCAAAGAATGGGAAAGAGATTTCACCCCGATCTCATGAGATGTTAGCTTTGTTAGGCAGGTAATGTTTGGCAGCGGCATGAAACGTGGACAGGCCTCCTCTCATGTCTTGTTCGCTGTTTTCTCCTTCTCAGGTGAGAATTGTCTGGGTCAATGCTGGCCACAGCACCCAGTCTTCATTTAGATCACGTGGTAAAAAAAAAAATGTCCCACAGCTTTGAAATTCAGCCCAAACAGTCTCTGTTTAGATTGTATCACGTGTCTGGATTACTGCAATAATCTACCAAGAGTCTTTCTTGCTTTTAGTGTTGTGCACATAGTCCTTTTAACACAAGCACGTCATTCCTTCTGCATTTAAAATATCCGCTGAGATGACGGTCTCCTGTGTAGCATCTAGAGGTGCCTCTCGTTTCCAGGACCGACCCCCAAACCTCCAGCATGCATTTGTGGGGTGTACCACGAGTTGCCCACTCACAACCTTCCCCTCTCCTCCACCTCCTCCTCCATTATCCTGGGGCTACAGGGATTAGCGATGGTTGTTATGAGCCATTCCTTGCGCTATGGGTGAGCACGTGACTTGGTTCTGTTCAGTGAAATACAATAGGAAGTGAACTGGCATTTTAAAGGAGTGACGTCATCATAAGAGAAAGTGGGTAAGCCAGCCCTGCCCTGATGACACGGGAGCAGGAGAGCGGGCTCTTCCCTGAGGACACGGGAGCAGAGGCCAGACCTACAGATTCAAAGAGTGATAATCTCCTTGACACACGGCAACAACAGGATGTCGACAGCAGTCCCAGTGAGGATCCGGTAACGATAGTGTAGGCCTCAAACCAGACCCATGGCTCGTAGCAATGAACATCTGAAAGTAAACATAAATAAACAAAAAGCTATACTGTGTGATACACTACAGCTTCTGTGACAAGATTTTTTGTTTGTCTGTTTGTTCTATTTTACTGGAGGGAGGAGAGGGATTTTGGTGCATGACGTGTAAATCATAGACATTCAATAAAAGTGTTAAAAAGAGAGAGAGAGAGAGAGAGAGAGACAGAGAGAGAGAGAGAGTAAAAGGAGACCTGTTAGCTAGGTGACTGTGAGGAGAGGAGAGAGAACCTAAGGGACTCACCCCAGTTTGTCTGTCACTTCCCCACAGTTAGCATGAAAACCCCTACGTTGTGGGGGACCCATTGTACTAATACAACTGGAAAGCCTGCATGTCCTGGCAGACTGCTACAGCTTGAATCTGAATGTCTCCCAAGGCCTATGTGTTAACGGCTTGTTCCTCAGCTTGGGACTATTGGAGTTGGAAAGCTTCAAAATACAGGGCCTAGTAGGAAGTTTTGAGTTACTGGGTGATGGCGTGCCCTTAAAAAGAATTGTGGGGTGTTAATCTTTCTTTTTTCCTTTGTATTTCCCAACATTTCGTATGATAAATTTTAAAAAGAGAATCAAGGGCTTGGAGGATGGCTCAATGATAAAGTGCTTATCTTATAAGTATGGGGACACAAGTTGCAAGTCCCCAGTGTTAACATGTAATAGCCCTGGCTAGCCTGCCTCTAGGTTGCTTAGCACTCAGGAAGGAAGAAGCAGGCGGGTCGCTGTGAGTTCAAGGCCAGCCTGGTCTACAAGGCAGGCCCCAGAGAGCCAAGGCTACACAGAGAAACCCTGTCTCAAAAAAAAAAAAAAAAAAAAAAAAAAGAAAGAAAGAAAGAAAGAAAGAAAAGAAAAAGAAAAAGAAAAAGAAAGAAAGCTAGATTACTTTTATTTCTTAAAAGTTGATTAAAGAGAAACATCATCTTCTGAGAGGTCCCAGGCAGCAGATGACGGCAACAGATGCTGAGACCCACAACGAGACAATAGGTCAAGCTCAGGGAGTTTTGTGAAAGAGTTGGGGGAAGGATTGAGGGAGCCGGAGGGACCAAGAACACCACAAAAAGACCTACAGAGTAAACTAACTTGGACCCATAGGGGCCTCACAGAGACTGAACCACCAACCAAAGAGCATACATGGGCTGGACCCAGGCCCCCTACACATATATAGCAGATGTGTAGCTTGGTCATTATGTGGGTCCCCTAACCATGGGAGTGGGGGCTGTCTCTGACTCTGTTGCCTGCCTCTGCATCCCTTTCCCTTAGTTGGGATGCCGTGTCTAGCAACACTGGGAGAGCCTTGATGTACCAGGGTGGGTTGGTTCCTGTGGGGGCCTCCATGGAGAAAAGGAGGGAACAGGGCACAAGATGAGACTGGGAGGAGAGACGGGAGGGGGCTGTGATCAGGCTGTAACGTGATCAAATAAATAAAGTGAAAAAAAAAGATAAATATAAACCTTTGCTAAGAAATAAGTAAATAAACAAATTCTCAAGAAATTAGAAGAGATTCAAAAGATGTATTAAAAAATACCCCTCCTTCCTCTGAATAATACTAAAATTAAACCTCTAATTTTAGTCTCCAACAATATTCAGAGGACAGCTTTCTTTAAAGTGTAACTTCCGGAGTACAGTCACTTCAGCTATGGTGTCCAGCAAGCCCCTGGACCTCACTTTGAACCACACTGCAGTGCTAGCTATCAGTGTGGGGAACCACAGATGTCCTTGAAGGGCACTACACCCCTGGCTCACCTCCAGCCTTCACGACCTTAACCCAGGCCCATATCATTCATGGATTTTACCTGCGTGTGTGTGTGTGTGTGTGTGTGTGTGTGTGTGTGTGTGTGTGTGTGTGTGTGTGTGTGTGTGTGTGTGTGTGTTTTGAGCTGTCTTACAGAGAGATAGATTTTGGCTTCCTTCAGGGAAAAAAAAGTCAACAAATTGAATTTTTTTGTTTTTGTTTTTGTTTTTTGCGACAGGCTTTCTTTGTGTAGTTTTGGCTGGGCTGGACTCACTTTGTAGACCAGGCTGGCCTCGAACTCACAGTGATCCGCCTGCCTCTGCCTCCCAAGTGGTGGGATTAAAGGCGTGTGTCACCGCCCGGCAACAAATTGAAACTTTAAGATAGTGGAGTAGCTTTAAAAAAAGAGGTAGTGAGTGTCTCCAATGCCTCTGGTGAGGAGCCTACCTCGTGGCCAAGGACAGGAGTAAACCACATTCTTTAAGACTCCACCCTTGCTCTCTAGCCCACACCACGTTGTCCACAGCAGGGAATAAGCACAGAGCACACTTGTTGGAGGAAGACCATGCAGGGAAAGGCTGAAATAAAACAACTGGAACATGATCTCAAGGTCAGGTCCAAAGCAATCTGGCATCTTTCGCCAAAGCAGGCAGAAAAATTGTAGTGCACACCAGACTTGCCAAACAACCCGCACCTAGTCCAGGAAAAATCATTCCTTTCATTTGCTCAGCACCGCGTGGTTTAAAGTGGACTTTCTCATTAGCCTGCTCCTACTTCGTGACTCTGAGACAGGAAAGGCGGATGGTTATCAGAGACCTGGCTTTTGGCGGTTGGCATCCATTGTCAACTTGCAAGGGTCTAGAACTACTGACGAGACATGCCTCTAGGCATGCTGGTAAAGACGTTTGCTAGATTCAATTAATTGAGGTGGAGATGCCAACCCTAGACATGGACAGCACCATTCCAGGGCCTGGGATCCTGGAGTGGATGGAATGGCGAAAGCAAACTGAGCACGGACCTTCAGCTGTCCAGCACGTGGTTGTGGGTACTGGATACTGTTGGGTTTCAGAGCCGAGACAAGAGCTAAGGTGCCTATTTAACATATCATAGTGGTCCTGGCCTCTAGGCTCTCCCAGCATCCCTCAGTTCCTACCTGTTACAGGGTAAGGTTGGCACGTCCCACCTTTGAACTTTTCTACCCAAAGGCTGCTCTTCCCTATATAATCCACACATTTTGCGCTCTCTCTCTCTCTCTCTCTCTCTCTCTCTCTCTCTCTCTCTCTCTCTCTCTCTCTCTCTCTCTCTCTCCCTCTCCCTCTCTCTCTCCTTCCTACAAACCCCCTCTGTCTCCCTGTCTGAGTGATGATTTCCCTGACCCCCAACTCCTTGAGACTGGTGAACCCACCTGAGAGCTGTTCCCAAATAAACCTGACCTCTCTTTTCTTTGGTCTCAATTCATCTTGAATTGGCTTATGTCATTGGTGGGGGTAAAACCCATTAGATACCACATGGCCACCTCCTGCTTCTGCCTCCATGGCTTTCCTGCAGCGGTGGACTGCACCTTGGGACTGGACACTTTCCGTCAAACTGCTTTTGTTGTTGAAGCAACCAGCGAAGTAACTATCACAGTGGGTCAAAGGAGGAAACAGAGTGCAGAGACGTTAAGCCACCTGCACTCATTCTACAAGCAATAGGCAGGACCTTCAGAGCTAGGTCACTATGCTTCCTGGGTTGTACCTTTAGAACTATAGCCAGACATCAAATCACAGCTGTGAAGAGGAAGAGCCTCCTCCAGGGGGGTATTGGCCACATTGACCTTCTAATGCCTTCCTGTTAGGGGTGGGGGTTGGTCAGTCGTCTGCCCACAGCAGGAAGTGTTGTTGCCCAACAGTCCTCCCATTTGCCCCTCTCAGCTCTTTCTGCCACAAAAGCCCTATTCTTCAGATCTAGAGCTTAGACAGGTGGTCGCCATCTTCCTCGGAGTGGCCCTCCACAGACCCGAAAGCTTGTTATTAAACCGACTCCCCATCTTTTTCATCTCCAGACAAAGTAATTGGCTTAACCTTTCCCCCAAATGACAACTACCCTCTTGAGTATCAAATTCCCTTTTAATGTAAATGGAGAATTCCAGAGCTGCCACTTTAGCCAATCCCTCCTTCCCCCCACCCGCTCACCCCTTCTTTAAAAGCTCTTTCCAAAAACAGCAGCTCTGTTTTTTTTTTTTTTAAAGCAAGTCAGCTCTTCAAGGAGCCCATTAGCTATCTGGGAAGATCAGCAAGTAATAAGGCAGACCTTTGACCCCCAGACCTGAGCGTGGGCTTTGTAGGGAAGAGAAGAGCCAGGTTGAAAGGTGGTTTCTCTGTAGCTTCACTTCTCAACCCCTAGGTACCAGCCTAGGCTGCTCCCTTAGAAGGAGGGAAGGCAGTGTCACCCCAGGGATCTCTTGAGAGCCTGGTCCTTTCTCTAACACCATCCCCTGTCATATTCTGAAGTCCATTGATGGCAATACCTTCATAAACTCATACTTACTTAACTAAGGATTTTTGGAACACAGGGTGTTATAATATATAAATATAGAGGACATGGAACAGTTGTGGTGTGAAGAGATTTATTGTATGAAGGTGGGGGGTGATGGGGGATGGAAGGGGGTGGGAGAGCATAGATGGAGGGAGAGAGAGAAAGAGACAGAGAGGCAATGGGAGAACAACTGGGGGAGACCCCGGAGAGAGAAAGAGAGTAGGAAAAGAAACAGAGGAAGAGGGGTGCCCAGACACAGAGATGGGAAGAGAAACAGAGGCGCAGAGAGAGAGAGAGAGAGAGAGAGAGAGAGAGAGAGAGAGAGAGAAGAGAGAAGAGAGAGAGAGAGAGAATTGACAAGCAGTTCCTTTATATGTGAAGTGACTCTGATGCACACCAAGGGGTGGCAGGTGATGACATCAGGCTGCTAGGCAATCTAGGAGTGGACTAGTGCATCAGCTTGTGAGCTAACACAGGGGCCTTGTATCTTCTCTACAGAAAAGTCACGTGAAGAACTTCAGCTGTTGCGACTCAAACTGTCCTCCCAGTGGGCAGGTGGTGAGCATGTCTTCCTAATGGCGCTGGAGAGATGGCTCAGGGAGCGAGAGCATTTGCTGAGCAACCATGAGGCTGTATGTTCAAAACCTCAGCATTCATGTAGAAAGTTGGGCATGGACAGGACCCCAAGGCCCTGGTAGCCCCAGCGTTATGGATGGTAGAGATAGGAGAATTGCTGGGGCTTGCTCAATGCCAGGCTAGCCCCAGGTTCAGCAAGAGACCCTGTCTCAGGGGAATGAGATGGTGGGTGATAGGAGAGGACATCGTGTGGCTTCCTCTGGTCTTCATGCATAGACATGTGTGTTAGGATTCTGCCTTAGTCTGCCTACCTGTGATGTCATTGCCTACCTGTGATGTCATTGCCTACCT
>OU015756.1:50593953-50607220 GCA_907169655.1 Acomys percivali | reverse complement strand
CCTGCCCTTGTGTCCAAGTCTTCTGAGACCTGAGACTGTTAAGATCTGGGAATCTCTCAGCTTAGGATCATGGGAAAAGGTGGCAGTCTTGAGAAGCTGTCTGGAAGACTTGGTCACAACAAGTGCAGGAAGTGGGAGAGAGCAGCGTGGGCAGTGGGAGAGCAGATGGAATGGTCCTCTGAGTTTCATATCTGAGTCATGTGGCACCCATGTTATATTTAAAGAATAACACAGTAGGTATAAGGTGATAAGATATTAGAAGGTACCAAGCAGCAGATATTATGTTATAGAAGAGTTTATTAAATGAACATCGCGGGGGGGGGGGGGGGGGAAAAGAAGGGAGGGGTACCCCAGGGAGAGAGAAGAAGAGGGAAAGGGGGGGAGAGAGGGAGAGAGAGAGAAAGTAAGAGGGGAGGGGGAAGTGGGGGGGGAGAAAGACAGAGCAAGAGAGAGGAAGGGGGTAGAGAGAGAGAGACCATGAGGAAGGAGGGTCTATCCTTATACATGGCCCTGGGCAGGGTCACGCCCCCATGGCAGGTAAGCAATGACATCACTAGTAGGCAGACTCAAGCAGAATGCTAACACAGTTCCTATCCTAAAGGGGTACTTCATGACTGGGGGGGGGGGGGGGACAAACAGCTCTCTGTAGATTTGATCAACAGCAAGCCAGAGTTCAAGTAAACTATGACACAAACACACGGTAGTATAGTGTGCAGCTATTAGAAACCATGAAGGCTCTAAATAAATTAAGAAAAACACGTACCCTGAATAGTAAGTGAAAAATTAATGTCACCACATTGTCTATATAATGTAGTTTCAGTTATGTACAATAATGAAACTTGAAGCAACAGCACCAAAATGAATGTAGAAGTTTATTTGCTTTGCATAATGTAAGCATAAACTACTTTATAATTTGCTCTGTTCAAAGTTCCTTAAGAACGAAGTCTGGGCTGGAGAGATGGCTCAGAGGTTAAGAGCACTGTTTGTTGTTTCAAAGGTCCTGAGTTCAATTCCCAGCAACCACATGGTGACTCATAACCATCTATAATGAGATCTCGTGCCCTCTTCTGGTGTGTGGGCATATACAGGCAGAATACTGTATCAAAAATAAATCTTTAAAAAAAAAAAAAAGAAGTCTGCTTCAAAATTCTTTTCTCTTTGAAACTACTGAGGGTAGGTAGACTTCTGGTTGGCACTTGTTTCTGCTCTAGGAAGAGTGACTGTGCAGCCAGGAAAAATCAGGAAAGCAAGTACTAGGCAGATGCCTCCCAGACGGTGCTGGCTCCTTGGCGTGCAAGGCACCCGCATTACCATTGTCTTCCTCCAAACTGACCTCACATTTGCCCTTAGCTTTGGTGCCCAATGTGGGGATTCTTCTGAAGAGGAGTTTTTTGTTTTTATTTTTATCTTTAGATTTATTTATTTATTTATTACGTATACAGCGTCCTGGCTGCATGTACACTTGCAGGCCAGAAGAGGGCACGAGATCACACTATAAATGGTTGTGAGGCACCATCCATAGTTGCTGGGAATTGAACTTAGGACCTCTGGAAGAGCAGTCAGTGCCCTTAACCCCTGAGCCATCTCTCCAGCCTATCGAAGTGGAGTTTCTGAGGGATTGTTCTAGGGGGGTGGTAATGAAGCTGAAGGGGTAAAGATGGGAAGGAACTAAGGGAGAACTTGGTCTTGGCTGGAGAGTGAGTCAGCTTGGTCCCCAGAGAGCTCAGAAGCAGCACCTACAGATGTCCTGTAGCTCTGGCAGCTTTCTGTGGTCTTGCTGGTGTCTGTTCCTTAAAGAAGGGGACCTGATGTGCTGGCAGCTTCACACTAGTGGAAGGGCTGGTTAAGGAAAGATTGAGGGACATCAGCCTCAGACCTCGAGTCCAGAGCCTTTCTCTCATCTCTCCTGTTGCCTACACATAACAGACTTGCTCTTTTTGGACTGAGACTACATTCTGGGCTGGACTTGCTCTGTTGACTCTGCAGCACCTCTGCCAATTCCCTACAACCCCAAATCAACTTACCAGGAGCCAGGCATGGACCACACACCTGTGCAGTGTGGCACACTTACACAGGGGGAGGTGTGGACACTGATGACCACAGGCAGACCTTGGCTGGAAGGATATGGGCCTTGAGCCTGCTGGGGAGCCTCACTCATTCCTGGGCCAGGGGAGGGGCTTCTGAAGGCTGTCCTCTTGGAGCCTATAACTGTCCCACCAGGAGCATAATGGTCATCCCAAAGGCTAACCGGAGAAAAGAGAAGGATACCATTTCCAAAGGTTTGCAAATAGTAAGGACAACATGGTGAAGGAGAAGAACTTTCTAGTTATCTATGTTGTCTATTTAGCTATCTCTGTCAACAAGAATATATTCTGAGGACATAAGAGAGAAGGCAGAAAAATGTGTCCTGGTCATTGTATCATGAATGAAGGGGAGTCATGGGTTGATGTGTTCAGAGTGCAAGAGACTGGGATGCCTTGGGAATGAAGTGTGCTAGAAGCAAGCAGGAAATACTGTTGATGTATTTTCCGTAGAGTTCAGAGTTTATCTTGAAGTTAAACAATTCTGTGGAAAAGGTCACTGATTCATGTAATGACCAAGTTTTCTTCTCCCCCATCTCTTTGGTTTTTTGAGACAGGGTTTCTCTGTGTGGCAGCCCTGGCTCTCCTAGACTTGCTTTGTAGACTGGCCTTGAACTCTTAGAAATCCCCCTGCCTCTGCCTCCCTGAGTGCTGAGATTAAAGGTGCGCGCCACCATGCCTGGCTGATGAACTAATTTTCAATCAGAGCATTTTGAGCTGAAATGTAACCTTATGTTCACATTAGGGTACCTAGGGTATCTCAATATCTAATGCCATATACATGTCCTTTGGCTCAGCATTCTTAGGTTCTTCTCTGTATGGCTCTGTTACATGTCCCCCTACCTGTGGGGTCGGGGAGCTGTGGGACATAAGAGTGTGATGAAGGCATGTCCAAACCCTGGAAATCTCTTGGCGTTCATGACTTGGAGAATGTAGCCCTGAGGCCCTACCTTTGGCCCCCTCTTCCGGAGGAAGTCATGTAGCCTGGCAGCCAGGTTAAATTTCCTTTCTCCTTATAAGGTCACATAGAGCAGCACCTAGAATTCCTCCTTATGCAAATGAGGGATCCCCAACACCTTGGCTCCAGCCAATGATGTGCACTCACCCTGAAAACCCATACCCACCCTGCAAAGGTTCAAGTAGCCTTTGTTCCCCTCATTAAATGAGCTGTCTCACTGAAGCTGTCGCCCATGTTTATTCTCTTCAACCACCTGAGGTCTCTTTCAACCCCAGCCATTTTCCTCCTCCCTCCCCCCTAACCTCCCCAGGACTCACCAGTTGTGATTTGAAGTGATTGCACCATGAGGAAGCGAAGCCTGAACAACCCCTACCCAGGAAGGTCCCCTTGTGTGCCTCAAAAATGTCTTTCATCCTGAAGAACATTATTAAAAAGTAGTATTCCAACACATATCAAACCCTTTCCTCTATTCTCCAACCATGACAGCATGGCTTATTTCATATTGCAACAGTTGATCATGTTAGGAAAACATCTCTCCCGTTCAGTTGGAAGCTACAAGTATCTATCTACCCACCTATCTGTCATCTATCTATCTATCTATCTATCTATCTATCTATCTATCTATCTATCCACCACCCACCCACCTACCCACCCATCCATCGATTCCTCACTTGAACACATGTGTACATCTTTGTATAGAGGCTGCACTTGCCTGTACAGAAGCATATGCAGAAACCAGAGATTAATCTTGGGTGACTTCTTTTGTGACTTCCTGTCTTATTTTTTGAGACAGGATCTCTTACTGAACTTGGAACTCACTGTTTTGGCTTGTTTGGGGACCTCAACTCATGTCCTCCTGCTTGCACAAGCACTTTACACCCATGGAGCCATCATATCAGCCCCAGAGCTGTCATATTTACCTTCTAATTCCCACCAATTGCTTGTATATGTTGTATGATCAGATGGATGGATTGATGGATGAAACAGTTTTTAAGTTCCTCTATCTGGAAATCCTTCAGTGTCTGTTGTATACCCCGCTATGCACATACCTAATGTCTACTCCTGCTGCTGCCTATTTCCTTCTGTTCCAATAGGCTATATTGAGTGATGTTTTCAGTCCTGAACTCTAAACTGTAGCTGTTGCTTGCCCTGGTGAGCACAGGGAGAGAGCTACTCCCAGGGCCTTTGCTGAGGTATCGGATATTGGTCATGCTTCCATATGAACAATAACTGTGCACTTCCTAAGAAGATTAATGGCAGTCACCACGTTTGCTGGCTCCACCACTCACTGACTAGCATCATGCCAGGTGTTTCTCGTGCCCTGAAGACAGAGCACTACCTTCTTTTCCAGATAAAGGAACTGGAGCACTGGTGGACTTGGTATCTTGCTCAAGATCAAATGACTACTTGAGAAATGGGTATGAATTGGGGAGCAGCTAAGTTCTGTGCTAATGCGAAGCATGGAAGAAGTGTTGGGTCCAAGCAGGCTCAATAGGCTGTGGCATCTGGAAGGCTACCAGCTCTGGCATTCAGCAGTACCAAGTTAATGTCTCTGAACTCATCTCAGTTGTCAATAGAGAAAGTGATCCATACTCTATAGGTTACTAAGGGCACTAAATGGGATTCAGTAGAGGAAACAAAGCACAAAGTACACAGGGTGGGTATTTGATAACTGTTAATTTCACTTCATCTCCTTTAATTTGAATATTAAACAATTTTCAGAGAACCACGAATTAGAAATTTGATCCTCAGGAAATCACTGTTGGGAGGTGGTGGGACTTGAGTTGGGAGAAGCATAATGGGAGATCTTTAGGTCATGGGAGCCATGCCTTCAAAATACATTATGGAGCTTTGGACCCTTCCTCTTCCACTCTTCTTGCTTCCTGTAAATAAGATGAATGGACTTGTTGTAATAAAGGCTCCCACCATGATGTGCTTAAAACACAGAGGTAGTAGGCCAGGGACTGAAATCTCCCAAACTGTGAGCCAAAGCAAACCTGTTCTTCTTTATAACTTGTCTCAGGTATTTTACTATCATGCTAGAAACTTAGCATCTCTCCTTACTTAATTTCTTAGATAATTCCGTCTTTCATTTGTTTTATTTAGTAGAGTCTATGTCCCTAAGTTAAAAATCTCATCAGGGAAGGGCTATGTCTGTTATTGATTTTGTTCATTCATTTATTCATTCACTCATTCATTCATTCATTCATTCATCACATACAGTTGTCCCACAGCTGATATTGTGGAATTGAGTATTTGGTGGCAATAATGAATAGTAAATGCATATTTAACTTTTTAAATGTCCTCTGAAGGCATATCAGAACAGTGTTGTCTGGAAAATCCTCTCAGCATATAATACTGTGAAACTCTGGATCTGCTCACAAAGCAGTTCAAAGGACTCATACCCAGGAGGGTTCTGCATTCCTCCCATTGGTTATCGAATACACAACCCCAACCTCTACCTTTGACCTCCATCCCCCTTGCCTTTGACACACATTTTTTTGAAGAGTAAATAACTCAATCCATTTCATCTAGCAACATGGATAGACTTAGAACAGCAACTAATCCATGTTCACTTATGAACGTATTTTTAATAAAAACAAGAAAAATCAGGATGCAGTGCATTTAGAATATTCCTCCCTCTGCCCTGTAGAGTGCTCACAGCCAATACCTTGATAGTACACCTCCTTCTAGAATTATATAGCATGTGTAAAGGGGTGTAGCAGGTGCCCGAATCAGGACTGTTGTACGCCCTGTCATTTTAATGTCCATTTTAGAGTCCATCAATTTCCTTTTGTGAATCAAGCAATAGGAGAAAAAAAAAAGTGCATGCAATTGAAGCCAAGGATAGCTGTTCGTGGGACTCGAGTTCTTTCCTGAAGCTGGTGTTAGCAAGTTTAATTATCACAGGCCTTGCGTAGGAGAGGAAGGCATGTGTGCCCTGTAAGCCCACTGCAGCCACTGTTCCTATACCCTAGCATCCTCCCACTAGTTAATTCCTCTCACTCCCACGTTCAGCTCTTTCTTCTCTTTGGATGGCTTTGAGCTACAAGCTTAGCAGCGTCACCTCAAGAGAAGTCAGTTTGGGAGATCTTTGCTGAGCAAGCACATCCGCCCACAGGCCCTGGGCTGACACAGACTACAGATGTCCGGGGCTGTGGTGGACATCTCACTATAAGAAAGGAGGGACCATGCCAGGGACATTGTGTTCCGTCTGTAATCAAATCCCACTACATGGTGGATTCTTTAATTCAAAAGATTGAATAGGATGATGCTTTAAAAAGAACTACAGCTGGTTAAATTTAAGGGCTGACGAAACTCCAGGCTAATAATATCTCCTGGCCCCGAGCCGGCCACAGCCTTCTGCTGTGGAGCTGGCTGAGGTTTCAATCACTTTCGAGCTGCATCTCGGTGTGACCCGCAGTAAGATGCTTTGTGTTGGCCCTGACGATGCCAAATCACTTAAAGGAATGAGTGCTTCTGGTGGCACTCCGTGGCTGTACAAAGAGCCTATGCTTGCTGAAGCATTTCAGAGTTACTGTGTATGAGAGCTTGCTCTATCTGTGAGCGGTTTGGTCTCAGTCGTGAACCTGGAAGTTTTTCCTTGCGATTCTACCACATCCATTGATTGACTTTTTGTTTATAAGATATTTGCGAGTGGGATATCTATCTTTCTTCTGATTGTTTATCAGTCCTACCTCTGGATATTCTCAGGACACTCAGTGGTCCTTTCCTTACTTTGCTATGAAACATAGCTATGCCCAGCCCCAAACACTGCTTAGTTTTATTCACAAAACATGCCAGCAAATACTTCACAAAGGCCCTTCCTGAGCAGAACACTCTGTCAAGTATCTTGTGTGGGAGAGGATGCCGGGAAATTCTAGGCTCCGTGGACTAAACCACTAACCACATAAAGCACTTCCCTAATTCCTTCGGACTGGATTCTCTGCCCCTCCTGTGAGTGTACCTGGATCGCCTCTGGGCCTCACACTTAGAAACACCAAGCTACCAGCATCCCTGTGGTTTCATCATCACCAAGAGGCCCGAATGGGACTGATAGAAATAGGGCCAAAATCAGACAGTAAACAAGAAACGATGGAGCCAGAGTGGAATGCAGGTAAATCAGGGGAGAGCAGGGGTGATGAATGATTATGAAGTGTGTGTGTGTGTGTGTGTGTGTGTGTGTGTGTGTGTGCGTGCACATGCTCAAGCGTGCAGAGATGAAAAGTAGGAAAAGCTGAAATACCTGGAGGAGGTACAATGCGATTTAATATTCTATGATTCTGTCACTTAGGCCCCTGCCCCAGGGCTGATACTCAGCTTCAGAGCTCATACACCTAGAGCCTACACTAAAGATACTTGGGTTCAAATCCAGGCTCCTGCACCCCTTCTACTTAGTGACCGTCTCCCTTATCTTGTGTCAATTCCGTAACAGCTCTTTATAGCTTGCTGTGACAAGTAAGCAACGTATGCAATGTCGGGTCTCAGTATTTCCGGGCTCATGTGATTCTGTAACCAGTCTTACTATGTAATTGCTGTTGTTAGTGATATTTGCAAACGATAAAATAAGACTAGTGTTAGGAATTTCAAGGCAGGAAGGCATCAGTCACAGAAGGGCCTAGAGGTTGCCTGGGACAGGATTGAAAGCACAGCGAAATGAAAACCAACAGCACCTTGGGGGTCCCCTCCCCCCTCCCCCCAATCTCCCTCCCCTGTCTCTTGGTCTACCTCTCATTTTCCTGATACCTTGACAGCCCGAATAGTGGGAGGGTTAAGGAGACAGGGGCGGGGATAAAAGGGAGGCCCAGCTGCAGAGCAGCCATATTTCTGCTAACGCCAGGAAAGCTTCACACTCAGGTTGTCATAAAAATCCGCTGGGCCTGCTGAAGGAGCCTTTTCCTGAGGCTGGTGGAGTTCTCCAGATCATAGAGTGTTCGGGAAAGCCAAAATTAGAAACTGGCCAATCCTTCGTGCCTATGGCAGGGCCGGCAGCGGGGCCTCCCGCTCATCCAATCTCCCTCTTCCGCGCAGGGAGCCGTGGGGAGTAAAATCCAATCTGATTGCTGCGCTTGAGAGTTTGCTTGGCGGCAATAAAACTGCACTCCAAGTGTCCACATATTTGATCGATTTGCTTTTATCCTTTAATCGAATAAGACTGGGCCCTGCAATCAGAAAGGAAAACATTTTGCTAAGCGTTTCATTTCTCCGGTGATTCATCCAACAGCAGGCTCGCACTTGACAGGATGGAGAAAAGGTATTTAATGCAGAAATAATTTTTTATGACCACATCACAAGAGGCTGGAATGACTTTTAAGGTACATCATATTTTAGTCACAAACACACATAAAGTATGCTCAAAGGCCTTGCAGAATGCTCGAACTGGAATGTAAGGATTATGCGCTGTTATCAGGAACGAGAAGCCTTGCTTTGTTCTTTTCTGGGCCATGACCTCTTCTGTTCTTGCTTAGTCTGGCAGACTAAGAAGAAGAAGATGAGTTTGGTTTTTTTTTTCCAGAAAGTAACAAAGTGCCCATGGGAAACACAGCCTTGGGATGGCAGATGTTCGGGGGTGCTTAGTCTGGCAGCCTCTGCAGCTCCGGAGCTGGGAGATGAGGTTCCACCAGAGGGGGTCCAGACTCCTAGGAAGTTGATATCATCTCAAGACACAAGGACATTCCAGGGACCAAATACACAGTCACTGCCTCCTTTTGGCCGGCTGCAAGTTCTGCACTCAGTGTCCTCTGTGAAGGGACAGAAACTGATGCTCTGGTGTGTGTGTGTGTGTGTGTGTGTGTGTGTGTGTGTGTGTGTGTGTGTGTGTGTGTGTATGTCCCTCCAACCCCATTAGGGTTCCTGTCATTTTCTTCACAGATGCTGGGTAATCTAGAGATACAGGAAGTGAGAGACATGGGAAGGGGGAGGAGAGATGACTAAGGGAAGAGCAGAGTCAGTTAAGAGTCTTTAAGGAGGCGGGGGCTGTGGTGGGAGAACAGAGCTTCGGAGAAGGACATGGATGAGCATCCTAACTTCTGCCATAGCTCCACGGTATGATGTGGGCTCAGGTACCTAGCCTCAGTTTCCCAATGGTAAAACAGAAGAAGAACGGATAGCTGATGCACTGGATTACCATGACAACTAAGGAGAGGTAAAAGTTAAAGCTAGAATTGCCAGACGAAACCGGATGTTAGGAAGCACGCAAGAGGAATCAGCAGTTTGAGGTCATCCTCAGTTATATAGTGAGTTCAAGACCAGCCTGGGATACATGAGGCTGTCCCTAAAACAAAAACAAAAACAAAACAACAAGAACAGAAAGGATCTACCATATTATCTGCTGCTGAGTATGCACCCGAAGGAATCTAAGGCAACATGAAACACAGATATCTGCACACATGATTATCATGATAATCTTCATTTAGCCGGGGTCTGGGATCCATCTAAATAAACACCCACTGACAGATAAATAAATAAAGAAAGTACACTGGGGGCACACAATGGGATATTGGCAATCATAAAGAAGAACAAACACAAATAATTTGTGGGAAAAATAAATGGGTAGAAGTGAAGATCAGCATGTTAGACAAGTCAGACTCGGAAGACAGTTGTGCTGTGTTGGCTTCCATATACAGAATCTAGATTTTTTTTTTTTAACATAGTGAAGCAGAAAGAGGGGCTATCTGAGAGGAGGAAGATGACCGCCGGATTAGCAATGTCATCGGTTACCTGTATCTCTGATGACTTACTTGCTTGTCCTACTACTGTAGTGGGATGCTGATGTCTCCGACATCCTGGGGCAATCTTTGCATTGCTCCTTTAGCTCCAGTTTCTGACCCACATATTTTGGCAGCCCATCATCACAGCACAAGCATTCAAAAGTGCTGTGTCTTCTCGCGGGACCACCCAGCCTGGCACTCCCAGAGCCCCATGCATCTCGGAACTATTCCTCATCACCCTGAGCATGTTCTTACAGCTGCTTGGGGCTCTCTGCTGCACAGAGAGACACAGACCATCTTCCTCTTACTCCTATCGGTCTTCTCACTTCCAACCTACCAGGCTCTTTCCGTTTCAGGTGGGTTTTAAAAATAGTGACTACATAAAGAATTTGGTCTTACTTTATAACTTGCCTTGACAATATATGTTTGAAATATACTTTACATTTATTATTATATACTATATATGTAATATACGCAAATATATTTAAATAATGATACATTTAAAACGTATTCTTTGGGAACTCTACTCAAATATATGATGTATTTTGATAAGGTGTGTTTCCTACTCCCTTCAGCTTCCCTAGCTCCCTCACACACATGCCCCTCCCTAACTTCATCATTATCTTCTCTTCCTCCTCTTCTAACTCTTCTTCTTCTTTATAACCCACCAAGACCAATTAGCCTATATATGCATAGCTATAGGTCTGTCCACTGGCATATGGGCAGTCTACCATGGCCTTCACGAAGAAAAATGACTCTGTCTTTCCCATAAAGGCCTATGAGGCCCTCGATTAGCCATGCTGAAATTCTGATACGGAATTTTGGAAAGCAAATTGGTCTAGGATCTAAGATCTAGCTCCATGATCTGGCCAGCCTGAGTCCACATAGCTGGAACAGCCGGAATCACCTGCGAGCTGTCTCTCATCCTCCAATAGAAGGGCCAGGCTCCTTTCCATGCCTGAAACCCGCAGCTGTCCTAAAGGCGGGAACAGACGTGCGCAGAGCCTCTTGAGCGCTGTCTCAGATACTGTCCCACGTTCTGTGGATAGGTGCAGATCCCCACAAAGCTGGGCTAGACCTTAAGGGGTGGTGGGAAAACAGTTTCTGTCTTCCAACGAGAAGAGATAAGAAAACAAAACAAACAAAAACAAACCACCTGCCAAAAAGCAAAACAAAAGCAACAACAACAAAAACATTGCTTTTGCATGTATTATTTTGTGTTTTGTTAGTTCTTTCATGTTTTCCCCCCTTATCTCTGTTGTCTATTTCTGGATCTTTATCCAGACTATCGAACCCTTTGGTTCCCTTATATCGCATTTCTATTGTCTGTCTTTTTCTTTTAGACATGTAGCAAGTATTTTGCTTGTATTTTGTTTTGTTTTATGAGACCGGGTCTCTCTGTGTAGCCTTGGCTGTCCTGGACTCACTTTGTAGACCAGGCTGGCCTCAAACTCACAGCGATCCACCTGCCTCTGCCTCCCGAGTACTGGGATTAAAGGCGTGCGCCACCATTTTGGGAAAGGTATCCTGGCCTTTCACTTCTAACCCTTCAATTGATTCTGTTATCCTGTCATGATCGCCGAGGCATTTTCTTTCTTTTTCTGAAAGTTACTTTTCTGCAATAACTTCTGAGAGATGGGGTAACTTATCTACCTGGGGTTTAGTGTAGTGCTGTTCTGTCTATAAATTATTTTCTGCTCCTGGAAAATGATAATTATCCTTGAGGTTCATCTTTAGTTTTCTACTTATGGCCCTGGATCTTATGTAAAAAAAATCTTAAAGATGGGGCTGGGTGGGGGGAGATGGCTCAGTTGGTAAAGGGGCTGCCATGCAAACAGAAGGGCACTGCGCGCCCCCCCCACACCCTGTCATATTGTCCAATACCTACCCAAAGGTCAGGTGGATGGTTCGTATCTGTACCTTTAGTGCTTGTGTGGGAAGTGGCACAGGGAGAAAGAGTCCAGGAACTTACCAGCCTAGCCGAACTGGTGACATCCAGGGGCAGTGAGGGAGAGAGACCTCGTCTCAGAAACTAAGATGGAGAATCCTTGAGGAGGATCCTGGTGTCAACCTCTGTTGTCCAGATGCACAGGCACATGTGTGCATACATGCACATCTCTCCCTCCCTCTCCTTAAAGGTCTCAGGGATCGTAGTCTGTCCCAGTTTCGAGGGAGATTTTATAACACTCATTGCAGCCCTCTGTACGTGAGCAAGAACCCCCGTTGGAAGATTTATAGCAAGGTTACTTAGAACTAATGTGTCCAATTAATTGAAGCAACACCCCAAAGGGCAATAAATATAGATCTGTATTGCACATATTGATTCCTCCAAACTCATTTAGGCCCGTGGACCTCTACATATGCTATTTTATTTTTTATTTGAAACAAGATCCCACTATATAGCCTTGACTGGTCTGGAACTCATTATGTAGATGGGGCTAGCCTGGAGCTCACAGAGCTCCACCTGCCTCTGCTCCCTGAGTGCTGGGATTAAAGTTGTGTACCACCAGGTCTGGCTATTTTTTTCTTTCTATACTATTCCCCTCTTACCATCCATTTAATGCTAACTTCTGTTTCAAGTTTAAGCTGAAATGTCTTTTTTTTGTTAGAGGTATTTTCTATATCCCCAGGCTTGGTTTTGAGCCTTTGTGATAAACTGTTGTAATACTCTGCTGTTCTATCCTTAAATGTAACTCAACTTTAACTCTAATTATTGTTTCGTGTAAACATCAATCTAATGTTTTTCTTCTAATGAGGCCACAGTCTTGCTGAGAGCCAAGCCTTTGGTCGAGCGGTTCTCCACAGTATAGCAAGCATCTAACAGTGAGCCTGGCATGGAATACACACTTGATGACTAAGTTCAATAAACATGTAAACGATATAATCCCCTAGACATTCACATGCTTAAAAGTCTGATTTTATCTCAGGGTGCCAACTCTCCCATCTCTGAATCTCCCCCTTCCCAAGGCCTTCTGCAGGAGACAGAGCATCCCCCACGCAGAAAGTTCTGGTAGGTCAGAAAGCTAAGGACACTGTGTAGGCTGCACCATAAAGGAACCAGGCTTTGACCTGTGCCCGAGGCAAGGAAGCCTTTTAAATCCATGCAAGCCAAGGAAAGGGCCCACGGTGGCTGGCTGGAGACACAGCCTGTTTTTTTCCAGTCTTTCTGCCAGGGCTCTGGCAGGGTGCTGCCACACCAAATACCCAAGAGTCTCAGCAGAGCAGAAGACGGAATGCTCCCAGCTGACCACTTTCACCTTGATTGACTTCAACACAAATCTCCCTGAATGCTCAGAATATAACAACAAACTGAATGTAAAAATTTTAGAGTAATACCTTCAAGGCACAACCCGAGGCTCGTGAGTTTTTATCCAGCCATAAGGAACAAATTCATGTAGTTTCTCACATGAAGGGAATTAAGACAGATTCAGAAAGACAAATATGTCCAGTTTTCTCTCATTAATGGGTCCTAGATTACACACACACACACACACACACACACACACACACACACACAC
>OU015756.1:50577848-50590560 GCA_907169655.1 Acomys percivali | reverse complement strand
AAAAAAAGAAATGGACAAAAGGAAAAACATACCACAGGTGTAGATGGAGAGCAATGAGTGGGTTCTAGAACTCACAGCCTGGGCCTGGAGTACTTCATGTAAGAGAAGGCCCCTCAGCAGCACTGCTACTGAGAACAGAAAGGATTTGCAGAAATGTGTGTTGGTATTTATGGTGGAGACTTGTGGACCCTTTCCAAGAGGACTTTTTGCTGGGAAGACAGTGTGGTCTTAATGATGTTGGAATTCCCTACAAAAGTATGAGGGTTACTCTGAAGTTCAAGAGACTTGGGCTGTTAGTAAACAAGAGATGGTGGCTATTCTGGGGCTCCTGGCAAAGTTCTGGGGTAAGAAGAAAGAGGTGCTCAAGGCTGTATAGTTTGTCCCCTCAAAGTAGATCCAACATCCCCCTAAGCTGGGGACTTCATACACGGGTGAGGAAATCATTCCACCAGCATCATGGATTGTGCGCTACTGGAGAAATGGTCCTTATTTTTTGCTGTTTTAATAAATGTTTGCTGAGTGAAGACATAGATAAGTGGAGGAATTAGATTTTTCTCCAAGCTAAGTGCCAGCCCTAATATGTGATTTTTGCCAGGAGGAGGAGGGGGATAGGAGGAGGAAGTGTTGGGGGAGGGGAAGAGAGAGGAAGAGGAGGCGGAAGTAGTAGCTGAGAAGGAAGTGTTTGAGGAAGAGGAGAAGAAAGAAGAGGAAGGAGAGAGGAGAGGGTGGGGTGACAGGAAGGGTAAGAGTGAGGGTAAGGAAGGGTATTCTGGTCAGATAAATCTGGGAGCCCTACACTGTGTAATCCCCAAGGGAAGACTCACCATGCAGAAGATCTTGAAAGTATCTGAGGTGTTTTCTAGTACAGTCAGTCTAATTTTTTAAGCTGGAGGCATCTAAGCCAGGACGATATGCCTGTATTTGGTTGCTTGTCTCTGCTACAATACTCAGATTCTGTACAGCCCATGGTTCTGAGAGACTGAATCTGGAAACATTACACTGCGCTATGAGTTAGTGCAGGCCTGATACCTCTAGGGCCAAGTTGGGGCCAGCACTATTCTGTATCTCTGGCACTTAAGTTTTAGTAGTGGGCCTGCTGTGTTCCTTAGGCCCCAACTGGGACCGTGCAGTCACTCTGCTGTGTCTCTGAAGCTAAGAGTCACTTGCCCATTTTGGCAGATAACTATGATCAGCTCTTGCAAGATCACCACTAAAAACTGGCTTCTGTTCTAGGGGTATGGGGGGATCTCAGTCAATTCAGGGGCAAGAGTATAGTGGAACTTCAGAAAGTCCTGGGGCAGGGATGGGAAACAGGCAAGATCTGGCCAATCCCCCAACCCTTCTCACGGTGCAGCCTCTCCCTCCTTTCCGTGTTGGTGCCATATCCATTTTCTACCTCACACCACAGAACAGGTCTTCAACCTGTTCACACCATATCCACATCCACTTCCACCTCAGTATCAGAGACTCGCTTCCACCCACGATGACCCAGGCATCTGTAGTCACGAGGCTGCATCTCAGGGGAAGGTAGCTAGAGATTGCTGGTCAGGCTCCTCACAGAGTCTGACATAGTCATATTCGGTTTGATGGTTTAGGTTTATAACTGAGGGCCATGTGTTGTAATATATAAATATGATGCCATGCAATGGATTTGGTACAAAGAGGTTTATTGTATAAAGATGGGGGGAGAAGCGGGGGAGGGGGATAAGAGGAAGTGCGAGAGAGAGAGAGAGAGAGAGAGAGAGAGAGAGAGAGAGAGAGAGAGGGGGGGGGGGAGTTAGTTGGGGGGTGGCTGCAGGTGATGATGTCAGGTTGCTAGGCAACCTAGAAGCTCACTATTAGGATGGAGGGGGGGACTTGTAAACTAACACCATTACTTAGAATCCTGGAAATGCTTGGAAACTTTCCCTGAACATTTGTCTTGGGCTTCACAGCAAAGCAGGGCATAGAAAGCTGTATATTGTGAAGAACTCTTCCCCTCTATCAGCAGGTTCTCTAGAACCACCCAACTGCTATCAAGCCCGGCTATCGTGCACTTATGAGCACTGTGGTTTTTGGTTTCTGTTGTCACCTTTCTTGGGTTCTCCTCTGCCATTTATCTACCTAAAGAAACACTTCTCACCTCTCAAGGCACACTGTAAATTCTAGGTGCTCTGGGTTTCCCTGAATCTACCTAGCAGTCGACATTAATAAACCAGTTTTTCTCCCATTGAATTTTATTGTAACCAGTTAGAAATGAATCTTTCCGAACTAATAGGCTATACGGTACAGAAAGCAGAAGACTTGTTCTTTGCAGCAAATGTTGTATTAGCAACATTGTTCATGGTTTATGTGAAGATTAGAAGAGGAGGAAGAAGAAGGGGAAAAGGAAGGGAGGAAAAGAGGGAGACGGAAGAGGAGGTAGAGAGAAGAGAGAAGAAAGAGGGAGAAAAGGATGAAGTCCTAATTACCTAATCGGCACAGCTTAATTTTGAGCATGCTTCTTCTTGTCTATGTTTTCAATGGGTCACGTGTGTGATTTTTTTTCATAATTGAAGTCATATATAATTTTCTACTCCACTTGTCTTCAGCTGAGATGATACAGAAAAACGAGTCTCCGTGTTATTGTTTCTTTCAAAAGCAGGGTTGTAATGGCTGTGTAACATCGCCCTGCAAAATGTACCATACTTTATTGGCTCATTTCCCAACATATGGACATTTGTATAATCTTCCATTTTTATTTTTGCTCTTACAAATGATGATGTGTGCTGGAAAGTTTTCATTTGTCTCTCTAGAGTCCCTGCCTGCCCTGCCCTCCCTCTGGATTTCATCAGCAGCTCTTTTGCCTCTGGATTTAGTTGGAGTCAATGACAGGAAGGAACCAGGAAAACCAGAGCTTGAGGGATGGGAATGGGTCATTTCTTCCCAATGGGCTGGCCACATGGGGAATTGGGGAACTCGGGGATCCCTAAGCAAAGGTAAGTTCTGGAAACGAACTGTTCTTTACTCTTGCAGGCCTTGAGGAGTACTGGCTGGTCTCTACTGCTGATCCAAGTCTATTAGCTCTGTGTCCCCTCCCTCGACTCTAAGCTTGCTCTTGGGGAGTCAATCTTTTGCTTTATGAGATTGCTCTCAAATGACTTAGTGAGTGTCCCTTTCCAACGGATTGTGTCCCGAGATGTGTGCCTGACCCTACTCAATTTCTCTTTTGAGATTCCTCATAAATGTTAAAAACGGACGACGGACAGATAGAATCGTGCTCGTGGCACTTAATTTATATGGACATATTCCTTTGCAAAGATCAGTGATGTCAGGGTACTCTTCCTCCTAGTGGTGCTTGAGAACATTAAAATCTGTCATTTTTGCTTAAATGGCAAAATGTTTGTTGTGTAAGCATGCAGTGCTAGAATTCCTTCCCAGAAGGAGATGCACACAGTGCCTATCCCTTTTCCTAAGGTTCCCATGACAACCCGAGGCACCATTTTGCCCAAGTTCACTCTGGAAATCAGTGAGTTAACTGGGCTTCCTTTTAGAACACCAGTGAGAGGTTACCTACAGGAGTCTGGATATACGTCCTTCCCAACAGGATGCACCTAAGCATTTACCCAGCAGGCATGAGGGCTTCCCCACAACCCCGTAGGTGGAGCTCCTCCTCCAGCCTAGAGCTGAGATGCTCTTTTGTGCAGGGGCCATGCTAACCTCTGTATCATTTCAATTTTAGGATATGTGCTGCTGAATGGAGCCCAGGATACTCTTTTGCAAGAGGGGCACAGCTGAACTCCCCAAGACGACAGTTGCTTGCCTCCTGGGACAGTCACCCACAACATCAGGAGAGCCTGAGCTCAGAGCCACTGCTCCGAGGTAAAGAGTCCCTTGCTTGCCTGGTTTTATGGCAGTGGAAAGGCAGAGATGGGAGGACACCTGGGGAAGTGCCAGTCAGCTAGAATAGTTGATTGGTAAGATCCAGGTTCAGTGAGAAGCTGTCTTCCAAAAGATTGAGGAAGACACCCCCACACTAATCCCTGGTCTCCATATGCATGTACATACCCAGACACCTTCACGTACACAGGTCCACATATAAACATGGACACATATTACACCACATACACACACATACACACAGAGTCACAAAAACCATTTTTAATATATGAAATGCAGGCAAGCAAGAAGCACACTGTGCTTTACTGTGTCTACCAGTGATTATTAGTAATGTAGAGATGTTTTACATGTTCCATATTCTAGTTCCTCTTTTATGGATGACCATGCCTAATTTTACCCCGCTTGGGACCAGAAGGGTTTTATTTTTTAAATTTGTTTGGATTTTGGAATATTCACAGATACATAAATGAAACTTCTTGGAGAGAAGACCCAAGTCCAGACATGAATCCGTTCTGTTTTATGGATGTTGCCTCAGTTACTTCCCTTGTTGCTGACAGAGTCTCTGGAGTGAACACTGTGAGGGAAGACAGCTACAGTATGCCTCACGGTTCAGCGGAAACGGCATGGCAGCCGAGAAGGCATGGCTGAAGAACCAGACCCTGTCTGTAGTAGTGAGCGAGACTGACACTCACACCACAGATCAGAAAGCAGAGATGGGAGACGGCTGGGAGACCCTAGCCGCTTTCCTCGCTCACAACCTTTCATTTGGTCTGGGATCCCAGTCCATGGGACAGTGTCACTCATATTCAGGGAAGGTCTTTGGAAATGCCTGTTCACACCCCTACACACCCCCACACAAACACACCACATCCTAACCCAATCAAGTTGGTGATGGCGATCAACGATTACAAATCTACCCTTTGTCTACTTGAGATTCGAAACATTACGCTGAACCTTAATATCCCAACCCTGACCCTAAAGTTTCATGTTCGTTTCAGAATGCGAGCGCTCCATCTCTGAGAGACCCCATCACCTTACCAATTGTCCTAGTTACTCCTTCATTGCGGTGATAAAATACCCTGACCAAGAGCCAGGCGTGGCATACGCCTTTAATCCCAGCTGGCAGCTGGCTGTGAGTTTGAGGCCAGCCTGGTCTACAAAAAGGGTCCATGGTAGCCAAGGCTACACAGAGAAACCCTGTCTCGAAAAACCAAAACCAAACCAACCAACCAACCAACGCCCTAACGAAAACAAAGTAAGACAAGGTCTAATTTGGCGTACAGTTTCAGAGGATTACAAGCCATCTCGTCAGGGAAGACATAGCAGGGAAGCCACAGCAGCAGGCAGGGAACGTACGGTGGCCAGAGAAGCAGGTTGCCGGGTCACAGGGTATCCATAGGAAGCGGAGCGTGAACAGGAAGTAGGGTTGGACTATAAAGCCTCAAGGCCCATCCCCAGTGACGTACTTCTTCCGGTGACGCTCTACTTCGTAAAGGGTCTACAACCTTCCCGAAGGTGGTGTCTTAGTGTCAAAAGACATAAACCTATGGGAGAAATTTCTCATTCAGGTCACAACACCACTCACAACAAACAATTTAGTTCATTACTTGTGAATTCAGCCATACCCAGACTTTTCAGAATGCGGTCAGAATGCAGCCGTATTCTTTGTCAGAATGCAACATGCCCTTACCCCATATAGATTCTTTTTCCTGTGAAACCTTATGAGTCTGACTTTCTCTCTGCATTTCTGTCTGCAACCGGGTCTTATGAACTCGTGATAGAAGGTCCCATAGGCTTTTCCCGCAGTACTCCAGGGTTTCACTGGGCCACAATTTTAAACTCTTTCACATACCCCCTAAAAACCAGTCCCCGGGGCCCGGAGGAACACCTAGTCACGTAGTCATGGCAACAACCTCACTTTTCTTTTCTCTTTTAGATTTATTTATTATGCATATGCTCTGCTTGCATGTATATCTGCAGGCCAGAAGTGGGAATCAGATCACGTTAAAGATGGCTGTGAGCCACTGTGTGGTCGCTGGGAATCGAACTCAGGACCTCTGGAAGAGGAGTCGGTGCTCTTACCTCTGAGCCATCTCTCCAGCCCCAGCAGCCTCACTTTTCAATACAACTTTTCTGCATTAGTTCTTATCACTGTGACCAAATACAAATAAGATGACTTAAGGGAAGAACGGGTGATTTCTGACTCACTGGTTTTGGGGAGGACAGGTATAGCAGGCCCATCGTGGTAGGTAAGGTGTCACGGAGGGAGTGGCTTGAGGCTGTGACAATAGGAGTATAAAGCTGCTTCCACATATCTCCATGGACCAGGAAGCAGAAACAAGGCAGGAATTGGGGCTGGTTCATAAGCCCCAAGACACATGAACCCCCTGAGTATCCCACTCAGTAGACCCTAATTCTAGGTCTATTCAGTAGACCCTAATTCTCAGAGGTTCCACAACCTCCCAAAACAGAGCTACCAACAAAGGCATGAGCCCCTGGAGGACATTTCACACTTAAGTCACAATGCATAGCCAGAAAGTAGCCATATACATAGTTTTTAATGCACCTTTGCAGGGACCCTTCTCATGAAGTTGGGAGTGGAATTTTCCACTGGCCCTATCAATACTCAAAAAACTTTAGATTGTGGGATATGGTCAGTTAAGATTTTGGGATATGGTCAGGGAGACCCTAAGGCAGAGCAGCAATGAACTGAGTAATTTATCTTTATTACTCACATTTAAAACATAAAATAAAATGTAAATGTAATAAAGAAAGATTTTGGGTGTTTGGGTCCAGATACTCAACTGTAATCACTTTCTAAAGATGTAGCTCATAGTAATGAGTGCCCTATTTTTTGCAAAGCACTCTGGCCTTTTCATTTGCTGCTTGCTCAAACCTTCACATATGTTCTGATTGATAAGTATGTCTTACAACCATCGAACCGTGTCAGAATCCAATCCGGATGCCCAGGCCCATCCCAAGTCTTGATTTTTTTTTTCTCTAATGAGTTGTAAGATCTCATTTTATTGATGCTTCGAAGTGTCAAGCAGAAAATGGAAAAGCTAAAATTCCACTAGATAGACAAACTGTTCTCGGATATTCTCAATTCACTTATCATAAACATTAGGGGAGTGGAAGGTCATTGGATATTATAAACATCGCAGGAACACTTGGGCATTGTGCTCAAGGAAAATGTTTGAGATCCGTCACTTGGAGAAAAAGAGAGTTTGGGAAAACAACCACATAAAAGTCTCTTTACAATTTCCATTTTAGACTAGAAAGAAGAATTTGGGGCCCAGAGCGTGGTCAGTGTTATGGTCTGTAAGCACGCGTTCCCCTGGGAGAGGCTGTACTGCCAGACGAACCTGGCGCCTTGGTGGTTTTGACACTGTTCCCCCTCCCAGATTCCTCTCTTCTAAATAGAATGTTCCTAACCTTTGCATTTTTCCATTCTTAGAGCGTCAGTGTCACTTTCCTTGTTTTATTGTTCCTTTCTTTCTCCAATTGATGAACAGTAGCGAGCAGCACTCAGTTCTCTTGGGCTGGATCTGGAGTGGAGGAACATGGTTACTTTTGCAGAAGTACCAGATGCTATTTTTTGAGCTCTGTGGCTTTGCAGAGATTTTCAGTTTTGCAAGAGGCTGTGTTTTATGTATTATAGCCTTAGATTTCAGCTTGTTGCACTGGATAGCCAAGCCCTAGGTTTTAATTTCATATTGCTTTGGCTAGTAATAATGAGTCTAGAATTGGAAACTAGATTCAGGGGAAATCCTTCTTTCCACCCCTGCAAAAAAAAGTTCCTCTTGTTAACTTTCAAAATGAGCTAAAATTGAAGTTTAAAAAAAAGAAAAAAAAAAAAAAAGGAGTTGGGAGGAAAGGAATGACCCAATGCCCCAGTCCCAGCTGATGACTCTGTCATTCATGGGTGTGGTCACGCAGATGTTCACTCCTCCAGATGTGCAGGCTTTCCTAGCTCAAGGCTGACCCACCTGTGCTGTGAGATCCTGATGTATTTTTGAGGTCAAGCAGTTTGCCTTCAAGTCACACTGTAAAACCAAAAGCAATCTTTCCTCAGCTGCTGGGTGTTCTGAACATGGCTCTGCCAGGTCTGCAGATCATCCAGGCTTTGAGCTCCCAGAGGGAGAAGAGTCCACTTGTCCAAGGAAATGTCTGTAATACATGTTAAGTGGCCTGTGAGAGCGCCTTCTCGTTTATTGGCTGAAACATGAAACGGAAAACATGTGCAGTGAGCACGGGGGCCCCCACAGGCTCCGCGCTCCTTCCCAGGAAATGGAGTGATGAGAGATGAAGCAAACAATGTGAGTCCAGGCAGCCCACATGCCTGGGTGTTTCACAATGCAAAAAGCATCTGTTGGGTGGAAGTCCTGGGCACGAGGATCGGAATTTATAGAGACAGATTGACTTCCAGTCTCTTGCCGGGATTCCGTTTCTGCTGCTATGGGAGTAGGCTTTTCCATTAAGCAAGAAGGAATCCATCTCCACCTGACTATGCCTATTTAGGCATTGGATGCACACATACCGAATGTCAGTATCTGTGTTAGGGGCTCAGATCAAAGATGACTAAGGCAGGGACCCCGTGGTGTGTAATGAGAAGAAGAAGCTAGCAACAAAAGGCAGAGCCCGGTAGAGTTCCTGACAATAGAGAAACATCCAAAAGGACAGATGAAGAAACCCAGGGAGTGTGGAGGCCAGTAAGTGATGTACTGGACATTTGCTATTTGAGACTAACAAAGTTACATTTTCTTTTCCTCTTGATCATATCACTTCACTTTTTTACTTGGGTGTTCACTTCTTTCACAAGCCGTTGTCTGTATCCCTAGCCCAGGAAAGGTCCCGGATTGACTGAAGCTCATTAAGGTGTCCCCAGTTCCACTGATCAGAGCCATTCAGGGTTCAGGGTATATAATCCAGTTCAAATCTGTGTGACTCAGGATGGTGGCTTCCAAGGCAGAAGCTCTATTGATTTTTAAAGAGAAGTTCCGAGAAAAATCAGCCCTCTTCCCAGCTGGTTGATCATTCTCCAGGAATTTTTTTTTTCTTAATAGGAGAATCTTGTGGGAGAAGATGTCACCCAAGGTTTCAAACAGAAAGGAAAGGTCACTGTGGTTTTGTGCTCTGCTTCAGGCACTGCAAGCATCATCTAAAAGCCATTGTACAGTTGAGAAGCTCTCCAGTTGGGTGAGCTGAGAAGCTGGCCCTCTTTATTTTCTCAGCTTCTATGAGTGGTCTTCTCAGATGCTTGCTTTCAAAGATAGAGAGAAGGATTTCTGCTGCTAGCAGTGGCTAGCCATTGTAGAACGTGTCGGTCCCTCTACTGTACACTTTCCATAATTCTCACCATTAACCTTAGGAGAGAAAGCACCTCAATCATTCTCTTTTACAAACCAGAGAATTAAGATTCGTAGAGGATGGAATGGTAGTGTAGTGAGTGGCAGAGCACTTGTAAAGCCCTAGATTCAACCCACAGAGCCACAAAATATTAAACGCACAAGATTACACAGGTGAAATAAATTGCCCCCAAACACAAAGCATAGAGTGAATATCGCTAGGAGGTCAAGTTAAATGGGGGGCTGAAATTTTCTCTGGATTAAATGAGGTGAAGTGCATCAGGGATCATAGAGAAAACCTTTTGGGTGGGAGCAGAGACTAGAGATGGGTTTAAGTGCACTGGGGATGACACCACGCTGAAAAGTTCAGCACAAATTATGTCCTCTGGGCCAAGTAAAACTTACATGTTACCCAAAGTCATTCTAAAAAAAAATTGCCAAGAGATACTAGTCACTACCGTGCTCCTTCCCCCAGCCCCCATGCCCAAATGAAAATTCATGTTTTATATCTATTCATAGACTGAGATGCTAATAAAGGTATTTGACCAAGAGTCCCGTAGAGGTCGGCATGACACTTGCCACAGGAAACATACCACAAGGGAAGCAGGCAAGGTAGACATGAGAAAAACAATTGAAAGACATGCAATACAGAATGGATCACACAGAAAAGAGATGAATATGTGTATGTTTATGTATGCATTCATAAATATGTATATCCATGTATCATGGCAAAGGACATAGGGAGAAGGTAAACTATACACATTATTAAAATATAAATGAAGAAGAATAAAACAAATATTTGAAGACTTTAAGTCTGAAAATGTTGAAAAATTAGATATTTATACATAGATTGATGGGAATTGTGAGATGGTAACACACACACACACACACACACAGAGAGAGAGAGAGAGAGAGAGAAAGAGAGAGAGAGAGAGAGAGAGACAGAGACAGAGACAGAGACAGAGAGACAGAGAGAGACAGAGAGAGAGAGACAGAGAGAGAGACAGAGATGAAGAAGATATCCTGATCTTTTACTATCTTTCTCATGCCCCTTCTATGATGTTGCCTGTGCTTTAACTGTAGGGGTGATGGAAAATATTTAATATTGGTTGGTTGTAGACTATAGGGTGATCTTTTTTCTTCCTGCTTTCTTAAAATGATGTTCAGCACTTCTCAGCTTTATACAATGGGCTTATAGTACTTTATATTTAAAAAAAAAAAAAAGCCGGGCGTGGTGGCGCACGCCTTTAATCCCAGCACTCGGGAGGCAGAGGCAGGTGGATCGCTATGAGTTCGAGGCCAACCTGGTCTACAAAGAGAGTCCAGGACAGCCAAGGCTACACAGAGAAACCCTGTCTTGAAAAACCAATAAATAAATAAATAAATAAATAAATAAATAAATAAGTAAAAAGCAGTAAAAATTTAAATCAGGAAATGCCACCAATGGCATGAGAGCTAATGTAATTCTAGTGCCTATTAACTACAGTAGCTAGAAGGATTTTCTATAGTAAGTCATAGAGACATGTCAGATTCAGTGGCATTGATACCATCTCCAAAAACTAAAATTCTAAGTACTTGGTGTATTATCTCTGTCCATTCAGATTTCTTATTTTTCTCTGTCCCCTGTTCTCGTTTCTCTCTTTCTGTTTTCCTTCCTTCTCTTCCTCCTCCTCCTCCTTCTCCTCTTTCTCCACCTTGTCCTTGGGATCAAACCCTGTGTCTTACACATGCCAGGCAAGCACTCTGCGACTGATTCCCACTTCTACCCTTCACATTTCACTCCTTTGAGGCTAAAATCAAGAAAGTCTTCATGAACATGAAGCATCCGAGCCTTGGGACTTATACGGTTTTTCTGTGCCCTTTGGAATCTACTTGGGAACTTGTGTGCCACTGCACTCGGTCTTCTTTGGGGCATGCCAAGTTTGGTCCCCTGCCCAGCACCCCATGCACTGTATGATCTTAGGGGAAATTCTCTGAGATCAATTCCCTAACATCTAACTCTGTAAGAGAATCTAATACAGGGCAGGGCTGGAAGTGATAACTTCCCTGAAGAATGCTGGGAAACTCCCTGACAGCTCTGGGACATTCTGTGTGAGTAGGGGCCAAACTCCACCAAAGACCAAGTGGACTTTTGCCCAGTGACTTAGAGTTATCGAGGGAGGAGACGAGAGGGGTGGCCTAAACACACACTGAAGCAGCTGACTCTGGCTCCAAGAAAGCAAGGCTAGCTTAGAATTCTCACACTCTGAGGAGTTGCCAGGCTTGCTCGGCAGAGGCCCCTGGACCTTGGGTGTGATGCTAAGACCCAAGATCCTAAGTCCATTGTGCCTGCTCCAATTCTACAGTAGTGGGAAGCATTTTAGGTTTGTCGACTCCAAGACGGCTTCCACCCTAGAGGGAGAAAACAGGCTGCGCTGTCTCCAGCATCTTTCCAAATAGGTGAGGGTATGAAACATCCCATGGTGCACCATAGCCACCAGAGTGTGCCATCTTGTTGGGGTTTTGGACTCTTAAAATAAGCCCCCCAGAATAACTCAATGGATGCTTGAGCTGATTTCCATCTTCCTATATAAATAGGATCTTATGTTTTTAGTATCCCCCTGGGGCCCATGAAATGCATGCCTAACCTGCTCATTACCAGTTTGGTTTTCTTTCATGGCCCAAGAGCTCCGTAACAGTCATGAACAAACCTCATCTTCTCGGGCCTCTATGCTTCCTTATCTTAGAATGACTGTTATATATTACTCTCACCTAGTTTCATGGTTTAGGATAAATACACCCTGACAGTTGGAACGTTCCTAGTGAAAGAAAACATAAGATTATTTCAGGATTAACTACAGTGGGTCAATTATGGTCCCTTCCTTAAAAACAAAAACAAAACACCACTGATATCTAAGGAAACTTGGATTGCTCCCTAGATTAATTAAGGGGGTTGCTTTCTCCAGTAGCAAGGACAATGAGGCAGAGAACTAGGGACTTTGGGGGGACTGCATATGTTGAGGAGAACCACTTGACTTCCAAGATGTAACCCTTCTGTGGGAAGCGTTGTGAAACACGAGTTATTTCAAAAGGACTGTCGGGAGCTACATAAATGTGACACATATACTGTGGCTTTCCTTGCTTTGCAGAAACTTTAAACATTGGGGAGTTTTTGCCAAGCAGACTAGCGTGGTGTGTGGATTCCACGCCAGAGGCTGCACTGTGCCGCTAAGCTGGTTTGTTTCATCAGAACCTTCTGGGAGGTATATATATTAAAAAAAAAAAAAAAAATCAGACTCCTGGAACCATCTTATTCTGGAGAGCTCTGCAAGTCTCTCACATGATGAGCCAAAAATGAAAGCAATGAACAAGAGTACCAACTTTAGTGCCATTCATGCCTCCATACCACAGTCCCATACACATTTGCTCAGCACCTATTCCATCTCAGCTATATTCTAGGCCCAGGAGAACCAGCTGCAAACACACACACACACACACACACACACACACACACACACACACACACA
>OU015756.1:50561641-50577838 GCA_907169655.1 Acomys percivali | reverse complement strand
ACACACACACACACACACACACACACACACACACACACACACACACACCATAAATGACATATAAATCAACCAGATTTTTTTGGTCCATGGCTAATCTGTGTGATTTAACTTTTTTATTTTATTTTATTAACTTATTCATATTACATCTCAACTGTTATCCCATCCCTTGTATCCTCCCATTCCTCCCTCCCTCCCATTTTCTCCTTACTCCCCTCCCCTATGACTGTGACTGAGGGGGACTTCCTTCCCCTTTATATGCTCATAGGGTATCAAGTCTCTTCTTGGTCCTTGTCCCTGCCACATGAGACCAGGTAGGATGAAGATGGAGAGAGAAGGGAAAAGGACACACAGGAGGAGAGAGAGCACAGGGAGTGAGTCAGGGTTGTGTGGGAGGCCGAGAAGCTACTTAGTTTGTGGCAACAGCTTCTCCAAAGGGGCCAGCAGAGGTTGTAATGAGAGCATCTTGGCCAAGGCCATGATTCACTGTCCAAAACTGGGCTGGGCCCTTTGTTAAGGGGAGAAGTTCACAGTTTTTTTAAAAATTATTCCCAAACTTCTCTCCCCCACTTATGGATGTCACTTGGTGTTTACTACATAAAGTGTCAAAGGCCCCCGTTCATATGTCCTCCGGGGCTAGAGAATTGGGAAGAATGTTAGTGGTGATGACGAGAGAAGCCAGGGGCTGGGTAATGGGGCCATTCTGGGAGGCATTTGCAAGACAGCTCCTGGGAGGGAGGTCTCTGCTCCCTCTGTTCACAGAATCTCAGTCCAGATCCCCAAAGAGAAGCAAACATTGAAATGCATTTGTGTGGGCTCCACAGCTTAGCACGGCTCTGCTCTGTCTGGGCAAGGCCTGTTGGAAGCTGCTTCTCCTTCCAACTCTGTGTCTTGCTGTTGCATCTCTGAATAGTGGGCAGACTTGTTTTACAAAGGCGCCAGATACTTCTGGTCTCGCAAATCAGCCTGTCCCAGTGGCTTGACTCTGCAGTTTCAATGAAGGTGTGGGACAAAATATAGGACACCACATAGCTCTGTGTATAGCCTAGGATGGTGCGCTGGTGCATGAGTGCTGAACTCCAATAATGTTTTCTTCACAAAAGTATACAGCAGAGGCTATGAAGATGGCTCAGCAAGTAAGAATATTTGTTATACAAGCTTAAGGTGCTAAGTTCACATCCACAGTCTCTATATAAAAAGCAGAGCATGGCTGCTCACATATGTATAACCCCATTGGTAGGGCTTGGCTAGGCATTAGCCTGGCTCCTGGTTCTCCAAGACACCGTGACCAATGGAATAAAATAAAGAGTGATAGACCAGGATACCTGATGTCTTTGTGCAACACTAATATAGACCACACATCTACATACAGCACTGATATGCACCAACCACCCCACAACACACACACACACACACACACACACACACACACACCTGACAGTGGGCCAGACAGGGTGATGGCAATAAATTGCCGTCCCTGGAATTCTACGATGTAGCATCCTTTGCCAGTCCAGTGATGCCAACAAGGTAGCCTGGCTTTCAAGCACCATGGCAATGAAAAAAAAAATAGCTGTGAAACCTGTCTGACCCTAAACTCTTCAAGAAAATAAATGTTTTGTGCCATGATATTAGGCTTCAAAGGCCCCATGTGGCCACATGGGATGTGGTGTACTCCATCATATTCTAGTTTATTTTTTAAAACATGTGTGACTATTAATAGAATTAACTTCTCAATCATCTAATGAGTTTGCTGGCCTTAGGTCTATGTGTGAGGGGCCATGGTAAGGAAACTGCTCACGTGACTTCTCCCTTATTAGAAGAAAGGCATTTGTTTTGGTTTGTTTTTTAAATAATATTTTTTACATATACTTTTATATTATTATACATATAGAACATAAACTACAGAGAACAAGAAGAGCTATGAAGCAACCAGGAATTATATTAATGTTACATTCATAGTGTTTTGGCTCTTTGTATTTGGCAACCTTGTAGAAAACATTTTCCTATCTTGGTGAGTTTAAAATTTTGAATGTAAATCAACATCTATCATATCTTATCTCTATCAACTTAAGACATCTATCTAGACCTGATAACATCTTAGCCCCTAAAAAAAACTAAGCTTAATTGTGAAACTAAACTATTTGGTCTCCAACCCCATCAGAGACTTGAGAAGGAATAAAACTAATTATCTGAGTAAACCCCAAGTGCAGATTAGCAGCTTCCAAATTGAAAAAAAAAAAAATGACAGAGACAGTTTGCTGCCTGAACAGTCATCCAAAACTCTCTATAATGTCGGAGCATCATCTTCAGCCTTCTGGCCCAATATATATGACAGACATATTTGTGAGGCAGGAACTATTGAGGACTCGCTTACCTACCCTGTCTTGGCAGAATTTGGCCATCGACTCTACCTGCCTCCAAGCTTGCCTGTTTTTAGGCAGAATTCTGTCGGTGGTCGAAATGAAGACATTTTGTCCAGTGCTGGTTCGCCACATTTGAAGCCATCTCCATAAAGAGATTCTTTGACGTTCATCATCTTCTTTGAGGTGGGCTGGGTTTTTGTTGTGAATAACACAGAGGAAAAAATATCAAGAGGCACCTGGAAGAGTCCAGAGCAGAAACAACAACAACAAAAAAATGAACTATACTAGACATGGCCAAGAAACTGGATCAGGGTTTTTTGCAAGAGTCGAGAAAGCCCAAGAGAGCATGGGGTGGACAAATCATGTGGATTATAAGGAGGAGAAGCAGCTGGAGAAGGAAAGGGCCAGAAGGACTTGACATGTATACCAGATACTTGTGACTCCGAGGACCCAGGAGCCAGCATGGGCTTTGATAGGCTGATGCTCTGCCATGGGTAGCGAGATGCCTCTTGTGCTAGATGTAAGGGGGAAATGCATCCTTTTGGCAGATGAGAACCAGACTCACAAGTTCCCGAGGCATGCTGCCTTTCATCTAAGCACCAGACATCGTCCTCTAGTCCGGCTTGGGCTCGTTTCTGCATCGATGGACTGCCTGACACTGACCTAACAGACTCCAGGAGATCTGGAGCTCAGGTCTTAGTGCTACGTCTTATAGAGAATCACCTGATTAAAGGATTTGCACAAGGTGTGGGGGCACCATTATTTCACAGTGGCTTTAGAAAGGAAACATGAAATAGCTCAGTCCTCCAAACTGTGATTTAGCTGTCATCGGTGGCATATGAGAGGTCTCAAGTCATACACAAGTGAACACTATACACATCACCCACTAGGAAAGTATACAACATATAAAAGGTGTGTTAACAGGAATATAAAACGTCCCTTAAATGAAATGACTTGTGCAGTGGTGTCTCCTCCCAGCCTGAAGCTCCCAGAATAAAGCTAGGCTCTTTTCTGACTAGCACATAACTCAAACCAACTCAGTTATTCTAATCTACCTTCTGCCACATGGCTAGTTACTATGCGTCTGTCCTCCTCACATCTTCCCTGGCAACTTTCCTGTGCCTGGCTCTATCCCAGAATCCTTTCTGCCCACTGGATGTCCCACCCTCTATTCTACCCTTTCCTATAGGCCATACTTTTTCTAATTGACAGGCAATGCGTCCATACAACACACAAGATAGTCTCTATGATTACTTAAGACAGTAGGCTTGTTCATTCAAAGGACACCTATTAACTCATCAAGAGTGCAAGTTATACATGATGTGACAAAATTTATGCCAAAGTAGTAACTAAGGGAAGTTGGGGAAGTTTCAAGTTGATGTGTGAGTGTGGTGACCCCCTTGGAAAACTGAACGGGGTGTCTGATATGCTATCAATCCCCCCACCACTGAGAACTGTGTTAGGCAAAAATAAATGGCCAATGTGGACCCACAGTAAATGAGTGGACTGGCAAATGGTTGAAGGATGAATGGTAGTCAGCTGCATGTGCTCACGGATGGATGAGGAAATGGTTGAGATAATTAGCCCCGGCCTTGTGGATTTGGAAGGACTTATTGGAGGGTTAGAAAGGATAAGGCATGGTGACAGAGTTGTCATTGATTTCAGGGCTCAGGTAAATAGAAGTGGGGGAAGGGACACTCTCCCTCTGAAGTCTCATTGGGATGCTAAGCCTTCCATCCTGCTGCAGTTAGCACTCAGCAAGGGAGACACAGACACTGGTTAGACAAAGGACATGTTGAGCTGAAGCCGGCTTTGCTGCCCGCACTGGGATGCCAGCCTTAGACATAGGCATTTGCAGCAACTGCCTGGTAACAGGAACAAAGGAGCAAACCCTGACAGCTGTACATGCTTCCACCTTAAGTCTGAACTTCTAGTCCTTTGGTTATGAGAAAGGCAGCTTACAGATACAGTCCACAAATATGGAGGATGCAGGACCAGTGACAACAGCATGACCAAAGGACAAGGATATGTGGTTATGTTAGGCTACCTCGGTGGGGTAGGAAGTCCCATCTCAGGTCAGATGATGGCAGGGGTCTTTGCATGGCAGAGGGATGATATTGTGTTTGTTTGTTTGCTTGTTTTGTTTTTGTTTTTTCGAGACAGGGTTTCTCTGTGTAGCCTTGGCTGTCCTGGACTCGCTTTGTAGACCAGGCTGGCCTCGAACTCACAGGGATCCACCTGCCTCTGCCTCCCAAATGCTGGGATTAAAGATGTGCCCCACCATCCCCGGCTGCAAGGGATGACATCTTAAATGACATACCTTCTTTATAATCAGCATGGTCTCTAACCTTTGTGGGGAGAACATTAAAACATGACACAGAGAGCCCAGGTTTTTGCAACCCTAGGATGCCCCCTTCTGATGTCACCTGCCATTTTCCTGCTGAGTCCTCACTTTTATCTTCTTTTTTTTTTTTTAATCATGTGCACCTGGGGGAAGAAACCTGAGGAGCAGATGCCTAAGAACAGCAATGTCTCCCACAGAGAGAGCACAGTAGAGCTCAGCAGTGAAGGCCCAGCTGCCATGCACAGATCCAGGATCCTATTTACTGGCACATCCCACCACCCTTGTGTGCCTCAGTTCCCAGATCTGAAGAATGTTGAAACAATCACAAGGGCCGTTGCGACAATTAGATAAGGTCCTTAAGGCAAAGCCCCTAGAAAAGGTTCTGGCTGACAGGAAGCGCTTGGCCAATGGACCACGGTATCATTCTGTGTACACACAAGTGTTCCAGAAACTTCCACGTCAGAATTCTTAGCATCCTCAGAAGACAGAGGTTATTCCTAGTTTTCAGACCACAGGCCAATTGAATCAACAATGTCTAGCAGGTGGCAGAGGTGGTGGTGGTGGTGGGGGGGGGAGAAACAGGTTCAAAGTCCTTGTCATCCGTCTCTCTTACTGTTGTCTTAGCTGTGTCTTAGGTGCTAACTTAATTTGTCAACTAAAAGCCTGGTCCATCAGACTGTGACACACTTCAACTATCACAAAGAGGTGTTTTCTGTGCTTTGTTTTATTTTTTGTTTGTATGTGTGTGTGTTTTTATTGGGGGTGGAGAGGGTGGATGTGAGGGAGAGGAGTGGGACTGGGGTGCATCATGGGAAATTCACAAAGAATCAATATAAATTGAGAGAGAGAGAGAGAGAGAGAGAGAGAGAGAGAGAGAGAGAGAGAGAGAGAGAGAGAGCCATGCCATATAGTAGAATAGAATGGAAGGATCACCGTAGCTACACTTGCATTTAACTTATTTTAGTGTAACAGTACACTGAAACCTGGCTTTTTTTTTTTTTGGTGTTATCTCTATCCTGCCCCATACCTGCCCCACCCCCACCCCGAATTGGTCTGTCAGAAACCTGGCAATCCGAGTTTAATCCCTGGAACTCACATGAACATGAAAGGAGAAAAACTACAAAGCTGTCCTCTGACCTCCACGTGGGTACCATAGCACACTTCCCCCATTATATGTGCACGCGCGTGTACACACACACACACACACACACACACACACGGTATATGAAGGATGACTTGGTAAGAAGGGATGGCCCATGGTGTACCCTGCAGGGAATGAGCCGCCCCTGGTCTCCTGAGAAGGCAAATGCAGGGGCTGAGGCTGCTCAAGCCAGCAGGAGATGCCAGAGGTTGACTTCCGGTTGCCAGTTTCTTTTAGGCCCACAGTGGCCTGTGGTCCTTTAGCCGAACCTCACTCTCTGAGAAGGCAGCGGGTAGGAAAGGAATGGGAGGGATGGAGACATGTTTGTGAGGAAAGCGAAAGGAGACAGAGTGGCTCTCCTGGTGGCTTTTGCCAAAATTTTCCCTAAAAAGGGAAACAGCAGCATGTCCCAGGTAAGGGGGAAGGATGAAAAGCTAGGATGGACAATGAAAGAGCTGACTGACAAGAAAAGAAGATGCCAGGCAACTCTGAGGCCACTGGCAGAGGAGGCAGTGAGCCTGGCCTCACCTTTACTATTATTATTATTATTGTGGTTGTTGTTGTTGTTAAACAAAAGCAGCTTAAACACTTGAAACATCAGTCTGTGGACTCCGGGACTCTTTGGAGGGTGGTGGCAAACTCACTCAACTGCACATGGATTCATTCGGCCTAGTAAACCTACCATATCTGAGAAGTCCTCTGTACCCTAAGATGCAGCCATCGTAGGTATAAATAATGCCCCTGTTGTCAGGGAGCTTGTAGTCTCACGGAGAAGATACATAGAAAGCAAGAAGTCAGTCCTGTTCATAAGTAAGGCACCAGCACAGTGTCCACGGGGAGAACAGAATAGACGGACACACACTGTGGGTACAGAGGGTAGTTCAGAGATGGTTTTTACCAAAGAGCTTCCAGAGACTCCAAGCTAGGGGGACAGGCTCCATGGAATGGACCTGAGGACACAGGGCACCGGCCTGAGATTTGTGGACAGCTGGTGGTAGCAAGATTGAACTGGATTCTTAGAGGCGTAGGCAGGCCGGTGGGACAGGCAGAGAGCTTTGAGTTTATTCTGAAGGCCTAGGAAGTCAACTCAGGCAGCTGCCTCTGTCTAATGAATTGTTCTTCCTTCGAAGGAAATGTGCAAGAAAACGTCCATAGAAACATGCCAAGCTGTACATCCTAAATGCTTTAGGTTGAAGGACTGTCATGGTAACTATGCATGCAGTTACCAAGCTCTCGTGTTTGAAAAGTAGCTAGGGGGCAGTGGCAAGTGCAAGTGTTGTTTTTTCTTAAGAGAGGCTCCCCAGGGCCATCAACATCAAAGCCACTTTGTCACCAGGGTGGCTGCCAGGACCTTCGGTGGCAGAGCACCAGAAACAGATGGATGGGCTCACCTTGGGCCCCCTGTAGGTGAACGTCAGGGAGAAGCAGAGTCAAGACCACAAGAACAGGGGCTGGAGAGATGGCTCAGAGGTTAAGGGCACTGACTGTGCTTCCCGAGGTCCTGGGTTCAATTCCTAGCAACCACATGGTGGCTCACAACCATCTATAATGTGATCTGATGCATACTGTATACATAATAAATAAGTCTTAAAAAAAAAAAAAGACCACAAGAACTTTGCTGTCTGGTCCAGGTGGAACCCCCTTGTCCTACAAGGTCCAATATCTTCTTTTAACTAAGACATTAGTCACACCAAGCATGGTGTCCAACGAGAACGGCTTCCCCTTGGCTGATAAAGAAGAGCTCAAAGCATTCTTCTGTTCCATTAGCAACCCAGGTCCTCCTTGCAAAGTAAAGCTTCTCATCTGTCAATATTTACTCTGTCTGCTGCTCTCCGTAGAAGAAAGGAAAACTTCTCCCCTGTCAAGCTAGTGTTTGCACAAAGGGTCTACGGGCTCTCTCGGGGGCGATGGAAAATCCATTCCACTTAGTTAACCTGTGCCCTTAATGAGGTGGCAGCTTTCTCCCACCATCCTATCCATCACGATGACAGTGGCAAGAACTCAGGCTTAAAATGGTTTTCCCCAGAAACCTGGGGTAAGAAAGAGCTGATTCTCAAAGGATATAGTCCAACGTTAGAGAGTGACACATGTCTTATTGACTTCAGGAGTGACGTGCTTGGGAACAGCACCTGAATGCCAATCAGAGGAGAGCTGGCAAACACCAAGACATCTGTAGGGAGCCAGCACCCTTCAGCCCATAGGATGCTCATCAGCCCATTATATTTGGTGCAGTTAATTGCTAACACACCCATTGCTCTGAAGAAAAAAACAAAAAACCAAAAACCAAGCCAATACAAACCAAAACAAACCAAAACAACCAACCAAACAGACAAAAAATTAAAAGAGTTAAATTAAAAGAAATCGAGGTTCAACATGCTAGACTGAAGCATGGAACAGAAAGCCTGCATTCCTGGGAGGTGGCTGCAAGCTGTTGTTCCATAAAGAACTGTATTTGCAAGCAAAGAACCCGCCTGCTCTACTGGGACTTCTGTCATCTTTACACAGCCACTTGGCCTCAGATATCCAAGGCAGCTGGAACAGATACACTGAAAACCATTTGCTGGACCAGGAGAAAGAAAAACTCCACTCAGTAGCTTTGCTGTTCATGGAGCTCTGAGGACTTATGGCCCAGTCTGAGGGACAAAAGTAAATCTCATCTAATATGAGTTCAGGCCCTGTAGCCACCCCCAAGCTCACTTGTTTGGCATCTGTCTTGGCCTCCTGTAGAGGCAGAATAGCCCTCTTTTGAGAAGTTCCTCTAAGGAGAATCCACTCTCCAGAGGACACAGGGCCGAGGCATTCATTTTCTCACTGAGATGGGGGTCTCTCACTAAACGTGGGGTTCATCACTTTAGGTAAATTGACTGGCCAGTGAATCTAGATCTATTTTCTGCTCTGTTCTTAATACTGGGGGTACAAGCATGAATTTTCATATCTGGGTTTTTCTTTTAGATTTTCTCTCTCTCTCTCTCTTTCTCTGTCTCTGTCTCTCTGTCTCTGTCTCTGTCTCTCTGTCTCTGTGTCTCTCTGTCTCTGTCTGTCTGTCTGTCTGTCTGTCTGTCTGTCTGTCTGTCTCTCTCTCTCTCTGTGTATCATATCTCTTGAATCTAAAACTACAGCCTGACGGGGATGCTGGGAACCAAACACTGGTCCTCTGGGAGAGTAGAAAATGTTCTTAACCACCGAGTCAGCTGTCCAATCCCTGGCTTCCCTTTTTACCCTGAAGACACCAGGGATCCAAACTCATGGCTTCGTGCTTGCACAATAAGTGCTTTATCCTCTCAGCCATTTTCCCCAGCACATTTACAGGTTTTAAATGACACCTATTAAATTTAATAGCTCTGGAGGTCAGAAGCTTAAATGAGTTTTCCAGGGTTAAAAGTGATGTCTGTGCCGAACCTTTCTGAACTGGCGGGTCGGGGGGGGGGGTCCCCTTACCTTTTAGCTAGGGATTTCCTCCATAGGATTAGGGGAAAGCTAGGCCATTAGGGAATGTGACCAAACTTTGGTTGATTGGTCTGATAATCATTTGATGCATCTTTTCTCCCAACTCTTGGATGCCATGAAAAAGGACGTTCATCTACTGGTCTAACTGCCAAGTATCTCAGAACTAATATACTACCTTGATTTAGAAAGGCTTCTAATTTAGATCTCATAAAAATTACCTTGACGTGTACGGATTATCCATTTTGGCCACCTCCCGAACAGTAGACTGCTAAAGGATAATACTCATTCAAGTTAAGATCAGACCAGTCTATGACCATCACACATGGGATTTGGGCTCTGTGAGTCCCCTCAGAAGGCAGCCCCTGCCAGAGGGTTCATGAGAATTATGCCGACTTCCATGTCTGGCTACCAGGCTGAAAACAAGGGTGGAGGTGGAATATGAGGTGGCAGCCATTGTTGCTAGGCAGCACATCCCTTCAAAATCCGTGGTTTAAATCAAGCCACAATTTTCATCTTATGAATCTTTGAAGGTCAGGGACCAGACGCGACTTAGAAATGACTCTGCCTTAGGTCCTCACGTCAAGTCCAAGCCACGGTTTCCAGGTTTGTTCATAGGACTGCTATTCAGAGTCTCAACTCTGGTTCCTGCCGTGTGAGTTCCACAAAGGGCTGCCAACAGGACATGCAGCCAGTTCTTTAGAAGGAAGAGAGGAAAGGAAAGGAAAGAAGGAGAGCAGCACAGCAAAACAGCTCAGACTGGCTGCCAGTTTATTTTCTCTCAGTTCCAGAAGCTAGAGTCCAAGATGTTGGCAGAGCTGGTGTCTTTTGAGGCTCTGGCCTTGCTGGTGACATGGATGCCTCTTCACTGTGTCTGGCAAGGTGTATCCTGCACAAATGTCCACATGTGTGTTCAGATTCCCTTTTCTCATAAGGACACCAGTCGCCCACCTTAATAGCTTCACTTGTTCCCTGTAAATACCTATCTCTAGATATACCAGGGCTGTGAATTTTGAGAGGACACAATTCAGGCCACAAATAAAAACAATCCAGGAAGGGAGATGTCTTTTTGTCACATGATCTTGAGGGTGTCACACTACCCCTGCAGAACTCCTTTCTCTACAAGTAAGTCTGAAGTCCAACGTATAAGTGAAGGGAGGACAGTGGAGTTCTGGGGTGTAAGAAAAGAGTAGAGTTGTACCCATCAAGGGATTCAAGGAAACAGTATAGTTCTGCCCACCCAAGGGTGCAAGAAAACAGTAGAGTTTTGCCGTTCTCGGGGTACAAGGAAACACCCATGGGGGAGTATGTATCAAGGAATAGTGGGCATTTAGAAAACAGTTTACCAAAGAGGGATCACAGAGAGGAGACTACACTGTTGGTTTAACATTGGTTAAATGCCCCTGAGTGGCTATTGGGGCACTGGCTGTTGGATACTGGGGTTCATTCCTTGAGGCATAAATGACACCTTGGGACTTTCCACGGTAAGGGGAAAGAGAGGGAATTTGTTCACCATCTCCTGTCTTCAGTCATTCAGCAGGAAGGGGTGTGAACTTTCCTGGGCTCTGTGTGGTTATGAGCAAAGCACCAGCGGGGGCCTTGGGGGTAACAGGGAAGCCCAGGCAGGAGTGATGCATGGGTTGGCACGAGGCCGGGCCCAGAGGCAGCTGCTTGGGGCTGATGGAGGTAATGACCAGCAGAGTAGCACAGCCCAGGTGAGCAGCTGAGGGTCGAAGGTGCAGATTCTACCAACAACTGACCCTTCTCACACTCTTAGTGTGGTAACTGTTCAGTGAGCTGTATATCCATCCGTGTTGTGAGAATGTTGACCCAGCAGTTTCTCAGCGCCATCTACTCCCGCCAGTGCTGGTCATTCCGGTGACTATTAGACATACTAGCACCTGAGGGCACAGGGGTGGGGGTGGAGGTGGGGTGGGGGGTGGGGGGATGGGGGTGGGGGGATTGGAGTGGGGGATAGGGGGGTGGGGGTGAGGGGAGGAAGTGGAAAGGCACTTTCTGGTAGCCCCTGTGTCAGACACCTCTTCTTCTTGCTGGCAGGATTTGTTTGCGTGAAGCTTCTGTAGCCTTTGGGGAAGTTTATTTGATCCACTGGAAGAAAATCTTAGTGTAAGTCCCATCCTGTTATTTGACACCCCCCTTCTCCTCCCTCCTGTTCCCCTTTCTCCTCCTTTTTCCTCTTCCACTTCCTCCTCCTCCTCCTCATCTTCCTCCTTTTCTTCTCACCTTCTGTGTCTTGATTGGATGGATCAATTACAGATGTTCTCGCTCATGACTTCAGAGACATTTTTTCCCCTTTGAAGAGGCATTTTTATTTTCATAGTTCATTCTCACAAAACTAAGGCAATCCAAAAAAATTTTTTTTTAAATCTAAAGATACAAGGCATAAAAGGGAAATAAATCTCCAGAAAACAAACATAATTCTTTAAGGTCATTAAGTAATTTTATAAGTACTAATATACCAAATAGTTCTACAAGCACTCCCATCTGCACTAACCTCTGTTTCCTGTCAGGCAGTACAATTCTAACTTCATAAACATGCCATGACCGAAGAAGCAATTAATCTGCTATTAAAATCTGGCTCAATTGCTGCCTTTGAAATCGCTACACTAGCTCCGATGATCTGCAATATCTCTGTATTTATTAACTGTTTGAAAAGGTCCTGGAATTGTTTTGTATTTAACAATAACAATTCCATTGCCACCATTAAGTGTTGTGCAATGAAGGCTGCTCACTCTGCTCCGGCAGCCTGATGGAAATTTCAGTACATAACACACAGAGGCTTCCTCATGCTGAGCTGTATCGAACTTGTGATCTTCTTCTAACTGCAAGAGCTCGCTCGGGAATGGATAACTGTGAGAGGCATGCTTTGTCTGACCCAGCCATGGCCCTGGTTTAACTGTATCACCCACAGGGCTGTGGCAACACCAACCCCACAGGTGCAGGCACCAGAGCCTTTGCTGAAGTAGGCCCTGGGCTCCTCCAATGGCCTGCTCTGAAAGCAATGGTGACCCTCGGGTAGAAGCTGGACACAGCTATACAGAGGAATCACGGCACTTGGAGGCTGTCTTGCGATTTTCTCCTTGACCGTCTGTACGAAGTAAAAAGTGTGAGCCCAGTGAAGGCCACGCTTGCATCCAAGTCCCAAGCGCAGGACCTATCTGGCACATAGTTGGTGAAAGAAAACTTGCTTGTCCACTGGGGATCTCCAAGGAGAGACCCCTGGCATCTCTTCCCAACCTCAGACTATCAGGTCTGGTGGGTGCCTCAGGCCTTGGGCCCTCCCCTTGTCTTGGAAGGGAACCAAGCACTAACCATGGCATGTCCTTATCCGTGGTGTTGAATCCTCAGGGCTCATCTTCTGGCTGTGCTGCTGGAGGCCCCAGTATGGCAATGAATCCTTCACCAATCGCCAAGGAGGCATGGCCACAAACAGCATGCTAACCAGAACAGGAAGCTGGGAGCTCATATCTCAACTACAAGCATATAGGAAAGAGAGTGTGTACCGGGGATGCCACCAAGCTTTGATATTTAAGTGCACCTCTAGTGACATTACTTCCTCCAGCAAGGCCACACACCTCCTAAGCCTCCCCGAACAGTGTCACCAGATGGGGGACCAAGTGTTCAAACATACAAACCTATGATGAACATCCCCACCCAAGACAGCAGAGTGGTCAGTAGGAACCAGTCGGTCTGACAGGCAGCATGATGGTGCATTGTAAAATCTGGACCCAACAACATTGCAGATTTAAACACCCGCTCTGCAGTGTGCTATGTAGTTTTGCTAAGTTCAACTCTGTAGACTTCATTAGCAATGTGGGAGCAGTAATGCCTATCGAACCAGGTTGTGAGGCTGTAAAAGAATATGAATATGTATCATGGTCAGCTCAGTGTTTCTGAGACTCTTCTACTTACTGGTCCTGTGCTAACCAGGAAGATTCCTGGGTCTTGCTGTCAGCATCTGGAGGATGGAGATGACACGAAAACTTGTGTCCCTTGGTGGCTGCACAACTGAATGGCCGAACAGAAGCAGAGCGCTAAGAATAGGAGAGCTGGGAGCAGAGGAAAGCTCAATAAATATTAGCTGGGATCCCACAGCAGGCCCCGCCCTACCACTGGCCTTGCTTGGCACTCAGTGAATGGCAGCACTGTTACTTCAGTGTGTGGTTGGTTGACAAGAACAGAAAACTCACCAAAAGCAGCAGCAGCAGCAGCAAGGACTATACTCTTGAGCGAAAGCTACACTTTGTGATCAAGGAAATCCCGCAGGACAAAAAGGGTTTATTCCCATGAGCGTTACTAAGAAACATGTACTGCCTTCCCTAGACAAGGGACCAGGGGTGGGGGGGGCGAGACAAGGGACAGACAGACAGACAGAATCCAGCCTCAGGATATGGAATACACAGACAGAATATGAATTGTGAATAACAGATATTAGCGGCAGGCGTGGTGGCGCACGCCTTTAGTCCCAGCACTCGGGAGGCAGAGGCAGGTGGATCGCTGTGAGTTTGAGGCCAGCCTGGTCTACAAAGTGAGTCCAGGACAGCCAAGATAACGTAGAGAAACCCTGCCTCGGGTAAAACACACACACACACACACACACACACACCCCAACCAGATAATAGCATGCTGTCCTTGGTTCTGTCCCCCAAGTAAATGAGATGTGCACGTCCTGTTAACATGCCCCCAGGATGAAAGACTGTGCTTCTAATTTCTGCAACAGCCTCTTGAAAGATGGGTGCAGATGGTAACTATGGAAGAAGCCTTTCTCTCCCATTCATTCTCTAACCTGCCTCTGGTAGCCCTGCCCATCTTGCCTTCATTCTTTCAATACCTTTTGTGTTCAGGTTTTTGTTTGTTTTGTTTGTTTTGTTTTTGTTTTTGTTTTTGATGATCGGGTCTTTTTGAAGTCAGATTCCCTTGGTTTTGTTGTCAGTCTACTTTGGTCCTCCCCACACCCTTTCACCTCTCCACAGTTGTGAGGCCAGTCGCAAACAGTTTCATACTCATCTTTTTCACCATTAAAGTTGTTGGCTAAGATGCTCCCCGCACATCAAGCTTTCGTTAAACGCTTGGCGTGCTGAGCATGTGCGTGTAAGTTCAGCTCTGGGAGGCAAGAGGGTCATCAGTGGGAGGCCAGCTGGACCCGCACGGGGAGGGCCTGTCTTAAAACCAAACCAAACAGGAAGCGATCTGGCCTGTAGGATGGGCCTGTGGCAAAGAGTGTAGTAGAGGAAGATGAAGGAAGTTCTGGTTTGAGGCGGCTGCCCCGTGTCAAACACTGATCATATCCTATACCTGGTTGAGACTATGGGGTAATGTGTGAGAGCTTATGCAAAATTCTGCTGGGGCAGAGCATGGAGCCACCCAAAATCAATAAGTGTTCTGTCAGTGAGCTCTGTCTGCACTTCAAAATTACAAGTCTTCACTTTGTCAAATATAACTGAACATATATTGATATGTTTCTATTTATTATAAATATAAACATTTTGAAATCATTTATAATTGATATATAATACAATTTATAATTAATATATAATAGAAAGGTATATCTACTTATGTTTACATTGTATAGTGCTTACATAGGTATTTCACATCAAATGAAATAAACTCAAAATATATTTAATGTACTTATAAATAAAGTATGCGGTATACATTTTGTTATCTAATTGCGAGCTGGTTCAAGAAGTTCATGCAAGGTATTTTCATGGTTTGGAGTCATCTTGAGAGGTTCCGATGCCACAGTTATATAGATGGATTCTCCACAAATGCAGAGGGAATGTGGGCTCTAACCAGACAGGTTGGAAGTATTAGAAAGTATGTGAAGCCATCTCTTCTCATAGCTGCTTGAAGACCACACATAGTGTTATCCACTCCCCCAAAAAGCCGTAAAGGAAGGCTTTCCTATTCAAAACAGATCTTAACCAACACCCTGCTTCGCATCATCACAGAGGCCGAGTTTGTGGAGTGAAATGAGCTGACAGAAGTTATAAAGTACCAGCTCTAGGCTAGGCACTCTGTCTACAGCTTAGGGTCTTCCTATTTCCTTATGACTCCTTGTAACCAGGGCTCCTCAGTTCAGTTGAGGAAAGACATTTGGCTAGGCCGACAGCATGTGGCTGGAAAGGCACTGGAACCCAGATGTTTCTGAGCCTTGAGTTTGAACTCTTAACACACTTCTACACCAAATATTATGGACAGTTCTACTGAGTTCCCTGCCACCCGTTCAGGTCACTTGTATTCGGTGAGCAGTTACCACAGTGGAACTACTCTAAGCGTCTAGGACACAGCAGCGATTGAGGTTGGGAGGCCCTCAAGGTATTTATATCTGAGATAGGAATTGGTAGGAGACAGACAAGTGCAAACATAGTGAATACCTAGTGTCTCATTTATAGATGCTAGAGAGAAGAAAGAAAACAAGAATAACAGGCAGGTAAAACGGATTAGAGGGAGACGTGGCCATCTTTAATTTGCAGAGAAGTAGACCCTGTTGAAGAAAGACCTAGAGAGGATGAGGAAATGGAGACAACATGGATCCTTCTGAAGGAAACTGCTCTTCATGTCCAGAGAAAATTCCAGATATGAGCCTTCTAAGTCATTGTACTTCCAGAGAGGTAACCATGGATGGAACAAAGATTAGGAGATACAGTTCTCCCTGCAGGGTCTTGGGACCTACAACATCAGCATCACCTGGGGACCAGTTGGAGACGGCCATTCTTAAGTCCCATTCCATCTGGAGTCACAAACAGCTGTGAGCTGTCATGTGGGTGCTGGGAATTGAACCCAGGTCCTCTGGAAGAGCAGTTAGTGATCTTACAACAGCTGAGCCATCTCTCCAGCCCTGAGAGAGAGAGAGAGAGAGAGAGAGAGAGAGAGAGAGAGAGAGAGAG
>OU015756.1:50513694-50549276 GCA_907169655.1 Acomys percivali | reverse complement strand
AGAAGAAGAAGAAGAAGAAGAAGAAGAAGAAGAAGAAGAAGAAGAAGGAGAAGGAGAAGGAGAAGGAGAAGGAGAAGGAGAAGGAGAAGGAGAAGGAGAGGAGGACGAGGAGGACGAGGAGGACGAGGAGGAGAAGGAGGAGGAGGAGGACGAGGATGAGGAGGAGGAGGAGGAGGAGGAGGAGGAGGAGGAGGAGGAGGACAGGGCATCTCTCTGTCCAAGCAGTGACATTGCAATGAGAGCTCAGCTCTGTTGACAACTCCTCCAGGTAGCACCTACTCCTGTGAACTCCAGCCTCCTCCTTCCTGAGAGAGCTGGTGTCTGAACTGTTTCCTAACCTTTTAGTTTCTCAAACGCCACCTGAACAAACTTGCCACAGCATCCTAGCCAAGGCACAGGAACTGCTAAATTAAAAAGCTTGACAGTATGTGTTAAAAATAAGGCTCCAGCATCCAAAGCCAAGCCCTCCCCCCCTTTTGCTTAGATTATTTGGTGTTTGGAACATAGATTCTATGAGCACTTTTGTTAGTGCTCTATGGTCCAGAAGCTGACCATCCACCTCTCCCCTGTCTTCAGACATCTGCATTTTCACAGAAGTGATTCTGCAGTAAGCAAGTCACTTATCACAACACTGAATCTCTTCTTCACTTGGTGTCATCTGTCAAACAGGAGGAGTGACTTACAACATGGTGGTAGAAACATAATGGAAAAACAAGCACAACCTTAGATTGCTATCAAGCAACTTTCTACATGTTAAGGACCCATTATACTTGCAAATCTGGAGCCAGAATCTTCCCCCATATGCAAAAGAAGATTTACACTGGGCTGGAAGCACAGAAACATGCAGACATTATGACTCAAAAGCAAAAAACTCCTGCCCACACAGTGACTAGGAAGCTTAGCTGAGACATCACTCAAAAAGAAGACAAAGGACCCCAGTTTCCCAACATGCCTATTTTACAAGATCTTAGTGATTCTGTGTAAAAATCTAGGGCCCCCCTCACCCGACTTTATTTGAAAACCTCTTAACAGTAGCTTAAACAAATAGTGGCAGGAAGAGCTGACAGTTCAGGACAATGGTGCCTCTGTTTGGTGGCACTCTGAGTCCAATATCTTTGTTTCCTCTGAAAAGGACTTGGTGTGTTAGTTTTCCACTTCAAAGTGGCAGTTCAGATGCTGTAGCTCTAAGCCTTGTACCTATATTCCAAGTTTTAAAATGGGAGGAAAGAAGGAAAGAAAGAAAGAAAAAGAACAGAAGGAAGAAAGAAATTGTCTTCCCCAGTTGCTGTGGTAAAATACCCTGACAAAAACAACTTAAGGTTAGAAAAGTTGAACTCATGGTTTCAAGTTATAGTTCACAAGAAGTCACAGCAGCAGGACTAGGATGGAAATTAGTCACATCATACCCATAAACAGTTAATTAGTCACATCATATCTACAAACAGTTAGTCATATCGTGTCCATGAACAGTTAACAAAAAGTGTGTGCGTGCATGGCTGTGCTCAGCTTACTTTCTCCACTCTTACGCAGTCCAGGATGCCCTGCCTAGGGAATGGTGCCACCTATAGTAGGCGTACCTTCCCACATCAATCAACACAATCAAGATAATTCTGCACAGAAATGCCCACAGCCATTGTGACTTGGAAAAATGCCTCAGTTGAGACCCTTCCCAGGTGATTCTAGACTGTATCAAGTTGGCAAAGTTAGTGCTCAGAGCTCCATGCCTTGTCAACTGTACAGACAAACATATCATTTAAGAGCCATAACTTTCCACCCACTGTCCCCAGAGAGCCATAACTTTCCACCCACTGTCCCCAGAGGCTCGTGCTTATCTCATAATGTAAAATACAGTCCAACTTTAGAAGCCTCTATAGTCTTTAAAAATTCTAATGTTCTTAAAATCTGAAGTTTCTTAAATATGAGCTCCTATTAAAAAGCAAGTTATATACCTGAAACATATGATGGTGCTATCAATATTCTTATGGGAACATGGAAGAACAAGTGTGGGCTGGAGAGATGTCTCAGCAGTTGCAGGCAAATGCTGCTCTCGCAGAGGACCCAAGCGGTTCCCAGAATCCACGCTAGGAAGCTTACAACTGCATGTAACTCCAGATCCAGGGAATCTGGCATTGTCTTATGGACTCCCTCATTTCTGCACTCAGCGCTCACACATACAGAAATCCACATGTAGACACGCGTGCGCGCACGTACATGTGATTAAAAGCAAATCTTTGGGAGGAAAAATAAGAATGGCATGTCACAGTTAGGATTTCTATCACTGTAACAAAAAACAACTTGGAAAGAAAAGGCTTATTTCATCTCACAGACTCAGCACTGAGTGAAGTCAGAGCAGGAACTCAAGACAAGAACCCGGAAGCAGGAACTTAAGGAGAAACAGTGGAGGAATGTTGGTTCCTAGCTCACTTTCTATGGTTTGCTCAGTCTGTTCTCTTGGACATCTAGTACCACCACCCAAGAATGGGCTCTTCCACTTCAATCACTAATCCCACAAGCCAATTTATGAGGACTTCTTTTGTTTTTCTTTTGCTGTTGTTGTTGGTTTGCTTTTTTGTTTGAGAGAGGGTTTCTCCATGTAGCCTTGGCTGTCCTGGACTCACTTTATAGACCAGGCTGGCCTCGAACTCACAGAGATCCGCCTGCCTCTGCCTCCCAAGTGCTGGGATTAAAGGCGTGCGCCACCACACCCAGCTCCCTTCTTTTGTTTCAATTAAAATTTCCTCTTCCTAGATTTATCTAGGCTTAGGTATACCATGTTGACAAAAAACAAACAAACAAACAAACAAAAAACCAACCAGCACAACTGATCTCTTATCAACCTGACACACAAACAAATGACTATTAAGCCAGAACCTCTCCTTTCTTGTTCATTCTCAAGATCTAGAAAGCATGCTCTAACTTTTGAAATTCCCACAGTCCTTAAACACTTAAACACTTCTAAAACCGAGACTCTTTAAAACATCTAACCTTTTTTTCAACATTCAAAGCTTTTCTAAAAATATTCAAAAATCCTTCAAAAATGCCCAGAGTTTCTATAGATTATCCAAAGACTCTAAAATGTCCAAAGTCTCTTGTCTTAGCTTTGTTTTTCTATTGCTGTGATAAGACACCATGACAAAGTCAGCTTATAGAAGAAAGAGTTTAATTGGGGCTTACAGTTTCAGGGGTGTAGAGTCCATGACCATCATGGTGGTGGGGAGCATGGCAATAGGCAGACAGGCATGGCACTGGAGCACTAGCTAAGCGCTCACATCTATCTTGAACACAACCATGAGGCAGAGAGAGTGGAAATGGTGTGAGTCCTTTGAAATCTCAAAGCCCACCCTCAGTGACTCATAGCCTCCAACAAGTCCACATCTTTTAATGCTTCTCAAACAGGTCCACCAACTGGGAGCCAAACATTCAAATATATGAGCCTATGGAAATGGTGGTGGGGATGGAGGGGGGTGGTCAGTCTGATCAATCTACCAGATAAACTATGGGCTTCTGTGAGATTAAAAAAAAAAAAACCACAAGTTAAATAATTTCTTGCTTTAAGAGGGAAGAACCAGGACACAGTCACACTCAGATCAAAGCAAAACCAACATGCGGCACTGTAAATTAAATCCCATAGCTAAATATCCCACATCTGGGATACATTAATAAACCACTGGGCTGCAAAGGCCCTGATTAGTTCTATGTCTCTGGCTCTGCTATTCACAGCATTCATAGTGGCATCTCATAGGCTAGCTCCACTACACAGTGATTTGCTGTCCTTGGTGGTTGGTTATCTTAGTTACAGTTATTATTGTTATAATAAAACACCATGACCAAAAGCACAAAGGGTTATTTGGCTTACACTTCAATATAGCCCTTCATAGTCAAATGCAGTAACGACAGGAACTCACCCAGGGCAGGAATCTAAAAGCAGGAGATGATTCAGAGGCCGTACTGTCTTCCCCTTATAGTTGGCTTGGCCTGCTCTCTTGTGGGATCACAGGACCACCAGCCTAGGCATGGCACCGCCCACAATGGGCTGGGTCCTCCCCCATCAATCACTAATCAAGAAAAGGTCTTACCAGCATGCCTACAGCTTGATCTTAAGGAGGTATTTTCTCAATGCAGGTTCCCTCCTCTCAGATGGCTTTAGTTTGTGTCAAATTAATATAAAACTACTCAACAGAGTGGTCATCTCTAATACCCTGTGGTCGCCAGTGCAACCTGGCTGCACCTTCACCAATAGCTTCTTTTGTGATCTTTTGGCAACTTTTGATTTTCACACATGATGCCAAGCCTCAGCTTCTTTCCATGATCCCTTCAATCTTGGGAGTTTTTGCTGCAACTGAGGCTATACCTTCATCAATGGCCTCCCCCCCCCCACCCCACCCTCTGCCCAGTGCTGTTCCCCTCAGCTGTTCTCCATGACCTCTCCATGCCTTCAAAACCAGTACCACCTGGGAAATTCTTACACATTGCCACATTCAGTTGCTGATAAAAAGTGGCACCTTGGTCATTTCTGGACCACAGCTTCTGTGTGCTGACCCCCCCCCCCCAAAATACCACGTCAGAATACTTCACTTCCATGCTACTGGTCTTTTCTTGGTTGTAGCACATTTCTCAGTTCCAGCAAAGCAAAGGTTTCAGTTTAGTGGTTCTGGTTTCTTGTTAGTCATAGCTGATCTTCAGCCCCAGGTTACCAGAACCATGGATTCTTGATTTAAAGTATCACATCAATTGCCTTTGCCTTTTCAAAACCAGTGCCATATGCACAACAGATAATGATGCAGCTAATTTCTGCTTCCAAGGGAGATGTAGCCTCCTTTCACCCACCCAACCCCCACCCCTCACCACCTTTGGACCATAGCTTGATCAGCTTGTGTGCTGACCCTGGGGAAACACTTTCTTAGGTAATTGATTCTGCAGAGAAAAGAACTCCTTAAGCCTATGTTTTTCTTCCTGTAGATAAAATTTGATCTTTAGGATGCTCTTCCTAAGGAATGGTGCCATCCATAGTGGGTGGTACTTTTCCCTCTAATAACATAATCAAGGTTATTCCCTGCAGGCATACTCACAATACAACCCATTTGTCTTAGACAGTGTTCCAGTGCTGTGAAGAGACACCATGACCAAGGCAAAGCCTATAAAGGGAAGCACTTAATCTGGGCCTTGCTTATAGGCAACTCTTATGAAGGAAAGCATTAAATTTGGGGCTTGCTTATAGTTTCAGGAGCTTAGTCCATTACCATCATGGCAGCAGGGACCATGGTGGCAGGCAAGTGTGGTGCTGGAGAAGCAGCTAAGAGCTACATCCTCATCCCTAGGCCAAGAAAGAGACACTGGGCCTGATGGGGGCTTTTAAACCCTCAAAACTCACCCCCCTCCCTCCCTGTTACATTCTTCTTCCTCAAGGCCACACCTCCTTATCCTTCTCAAATAGTGCCATTGCCTGGTGACTAAGTATTCAAATAAGCCTATGGGAGCCGTTCTTACTCAAACCACCACAGTAGTCTATGTAATCTCTCACTGAGACTCTCTTCCCAGGTGATTATGTCAAGTCAACACTTAAAACTAAGTATCATGGGGGCTAAAAAAAAGAAAACCATCTGAAGTGATGTATTCTTTTTTTTTTTTCAGGAAAATCTATTCTGGGTACCTCCTAGTACTTACAATATGCCCATAGAAGCTTTGCCCTTTTTTTTGTATGTATATATGAGTAAATGTGGAATATGTATATATAATATATGCACAATGTATGTGTGTATGTGTGGTTGTACACATCCATCTGAGTGCATAGAGTCAGAGAGGGACAATGGGTTGGGTGCTCTGGTCTCTCTCTTCTTTACTCCTTTGAGATACGACCACTCACTGAATCTCAAGTGAGGCTCATGGCAAGCTAGTCCTCCAAAATCTCCTTGTCTTTGTCCTTACTGGAGTACTGAAGTTGTGTGTGTGTGTGTGTGTGTGTGTGTGTGTGTGTGTGTGTGTATGTGTGTGTGTTTTGGGGGTATACTTAGCTTTTTGTGTGGATTTTTGAGATTTGTAATTCAGATACTCACACTTGCACAGCAATCTTTCTTAACTACTGAGTCATCTCTCTCACCCACAAACTCCCTTTTAAAATTCTATTGCATTTTTATTACATTTTAATATATACATACACACACACACACTATATATATATATATATATATATATATATATATATATATATATATATATATATATGCGCCATGGTGCACATATGTAGGTCAGAGGACAATTTAGAGAGTCATTTCTCTCCTTCTACCATGTTGGACCCAGGGATTGAGCTTAGGCCTTCAGGCTCGGCAGTAGGTACGTACCTTTGCACACTGAGCCATAGCATTAGTCCTCCTTTACATATTTATAAGTCACGTTCATTCACTTGTAAGCAGTGAGGAAAATGGGCAGGTTGGCTTTTCAACCACTATAATGAGAGGTGACAATGAAGAAACGGGGAAGTGAATGTCAGATTGTCCAACTCAACTGGTCTACCACATCGGATTTGTGTTGTGAGAGAGACTTAACTCTTTGTGTTCTCTTTTTTATAAAAGTAATTAGTTAATTAATTAAGCATTTCTTTCATTATCAAACAAGACTGACTGCAATAACTTGATTGGGTTTGAAATCATTTCTTCTAGCATGATGTTGTTTATGTTTAAACAAATGTCTTTAGTTTATTATCTTCCTTCCAATAGGCGTTGGCAAACTGTGGCTATGGACCCAGTTATCCCACCACTCATAGTTGTTGATAACATTTTGTTGGACCAGTGATGCTCATTTGCTCTTGGCTATGCTGCCTTTGGCTTTTTTTTTTTTTTTTTACCATAGAGTTAAATATTTGCTACCCTGAATGTACATACCTAACACACGACCTTTCTCGTCCTTGGCCAAAAATACTTATCAACCTCCTGATGGACAAGATATTCCCAAGGAGAAGCCAGATCACCAGCGTGTCCTACCAGACTCCTCTCTGAGAATCCATAGGGTCAGTCAGAAGATTCTCAATGAAGACAGTATCCCCATCTGGCCCTGATACCCACATTGCCAAACATGGAGTCTGGTCTGGCCTCAGGGTCTTCTGCACTGGGTGAAGCCCAGGCTTCTCTTTGCTTTAAACTCTTCATAGTTTCCCATGAAGTGATAGAGATCTTACATAGATTCTATTTAAAACCCCTACAGAGAGGAGAGTCATGCAGTGGTCCCCTAGTATTTGTTCTCACAATATTGAGCAGCTTTGGGGTTACCACAACTGGTGAAAACCTAACAATTCTTACTCTCATTGATTCTGCAAATAATTATTTTTAAATCACATGGCAGGAAAGGTGGCTCAGTAGTCACGGGCATGTACTGTTCCTTATAGAAGAACCAAGTTTGGATCCCAGCACCCACACTGAGCAGCTCACACCCCACTGTAACTCCACCTGTGCTCATGTGCACATCTCCACCCAGAGACACACATGTATACGTGTTTTTTCTAAATTAAAGCAAAAATAAACAACTTCTAACTCACGGCATACCAGACATATCCAGCATGCCGCCTTCCTCTCCTTTAAGAAAAAGATGGCATCTATGTCCCTTGTAACTCAACCTGGCAGCCCCTGGGACTTAATTAACCTCCATCTTCCTCTAAAAATAGCCCATTTCCCTTAATATCAACTGTAGACTTTTGAAGAGTATGGTGGCCTTCGATAAAAGTCCAGTGAATCTGACTGTGACTCTCCAGGATCATGGGGCCTTTGTTAACCACCCAGAGTAAAATTCCAGAGAAGCCAGCATCCCTGCCTCTTTGGCAGTGCCTCCTGCCTGCCCTAGTTCCTGAGCTGTGACCACAGAGCAGGTTTCACAGTGGGCAGCCTGGCCTACGCTGCTGCGGATTGAATAAGCTATACTTAGCTAGAAACTATAGGGTTTGTTTTCAATGTATTTGGCTACCCATGAGTATGAATTTAATTGCTAAAAATGACCCCAAAATGTGGATTTTTTCCCTCTATTTTTGACCTGGCTCCCACCCTTCCTTCAAAGTAATATATACATGCCCACCAAGACACAAACAGAATTAAATATCAAAGAGAAAAGAGCCCTCTTTTTGCTGTCGGTTTATTTGCCAGTGTGTTTTCTGTTTTCTAGTTTGTCTTTTACCAGCAATAGTTCAGCCATTGACCCAGCAGCTCTGTGTGTTTAGTTAAGGGGGAAGCTACAAAGTTAAATGACTTGTCAGGGGTCCCAGAGCTATGTGGCCCAAGAAGCTCTGGACGCAGGGCTGGACTTGAGTCAGACTCAATCACTCTCGAGCTCTGCAGCCTGGAGAAGGCAAACATTCTCTCCAGCCTTGCTTTCCAGTTTGTGCAGTGGCAAGGGTCCCCGTGAGACTAGTCAGTAAGGACTCAGTCCTTAGCACACTGCAGGACATGATTGAAGCGCTTCTCTCAGGCCAGCTAGTCAGTCTCCCTTGCCTGCCTGCTGCTAGGAATTGCTCCACCCACTTCTCACTCTGTGGGCCTCTGGGCCTTTCAGGCAGCAGGTGAGCCTAGACCTGACATCCAGACAGACAGATGTCTTGAATCCGTGAGTCAGGATGTAAGAACGCAGAGTCACACAATAGCCCGAAGCTGCAGCAGGTCAGGGAGACCTTAAAAGGACTCAGGGCTCAAGTCTTAACAGATCTAAGCCATGGTGTGCACCCAACTCTACCTACTGAATCATCAAATCGTTTGTTCTCAAGGACTTCAGAGTTACTTGGCCGACTGCTAATTAAGTGGGTCATCGAACAAGTCAGTTTGGCCACAGACACCTGTAGTAGACACACGCCATGGCTCGGGCATGGGTTGAGCTTGTCTCTGATGGGTTCCAGTGTTGGAAGCTTGATCTTCAGTGTGGTGATACTGAGGGATGGTAGAAGGGTTAAAAGGTGGAACCTAGTGAGAAGTGACTAGGGCACTAGGGGTAGCACCTTTGGGAAGGATTGGTGTTGGTCTCTGTGGTGGTTTGAATAAAAATGGCCATAGGCTCATAGGGAGTGGCACTATTGGGAGGTGTGGCCTTGTTATAGTAGGTGTGGCCTTGTAGTAGGTGTGGCACTCAGAACACTAAGTCCAGGTATGTCTTTGCTTCTTGCTCCCATGGTAGTACAGTAACAATATATTCTCAGACCTGGTATTTACTGGGGAAACATGGAGCCTGGGTCAAATGCTCCTCCAAACTCCCAAAGGAATTGCCTTAAACAGGGCAACCTTCTTCACGGCAAAGGAAATATTTTATCCTTTGTGCGGTGACAGAGATTTGATAGGTGCTTATCATCCTAACATATGATGAGCTGAGACCCTTTGTCTTCAGTGTTTAGAAGCCACAAAAGAAAAGGAACGAATAGCAAGCAGAATGGTAGCCAGATTCCCCACCTCCACCCACATGCTTTATTGTGGGAGTTCAGTAGCTGTGGAGGTTTGGCTGGCTTGTGGGAAATGTGATGGAGCTCAGATATGCTGGGCTCACGGGAGGCTCTGTGACCCAGGCTGCTTTACCTGTTCCTGAGGCTGGTGCATTCTTACTCGGTTAGACTTCCTGCTTCATAAAGAACTGTTAGAATCTGATGAGACTTAGGAAAGTCTATGCACAGACTGGGCACCCTTAATCAGCATCACCGGCTACTCAGTGCTTGCAACTGTCCAGAATTTAAGTGGAATGCTTAAATCTTTTTCTACTTAGTATCTCAAGTCACATTAATCCCACTTCAAGTGCTCCAGAGCCTTGCTTGTGTGGCTAAGAACTGCTGTATCAGACGACATGAATTTGGAATAGTACTGTCATGCCAAAAAAGCTTTTTCCGGGCACCAATGACTTAATGATACAAGCCACAATATTTCAACTCTGTGGCGCTTCATTATTTTCCCCCAGCATGAAATGGGGACTGTGTTTCTTGACTTGTCTCCTTCGAAGAAGTGTGGGGAAGGTGACCCGAAGCAGGGTTTTATAAAACATAAAATATCAGAGTTTGATGACTTCCCCTTGGTGGGGAGCCCTGGTGGCACTCAAAGAAAGAATAGGCAGACTACCAAGATGTGACTTGTTAGCCTGCGACCATAAAAATGGGGGATGAGATCCCCTTCAGACATGGACCTGAGGGAGGGTAATAGGGTGGGGGTGGGAGGGTAGGTGGAATGGGAGGGTATGAGTGATGGGAGAACAATTGAGTTGTAATCTGAATAAATTAATTTTTAAAAACATAAAATAGTATGCAAACGTTAGGATTGCACATAGTACCCAAGTCACCGCCTTTACCCAAGATGCTGTGCCCTGTTGCACTGCCAAAAAACACAGGAATGCTTCTGTCTAGACTATTTTTTTTTTCCTCATGGGTTGATAAATTATTGCTTTGGGTGAATTACCTTAAGACTAGGAAGTTTTATGGATGCCCTCTTCCCTCCCTTCCGTCCATTAAAAGCATTTCACAGGTCCCATGCACACATCCTTTGCCTTCTCAGAAGTTCTTTTAAAAAAATAAATTTCCACCCAGTTCCTCAACTCTAATGGGACTTTTGAGCAAACTCAATCCCTGAGCTTGAGAATCTTTGGGTTTATCTTATTTAGGGTCAACAGAGCCTTCCAAACCAAATAGAAGGAGTGGTTTCTGTTAAGGCCCCCGGTCGTGTTTGGTGTTACTCTGCTGTCAGCTTGGACACGTTCCACCAACAGAGCAGACCTCTGTTTTCACTTAGGCTTGTCCTGATCTGTTGTAAGCCATAACTTGATGAAAGCATTATAAGGCAATAAGAGGGTGCGTGTCAAGGAATTGGCTGAATTATAGCTGAGTGCTCAGAGCATGCCAATGGACAAACTCAAGTCGTCGGTCTGGAAGGTGCCACTGGGCCCTGGGTGACTGACTGTACCACTCCTGGGTCTCCTTAAGGGCCTGTGTTCTTGGCATTTGCACGGCATTCTTCGTGGTAAAGATAGTCTGTGGAGCAACATCACTGATTAACCCTTATGGAGCCAACGCTAGCTATAGACCACAGCTGGAGTCCTGGCCCCAGGAGGGCCAAGAGAAAGGCTTGGGTGTTGGCCTCACTGCTTTCTATCAGTCCTAAGACTATCCCTGTGGGCAAAGCAGACAAAAGTCCTTTCCTCATAGAAACTATATTGTAACTGACAGATGTGGAAAAGGAGGGAGATGATGAAACAGGAGAAATGGGCAGGGCAACCCTGGGTGAAGACTCGGTGGGAAATGAGGCAAGCCCTAAGGGAATGCTCACTGGAAAGAGGACCAGCCACATGCCAAGGCCCTGGGGAAAATGATGTCCCTCCCCCCCCCCCCCCCCCCCCCGTCTCTGTCTCTCTCTCTCTGTGCCTCTCTGTCTCTCTGTCTCTGTCTCTGTCTCTCTGTTTCTCTCTCACACACACACATACATGCACACACAGAGAGAGACAGACAGACAGACAGAGACAGATAGACAGACAGAGACAGAGACACGAGAGAGAGACAGAGACTGAGAGAGAACCATATCAGACTAGCTGAGGCCAAGTGAGTTCAGAGAAAAATAGGGGAGGGGAGATCATAGGTTGGTAGGGGACAGGAATTCTGGGTCTTTTGAGCAGAATACTAATGAATTGGCTTATGTTAGCAAAGCTTCTTCCTGGGGGAAGATGAGAGGCAGAGGGGAGGCCATAGCAGCATAAAAACGGGTTGTAATCAAACGATCTCACAAGCCTTCCACTATCCCACAGCCTCCATCAGCATCCCAGCATCCTGCCTCTGGCTCCTGTAAGCCATCACGCCAGATCTATCCTCTCCTTGCTAGGAGCACCTGTGTGTGGAATTCTTTTTGTCTATCTAGTTCACTCGAAGCCCCTACTCTTGAGGGAAAAAAATTGAGTAATTATCAGGACTAAGGGCTCATTTTCTTCCCATTATAAAATACATTGCACCTCCAGAGCGCCTTAAACAATACTTATAAGGAGAGTACTTCATGCTCTCATGTAGGCTAGCGTCAAGAACATTCTCAGCCCCTCCCCCTACCCGCGAGTCCATCACAGCTGCATGCTCTCCCGTCTGCCCTTCACCCTGTTCACCTTGGTGTACGTGTCATCTACACATAAACATCTTTGCTTAGAGAAAGCATAAACTCATGGATGTCATAGCCACTTAGAGGCTCAGAGGAAGACCGGAAGACCGAGTTGATCTCTAGGGCAGGGTCTGGTGTTGGCATCGTGAGGGTCTCCAACTTCTGGGAGAGTCACTGGACAAGGTCCTCAAAGCCATAGGGGTCACTTCAGGGCCAGGACAGTTTATCTGGCCAAACCACAAGGTGGGTCATGAACTAGACGTATGGAGGGCATGCAGGCGCGGAGAGTGGGGGCACTCTGCAGCTACATGCTGAAGTGTAGCTATGGAGATTAAGGGAGAGCAGGACGCTACTCTGGGTTTCCATCCTCAGCTCATCCACGCAGCCAGTGGGGCATGGAAGAGAACCGGAACTGCTCCAGACAGCCAGCTGTAGTCCAGAACACAGAGCAGTCCCTTCAGGACACCCAGTCTTCAGGTTAGCTTGGAATGTGTTGACAGCCCTCAGTGGGCCTGTCTCTGCTCAGATCTGGTGGGCTCTGTTCCCCCCAATGCCCCCCTCCCTGCATATAGACACAGCTGCCATCCTGGGTTAACTCTTTTTCACCCTCTTGAGAATCTTTCTTCTCTGACACTGGATGGCTCTGTGCTGGGGGCATGTGCACCCCACACCTGCATTTTTGCTTGCTTCCTACATTTTTTTGTAAATGTAAAAAAATCAAGTTCATCTTTCTGTCTTTCATTCTATATTTTATTTTATTTTGTTATTTATTTATCAGACGGTGTCACATGGTGCCCAGGCTGGCTTGGAAATCAATCTCCTAGCAGAGGATGACCTTGAACATCCTATCTCTGCTCTGTCTCTACCTCTCAAGTGCTGGGATTACATGCCTGTGTCAACATGCTTGGCTCAAGTGGACTTTTAAACAAATCTGAGCCTTTGAATATTGGTGAATAGTAATATTCCATGCAAATTTGTGGTTAGTAATTTGGCTAGATATGTAATTGCTAATTGTATGTTATTTAACTATAGAGGCTTTTGATATAGCACTGTTGACAAATATGGAACATTTTTTATATATTTAAGTAGGTTTCTTTTCTTTTCTTTTCTTTTCTTTTCTTTTTTAAGAATTTATCCTTCTCCAACACATCCTGACCACAGCCTATCCTGTCTCCACTCCTCCAAGTCTCCCACTACTCACACCTCCCTTCTCTCCCAGATCCACTGTTTCTCTTCAGAAAAAGCAAGCCTCACAGACATAACAACTGAACACGGCATAACAAGTTGCTCTAAGACTAGGCACAAACTGTCATACAAGACTGGACAAGGCAACCCAGTAGGAAGAAAAGAGTCCCAAGAGCACGCAAAAGAGACAGAGACGCCACCTCCCACTGTCATATATGAAAAGGACCGACCACAGGCCCATGCAGGTGCTGTGATTGTTGCCTCGTCTCTGTGGGCTCCTATGAGCCCTATTTAGTTGATTCTGGGGATCACGTTTTCCTGGTATTCCCGTGCCCCCTACTCCTACAGTCCTCCCTCGCCCTCTTCCATGGGGTCCCCAGGGCAGAGACCCACAGCCAAACAGAGCATTTCTAATAGTTGGCCTCTGCATGTAGCAGATCTCCCCTGTCCAAAACAAACGAACAAACAAACAAACCCAAAAACCCTCAGAGAATTTTTTTTTCCTTCCAATATTAAGAAATCACACAAAAGACTTTTATGTGGACTGTTGACTGCATTTACTAGGTATCTTGGAGCAACTCTTTTGACTGTTCTTTGTCCATCAGTCCTGGAAATTTTCTTAAATTATTTCTTAGACTCTTTTTCCACCCTTTTCTCCTGATCTCTCCGTCCAGTCCCTTTGCCACAGCCTTCTCAAACACTCTTAGAACTTATTTTATGCTTTTATGTATGACTTTTTAAAAATCAACTTTGGGTAATACTTCTTCCAATTTTGTCCAATTTTTCTTTTTTTTTAAATTTATTTATTTATTGTAAGCAAGTGCTTTATCTACAGAAGAGGGCATCAGATCACATTGTAGATGGTTGTGAAGCACCATGTGGTTGCTGGGACTTGAACTCAGGACCTCTGGAAGAGCAGGCAGAACTCTTAACCACTGAGCCATCTCTCCAGCTCCCATTGTCCAATTTTTCTAACAAGATTTTTTTCTGCCTTCATTTTTTTTAAATTTATATAATATATATTGATCATGTTTCTCTAACTCCAGATCCTCCCAGATCCTCTCTACTCGACTAACTTTATATTTTTCTCTCTCCCTCTTTCTTTTTACATAAGCTAACAGCAAAAAAATTTTCAAGAATCAGAAATAAACAAATAAAACCTGAGAAACACACAGATACATACAAAACCCCCACAAGAAACAAAAATCAAAACAAAGATCAATAAGATAAAAAAAAAGCCAAACAAAACAAAATGAAACAAAAATGCCACAAAAAAAAAATACTATTGAGTTAGTTTTGTGTTGGCCAACTTGGGCGTGGGGAGTCTACCCTGGAGTGTGATGCCCAGTGCCACTCATGTCATTTCTTTGCCAGCAGGTATTAACTTCGGATAGCTTCTTAGCTAGCAACGAGACCTCATGTCATCTTTTCCCCTCAGGGCTGAAACCCATCTGGCTTGACCCTATATGGGTCATGTGTCTCCTGCCACAGTCTATGAGTTCATATGTGCATAAGTCCAGTTATGTCTGGAAGACACTTTCTTTACAGTCATTATCCATCATCACCTCTGGTTCTCACAACCTTTCTGTTTCCTTTTCTGCATAGATTCCTGGCTGCAGAGGAAAGGGTTTGATGAAGATATATCCCATTTGGGAGTGAGTGCTCCAAAGTCTCCCATTCTCTACACATTGTCCTGCTTGCTGTGTGTCTTTGTGTTAATTCCACTCTGTAGCAAGAAGCTTCTCTAATGTGGGTACAGAAATATGTCATTAAGAATCATTTTATTTTTATGTTCATTTAAACAGAATAATAGTATTAAGTTTTCCACAAGGCTTATGACCTATCTAGTCTCAGGTTCTTGGCCACGTTAGCAGTGTCAGGTATGGGTTCCATCTCATGGATTTGGCCCTAAAAATGATCAAGAAGTGATTGGTTACTCCCATAACATTTGTGCCACTATTTCACCAGTATAGCTTGCAGGCAGGCCACTATTGTGTATAGAGCACCATCTAGTACCATGCATGCTAGTCATCAACTAAACTTTTCCGTGTTCTATGACATAAGAAAGTATTGTCTTCAGCAATAGGACCTTGTGAAAAGCAACCAATAGTCTTGGCAAGAGCCTGCGATGTTTGGGGGGTTCCATGGGGCCCTTTTGGCCAATGACCCAACAAAATGTAACCCATCCCTGGCACTGGATGTTTTACTTGGTATAATAAATTGTCTAGCTGAGGCATTATCTCACATATTATTTGGTGACCCCATTTAGATTCCTTTCATTTATGTATATATTAGGAAATTTCTACATTTGTAGGTTTCCATTTTTTTTTCAAATGTCCTTTAGTATTGGTTGGCACAATTCTCCTTCCCTTCTCTATTTAATTCTATCTTAGTTTCCCTGTTGTCTCTCCATGACACTATGTTCTATTTTTCCCTTCCTTGGAAGATCCTCTTGTTCCCCTCCCTATCCCTTGCTAGATACTTAACCTCTGTTCTTGTGTTTTTAATTATCCCAAACTACTCATCTTTCTTTATTTTAGAGAATCCTTTCCTAATTTTGTTCATGTACTCTTATCTCTTTTAAGAAGATTAATGAAAGCTGTTTCAACAATTCTTTACTTTCGTGTTTCCTCTAAGCTGCATTCCTTCTGTTTGTTTGTTGTGGTCTCCGTCTGTCGTGTTAGAACCTTTCCACATGTCTGGTAATCCATATTGCTTGTTATTAATAAAAATGAGGAAACAGAGAGCCCAGTGGAAGCTCTCAGCTCAGCAGTAGAGCTGGCTACAATTGACTCCATCAAACCATGTGTTACCAGACCCCCATTGGCTGGATATTTTCATCTTCTTTCTTGGCTAGAGTTGAGAGTCCCCAGAGAAGATGCTCCCCATCTCTTGCATGGAAGATAAGGATCTTGAAAGCATTCTGTGGTTGTGGTTGGAGAAGAGTGCTGGGAAACTCACCACAAAGTGTGCACTGTTAACAAATCCACCAAGTCCTCTGATTTGGAGATGAGTGTCTACACTCAGTGTCAATGCCCCTCCTCAAGATGGGCCTTCAGACTTGCCAGTAGAATAATCATTCAAAGGAGATAACATGAATTGCGCCTCAGTGGCTTAGCCACCGACTTACATCTTTCTCCTGTGAAGTCTCATGTAGGCGAGCCTCCTTAGGTGACATTTTCCTGATGGGTTATTCAGGGATCGAGTTTCTTGACATCCTTTGATTCTATCAGAACTGAAGGGATTGCTCTATGAAGCTTCTAGACAGAGAAATCGGGAGGGAACTTTATGTGTGGAGTTTCAATGGGTCACACCAGAAAACAGGACTGAGAAGTTACTTTCATTTTCTAAACCCAGGGCAGTCATATGGCTATGCCTAACTGCAAAGAGGCCAGGGAGACATGCCAACCTATGTCCCCAGAAGCAAAAAATGACACAGCATCCCCCTGCGTTAAGGTACCCATCTTCCTACCTATCTCCACAACCTATAAAATGGCAAAGGTGGAACAAGGCTGCATGTCCTGCCGAAATTATGTGAGGGCAACATTGGCAAAATGCTTGGTCTAATGCCAAGCACACAGCCAGCCCCTAGCGGGCCCTTGTTAGTGTTGTTATTTTTTTTCTTATCCTTTGCTAGTTTGTCCTATTCAAACTAGATATTCATTCAAAATTAAATCTTTCAGATTTCTAGGAATGAAATGAAAGAGCAGCTAACAGTATCCAGAAATAGAAGGAATAAGAAAGATAAGAGGAAGATGTCTACATTCTGACATCACGTAGATTTTTTATATGATAAATGTTTTCTGAATATCTACTGTGTACCAGACATATGTGTTAAAGGTCCAAAGATAACCAGACAAGTAAGATAAATCCCTTATGCTTGAGTTTACTGAAATCTGGCTACAAACCAAAAAGCTACACTTTGTCATCCTTTGGGTATTTTGGGCCAGTTTCCAAAGCAGAGTTGGGAGCTATTCCAAAGGATAAAAATGACCTGAGATGATTTTCCATTTCGGTGGGTCAGATAAAGGATTAGGCGAGGTTATCTGTCACCTCCATGTTGTCTGACCCGCGGGTTAAGTCTCAGCCACCATCGGCCTGACCTGCAGCAGATCATGATGTCATGGCCTCCAGGTGACCTGCAGCAGAGCATGATGTCATGGCTTCCAGGTGAGCATACATCCTGGTCATGCTTCTCTTCCGTTGGCTGTTACTCCTCGGTGTCATGTGTTAGTACCTTCTTCATTCTCATTTTTCTGAATGTTGGCGAGTCCCAAGGCTCAGTCACTATACCAACCCCCCATGGATGCCCCCTCCTAAACAATCACATCTTGGGACATATAGCTCCTATACCAGCTGGAAGTTGGAGGTCCAAAAATTTATGTATCCTACTCAGTCCTCACTTGAACTTCAGTTTCATTAGCTCATCCACTCTCTCAACTTGCACCTTGGAATCCCATTATCTGGACTTCTGATCTTGTAACCTTTGACCCCTTTATCCTATATTCAATGCATTTTTTAGTCTCCTGGCTAAACTTTCTATCTTTCTTTCTTTCTTTTTTTTTTCTTTTTTTTTTTTTCTTTTTTTCATTCTTTGGTTCTTTGAGACAGGGTTTCCCTGTGTAGCCTTGGCTGTCCTGGACTCACTTTGTAGACCAGGCTGGCCTCAAACTCACAGTAATCCACCTGCCTCTGCCTCCCAAGTGTTGGAATTAAAGGCTTGTTCCACCACACCTGGCCCTTAAACTTTCAATGTACATACAGAACTCAAATAATTTTTACTATCTGTACTACCATAGCTTTGTCCAGTACACCCTCATCTCCTTCTTGGAATCTTTCAACTGTGTAGTATTTGTCTCTTTGCTTTTACTGTAACACTCTTATCACCATGTGTCATGGTTATAAAAATGCACACACACATACACAGAGGGGGGAGGGAGAAACAGAGAGACAGAGACAGATACACACACACACACACACACACACAGAGAGAGAGAGAGAGAGAGAGAGAGAGAGAGAGAGAGACAGACAGACAGACAGACAGACAGACAGACAGGCAGGCAGGCAGGCAGACAGACAGAGACAGAGACAGAGACAGAGAGCTGTGTAACTAGAATGCAAACAGTCATGTTCATGGTGGTGTCCCCAGTAGCTAAAACACTGATATTTTATAGGCATTTGTGGTGGCTTAAATGAAAATGGCCCCAATAGACTCATAGGGAGTAGCACTATTAGGAGATGTGGTCCTGTCGGGGTAAGTGTGGCCTTCTTGGTGGAAGTATGTCACTGGGAGTGCTTTAAGGTTTCAGCTATCCAAGCCAGGCCCACTGGCTCGCTCTCTCTTGCTGATACCTGTCTATCTGGATCCAGAACTCTGAGCTACCTCCCCAGCACCATCTCTGCCTGCACACTGCCATGCTTCCCGCCATGATGATAACGGACTAAGCCTCTGAACTGTAGCCAGCCCCAATTAAATGTTGTCCTTTATAAGAGCTGCCATGGTTGTCCTGCTCAAACTATGGCACCAGCCAAGAACAATATGTGCAGTAAACTTCGAACCCCTACCCAGATCTAGCCAATGGACAGGACATTCTCCACAGTTGAGTGGAGAGTGGGGACTGACTGCCACATGAACTCTGGTGTCCCATATTTGACCATGGCCCCTGGAAGGGGAGGCCTGGTGGAACTCAGAGGAAGGATAGCAGGCTACCAAGAAGAGACTTGATACCCTATGAGCATATACAGGGGGAGGAGGGCCCCCTCAGTCACAGTCATAGGGAAGGGGAGTAGGGGGAAAGCGGGAGGGAGGGAGAAATGGGAAGATACAGGGGATGGGATAACAATTGAGATGTAATATGAATAAATTAATAAAATATTTTTAAAAATAAAATAAAAAGGTAAACAACAACAACAAAGATTGCCATAGTCATGGTGTCTCTTCACAGCAATGAAACCTACCTAAGACAGCATTGAAAAATGCAGTCTTGGATCTGCATTTTTGCAACCTCCTCTAAGCCACAGAGGAACTTTTCCAAGAACACCATCTTACCCAGGGTCAGAATCCCCACTGCCTGTGCTGGACTTCTCGTTTGTCTGGGAATGTCTGTCCCTATTTCACACTCAGTGTGTACTCCTTTCTTCCGCTGATGACACCTAGACATTCCTACTGCTGCATCTGTCCCCTCTGAGGCAGGAGCCAAATCCCTCTGCTTCAGTGCCAGAGAGGTGCCTATACCCAGGCATCCTGCATCTGCTTCTGTGAGGAACCCAGGAGCTGAGAAGGACCATTACTCACTACTGGAGCCAACAGTGCCCTTTGGCATCTCTCTGTGAGGAAGGCCTTGTTCTGTCCACTTCTTTCCTGTGATGTTTTCCTTGGCAGCTCCAAAGGCAAGATGCAGTGGGCAGAAGTATTTGAACTTCTGCTCCTGATAATAGACAACAGATGTTCTTGCTCAATGCTAGATATTCAATATATTTTAAGTACACTAAGGAAAGAATGTGGGCACTGTCTAGATATCCAATATGTTTGGAATAAATGGAGAGAAATGTGTGGACATTCTTCAGAGGACCTGGTAAAAGGGAGAAATACCATCCTCCATCCTGAAAGAATTTAAGGAGAGCAGATTTTTTTTTTTTTTTGGTTTTTCGAGACAGGATTTGTCTGTGTAGCCTTGACTATCCTGAACTCACCTTGTAGACCAGGCTGGCCTCAAACTCACAGAGATCAGCCTGCCTCTGCCTACCGAGTGCTGGGATTAAAGGCATATGCCACCACGCCTGGCCAAGGAGAACAGATTTAATTGTGTGTGTGTTCACTTCTCATTTCTTACAAGTACAATCACAATTGTTGGAGCATGAACTGGGGCACCCAACAAGAAGATGAGACCTTAGAAGAACACAGGTTGAGTTCTTAGACTCGGTAGAAATGGCACAGTCTGCTGCATCTAGAAAAGTACATTGATGTGATGGTTTGTTCACCTCCATGAGACCTACTTTCTTCCCGCCTCAAAGAATATTAGCAGCCATCTCTTCTAAGGACTCTTTGGTTTTCATTTACTGAATTTAGAAGATTTCATGGCTCTTGTAGCCGACAAGGTCGTCATTCGCTTTAATATTCCTAGCCCCTAGTAAGAGTGACTAACTCACCCAGGCTTTCTAGGGGCTTTCCCTAGCTTTAAAGTTAGAGGGACACACCTGGGAAACCCCCTCATTCCTGGGCAAAACAAAAGGTGTCTGGCTATTCTATTGCTAGCCGAGGCCCTGCCCACCTGAGCAGTGACTCACTGTGTGACAGTCATACCTACACATCCTTTCAGTTCAAACGCCTGGCAGATGGCCTGCATGCTAGACTTTTCCTTTGGCTACCACTGAGTACCTGAGCCTGGGTGATTTCTAAATAAGTTTTATATTTTAGAGGTATGGAGGCTGGGAGGTTCATGATAATATCACTAGCTCATTTGGCTCACTTAGTCCATCCTAACCCAGGGGAGAGACCATCACAATGTAAGGCGAAGCAAGTGTGCTATTGCAGGTCTCTCTTCCTCTTCTTACAAAGCCAACAGGGCTGTGATAGGCTCTCCATCATCCAATCCTAATCCCTTCCCAGAGGTTCCACTCTCCAAATACCATTAGCATGATTTGGGGGGGAAACAAGTGTGAACGTGTGAGCTTTGGAGAGGTGTTTCAAACCACAGCAGCTCTCACTACCTACAGCATCAAGACGACAGATTGCTGCCATAGTCGATGCTGTTTGGGTGCCCCCAGATCTTTCTGAGGCTGATCTATTCATCGTCCCTGGCAGCTAATGATTCAAGGTTATGTTCATTTTAAAGAAGATTGTCTTTAGCCTATTGGAAGCTGCCTTCCTGAGGTTTCCCAGAAGACTTTGTTCTCTTTTCTAAAGTCAGTAGCCATCCGGGGCTGGCATAAACCATGTCTCAGTCTCTTGCAGGTGGGACAGCCCTGTAGCATCATTCATATTTTTAGGACTTTCCATGGAGCTCCATTGTAGCTAGAGTTCAGATGCACCCTTGTCTTCGCGAAGCTTCTATCACTCACTGTTTTTCAGATTTCTACTAAGTTCACTCCATAAATACATCACTTGCAACACGATCCCCACCTTAGACTGTGCCTCTAATAACCCAAACATGAAACGGCCATCGCCGAGTACAATCTCAGGAAGCTACGTGCGGCACTGGATCCCTATCTCTTGGCCGGTCTTTGACTTAATTAACTAGACAGCTGCTAAGATACTTTCTGAACTTGGATAGAATACACGCTTCAAGAGATGTGCTGGCTTGGGTAATAGCCTGCTATTGAAAGAGAAGGGAAATCGTAACTTTAAAGGCTGAAATGTGATAGTTCTTTTTGCTGAGTGCCTTAGCTGCACGGAGGAAAAGAGGACCTGACAAGTTCAGATGGACTGCTCAGCAGTACAAAACAAAGCATGGAGTTTGATGGGCTCCCGATGGCGATTAAAGAGCCTCCCTCTTCTCTGGTATCCAAAGAGCCCCTAGAGCCAAAAGCCAGCTAATACAAAACATAGTGCTAAAAGTGGCAGAGCTCTGAAAAAAGTTGGATTCTAAGTCTTAGAATGTCTTCCAGTGCTGAGGCCTGCAATGGCTATATCGGGTCAATGTAGCTATAAACACTCAACCTCCGGTCTTCTTTAAACAGGTTAAGTCCATAGATGTGAGCTACTCCCCTGCTAAAAGAGCCTCCTATTCCCACCCAGCCTTGGATACTATACAGCAGCCTCCAAAACCTGCAACCCCTAAGAGGGCAGGGCCTGCCCTTCTCAGGACTAGATTCTTCTTCTTGGCTCTGGTCCAGTCATCAGCACCAAGTCTCAGCTTGAACTTTGCTGAGAAAGTTCTGGACATGGAAAGGGAGATCAGAACGTAGAGCGATGAAATATAACCAGACGAATGTGCTAGAAGGAACTGGGACAGAATCCCAGAAATGCTAGTTAGCTTGTGGAAAAAGGATGCTAGTGGATGAAGGAGAACAGACCACAGTGTTACATAAGGAAGAATCTCTGGTACCAGGGTACCCTGTGACTTGTGTCCCCAATAATTTGATGCTAAAAATAACCGATCCAGTAGCCTGTGTGATGCACTGCTAAGATAGAGTTTATATGCTTGGGAAAAACAGTGGCTATGTACAATCAATAAAACAGAGACTAAAATTATAGTGGAAAATTATAAAGCACCAAAAGTCTCTTTGAAAGGCAAGTATTTAATTGTGGATCTATTGATCAAGACTGGAACATTTATTAGCCACTAGTTTCCTTTTTTTAGGTTGCTGTGAAAAACATCACAACCAAAAGCAACTTGGGGAGAAAAAGGTTTATTTTATCTTCTAGAGTATAGTCCATCATCAAGGAAAGACAACCCATGGACTCAAGGCTGCTTTCTGGTTCATTCTTAGGCTCATGTTGAGCTATATTTCATGTACAACCAGGCCCGCCTGCCTATGGATGGTACTACCCATAGTGGTCTGGATCCTCCCACATCAGCTATCAATCAAAATATAGTCCAATAGACACACCCATAGGCCAATCTGACAGAGGGAATTCCTCAGCTGAGGTTCTCTCTGCAACCGAGACTAACCACCATGCTATCAGTGTCTTTTGTGAGGCCTCAGAGAAAGCACTCTGACTACTTAAGTATTAGGGATATAGTCAATCATCTGTATCCAAGAGTTCTACCTACATGTTGTTCACAGGAAGGTAAAAAAATATTCAGAAAAATACACCACACCGATACTATAGATAAGCACACTGCCCCATCCATCTTACTACCTAAGTGATACAGTTTAATGGCTATTTCCAGAGTATTTGCATTGTAATGGGCATTATGAATTATCTAAAGGTAGAGTATACAGTGGGTGAAGTGTATAGGTTATACAGAAACATTGCATTATTTTACATAAGAATCTTGAGCCAGGCTATGGGAGAATCTTCAAAACAATTCATGGTTATATTGGGAATGACTGTATGCTAGTGGTGACACATGAGCATTGTTCATAAAAATTGATGGTTGCCCTCCGTATGTTGACAATAGGAGTATCCTAGGAGGAACAGCATGGCAGATGTCAGGAAAGGGTGTTTTGCTTTTAAAAACCATTCAAGAATAACTATTTGGAATGGTCAGTGAGATTGACATGGTCATCAGGAAGGTCTGCCTTCAAGGATATAGAGAAAGCCAATAGAATACAACGTATCTAATGGCATGCGAGAGTCTCCAGCAAGGTTCTTTTTACTTTGAGGTAGAGTCTCAGGTAGTCCAGGCTGGTCTGGAACTCACTATGTCTGCTGGTCCTAAAATTCTAATCATCCTTCTGTGCCACCTTCCAAGGACTAGGTTTACAGCGTGCTGGGGTTCAAACACAGGGCCTTGTGCACTCTAGGCAACAAATCTACTGCCAGGGTTCTAGCCTCAGCCCTTCTAGCAAGGCTCAATAGAAAAAAAAAAACTATCATGGACTGTAGGCATTTGGGACAAAGCTATGCTATCTACAGCAGAGAACTACATCCTTTGGAGATAGCTCTTGACAAAATACTGGGCCCCCAGAGAGAAAGGGTCTCTGATCCTGGCACATCAAGTAACGTGCAGCCAAAGCTAATTTTCATGAACAGGACAACTTCAAACCCACTAAGATATGTGCATCTAGTAGCTACCCACTGTTAATTAATATTGGACTGTGTACTGTAATCTGTAATAGCAGATCTGTTGGGGGGATGGTCTGATGTATTTTGATGTTAATTACTGTTTGCTGTCTGTGTGACCCACCTTTTGCTTAATAAAAAGCCCATCCCACCTGGGCAGGGCAAAGGAGATAGGTGGGGCTAGGAGAGAGAGGAATTCTGGGAAGAAGAAAGATGGCCAAGAGGAGAAAGGGGAGGGACCTGAAGGGAAGAGAGGAAGGCCACCATGGGTTAGATGGAGGAGAAGCATGTGCCTGCGTGGATGGAGACTCCAGCCCAGATTTTAAAAAAATGAACAAGTATATAAAATTATAGATGAGAGGTAGCTTGAAAGAAATTATTAAAAACAAATGGTGTGGGATTAAGACAGGGATCCTATGCCTGCCCCACTATGGGAGGTAGTTTAGAGGATTAATATCTGCTTTGCCCCAGGTTAACTAAGGCTATTTGATTGATTACTAGCCAGGGTTACTGATAATACAGATAATTTTTAAAAACAATACAGGTCCAATGGGCAGAAGTAAAATTGTACTGCTCTTGTGCTTCCTCCAACGCTCACACCCACAATTTCATGGGGGCTTCCTAATTCCCTCATAGCAGAAAAGGAAAAATTGCTAACTAGATGTATGGATAGATTGGCTTAGGAAATTGGGGCAAATAACAAGTTCCTGTTTCTATGCTAATCCCACCACTGAGGAATGAGCTTGAAATGTGACGATGGACGGTGATTTCTTTCATTTAGTCATTGATTTTTGTATGTAGAGAAACATGGTCCAAGATTGGAATATACACAGACATATGGGCAGTAGCCAATGTCCCATCTGATCTCTAAAGTGAATGGAAAGAGAGGTAGCAAGACTGGAACCAAAGAAGTGTGTAAGGGGACATTTGAACATAACTACGAGAGCGACCAAAAAATGCTGGGGATCGTTGTATTGTGATCTATGTTGGAGAAATTGCATCACGGAAGAGTCACATGACTTAGCTCACAGCTGCCAGCTAGCCTCTATCCTCTACCACCCGGGGGACTGTGTGCTAAGCCATGCCAGATGAGCATGGAGGGTAGACATGAAAGCCTTCCATACAGATGTTGAAAGGCATGGGGCCCTGCTTCCGACGGAAGGTCTAACCACTACCAGCTGGAGGTCAAATGTGCCACTGAAGGAATGCAGAAGAACAGGTCCTCAAAGGCCATGGACAACCAGCTCACACTCCTGCTTGCAGTTCTCAGAATAGCTGCAGGTCAAAGCAAGAATACAATGTCTTAGAACAAGGAGGAACAGTCTGGAGAAGCCGAGGTTATGTCCTCACTCCTGCTAGAACAGGGGCGTGCTGCAGTGCTTGTGTTGTGTAGCACCAGTTGTATCCAGGGCACAAGATCTTCAGTGGGGTTCCTCACCTCCCCCCCACGAAGCATGCGCAGACAGCTCCATGTGCCCTGCGAAGCTTTCTGGAGCTGTTCTGGATAGCTCCTTCCAGATCCTAAGCTTCTGTTTATCTCTGATATCTATCTGTGAGTCACAAAGCCGCGTCGCCTGACTTGTTAGACAACTGTTCTGGACTCGAGCAGGTGGTGAAAAAAATCTTTGCACGGACGCTAACACAAAGTCCTTGACACAGCATCATCTATGGAGGAGACCAACCAGCTGCTTGGTGAGAAAATGATTACATTATAATTTTTCTACCATAGGAAATGTAATACTTTACCATTACTGACATTGGCATTGACACATACTTTAGGTATGGGGTTGATTTTCTTCCAGCAAAACTTTAATCAATATCACTATTCAACGCTCAAAAATAAATAAATAAAAAATAAATAAATAAATAAAAGAATCACCGGCTTTATTGACTCAGGATCCTGTGTTAATCCTGCTTCAGAATAAAGAATTTCTTCACAGCAGAAGAGGTTCGTTATTGGACACACAGCTTGGGAACTACTTAACCACATACTGCCCGTTCCCAAAGCTCCCAGTCTAATGAAGCAATGGAGCAAGCTCATAAAGATGTCAGTGAGATGACAGAGGTCTACTGTGGGTGGGGCACAACCTAGAGTGACAGGCAATGTGTGTGTGCACGTGTACACACACACACACGCACACATACACAGAGAGAGAGAAAGAGAGAGAGGGAGAGAGAAAAAGAGAGAGAGAGAGAGAGAGAGAGAGAGAGAGAGAGAGAGAGAGAGAGAGAGAAGAGAGCTGCCCTTCATAGCTAAAACACATGGATCCTGAACATTCACGGTGTGAGTGGCTTGTTTTGCTACCATTGCAATAAGCAACCTGCACGTTTGTTTCTTCCTCACACTGGTTGATGGTCTATGGACTTAGAGGTTCTGATTCCCCAAGGGAACAGAGTCAAAGTCCCATCAGACTTAAAACAGTGCCTACTTCCTGGTGTTTCTGGGAACCTCCATCCAGTATGGATAATAATAGCAGGATTAAAGGGCTCTGATCATAGTGAGGGGTTAGGGTTGATGCTACTTAAAGGCAGTTAGGAGAAATCTATTCTGTGCTGAGTTGGCTAGTTAGATGAACTCTCTGGTGTTCAGTTTTGACTGTAAATGATAAAAATAAGCTAAGCCTGCCCTAATGACTAGAAGTCCACCATATGTTACGATCTCCCAGAGGTAAAACAAGAAAGTTTCAACAGAGAGGAAGCAGCAATTATAGAGCTGGTAGAGAAGTGTGGACCACAGCCTCACCTCTCCATCACTCCTCTCTTGAGGCTCCAAAATGACACCAAGTAGGACCTTGGAGATGACGTGGGTAGAGAGATGTGCAAAGTCCTGTGGACGTGAGTGGTGCAGAGGTGTATCATAACACACACTGCTGGGACCCAGGGGAAGCAGAAGGAGAAGAGCTGGTGAAGAGTGACTCATAGGCATCAAGGATAGACAATTTAGGAAAGGCAGTGTTCCAGGCTGTCCTCCAAGCAGGCTATTTCCTCCATCTCCCCCGCCTCTACCCCCCTCCACCCCCCACCCCCCCACCCCCTGGCTATGGTAAGTGTTGACTGCCAAGCACACACAGTTATGGCCTTCTCCAAAAATTGCTCTCAAATGAAAGAAGTCGTTTCACTCCTCAAACCTTAGGAGATACTTATCTTCTGGGGACAAGCTTGACACCAACAGCTGATTGTTAAGGGCCTACGGAAACCCGTCTCTTACACCACGGGAAGACAGCGTTGCAATGCACTGTTGTTTGTACTCTGGTGCCCCACGGGCTCCAGCTGAAATCCCTCACCCCACTCCCACCCCCTTTTAAAACCTTGCTCTTCATCCTGTTCTCATCTTTTCTTCTCCATCTAGTTTTATCTTGAGGGGTGGCCCTCAAGCCCCACCGTGCTTAAGCCAGGCATGGTGGGCACTCATCTTTAAGCCCAGAACTCAAGGAGGCAGAGGCAGGAGGATCGCTGTGAGTTCGAGGACAGCCAGGCCTATACAGAGGAACCCTGTCTTGAAAAACCAAAACGGAAAAAAAAAAAAAAAAAGAAAAGAAAAGAAAAGAAAAAAATCACATGCTTAGACAGACTGGCATTGGCCTCTTGCCTTTACGAAATCTGACTTATAACAACTGATAAACATTTTTCCATAGTGTGGAAGAGTATGTTCCGTTCCTGACGCTGTACTCCTTCTAATAAACAGATTGCCCCATCTTACTCATAGTCCTATGACTTGGCCACATGTCATCTGAGAGAGAGATTTATCCTCATCTCATCTTTGGGCTCAGCCCCAGGTGACAGGTGTGAACCGATGGATACCCACAGAGGTGTCATTTGCAGCATCTGAAAAAAAAAACATTACTGTGATTGTTTGCTTGGGCTCTCTCATACTTCTAGCATTTTCCGTGAGGCCAGCCTATTTCAACCAGGGGCTTTTGCCTTCAGTGCAACTGAACCAAGAAGAACAGTGTAATCCACAGCACACAAGCAGATCTGGGGATGAGAAGTAGCGTATACACATTTAGCACATGCACACATAATGAACAAACAAACACACATACATGCATTATGTAATATGCATATATGATTACTTATGTCTCACTCCGTATACCTATGTGTACATATGCATGTACGGTATATGTATATATTTTTTTAATTACTGAGGTTTTGGAGGGCTGTTTATTACTATAGCCAAAAGCTAATATGCATGCTTACATTGGCTTAGAATCTTTAACCATTTCCTTATCTATGAGATTGTTCAATGGACTGGAATCTTGTGACCTCTAGGGAAGGTGCCTCACACTCATTTGACTGGGCAACCTTTGTTAAAGAACCCTTCATCAGACTGATTTTTTTTTTTTTTTTGATTGTATGGTGACGCTCCATGGTTGCCTGCTCACAGTATCTGTGGAACGCAAGCATGCTAAAAGACAGGAATAGTCCCTTATCGCAACTTTACAGCATCATTTGAGGAAAATGGCCATCTAGTGATGAGAATAAATGTGCTAATGGGGTGGCCAAGCCACAAACTCAGTCAGCTTGGGGCAGTAAACACTTGACAGGTCAGCAACTCATCCATTCTCCCCAAACCCATCAGTACTCACAAGGTCAGGGCATCAAGAGAAATAATTATGTGGAAATAAATGGGACACTACATTGAGGATTAAAAGCAGGTGACTGACAAAATGGGATCCATCTAAACAGCCCAGGCCAAGATCACAAGGTAAAAACGTATTTTAAGTTACATTCAAGAGTGCAAATAAGTCCTCAGAGTTTATTTAGCATTCCAGGAGCTAAAGGGCTGCTAACAATTGCTTCGCGTGCATTACCGTGTTTTCAGGGCTGTGTGCTTCAGTGTTTCAAAGCTGAGACCAACACAATTCAACAGCACACAGTAAGCTTTGTCCCTGCAGGATTCTACCGTTGGCATCGACAGAAAGACTCCAACTGTCATAATAGGTAAATTCCCTTCAATCAGCAGGCAAATTAGAAAGGGACGAAATCCAACATCAGCATTTATTCCAAAGAAAGGCATTCCACTGTCAATAGCCTGTGTTTCCTGCCTGGGGCTTGTGCTTTCCAGTCTCCCCAGAAACAATGTCTGAGCTGTTCCCGCGAAGCTGTCTTTTGCTGAGCTTCTAAGCCTCGCTTGTCGGACACCTTGACTCACACTTGGAAGTGTCTGTTGCTTCCTCTTCAGGATCACGGCAAATGATCCAAATTGCAAACACTTCACCTCACGTGCAGACAATTGCAGCAGGCTCTTAATTAGTCCCGAGATAACCTCCCTGTGAACGCCCTCCCTTACCACTCTGTGAGCATTTACCCGGTCAAAACTCACCAGCAATATCACGTGCCTACTCTAGAATATCCAAACTCCATGGCCACGGCTAAAGAGTCCTTTGAACAGATCTATGGTGTAGTGGGGACACTGAAAACGTTGGAGTCCCCAAGACATCACTTCAGAATGCCATCTTATTGTAGTCTTTTTGGGGCAGTCACCTCACCCACACTGACCACAACTGCTATCCTCACATAATGAGGCAAAGTCTTGATGTTGTAGGACTTTGTGTTGGTCTTATGAGAGTCTGTGATGTCAGAATTAACACAGTAGACAATTTATAGTAATATAATATAACTTAATATAATAAATATAATATAATGTAATATATCTTCCTCTTACATTTTCACATCATCCCCATCACTTACATGAAACCAACTTTTCTTCTGGGAACACAGAATGTAGCCAAAAACAGCCTCATAGGATCTAATGTGTCTTTTTTCATATCAACTTCACCAACTAGTGGTAGCCACCTTGACTCTGAATTCAGAAGTGCCGCAGCAGGCTTTCAACACCCTCTATCAATGGGGCCCATATCAGAGGGAGTGGTAGAAAATGAGGAAGATGTCTATCCTATCTTATCAAGGACTCACCCACACACCCCCAGACATGCCATCATTGTCAGTACCTGTTTAGAACAGGAGTCTGGAAACTTCCCTGGAAGCCACACTTGCATAAGAATGCTTTTTTCATAATTTAGAGGGATGGTGCTGATGATAATGAAGATTTAATCCTCTCAGTGCTCTTCGTAAGGATTAGAATATTATGCAACCCTAAGAAGCAATGAATTCTACCTGTATGCAACAATGTGACTTACTGTAAAAACACAATGATGCACATAACATGATATGTTCTACAAAGCTAAAACAATGTATGTGCAAAAAACCAAGATATCACTTCACATCCGTTAGAATGGCTTGACTCCAAACTCCTTAAAAATAATACCAACTGTTGGCTGAAGGACACATGTTCTAGTTTTCTTTCTGTCACTGTGATTAAAATACCCTGACCAAAAGCAACTTGTATGGGAAAGGGTTTATTTGGCTTACAGTTCCAAACTGCAGTCCATCATTTTGAAGAAGTCAAGGAAAGATTTTGAAGCAGTTAGCCACATTCTCAGTCAAGAGCAGAGAAAGAATAAATGTTTAGAGTCTCCTTTCAACCTTCATATAGATCAGTATTCCCTTCCTAGGGAATAGTACCACCCACTGTGGGCTGTGTCTTCCTACAACAATTTACATAATCAAAACAATCTCCCATAGTCATCCCACAGCCCAATTTGATCTAGACAATTCCTCATTGTCTACATTGAGTCAAGTTGACCCAGTGTAGACTCAGGTGAGCCAGGTGAGTCTACACTGGGTCAAGTTGAAAATTAGAACTATCACAATAAAGAAATTATATTTATTGTTTGTAGGAATTCAAAATGGCAGTCATGTTGGAAGAATTTCAAGGTTCCTTTGGTTAAAAAAAGATGTGTATATTTGTGGTTTACAGACTGTGATATGTGTGTGTATATATATATATGAATACGCATAACAAATTAACATCTTACTTGTTACCTTTTCTGGTGTTGAGAACACTTAAGACCTAGTCTTCTATCAATTTCCTACAATATTAACACTACTGAATGATTATTAACTACAAACACCATGTTGTATAACAGATATTCTGAACTCTTTCCTCTTTTCTAATTATTTTATCTTGGGCTACTATCTTTCTCATCACCCCTCACCTTAGCCTTTGAAACCATCATTTCACTTTATCCATCTAAGAATTTGACTCCACACATAAATCAGACCATGTAGCATTTGTCCTTTTATAATACCCGCCTTATCTCATTTAACACAATTACCTTTCATCTTTACCCCCGTTGTTGTACATGATTTTCTTCTTTCTAGTTGAATAGTAGTACCCCATTGGAAGTCATACCCACATTTTCTTTCATCATTTACATATGATTGACATTTAGATTTCCATCTAGGCTATTGTAAATAATACTGAGATGAACATGGGAGTGCTGATGTCTTTTCACTGTGCTGAGTTTATTTCCTATGGACGTATACCTGGAAGCAGGATTAGTGGGCTATATGGCAGTTCTAACTTCAATTTTGGGAGGAACTTCCGTTTTTATTTTCATTCCATTACTCTTTTCCATAATGACTTGTGATGGTTAACACTGCTCGTAAACTGGACTAGAACTGTGATCAATCAAGAGATACTTCTCTTGATGTGTCTAAAGAGTGGTTTCTGGAAGGGAAAGACCATTTCCCAGGGTGGGCAGCATCTGCCAGTGGCAGCCCAGATACGGAGGTCTGATGGGAAAGGCTTTTGCCTGCCTACCACAGCCCTTGCTGGTTCACACATCTATTCCATTTCTGCTGCTGCTGCTGCTGCTGCTGCTGCTGCTGCTGCTGCTGCTGTTGCTGTTATTCTTCGCTGACCAGTGACTGACCTGAATAGCCCCCCAGTCATCCACTCCAGACTGGCATGGTTGACATATCCATCTCTGTGGACTGAGCAGCTACTGGGTCCTCAGCATCTCTTACCATTGTTAGACTACCTAGCCTGTATCATGGAAGCCGATCTAACAACTCCCCCCGCCCCCCATAGTATGTACCAATGTACTGATCCTGTGCCTCTAGAGAACCCGAATCCATAAATGAATTGTTTTAAAAAGTGTGTTCTTTCCCCATCTCATTGCCAACATTTATCATCTCCTGTCTGTTTGATAACTGTGACCAGTAAGGTGGTATCTCATCGCATTTTTCTGGAAGTTAGAAATATTGAGCATGTTTTTATATACCTATTGGGCAGTGATTTGCGTCTTTCTTTCAAAAAATGTTTTTCCCCCTGAATCCTTTGTTTACTCTCTAGTCATGCTATTTGCTTTCTTGCTATCAGTATGTTTGGTTTCCTGTTTTCCAGTTTAACGCCTTCCGGTTGAATGAGTTGGAAGCACTCCCACATTGCAAGTTGTCTCTTGGCACTATTGGTCACTTGCTCGCCTCTGAGGAAGCATTTTCATCTGACATCATCCTATTTGTCCTCATTTTGTCTTCTTTCTTATATCTCTGGGTAACAAAAAAAATTATTTACAAGCCCAGTGTCAATAGGATTTCACTTTATTTCCTCTGGTGGTGTTATGTGTAGGTCTTAAATCCACTTTGAATTGCATCTTGCACATGGTATGACACAAAGATCCAGTTTCACTCTTCTCCATATAGATACTAGGTTTTCTTGGAACTATCCCTTGAAGAGACTCTACAATGCTAAATCTTACCTCATGATCAATGAAGCATACATACAACGTATTTGAAAACTTTCATTTACCATGATTTTCATCCATGTAAATAAATTTTTAAAATTTTCATTTATTAAGCTTTTTATACATGAACATAATTTTTTTTTTGAGGCAAGGTATCATGTATTCAAGGCTGGCCTCAGACTTCCTACATAGTTCAGGATTAACTGATCTTCCTGTCTGTGCCTCCCATGGGTAAACCCTAATATTATAGGCATGCACCACCACACCTGGTTTAGGTAGCCCTGGGTGATTAAACCCAGGACATGCTAATTAAGCACTATTAAGATTATCAGTTTTTACAGAGAATTTAAGTATGATCATCAAAAACTGGTAGCAACTAGGATACTCTTCAATAGTTAAATGTGTAAGCAAGCAATACATCTATACAATGGGATATACAAGCAAATTAACTATCAAAACACACAAAGACATGTATGAATTCACCAAGTGAAAAGAGAAAGTCAGAAATGACTTTACGCCATGCAGCTCCCTTTACCTGACATTCTGGAAATGGCAGATCTATGGAGTCAATAAGCAGATGAATGGTTAGTAGGCACTCAGAAGTGGGAAAGAGTTGGCAAGCTGAGAGGCAAGATGGTTTAGGATGGCAAATCTGCTTTATATAACCCTTCAGTGGTGAACACAAGGCGTAATGAGTTTCTCTAAATCCTAGAACTACACCCTAAGGCTCCTGGAATATCATAGAATAGGGGGAAGAAAGGCTTGAAGAGCAGAGGATGGGAAGGAGTCCCACCCAGATATGGCATGGGCTGTTGCACCCTTGAACACAGAGTAGCTATGGATACCTGTATAAGATTGGGTCCTCCAATGTTCCATCATACATAGGGGAGGTACCCATGGGGCCCCATACCATCCTCAAGGACTGTTGACGATTGACTATAGACTGTGGGAAAAGAGGGTGTCATTTTCTTTTATGGTGTGTCCATTGGGGAAGTAGGAAGATGGAGAGTCTCAGAAAAATGGAGGTAGACAATGGAGAGTAAAATAATTACTATATATATATTTGTATATATGTAATGTATACTGTTGAATAGTACATAAACTGTTGGATATATATTATATATATATATATGATAAATACAAAACACAAAACAAAATAAACAACAACAAAAAACTAACCCTACAACAGCTTAGCACACAGAGTAAATGTTAATATATATGAAATTCTAAAGTAATTAACTTAGAAGCTTGGAATGGAATGCAAAACGTGACAAAGTCATTGCAAATATATGGAATAATCTTATTTAAAGGAGCAGGAGAAGAAGAGATGACCAAAATAGCTTAGAAAATGAGTGGACTCTAGGCTACTCAGGAAAGAAGAGATATATGTGAGCACATCCTCATGGCTAAAACAGTTCCCCTGAGAATACACTTTAATAATTATGAAACTAAAAGATACAGAATAAATCCAATGTTGGCTGTAGAGGGAACAAATGACAATGAACAAGGCAGAATTAATGCATCAACTGAAGAAGCAGTTGGAAGCTTTGCAGGGACTAGGCTCTGAAAACCACAGAATGTGAACTAATAACTGAGATAAATCCAAGCTGTGACCTGGAGCTCACAATAAAAGGTCATGTGTGTTGTGGTATCTATAAAATATATCTAATAGTGTTTATTATTAAAACCTATAATTATGACGGCAGTATTATCTAACCCGCTATTACAATCAATAAAGACACAGACACCTGTTGTATTTTAGAATAGCCTCATCTTGCGTGGGAATGGGCAGAAGTAACCCTCTAAACTATCCTTATCACTTCCCAGCCCCCATCCCAGGTCACCTGCTTTAATCATTCCTATCTGGGCTACTTCCCATCCATAATCCCAAAATACTTGCTAATGCTCTTCACATGGGCAGCCTTTGCTTCTCGCTACACTTACCCATCGCAGCCTCTTCATTCTTCTTCCTCCTCCTGCACCTGTCTCCTTCCTCCCCTGCCTTGTGGTCTCCTGATCCCAGGCCTATGAACAGAACCCCAAACGCCACCCACCACCTCTCTCCTCCCTCCCTCCCTCCCTCCTTCCCTCCCTCTCTCCCCCCCCTACACCCCTCCCCCCACCAAATCCCAAGCTTCAGCATTTTTCTTTTATTAACCAATCAACAATAAATAGGTAGGGCAGCCATCAGATCTTGCAGGCCAGTAATTAGCACCCGAATACAGAGCACCAGACCAACCCCCGACACGTGTGCTTCCAGCCTGCCCCATATTGTCAAAGCATCCACCATGGCACTGGACCCACATGTCTGCTACGTCTCTCGGGATGTCTTCGGGATGGTATCCCATGTTAAATCCCCCCCCCCCCCCCCCCCCCCACTGAAGCCTGAAGGTCCTGTTTGCATGGTACAGGAAACGAGTCAGGCGTGCAGGAGTCCTGGGCATGAAACACTTAGAGTAGTTTACGGGTATGCGAATGGGTGTTTCAGCCTGTCTTTATTCCTCTTAAACTGCTCTATTTTGAGTTTCTTATACTTTTTCTACTCATGAGATTCGGTGACAGGGAGAATGGGGGAGAAGAACTAATTACTTTCAAGTCAGATCTATATTCAAATCCAGCATAGAAATTAGATTAAGAATATGAATGTGTTGGGGTTTTAACCTTTACTGAAAATGTAACAACTAAGATAATTTACAAATAGCATCCAGAACAGTGCCACATCCATGTTCATGGTCACTTTTCCTTGAACCCCATACTTTCACACGCTGAAAAAGGAAATTCCCTATATACAAAGGGGAATGAGTATTCAGGGTTGAAGTAGTTTCCTGCCTTGTAGGTTTCACTGATTTGGTGACTGCAATCTTAATATCATAGGTTTATTAGCCAGGGTTCTCTAGTATACCAAAACCTATAGGATGAATGTCTCTCTCCCTCCCTCTGTCTCTCTCTGTCTCTGTCTCTCTGTCTCTGTCTCTCTGTCTCTGTCTCTGTCTCTCTCTCTCTCTCTCTCTCTCACACACACACACACACACACACACACACACACACACACACACACAC
>OU015756.1:50493986-50513684 GCA_907169655.1 Acomys percivali | reverse complement strand
CACACACACACACACACACACACACACACACACACACACACACACACGAAGTTTATTAGAATGACTTAAAGGCCGTGGCTCAGCTAATCCAACAATGACTGTCTATGAACGGAAGATCCAAGAGTTCAGCAGTTGTTCATTCCCGGAAGCTGGATGTCTCAGCCAGAATCCAGAGTAATCAGGCTCTAATGTCAGTGAAGGAATGGACTTGCCAGCAAGGGCGTGAGAAAGCAGGCAAGGTGTGGAGGGGGTGGCTTCCTTCTTCCTCCTCGTTAATACAGTCTTCCAGGAGAAAGCATGGCTCAGATTAGAGGTCTTCCCACCTCAAAAGATCTGCATTGGCCAGGCATGGTGGCACATTCCTTTAAATCCCAGCTTGGGAGGCAGAGGCAGGTGGATCTCTGAGTTCAAGGCCAGCCTGGTCTACAGAGTGAGTTCCAGGACATTCAGGGCTTGACAGAGAAAACCTGTCTCAAAACAAACAAACAAACAAACAAACAAAAAACAACAAAACAAAAAACAAAAAACAAAAACAAAAAAGGTCTGGATTAACAGTGTGTCTTCTCACCTTAAAGATCCAGATGAGAAGTGGATCTTTCTATTTCAAATAATCCAATTATGCAAAAAGCCCCTCACAAGTGTGCCCCACAATATTGGGGGGTTTTAATTAATTCCTAATGTAGTCAAGTTGACAACCCAGAATAAACATCACAATAGGTAAAGGCTGACTTCCATGGGGGTGGGAGTGATTTAGAGAGCTGTGTGTGCATGCTCTATGACTCAGAAAGTGAGAATGACTACCAACTGTGACCTGGGAACACTCCTCTTCTTGCTCCATGCCTCAGTTTCCCCATCTCTTCAATATCATTCTAGTCAGTACCTAATACCTCCCTAGGAGATCAAGTCAAGAAATTAAAATGAAAGCTGCTTTTTGTTTTCCATGGCTTTTGTTCGCGTATGGAGAGCTGTGTTGTTTGTTGAGTTTGGCTGAGGTTTCGAGTGAGAACACATGTATCTCCTTGTGCCTTTTGAATCTGTACCCTTTAGTCAGTGATTAGAAACCAAACGACATTATGGAGCCTAGGAAAATTAAATGTATATTGTTGTGGGCCTGGTCTATTTCAGTTCCAACATCCTATTTCTTATTGGAATAGAAAAACACTACTTCCCCCCTCCCCCAGAATCCTGAGAGCCACTAAAAACAAAATTATAGGTAAAGCTGTTCCCCCAGGAAATAAAGAATTTCCTCTGTGTGAAAAAGGTGTATTAACTGCAATGCATTCTTCAAAGCAAAGTCATTTTCAGAGTTCTCAGAATGAGTCTTCTGCAGGTATATTGTGAAGGCTGTGGTCCATTTTATTCCAGAACTTTCTATCACTATCCAACCCAAGATCTCTAGTCTTGGAGATGCCAGGGGAACATTGAGTTCTGAACCAGGGATCCACAAAATGAGATCTGCGTTTTCGGATGTCAACTATGGGAGCGGATCTGAGTGGTGAAGGATGGAAGGCCAAAGGACGGGGTGGTATTTTCATTCAAGTCCTGGTGAAAAGGTACCAGGTCTGGAGCAGTGCTGGTGGAGGGTGAAAGGAAGCTATTAATTAGGAGAGATCATTAGAAAGAAGAAAAGTCCGAACTTGGTGCATGGTTAAGAGAGATATGAGCAATTGTTTTTCAGTCAACTGTGCGTGAGCACCTTGCTATACAGGGCTAGGGGGTGGGGTAGAAAGCAAGACACCCAATGTCTCACACAAGTGAATCTTATTTGTAGGACCAGATAAGGATCAGGGGCTTTCCATGAATCCTCCTCACAAACCTGGAGAAGAGGAAAACAAGAAGCCAGGCATGAAGATACAGGTCTGAAGTAGAGGGGAAAACATGTTTGGTCCTAATAAGGTTGTAGTACTGGGTGAGAAAGGGAGGAGTTGCTGTGTTCTAGAACAATCCACCCCGAGGTGAGGGCTGGCTTGTGAAGCTGCCAGCTTTTTATGATGTTAGTGGGGGTTATCAGCTGGCCCCAGAGCAAAGTCAAGGATGTGTTGACAGCTAAGGAGTCCCAGCACAACGGGAATGTGTGTGTGTGTGTGTGTGTGTGTGTGTGTACGTACGGGTCCCAGAAGAGATACCAGGCTTGCTATCTACAGACATCCTCAGAGAACAACTGGAGGACTTGGCAGTGTAACGTTCAAATACCAGTTACGCAATATAATCACCTTCAGTGGAGGTTTGAAAATTCCCACAGGGACCATTTTCCTACATCCCTTTTATTCTTTTCATTCCCTTTCATCTCAAAAAACCAAACCAAACAAAAAACAAAAAACAAAACCAAAAAAACAAAAACAACAACAAACAGAAAAACAACCCAAACCCAAAACAAAACAAAAAACAAACTAATACCCTGTCACTCTTTTCTTTGACCATCCATATGCACATATCAGAGCATGTATGTATTTAAATACATTGCTCTTGAACGTGTTGCCCTTAATGGTGCTCCTTGGAGAGGCTCTGTCAGGTGCCCAGAGCAAGCCCTTTTTTTTTTTTTTTTTTTTTTTTTTTTGGTTTTTCGAGACAGGGATTCTCTGTGTAGCCTTGACTCTCTTGGACTGGCTTTGTCGACCAGGCTGGCCTCGAACTCACAGCGATCCACCTGCCTCTGCCTCCCGAGTGCTGGGATTAAAGTCATGCATGCACCACCACCGCCCGGCCAGAGCAAGCTCTTAAACAATGGAGGACCAGTGGCATTTTAAGAGGCACTTCCAATTTTTACTTCCTTTGATATTATCTTGGCTCCCTTTGTTTCTCTGGCTAGAGACAGAACACCCAAGACTGGGAGGTTTACAAAAAAGAAGAGCTTACTTATCTCATGGCTCTGGGGGCAGGGCTGTTCAGGTTTGGGTTGCAAGGGCGTCGGGATGGGTTAAAATGTGGTGAATAGCATCATATGGCAGGGGCGTGAGTGAGTGTGGCAAGCCGGAATGTGTAGAAAAGAGAAGCAGGCAAAAGAGGCCACGTGATTTACAGTGAACTTTTCTCCCGAGAACCAATCCAATCCTTGGAGACACAACCCAGTCTCCAGAGAAGGATGCTACTCCTCAAAGACTCCACCCTGCGCCCCCCACCCCCCCACCCCCGCCCAACACCACTCCACTGGTCGTGACATTTCAACATGAGTTTCCAGCACTGATAAACTATGCTGAAACATAGCAGACACCATTGTAAGAGGGGCACTGAATACCCTTGGCATCATAGTTACTTGGAATGCAACCAGACATCAGTGACAGGAGATCTACATTAACTTTGCTGAGCCCCAGCCTTTCCACTTGGTTCTGGACCCTAGATTACAGCCTCTGCTCCCCTTGGCTTAACTGTAGCCTGAGAAACAGCCGTGAGTAAGTGTGACAAAAATCTTCACTTTGCACACGGAGACAACTAATAAAGATGCAGGGAGCTGGGACGCTGCTTTTAGAAGAAGCAACTAGCAGACAGACTTTAAGTCTGAAGCCACAGAGCCTGATCCTTTCTTGTGCATGGCCACTACACTGTGTTGCGTCACCGCTTACGCAAAACTGTTTCTTTAAATCCTGTGCTAATGGAAACTTGGGCACTTAGAGCCCCAGTCCTGGTGGCAACAAAATTGTGTTTCGCTGTGGGGAGTCACTGAGGCGAACAGTAATGTGATTCACAGGGCACCTCAGCAGCTGTGGCCACAGAGGCCATGGTCACTGCAGCAGTTAATACTGACGATGCTGTGAGCATCACAGCACCCGTGGTGGTCATAATTATTTGTTTCAAAGCTGTGATTTCCTCAAGCTACATGTTCTAGAAGCCATCTCTTCCTGATTTGCATTTGACAGCCTCACCTCTACAGAGCATACTCGGGATTTACAGGGGCTTAAATGAGATAATATAGGTAAAACAGCTAGTGTACTTTTTGGCTTTTGAATTCTACATATTAATTTTGGTTCTTTCCTTTTTGCCACAGGACACATTATTTGAGGCAAACACTCTGGGAGACCCACAGCAGGTGCCTCCGAGGGACAGGGCTATCTCTAGCATAGCCCACACGCCACGTGATATGGGGCAGTGTGACACACAGGGAAGCCGGTGCTGGAGTCTACCTTGGGGGGCAGGGTTGCTGCAGGCATGTTTGAAAGAGGAAGGCACTCGATGTCCTGATTGCTTAAAACTGCTAATTAGGCTCCTGCACGGTACAAACGCTGGCAGGGTTTGTGTCTAACAAGGAAACAGGGCTAACAAGGAAACCAGGACAGGCCTGGCAAAGACGACCAGAAACATCGCCAACCCGTTCCATAAGCCCATGTGCTGTGGGATGCACCAGCCGAGAACACTCCAAAACAAGCTAGCAAGCGCATTTGCATGCTCTGCGAATCTGAGTAGAAATAGGACGTACAGGTGGGCACAAAAGTATCCTTGAAACCCCTTCGGGAGATCGCCAGAGTCACCGCAACGGGCGACGGGGAAAACGTGTGATCGAGCGTCGAAGATACTACGCTATCAGCTGTGTACGCGCCCATCGCGACCTGCGGCAGATGACTCTTGCGAGCTTCCATGTCTTCATCTGCAAAGTAGAAAATACCCCCTTGGCACAGATAGGGGAGGCTTAAATAAATGACCTGTATGGCAGGCCTGGCAGATTATAAAGCCCTGTCGCCATTAGCACAGACAGGCAGTTGGGCTAGCTAGAGGGCGCCCACCAGCGGATCAGTGTGCCCCCATCTTCCTACTTGAGTGGTTCCTGTGGCTGGACTATTTATTGAATGGCTCTGAGACCGAGTCACTGTCTATTAATATACCTCAGCCGCGACTTGTCTGTCACAAGGACAAGTGACAGATAAGGGCTCAAGGACAGAAAGGACCTGGCTCATTCTCAAATAAGATAAACTACTCCACAAATATCCTGGCATTGGCTGAGTTGGGGAAAAGGGTGCTGCTGAGTGGCCACTATGGACGCAGAAAACTGGAAGTGTGAGAAAAGAGAGTGAGGAAGGCGCGAGGAGGGAGCTTTAGGCCAACAATGACTCCAAGCAAGTGAGAGGCCACTGAACCAGGAGTTGTCTACCAGACCAAATAATGGCGGGGCCAAGGCCAAGGCAGCGGGCAATGAAAGAGAAGCGAATCCGTGACTGGCAAGCCCTTGAAGAGCTTCAGGAAGTCAGCAGCAGATACGATTAGCAGATGAGGAAACTGAGGTGGGAGGAGAGCCTGGTCCCTCACCTGGCTCTGATGCCCAGGTGGTGACCCTGGGGCTCTGGTGAGTTAGCCAGGGGCTCTGTAGACGTTCCGGCCTTTGAAATGACCTCCAGGTCACAGGATCCCGCATTGTAGCACACAGCTCCTAGTGCTATCAGTAGCTCACAGGGTTCTTAGCCCAATAACAATCTGTTCTTGTACTTGAGCAAACAATGTTTTCAATGACTCTGCTCTGAATTGGCTTTTTTTAATTTTCTTTTGTTTTTGTCTTGTTTTACTTTATTTGGACTAACAATTAAGTTTCTTCTGTGGTTCCTTTCTCACCATTAAGAATATGAAATTGCATTATAATTGAGTTGTATGAGGACACTACCTCATATTAGAATAGAAATATATTTAATGTGTGGAAAGAATAATTTTGAGTTTGAATTCTATACCAATGTATCAAAACTGAAATTATTTTGCATCAATATACAAAATTCTAATTATTAAATTAAAAATAACCTTGCTTGTGAGTAACAGTTAAGGCCTTAAGTTGAGGAATAGATTCAATAATCTACGTTTTTGTCTTGTCATGAATATGTATTTCTATATTCCCCCTTTTTTTCTTTTCAACTCCTATCTCCAAATCTAAGAAAGAAAGATAAAAGAAAAGAGAGAGAGTCAATTTTGTTTTCTCTCTGGTTAGACCAATAATAACCGATAATAACCAACTCCCACTGTAATCCCAGCACTCGGGAGGCAGGGGCAGGTGGATCACTGTGAGTTCGAGGCCAGCCTGGTCTACAAAGTGAGTCCAGGACAGCATTCTATTTTAACACCATGGAGTAGGTGCTGTGGCAGATAATAATAATAGGCGAGAGACATCAGGTATGACAACAGAAGAATCCAATATATATGGGACACTTACAATATGGCAGCTTAGCAATAAGGGACAACGCCATCTCTCTTCTCCCTGGACAGTATGCTGCAAGGTGGTCATTGTATAGGTGGGCATGTTGAGAAATGAGAGGCCAGGCGAGCTTAGCATTTGTTCCCTGCCTGGGCAGGAGCTATCAGTATACAGGGCTGGGCTGGTGCCAGCAGCTGTGATCACCTGGCAGGGCAGGAAGTGTTTGTGCAGGAGTAAAGGGCAGGTCCCTGACAAGTGTGGGGTGACATGGGCTGGGAAGGAAGTAGGGTGGATGTCTAAACATGGTCACTAAAGAGAAGTCTGGGAGCTTGATGTGAAAACACATGCCGCCCATCTCCTGGCATCTTAGCCTTCCCAGAGTCCTGTGTACTGCAGCACCCGTGATGTCATCCATCCATTAAGAGTTATCACCTAGGCCTCTACCTTAGCAGGTTGACATTTATGGCCCTGGACAGACACATGGATGGCATGCTGCAGGTTCAGTAAAAGTCCTTTTCTTTCTGCCCACTCCCTGTTGCCACAAGACTCTTTACCCTTGCTTTCCCAGAACTACACTTTCATGTAGTGGGTCTAGCCCCTCCTTCTAAGCTAGTAGAATTCAGTTCTAATAATAGCGTCATATACCACCCTCAGTGTCTCTGTGAGCACCTCTTGTCCTCACTCAGTCACTACTAACATCATGACCATGATTGCTAATGTTTTTCATTCCCTCTCTCTTCTCAGCAGATGGCCATGGCCTCCTTGGCTATCCAATGAGTCTCCTCACACTTATCGGGCCACTATTTGTGAGAGTGTTAAGCTCCTCATTTCCTCTGTTGAATTATTATCTCTCCAGAGACAATACAGTCCTAACTCGCAAGATCTAGGAATGAGCTTTTATTTGGCAAAGGAGTCTGCAGATGATGCCATTAAGATGAGGTCACTAGGGAGGGTCCTAACCCCATATGACCGTGTCCTTATGAAGAAAAGGGTGGCTTGGACATAGAGGGCATACACATCTCTGCCAAAGGAATGTGAGTTGAGGTAAAGGTTCGGATGGCTTGCTTATAGGTAAGGTATGGCAAATGTGACTGTGAAAGTGGCAGAGATCAGAGAGAAGACACAGAATATCTTTCCCCTCACAGCCCTCAGAAAGGAACATCCTGCCAGTGCCTGGAACTTGACTCCTGGCCTCCAAGTCTAAGACTATACTTTCCTGCTCTTTAAGTCACCAAGGTCATAGCACATGATTTAGGTAATGCTAGAAAAGCAACACAGTGTCCATGATTTTGTCTAAAATGTACATTTTACCATACTGATATCTGCTTAGAATATCCCACAGTAATGGAAACTGTGGGTTCTGTTTACTGAGCACCTACGGAGGTCCAGTTACGTCATCTCTAACTCTTACAACATGCCCAACATCCCTTCAAAGAAGACGGTCCTGATTTCACAACTGAAAAGAGAAAAGGAAAAAAAAAAAAAAAGATCTTGGTAAAGGTAAGTCAGTGGGTGACCCAAGTGCACACCTAGTCAACATGAGTATTGAATTTTCTTCTTGGTCTCTTAAAGTGATGAAGTTAGTGTGGCATGTTCCAGTACAATGGGGTTTAGGAAATTTCTCGTGTAAAGGAGAAGCAAGTGAATATTGTAGGCTTTGTGGAACATATGGCCTCTGCCAAGATGACTCAACTCTGGGGGAAGAAAAGGAAATGGATAGGGGCGAGGAAAAAGGGAAGGGCTGAACCAGTCCCACCCATGTTGCCTAGAGCCAGCACACAGAATGGTTGGGCATCCTTGCAGTCCATGCAGATGCAAAGAGGAAGGGATGAGGAGTGACCAAGTCCTTCTTATGGAGTGTTATAGCCTCATACATTAATGAACATTCAAATTCAGAGAGATTAAATTAAGTACCAACAATGCTTGGCAAGTCTCCCAGGCTTGTAATGATACACACCTGAGCTGGTACTGTAGCTACTTGGCAGCAGCTGCTTTCTCCATTTTCTTCACTGACAAGACCTGACTGAAGTCTGTGATGGCATCTAGGAGAGCTCCCCTGTTCTGACCTGAATGTATTTTGAGCTTTTCCTGGTTGCTCTTCTTAGAACATGGTAGGAAGAATTTGGAACTGGCTAACTAACAACTCTCATGTGACCACAAGGATGAAAATCATCCCCTGAAGCTGGTAGAGTAGGAAGACAGAAGAGCCTGAGGCAGGAAGATGTGCAGAGTCCCCAAATCTGCTTCACCATCCCTGTATCCAAACTCCTGATTTTGGAAGCAGGGTATCCCGTTGGTTAAGCCACTGGAATTTGGATTTCTGGTGCTGAAATACCTGATCAGGACCAGGACAGACCCTGAGCAAAAAATACAATCTTTGGAAGGCAATAGGTACTTAGTAAATTTGTAAGGGCCACTCCCTTGGTGGGTCAGTAAATGGACTAACAGAAGACAGAGCGCTAGGTTACAAAGAACTTTCCCTAGGAAACAGTGTCTCATCCGTTGGTCATGACCTACTGTGTGCCCCTCGCCTCCAGAATCTCCACTGATCTTGACCTACTGTGTACCCCTAGCCTTCAGAATCTCCATTAGTCATGACCTATTGTGTGCCCCTAGCCTTCAGAATCTCCACTGGTCTTGGTAGGCATTGGCATCTCCATTTTACAGACTGGAAGCCAAGGTTCCAGAAGGCTGAGTTAGCTTGGTGGTCACGGCAGGGCTGGGATTTGAACCCCTTCTTGGATGACGCTAAAGTGAGTGTCTCCTTTTGTAGGCCATGCTGGAATCACAATCAACCATTCCCTGGGAGCCTGAACTTAGGCCAGGGGGTCACTGGATACACTGGGTAGAACTCTAGCCCCACAACTGTTAAGCTATTTAATCCTGGACATTTTATTTTTCCTTGGTTCTCTTGTTTGTAGATCTCAGGTTTCTCATTTATTAAGAAAAGGGGGAGAGAGAGTGTAACAGCACCTTCCTTGCAACATCATATTGAATGTGTAAGCCCATGAGCAGAATGCCAGTATGGGCTCAAAATTATTATTAATTAGCATCAATGTTATTCTTGCCCATTCCCCACCCCTCCTCACCCCGCCCCACCCCCACCCCCAGACCCCATGTGTTGGCTCTGTTTCTTAACAATTAAACTTTATTATACAACCCAGCTAGCTAGCTTACACAAGAGGGGAAAAAGGTTAAAGGGAAAAAAGAGTGAAACTTCCGGTATCTGTTCCACGGGACAGGTCCCTAAGTGTCTCTGGTCTGTGCGCTGGTCTGGTCTGTTCACTGATCCTTTTTCTGATCCATGTGCGCTCAAACCCTGTCTCAACCTGCTGCTCCACTCTGTCCTCTCCACCTGCCTGGCTGTCTGTCTGTCCAGTGCAAGGGGTGGTCTCCCTCTCCCATTGAGGGTCGATTAGAAACACAATAGTCCAGGTGGAGTCCCCAGGTCCGCTTCTTGAATTCCAGGCCCAGGATGGCTCCACCCAGTCTATCTCAAGGTTAATCTCAGGGAGTATCCATGGTGTGTCCAAGGACAAAGTCGGCCAAGACTGCTTTCACCTGTGACAAAGCTTACAGTCCTTCCCACACCCCTGTAAGGATCTGTGTCGAGAATGGGTGCTGTCTCTGCATGGAAAGCCCCAGAGCAGATGTTGGCCCTTGCAGAGATGGGACTGAATCTGTGTGCTTTGAACTTTGCAGGCTTGGTTCCTGCTTCTTCCTCACAACGTTGGCATGCTCCTCAGAGCACTGATCTCTAGGGTCTGAAGATGCCTGCTGGATTTCTTTTCCCCATTTAAAGTCCCCATAGTTTGCTGAATTCGTTGTCATTCGAAAACTGCAGCCGAGTCCCTTAGAGAAGGCCCCTTAATCCCCACGCAGGTGTCAGACAATGCCTGATGGGTGGAGAACATTGAGCTCCTGTCTGGCTCCCTGCCCATCTCACCTTAGCACCAGGAAAGCCTGGGAGTTAAGTCTGAGACAAGATGTGGAGGCGGATTTGAATCTAGATGCTAATCTGCCCGACCAGAGGTTTCGGATCTATCTTGGCTCACAGGTGGGCACATGAGATCCTCAAAGCCAAGAGCTGGTTATAGTTTTGAGAGGGTGGGGTGAGAGCCTAGACTGTTAAATATAGGTAGCAAGCAGGGTAAGAGTCTCGAAATGCAGAGGTTTTGGTAGGAAGGAATGAGACAGGAAATTGCTGTAGAGAGCTGGGTCTCTGAACCTCAAGATCTGTTCAAACACCAGTTCTTGGGCTTGATTTGTGTGACTTGGAGCCCGTTACCCAACAACCTCGTTGGGCACTACAGTCCTCATTTGCAAGGCAGGGAGAGGAATAGCACCATCACTTACCACGCCCATTAAAGGAAACAATTCAGGACAACTTTCAGTACAGTGTTTGGAAAATTATTGGAGCCTGGAGAGGAGACTCAGAAATGTCGGTTGTGATGTTTTGAATAGGAATGGGCCCCCTAGACTCACATGTTTGAATGCTTGACCACGGGGAGTGGCACGGTTAGGAGGTTGGAGTGGATGTGGCTTTGTTGGAGGGAGTGTGTCACTGTGGAGGCAGGCTTTGAGGTCATATATGCTCAAGCTACACCCAGCGTGGCATGCCGTCTCCTGATGCCTGAGGATCCCAATGTAGAACTCTCAGCTCCCTTCTCCAGCACCATGTCTGCCTGGGTGGTGTCATGCTTCATGCCATGATGATAATGGACTAAACCTCTAACCCGTAAGACAGCTCCAATGAAATGTTTTCCTTTAGAAGAGTTGCCTTGGTCATGGTGTCTCTTCACCGCAATGGAAACACTAACCGAGACATCAGTCACCTAAGAAGTTCTTAGCCTCTGCTACACAAAGTAGCCTTCCTAGGGCAAAAGGAATTGTGGTTCGAATCCTAAACCCAAATGAATAAGTCGTAAGGTCCGATGTCCAGAGAGAGGCCACAGCTTTAACTCTAACTTCAGAGAGGCCCATATGTACCCGCTGTGTACAGCAGGTTAAGTCTAGGACATAACTAAGTTGCCACATAAAGATGCTCTTCCTTCCATCCCATTCTCATCTCTCAAGGGCAAACTGACCACCAGCAGCAAAGCAAGCCTTTGACGATGAAAATGGACGTCTCAGCAAGATGCTTTCATGGGGGAAGTGGGGGATGTAAAACTGCAGTATGGCTGGACTCTGAGGGAAACAGGCAGGACAGGAAAGCTAGGGGACAGCCAGCCGGGACCTGCCTGGGCCCTAGCATGGTGCTGTTCTGCAGTGAGCCTTCTGGAGAAACAGAAAGGGGAAGGAGGAAAAAGAAATGGATCCTGGGCACTTGGACTCAGGATGTGTAAAACTATCATGTATGCCATCCTATTGGGTCTCCCTACCGTCTGGCAAGCTGCTGAAGGCAAGACTGTGGCTGTTGCCCCTCCCCCCCCCCAGTGCACAACAAAGCCCAGGAAATCTAAATCAGCCTGTTTTGCTATCATTTGTGGCATAGCCCCCCCTCCTTTCTTGGACCTACAACTTGACTCCAGTTGTCTCTCCTTCCAATAACTGTTTAGCGAGCATCATGGCAGACCCTACGGTGTATTCGTCTTTCTAATATTTTTTTCGCCACCTTCTTCCTTCCCACTCGGATCCCAACTTGTTCCAGAAAGCTGTGAGTACCATCGAATTACCCCCCCCCCCTTCTCAAACCTTCTCATCAGCTAGAATTGTGATAGAAGTTTTGGCTTATGATATGTAAACATGTTTTTGTTTTAATCTCAGGTACGGGGTATGGGGTATGGGGGCTGCTCCAGTTTGTCCACAGCTGATAATAACTGCCTCATGAGAGGTCAAGTGATCTTCATCAGCTGGGAACTGCCTCGTGTGGGGGTGTGGCCTTTGCCAGTCTGGTGGAGGGGAATGTCAGACCCAGAGAGAGACTAGGGACTCTGAGGAAGAAGGGAAGGTGGCTGGTATTTCTCCCTTCTGCTTCTAGTTGCTGTTCATTCAGTTTGACGAGAAGAAGTTAGAGATATCGTGAACCGAGGATTGGACTTGCTCCAAGGAATCCAATGATCCTAAATAGCAGGATGTAGCTAAGGACAACTATGCCCATTCTCCCCCACTAACTTTCTTTCTCTCCTATCTGGTGTTGTGGTGTTAGAAGGGATTGGAGTGGAAAAGGGAGAAAGAGATATAAGAAACCAAAATAAAATATATTTTAGAAATACCCCTACAAAGAACCATTAGGCAGCTGTCTCTGGAGACAGTCTCTGTCCTTGGATGAGGAAAAAAAGGAAAGAAAGAGGATTCAAGGAAATAAAGCTTTCTCCTTAACCCTTTCTCTCATCTCTGCCTACCAGGGGCACTCTATGCGGGCCCTTCTTACAAGCATGGGGAAGGATGTCGTGGCAGAGGATGGATTGCTGGGTCTAAGAAGAACAGGGTCCGAGATGACTCATTCAAACAGCTGCATCTGCCTTGGGCCACCTCCTTCATGATCTCTTGTTAAGTGGGTGTATTAGTTTCCTATTGCTGCTGAGACAACTTACCGCAACCATAGCTGTGCTTATTCTTTCACAGTCCTGGAAGAGGTGGAAGGTTCAAAACCAGTCTCCTGGGGCTGAAGCGTTAGCAGAGTTCACTGAGTGACAAATCTGTTGTTTCCTTGGCTCCTTCAGCCTCTAGGAGCCACCTGCGGTCCTCAACTGTGGCCTCCTCCTCCATCTTGGAATTAACTCAGATGCCTGTATATAGGATTTGGCGGCCAAGTTCCTAATCCTGTTGCCATGGCACCATTCTCCACATTGCTTTCATCATATACACATCCCACACCCCTACAGTATCCTTCTTTGTAAGGACCCCTGCGGTGGCCTCGGGCCACATTAAGACACACCATAAGCATCAGGACAAGCTCCCCATCTCAGCACCCTCAACTTTATCTCATCTGCAAAGTCCCGTTGACCATGGGAGACAATATAATTCTGTTTCTGGGTTTGGGATGAGGACATCTTTGAGGAACATGATTTAGCCTAAACCTGCAGTAGGGGCCATATGCCCTTTGCTTTGTGTTAACTACTGTTCTGTGATGATCTGTTGTTCGTGGCTGAAGCCCAAGATGATGCTACTTGCATGGCACCCCCACCACTGTGCTCACCAGAGTTGCTTTGACAAGACAGGGTACCCTAGACGGAGCTTTGTGTGCAACTTGTAGCTATTTAATTGCTGACCTCACCAGACTGTGAATGGCAGAGGTCAGGCAATAGCCACCTTATGCTTCTTGGCCATCCCAGAATTCACTGCTTCAATAGTGTAGAGCTCCCCAACTTGCCATGCCCACCATATGCTGAATAAATAAAGAACCCAACAGTCATGACCCAGCCCGTCCAAACACACATACCCACGTTAATTGTAAGCATTGCTGAATAGGAAGGCAGAGACAGGGGCTAACGTTCTGCCCTAGTAGTCCCCCAAAAGATTCTAGATTAAAAATAAAAGGTGGGGATATCTATTAAAAGAACGAGTTTACAAAAAAAAAATGTGCACAGTTCCATGGCATTCTGTAATAAAAGAATCTGTCAAGCTGAGTAGTTTTTAGACTTTTTGACCCAATATCCTTCAAATTCTTCCTTGGAACTCTTTGGGCAGTGGTTCTCAACCTGTGGGTCACGACCCCCTTGGGGGCCGAGGGACTGTTTCACAGGGGTGGCATACCAGATATTCTGCACATCGGATGTTACGTTATGATTTTTTTAATCTTTTTTTTAAATTGTATTAATTTATTCTTGTTACATCTCAATGGTTACCCCATCCCTTGTATCCTCCCATTCTTTCCTCCCTCCCATTTTCCCCTTATTCCCCTCCCCTATGACTGTTCCTGAGAGGGATTACCTCCCCCTGTATATGCTCATAGGGTATCAAGTCTCTTCTCGGTGACCTGCTGTCATTCCTCTGAGTGCCACCAGATCTCCCCCTCCAGGGGACATAGTCAAATGTGAGGTACCAGAGTACATGAGAAAGTCATATCCCACTCTCCACTCAAGTGTGGGGACTGTTCTGACCATTGGCTAGATATGGGTAGGGGTTTAAAGTTTACCACCTGTATTGTCCTTGGCTGTTGCCTTAGTTTGAGCGGGACCCCTTGGCCCAAATCTGCCTATCATAATGTTCTACTTGTAGGTTTCTAGGACCCTCTGGATCCTTCTACTTTGCTATTCTCACATGGTTCTCTCATCTAGAGTCCCAATAGGATGTCCTCCCTTCTGTCCCAGTTTCCTGGTAAGTGAAGGGTTTCATGGGACATGCCCATTGGGCTAGTATGCAGATATAAGTGAGTATATAACATTTGAGTCTTTCTGCTTCTGGGTTAACTCACTCATTATGATCATTTCTAGCTCAATCCATTTATCCACAAATTTCGGGAATTCCTTGTTTTTAATAGCTGAGTAGTATTCCATAGTGTATATGTACCACAGTTTCTTTATCCATTCTTCTACTGAGGGACATTTAGGCTGTTTCTATGATCTGGCTATTATGAATAAGGCTTCTATGAACATGGTTGAGCAAATTTTCTTGTTATGTGCTGGTGCATCTTCTGGGTATATTCCAAGGAGTAGAATAGCTGGGTCTTGAGGAAGCCCTATTCCCAGTTTTCTGAGATAGCACCAGATAGATTTCCAAAGTGTTTGTACTAGGTAGCATCCCACCAGCAATGAAGGAGTGTTCCTTTCTCCCCACATCCTCTCCAGCATGTGGTGTCAGTTGAGTTTTTGATCTTAGCCATTCTGATGGGTGTAAGATGGAATCTCAGAGTTGTTTTGATTTGCATTTCCCTGATGACTAAGGAGGTTGAGCATTTCTTTAAGTGTTTCTCAGCCATTTGATATTCTTCTGTTGAGAATTCTCTGTTTAGTTCCAAGCCCCATTTCTCAATTGGGTTATTTGGTTTGGTGGTGCTTAATTTCTTGAGTTCTTTATATATTTTGGATATTAGACCTTTGTCAGATGTAGGGTTGGTGAAGAACGTTATGATTTTATAGTTGGGGGCTCGCCACAACATGAGGAACTGTATTAAAGGGTCGTAGTGTTAGGAAGGCAGAGAACCACCATCTTTGGGGAAATCTTTAGCCCTTCTTGGGACACTGTGAGAGCCAGAGGCACCAGGGCTTGCAGGTGAACTCCACAGTTACTAATGGTTCATGTGTACAAAGGGCTGCTGGATGCATGTCATGCCGTTGTCTGGACATCTAAGAGCCTAGCAAAGAGGCCTAAGACAATGCTCTTCACATCCCTCAGAGGCTGTCTGGCTTGGCCCAGGTGGCCTAGTCGATGAAGTCTGAGGATCAGTATTAAGTAAGGGGCCTCCTGGAAAAACATCCCTTATCCCCTGATTCCAAGAACGCTGACTGCGTCTCCACCACCAGCATGTTGGGATCCAATCTCTTAAAGAAATCCCTCTATCTTTGTTCCCAATCTGGGTCCCTCACTTTCTTATCTGGCCTAGTGGACCCCCATCTCCCTCCCAATAGCCTACTCACTCTTCAGTCTGTCACTAGAATCCACACGACCCACCAACATCTTGAGAGTTCTGTCCTGCTTCTGTTCAGCGGTTAATGCTCCCCACTGCAGTCAAACCAGTCCCCAAGCTCTTCCGGTCTCCCCAAGGCTCTGATTACCATGCAGGAGTCACTGCAGGGACAAAGTGGACTGTGACAAAGACAACTTCTCTTCTGAGGTTTTCAAACAGATGTGCAGGTCACTGGGGCAGTCCCAGAGGGGGCTACCGTAACATAGAAAAGCTATTGCTTTTGAATTTTACTTCACAAATAGATGTTCATATCAAAGACATCACTCTATTTGAAGATCTTAGATACATTTGCTCAGCCATGATGCTAGTGCCACAGACGGGAAAGCTGAAGCAGAAAGCAAGGGCTGCAAAGCACTACAGGAAGAAACTCGAGGCCCAGATAGGATGTTCCACGAAAAATCTTCAAGAGATTTACTTTTGTTTGCAAACTTCCGTAAACTGCTACACCAATGAGAAGGAATCTGCTTTTAAAAGGTAGAAAATGGATTTCTTAAAACGAAATGAATTAATGCAACGAGCCTATTATTCAAAGAACCCCCTGGGACTCCACTTGGTAATTGAACTCTTACGTCACTCCTGTCTCTGGAAGCTTCCCCTGGCTGCACACGTGTTTTCATGTAGAGGTTTCTACCCATCCCCCAGCGCTTTCAAAGCTCATTCACTCTCTCCAATCCCCCAGTCATTTGCACAAATAGCCCTCAGACCGAGGGAAAAATGTCATTTTTTTTTAATATTGAGAGGGTTTTAGATGGGTCTATGCATAAATAAATATATCAAAATAGTAAAGTACTACACACATCGTAAAGAGTGGGCACCAGCCCTGTCCATTTCTTGACCCAATCTTTCCCACTCCCATCAGCCTCAGCGCAGTGAAGTCAATGTGGAGACTTGTTTTTACGCTTTAGAAAATGTAGTGAAGAGGAAGTTTAATATAGAAAGCCACTGTTTGTCAACTTAAATGCTTGTGTCAAAAATGCTGTACGAGGGTGGGTGAGATGGTTCAATGGGTAAAAAGAGATTGTCATACAAACCTGAAATCCTGAGTTCAAAGCTCGGAACCCACCGTGGGGTACATGGTGTAACTGTACATGTATACCATGGTTCACACACATCCCCTTCCCATTCCCACATGTCTCACACACATGCACATGCACATGCACACATGCGCACACACGCACACACATACACATGCACACACGCACACACCACTAACATAATAATAAGCAATGCAATTTCTTTAAAAAGCTCCAGCTAAAATCAGACAATGGAACGTACTCCTCAGATTGATTAAGCTCCATTCTGCCCCTATTTATGCGCGTCTTCCCATCCATGGCTCTCACTGGGGGCACAGTAAGTTTTGCCTTTAGGGAATTATTCATTCTCAACACTGCCACAATACAGAGATGAAGCCCTTAAGCTCAGAGCACTTATTTACTTGTTCAGAGTTATTCACACAGCCAGCAGGTGACAAAGCCTGAATCCACACGTAGGTGTCATGCATCAGGAGCCAGGTTTCTCCCATTGGGGCTTTAGTCTCCAAAACATGAAATGTTAAGAACACAGCCTGGTGTTGGTGAAGTTTTGCTCCGTGCCAACTCTATCCAAAACTATTGTCTTTGTGGTAGTAATAAATACACACCAGGGAACAGGGGACCTTTGGCACTGTTCAGTGTTTGTCCTGTAGTTGAAATGGGGGGGGGGGAATCCATTGCTAGTGCTTAATAATTGAATGATATGATATACACCTCAGAGTCCAGATTACCAGTCCCGTGGGTCTCTTTCCACTTCTAGCCTTTGCATTTGCAGGTCCAGAGACGCGATCCCCGTTAGCCCTGTAGACGTCTGTCAGTACCACTGCCTCCTTCGCTCTAGCCAGATGGCAGAGGTAAATGACAACACCACTTTCCTGTCACCTGACTGAACACCGAGTGTCAATGGCGTCCCAGTTACTGCTCCTCACCCCCGGTGACTGAAAACACAGATATCCAGGGGAGTCCCAGCTTTAGCGTCTGTGCGATTGTCTGCAGAAGTCGCTTGCCAAGCGTGCAGCAACCACATAAAACCACACTCAGCGGTTAAGAGCACTGGTTGCTCTTCCAGAGGTCCTGAGTTCAATTCCCAGCACCCACATGGTGGCTCACAACCATCATTTAGAATGAGATCTGGTGCTCTCTTCTGGTGTGCAGGTGTACATGCAAGCAGAACACTGTATATGTAATAAATCTTTAAAAAACAAAAACACACACACACACAGACCCACCCAGAGACCCACCCTAGGGTGGACTTCATATGCCCAGAGCCCCAGAGTCTCAGTGTGGGCTTGCCTTGAAAGTGGAGTTGCTTAAATCCCTGGCTGTTTCAGAAGAGCTGGTTTTTAAGGGGTAGCCCATGAGCTCATGGGCAGGGCAAGAACACCTGTCCATGTCCTAGGCTGATGTTACAAAGCAAAAGCTCCTTGAGCCTGAAGTGTCATGCGTGTTTCATAAGCATCTATCTGCTTCATCAGGACTCCAGTGCCCGAAGATAGAGGCGCAACCAACTGCAAGTCTTCCCGAGGAATCTGGTTCCCCAGCTGGCAACGCAGATCATTAGCTTCCAAATTGGGCATGTTAAGGCATTTAGACATATCATTCGTCAGATCTAAAAAACAAGACAAAGGGTAGTTTTATGCCAAACGAGAGTGGTGGGGATAGTGTGAACACCCAACGTTTTCCCCATCACAGCCACTCCCATTTGCTTCCATAATCATCGAATATACCACCCACTGTTAATAGTCCCTTGGGATGAGAGCCACTATAGTGTGCCCTTCTCAACAAAGGTTCGTGGGGTTTCAGTAAACAGGAGAGCAGCCAGGGAGGAAAGGGCTCACGTAGAGGCTGATGCACAGCTAAAGAGGACACAGAAGATGAATAGATGCTCTGAAGAGGGGAAGGGAATTGTTCCTTCAGTGGTTCTAATCCTGCCAGAGGAGTTTCTAAAAACTCTGACCCATGCACATATGCACGCGTGAGACCCAGGGTGTGCCTGCAAACAGGTCTTGTATTACTCTTTGGCTCCTCCCCTATCAGAAATAGCTTCCATACGGACTTTACTGCAAAGCCACCTCCAAAGTCCCTTGTCACGGATGCCTTGCTGGTATTGATCCCTCGCCATTGCCAGAAATGACTTCATCCTGCTCGCTCTCAGCACCCATTTCCAGAAGACCTGAACAAAAGCCTGCATCCTCTCTGCCTATTCCACAGCCCTGAAAGAAGACTGGCCTCTACTCTACTCTTTATTCAAGGTCAATTATAACTCAATCTTTCACATGACTCGCCCATCTGTCCTTCCATACACACCTGAATAAATGCTTCTGCTATCTCACTTAGTGGCCACAGCAGTGATACGTGACAGATGCCATAAGGGATGCCTTACATCCCTGGTGTTTTTCCAAGATGCTCCATTCCGCACTAAAATGGAGCAGCTTAAGAGGACCCAGCAGCATCTCTCTGATTCTAGCCCCTTCCCACATTGCAAGATCTCAAGTGTTCTAAGAAATCTCTCCTCCAAATGAGCTGTTGTTCCTGGGCTCGCAAAGAGCTTAATACTTCTACTACTACTGCCTTTGAACACAACTTGGAGGCACAGTTTTATGGAGCGGAAGAAGTCCAGGTGGAACTCTTGCCTAATGATGTCTTGCTTCCTGCGCTCCCACCTCAAGTTAGATAGAGTTCCTAATAGCTATCAAAGTCCCCGGCGGGTCACAGTGTCATCAAAGAGAAATCGCGGTCAAACCGGCATGTTCCTTTAGGTCTCAGGCAATAAACACCTGGGATCCCTGAATATAGGGGAAAAGTTTGTGGATCCTATAGCCAAAATAATCCAGGGAGTGGGTACTAAGGACTCAGTCTCCCTTCTGTCTCTGTGTGTCTTTGTGTCTCTGTCTCTGTCTATGTGTCTCTCTCTGTCTATCTGACTCTGTCTGTCTCTCTGCCTGCCTGTCTGCCTGCCTGTCTGTCTGTCTCTGTCTGTCTGCCTGCCTGTC